>ML058415.1:1135313-1884131 GCA_003013855.2 Liriodendron chinense | reverse complement strand
GCTATGCCATGGAGTGAAGTTTGATGCTCTAATATTGGCAACTAATCCGGTCACCATGTTATCCATATTCCAGGTGCGTGGATCCATTCTTTCCCTGCCTTTGTGTTAGTAAGTCTATTTTATTTCTCTCTTGTACTATCACATTTGGATGCTTAATATTATCTTTTGGGAATTCACAAAAAAAAACCCTTATTTTGATCAAAGAACAAACACAAGCATTTCTACTCTCAAAATTTTCAAAGAAAAATCTTCCTTAGAAGGTTGCATGCGAAAGGTTTTTGTCATTTAGAGAAGGTTGGAATCTTTGTTGTGGTCATCTCAATAAAGGTTAGTGAGTTTGGGGTGCATTCACTATCATATTTGGATACTAAAATATGCCTCGTAATCTTTTGTCCAGTCCAAAAATGTTCACCTTAGTTTGTACACTTAGAAAACACAAACCTTTATACTCTCAAATTTCTTGAAGAAAAATCTTCTCTGGAAGATTGCTTCTTGGAGGTTTTTTTTTTTTTTTTTTTTCATTTAGAGAAGGTTATAGAGCTATGTTATGCTTATCTCTAGATCGGTGAGTATGAGGGTTTCGTTAAGTACCTTTGTTGTGTATGGGGGCATATCACATGGATTTACCTTTAAAAATGAGCCATTTCAATTTCAAAACTTTTAGTTTTTCCTAGAACTTGGCTAATTCATTCTGCTTTCTCAGTGATATAGGGGCATATCATTGAGAAAACGCAATCCTTTTTACTCTCAACTTTTTTGAAGAAAAATCTTCCCTGGAAAATTGCTTATTGGAGGGTTTTTTTTTTTTTTTTTTTTTTTTCTTTTACATTTAGAGAAGGTTAGAGAGTTGTGTTCTTCTTATGTCTAGGTCAATTAGTATGGGGACATATCGCATGGATGTACCTTTAAAAAATGAGCCATTTCAATTTCAATTTTTTTAGTCATGCCTAGAACTTGGGCTGTTTCATTTCGTTTAGTATCACCAATAGGTAATAATATGGGGAAAAGTGGACTTAGGGACCATTTAGATGCACTTCGTCACAAGGGAGTATAAAAAAGGGGGGGGGTTTCAAGCCTGCATTTTCAATTGAGTCGGTAGAAACCAAACTACTAAATCGGTGTTTTAGCACCTATTTTGTCAATACAAGCATTTTTTTTTTTGGTCGAAAATCCAATATTACCAGAAAATGTGGAAGAAAATTAGAAGCATAAAAGAGCGGATCATACTATACTACTAGTTGTAGCTGACGAGTTCTCAGCTATCTGTTACTTGTTTAGCATCTTATGAACTGTATATTATCAATTGTACCATGATTTGATTTCCACCTATTAGGTAATGGATCATGGATGTGATAAATGGCCATGATACAATGAGAAATGCAATAGGTAATTACAAAGTAGGCTACCTACTCAAGACTTACGAGTCATGCCCTCCACTAATCTGTGTGCCAATGCGGCTTGGGTGAATGAGTTCTGATTTGTTCATCAGATGGCCCAGTTTACGTGTTGTGGCTCCAAATTAAGTGGGCTGCTCATCAGTTGCCGCACTGCCTAGAAGAATAGACAACTGATAATAATTTGTTTGATATACACGTGCACTCCACCTAATGATCAAACTATCTTGATTTTGCAGGTGACATATATAAAATGGGGCCCACATGTTGAATGGCCTGGATCTCACATGCATGACTAGTGGTAGCAGAATTTGAGATCCTAATCTCACAAGTAGCTATATCAGGGCTCTACTCTCTAGTATACATGTAGATGCAAATTTGACTGTGGTTTGTTTCCTGTTTAGTAGGATGGGCTACCATTTCTTCCTTCACTAGGGTCGGTAGGGAACACCAGTTTGGGTGTATTTGAGTGTATTCGGATTCAAAAAGTCATTTGGCAGCATGGATTTGGGAGTAAATGGAACTAGAAGAAAATGAAACACAACTTTGGTGTGTTTTGAAATCTTACCCTTTTGTTGTGATTATAGTGTAATCAGAGTGAAATGCCTTTTGTTAGCTCCTTTTTAAAGGCAAGAGTGTCGCACGTGTAACAAAGGTGTCACTAGGCTACTAATCCACTGTACATGTGGCACACTGATGATACCCAAAAACAATCTAATCATCGGCCGCATAACTAAAATCGCATTAATAACTTGATCTGAACCATCCAAACATTGACCATGTAAATCGATGGTTAAAAAACGTTGGTGAGTCGCTCTGTGGCCTACCTGAGGCTCAAAATTTCGTCATTTTTGGCCAAAGTATATATTTCAATGAGCTCATTACAATCATTCTATCAAATATCACATATGAACACTAATTTGGGAGATTAAAGTTGATTTAGTAATCAAATTCAAGTTCCTGTAAATATACTACATTAATGTTTTTTGCTCAGGACTACACTAGTGTTTATACGTCAGTAAGACGTTAATAATGCCTTTTTTCGTTGCTTCTTGACCTTAGCTGTTGGATCCTTCTAAGTAGGTGCCCCTCTTGCTTCAAATCATGCTTTGGACTCTTGTCCCACTTCTGCTTCCTACCTATTTGTACTTGTTTACATTTAGAAACAAACACTTCCCTGCTCCCGCACCTAAATATGTTGCCACTTTGCTTCATGTGTCATGCGACTATATTCTTGACTAAAGAGGTGTACATGCAACAACCACTCGACTTTGAGATGTCACTCCGCCAAATCTATATTTTGTTGATTCCACAAGGCTACTTTTGGTTAATAGGCCGCTCGTTCTTGCTTTGCCCACTTTAATTCTTTTTTGTAGAATATGCAGTCATGTTGATTATTCTACGTCTACCTACTCTTCCCCTCATGGATGATTGGCGATGACATTGTCCTTCTAGGTGATGCTCGTCTTGGTAGTTAGTGTAAGGAATAATGTGTACTATGAGGCATTCTTGTAATCTCAATGCCCTACAAGGATGTTCTTGTAATTGTGATTCTTAAAGCATCTTAGGCAATAAAATTTTAGATAGGATTGAGAAATCTAAGATCTCTTTAGAAAAGATGGATAGTATCTCTAAAGTCTTCTCACATAGACTTGAAAACTTTGTTGCATGGTCTTGCTAATTATGTGCTGCTCCCACTTTGAATTGTGCTTTGTTTCCCGCCCACATTTCCTTCCTGTTTATGCTTAAAAAACATTTTGAAACAAAACCATGCCTTTTCCACAACCGAATCTGTTGGCACTTCAATCCATGCTTCGTGCTACTTGGAAAGTCTATAATTATTATACCTTTGTATTAATTATATTCTTTCCCTCAAAGAAACAATTCTATCCTTAAGCCCTACTTGTTGTCTGTTCGCTTCCCAAGTGTAGGGTTGCGATGTAGTAATAATTCAGAAAGACTGAGTATCGTCCCATAGAGATTTAAATGTGGGTATTCTCAGAATTTATCTAAAATAACCTATAATCAAGATCCTATTAAGAACTAAAGCTGAAAAATAATGATTTGAAGTAAAATAGTGATTATGAGAGGTAATAACAATCTAAAAAGGTTCTAAAGCGCCAAGGATCCACTTTTGATAGTTTTCAATGCATGAACACAACTAGGTCTCACAACACAATCGGAATCGAATTCATATCTCTATCGGATCGGAATATGGAGTGGTTCAATCAACTCTTATTAAAACAGTTGCTTGTTCATTGATTCGATTCCCATAACAATGCTCAGGCCTTGGGCACACTCAATTGTATAGGCCAAGCCTCTTTCCAATCTAGTTGAGATTCACAACCATAACTTTCATCAAATCTTGTCACTAGACTTGACTACGACCAATGATTAGAATTCTAATTAAATCAAAATCAATAAGCAAACATCTATATCAAATTATCTCAAAAGATAAGAACTTTAGTTTGAATGAGCTCCCACATGAAGATCACGTCATTGTACACAAGGCAATCAAAGGGTCTACCATGCCTGGAGTCGATGATAGATCAATGAGCTACACAAGCATAAACAATGCCAAAAAAAGGTAAGCTACTAGGTTTAGACTCACTAAGAAGCACATGAGCTCGGAGTCATCAAGAGATTAAAGCAAAATCTGAACTAGTACTTTATTCAAACTCAAATTAAACTAAATCCTTCAATTAAAACATGAAAAGGAAACCTAGGTTGCATCAATCCATCAAAAACAAATCAAAAGCTTCACCTCTTAGCCCTAGCTGAGAGGTTTTAGTTCATCTCTAACATCCTTGAACTAGAAGCCTCAAAAATCCTAAAAATAACTAAAACTAGAAGAAAAACTAGGAAAATTTGAAGTGGAATCCGTCTCCTAAGCCTCCTTAATGTTCCCCACATCCTAGCATACCCTAGGAAGAGAGTGGAAGAGTCCTTTTATAGCTTTGATCCGAGAAATTGCGGAGTAGTAACGCACTTGCGCAGCGAAATCCAGATTTCGAGGAGCCCTAGTGCAATCTGGATCTTCGCCGGCCGGCCGGACCCCCTGTCCGGCCGGCTAGAGAAAGTGCCTACAAATAATGAATTCTCTGGAACAAAATTTACATAGGCCAACCCACCAGCCAGCCGGCCGGCCGCTTAGTCTGTTGACCCGGTCGGTTTAAGGGTTGGTCTTCACAAAAATTGGACAGCAATTTTGCTGTTTCTGGGCTGTTTGGTCAGGCTCTGAAATGTGGTTTTTTTCACATCTTTTCTTCATCCGTCTTGTCACGTCTTCCTTCCACCTCTTGTCCTTTTTTCCTTTGATCTTTAAGGCGTGTAAGGAGTGCTTTTTATCATCATATAAGTGGGATCTCTCTTGCATTCCTACAATCACAAAACCATGAATTAGTTAAGTCTTTAAACCATGAAAAACATGCATAATGAGTGATGAATTGGGGTTAAAATATGCACAATTCAGAGCTCAACACACCCCCCAACGAGCATTTTGCCAGTCCCGAGCAAAACATGCATGAAGCAAGTTCAAATCCCCAAAACCCAACTCTCCTTCAAAAACTATGCTTCTATACATTCCCAGACATACGAGTGCAAAAATTAGAGAAACTGGGTGATTAAACTCTCAAAACATGATAAGTGTTTATATAGAATTCCCGCTGATTGATTGATAAATAGAAGAATTTGAACAAATTCCACCTAGTGTGCATAGTGAATGTTCATCTCATGAATTTTCGGGATTATCTTCTTCATAGATCAACTAAACTATGGATCTAAAGGTGTACAAATCAACAACAAGCCTATGATAGGAATTTGCCTTACCGTCCTTCCGACGACTTTCACACTACGTCCCATCTCCGGCTTTGGTTTCGGGTAGACCATCCCTCGGTTGGTAAATAGGTAGCCCTTTTAGGAATTTTTCACCCTATTCTCAATTATTCCCATATTTTCATCCTTCCTTTCCTTTTTATACATGTTAGATAGGATTTTTAGGAATCCATATCTTTCATTCTTTTCCCATGGACAAGGATGGACAAAGTACCCCGGCTTGGCTCCTCAACACCTTAAATCTAAGCCTAGCCAATCCACAAATCCACATAATCCTTTCAAACCATGAAAATCATGTAACGTGAACTAGGTGCACAAGTGTTTAAACATTCTATCAATCATATCACTAGGGGAATTCAAATGGAAAACTACCACGTTATAAGTCGTTAAAGAGTTTCAAAATCATATCAATTCGTTTCTCATCCTTTCATACTTATGACATCCCAAGTGCATGGAAACAAAGTTTTCCAAAAGAGTTTTGAATTTTTAGAAAAATCGAAAAATTTCTACAAACATTACTCGAAATGTCACAAATGGCTAGATTTATTTAGGAATCTCACCCCCCAACCAAAACTTTACATTGTCTTCAATGTAAGAAAATATCCAATGAATGCAACAACATGAGAGCAATGACAAAATAAGGGGAAGTGAGAAAGAGAGATACCACCTGAGAAATACATTGCATGGCAAAATTGGCTTTTGGAGATGGATAACTTCACAACTAAATCAACTAATCAAAGCAAATCCTAACGCGATTTAATTCTAGGAAAGCAATTAAAAACCAAACCATCCTCCGTTAGACTAGGAGGTTAATCCCAACAACTCATCCAAAAGTATAAAATCGAGCAGAATCATTAGATGGATCAAAAGGTTTCGCAGCAAAATCATCCAATATCCTGCTTTACAATATACATGTGTGTGAGTGATCCTGATAAACCACTGAAAATCCCAAAAAGGAATTTCAGTGAGTTCCTTAATGTTTTCACCACATGTATAAAAGGAGACATCATCATATTTGTCTGAAAAAATATGTCTCCATTCAGATTTTCCTGGGCAATGGTATTGCAAGTATGGGTCTTCCCAGGATTGGTAGAGTTCGGTATGCATGATCCATAGAGGTGTGGAAATATGAATTGATTTCTCAGCACAACAAAGTTGTTTCCACATCCTCCTCTCAGCTAATGACATATGCCCATACCGACTCTAAAAGTGCAACTACATCCCCTATCAATTCAACACTCTTATCAGGGGAGTAGGTCAAGTCTTCTTCTAAGTGACCGGAGTAAAGAGGTGAGAGGAACTCATCTTCCACAATTGAATTGATCATGTTTATTTCATGGACCTCCTCATCTTCATCCTCTTGTTGGTTGTCAATATTGAAAGCATTTAACTCAATCATTATATTGCCAAAAGACATTTGGACAACTCCACTTCTACAATTGATGATTGCATTTGAAGTAGCTAGGAATGGGCGGCCAAGTATGATAGGGATTTGAATGTCAATATTAACTGTTGTAGGCAAATATAGTCTGACAAGAAGTTAAGGATCGCGGCAATATGAACGCGAGGAGTCCAGGTCGTGCTCGCGGTAAGGGGTCGCATCTCTTGGATGCGAGCAGCTCGGCTCGTGCTCTTTAGAAGAGGTCGCATCTCCCGGATGCGAGCAGCTCGGCTCGTGCTCTTTAGAAGAGGTCGCATCTCCCGGATGCGAGCAGCTCGGCTCGTGCTCTTTAGAAGAAGTCGCATCTCCCGGATGCGAGCAGCTCTGCTCGGGCTCATCAGAAAGGGTCGCACCTCACGAATGCGAGCATCCCTGACACACGTAGCTCCCGACATCAGAATAGTCCTGAGTCTTCGTTTTTGGTTTGGATGGTCTTCATGCCTCCAACACCCGGTTCCCGTCGAGCGGCTTGTTCAATCCCTCTGCGGCACCAAGCAGAGTTACATCTAGCGTGGCGGTCTTCACCCTTTCGGCGTCTCCTTCCTTTTTGGTAGCTATGACTCCAACTACGAGCAATCAGCACTATTACTACGCCTACCGGCAGCCCGTATAGGTCTGTTTTTGGGCTTATCTTCTCTGTATTGTTCCGGATCTCAAGGGATTGCCATCAAGGGACGTGATTGCTAAATAAGTCATTGGGTTGGATCTCGGTTGGATCTCATCTCTAAAGATAGGATCTTATCCCACGAAATCAGCAAGATCTCAGTATCGTATGCGACATCAGCGGGATTTCGATATCTTACGTAACAAATTGGGTTGCTTCAGATCTATATAAAGGGGTGACTCCATTAAGAGAAAGACACACACAACATTCAAGCTCTGTCCCGTTTTACTTGGCTTCTCTTCTCCTTGCTTTGGCCTGACTTAAGCATCGGAGGGCTAACTGCTGGACCCCAGCCACCCTTAGTTGCTATCTGTCTTCTTTCAGGTCTGGTGGTAGAAATCCCTGATGGAACGAAGGAGGAAAAACGGAGGATCTCATTACGAAATCTGACATTAACAGTTTGGCGCCGTCTGTGGGAACGATTTGATCGTCAAAATCAATCGTTCTAACCACCGATCAAAATCCTTCGGCGATGCCTCCTAAAAAGGCCGTTCATCCTTCAACTTCAAGGCAGGCACCACCTCCGCCTGATGAGACGGAATTCGTACCTGCCCTCCCACCTGCTCCGACGAATATCCCTCAAGGAGCCCCGAATATGCCATCAACAAACCCATTATTGGAGGCCTCTGGAAATCAAGATGATGTCCTACGTTTCCTCGGAAACACTCTCCTAACTCTAAACGCCGGAGTTCAGGCGCTGTCAAATCGGCTTGATCAGCACTTCCCTGAACCGCAAAGACAACCCTCCGAAGGACTACCACCGCAACCCATACCGGTGGCTTCCAGACATTCTATGGACGAACCACAGGTCCCACCACTTGGCAGCCATCCCCCTGTGCCGTCTCCACATTCTATACATTCCAGTTCGTCTCGACAACCTCAACCGCAAGGCTCCACCGCCGAAACATCTAGCTATACCCTACCATGGGAAGGAGATCTCAAAAGAATCCATGATCGTTTTGATGTCATGGAACAGCGATACTAGGTAAATCGGCCATCTGCCGTCATGGCGGCGATACATCAATCTGAATCTCCCTTCACCAGCGAGGTCATGGAAGCCCCGTTACCCAGAAAGTATCGAGCGCCTGTTATCGCTCCGTACATAGGCATTGGCGACCCTCTTGAACATCTGGAAACATACAGGTCCCTCATGGAGTTGGAGGGACACGGTTCAGAAATCATGTGTAGGGCTTTTCCCCTAACATTGAAGGAAGCAGCTCGTACGTGGTTTCGGGGGTTAAAGCCCCGTTCCATCAATTCCTTTTCCCAATTATCGGAGATATTCCTTTCTCAATTCATGGGAAGTATTCGCATTAAGAAGCCAGCCTCCCATCTGATGAATCTGAAACAGCAGCATGGGGAGACCATAAAGGAGTTCACAGTACGGTTCACTGCCGAAGCCGTTCAAACTGAGGGTTACACTGAAGAAAAGGGTCTTACAGCCCTCATTGCTGGAATAACGAGCGAGAAATTCAGGTTTGCCTTAGATAAAAGCCCGCCGAAAACTATGGCAGAATTCCAAGCCAAAGCTCAGAAATATATCAATGCAAAAGAAGTCGCGTTGACACGCCATAGAGTACAAAGTAAGAAACGCAAGCCAGAAGGAACTTCTTCTACAGATAAGAAATACCGTCATGATCAGCGCGATCGTTCTCCCAGGAAGCCTTACTCTGGTAAATATCATAACTACACTCCTCTTAATCGGTCTCCTGAAAAGGTTCTAATGGAGATTAAACACAAACCATATGTGAAGTGGCCTGCAAAGATTAAATCCGATCCCGAGAAGAGGGACAAGAGCAAGTTCTGTTACTTCCACAAAGATCACGGGCATAGGACCCAGGACTGCATCTCTCTACGAGACCATATCGAAGCCCTTATTCGAAAAGGCCATCTCCAGGATTATGTTGCTCGTAAAAATCGATCACCAGAAAGGGCGAAGACCTCATCTCGCCAAAAGGAACCGCCTCATCATCAAACCGACCAAGAGGACGCTGAGCCCACGGGAGAAATTCGCACTATCGTCGGGGGACCAGCTTGCGGGGGTGACTCTCAAGCTTCAAGAAAAACATACGCTCGAAAGGCGTCCAAAGAACCCCAGCAGATCTATTGGCTGGAACAGACGTCCAGCTCATCAAAAGCGAGCCATCCTCCAATTTCTTTCACTCTCGAAGATGCAGCGGGAATTCACTTCCCTCATGAAGATTCCATCGTAGTCACATTAAAGGTATCAAATTATTTGACTCATCGAATTATGGTGGATACAGGTAGCTCAGCCGATATTCTGTACTTAGAAGCTTTCAACAAGATGGCACTAGCCAGAAGCCTCCTCAAGCTAGTATCGACCCCCCTCGTCGGCTTTGGAGGAGAGGTAGTAACACCTGAAGGAAGCATTGATCTCCCAGTTACTTTTGGAGAGAGTCCAGCGAAGACCACCGTCTTCGTAAACTTCCTCGTCGTGGATCAAAAATCAGCATATAACGCCATTTTGGGGCGGCCGTCTCTAACTAAGGTTGGAGCGGCCTTGCACCCTTCATATCTATGTGTTAAATTTCCTACCCCAAATGGCATTGGGGTCGTGCGAGGAAGTCAGCAGGAGGCACGGTCCCGTTACCAGATAGCCCTCCAAGATCGAAAGAAGGCTCAAGCGACGCCCGTCATGGAAATAGCTCAAGGATCACCCGACGTTCCCTCCACCACCTCGTTGGATCCGAGAGAAAATGCTCTGAAGTCGGGAACTCCGGGGGAGGAAACAGTGGCGATCCACCTGACCGAAGACGACCTGTCTAAGATCGTGTACATCGGGTCCTCCTTAACCAGTGTCCACCGTGAAGATTTGATCCGTTTCCTCATTGAATACAAGGATGTGTTTGCTTGGTCTCATAAAGATATGCCAGGCATCAATCCCAATGTCATCGCACATCGTCTCAACATTGACCCGAAGCACAAACCCGTACATCAGCGTCGACGTGCCTTTACTGCAGAAAGACAAATGGCAATCAAAACTGAAGTTGAGAAGCTGCTCGCGGCTAATTTCATAAAAGAAGTTGACTACCCAGAGTGGGTCGCAAACGTAGTTCTGGTTCGGAAAGCTAATGGCAAATGGAGGATGTGCGTCGACTATTCAGACTTGAACAAAGCATGTCCCAAAGATAGCTTTCCGACACCGCGGATCGACCAACAGCTGGACATGCTCTCCTCAGCTTTATGGATGCTTATTCTGGTTACAACCAGATTATGATGCATCCACCTGATAGCCAGCATACTGCCTTCATCACAGATCGAGGACTATATTGCTACCAGGTAATGCCGTTCGGTCTTAAAAATGCAGGGGCCACTTATCAACGTCTTGTCAACAAAATATTCGCTGCTCAAATCGGTAGGAATATGGAAGTATATGTTGACGATATGCTCGTGAAAAGCATCGTTGAAGATGACCACATTTCTGATCTTCGAGAAGCCTTTGATCTGATGAGGAAGTATCAAATGAAATTGAACCCAGAAAAATGCGCGTTTGGAGTGTCTGCAGGGAAATTTCTTGGGTTCATGGTTGGCCAGCGTGGAATTGAGGCGAATCCCGAAAAGATTAAAGCATTGATAGAGATGAAATCCCCCGTTACTCTGAAGGACGTCCAGCGTCTGGCTGGTCGCATCGCATCATTGAACAGGTTCATCTCGCGAGCATCTAACAAGTGCTTGCCCTTCTTCAAACTCCTTCGTGCAACGGCCAAGTCTGATTGGAAGTGGACACCTCAATGTGAAGAAGCTTTTCAACAACTGAAGCAATACATGAGCGCTCCCCCCATTTTATCTAAGCCTGTAGCACATGAGCAACTCATTCTTTATTTATCTGTGTCTTCCACGGTCGTTAGCGCCGCTTTAATAAGAGAAGATTCCGGGGTGCAAAGGCCCGTTTATTATATCAGTCGAGCAATGGTGGATGCAGAAACTAGGTATTCTGATATGGAGAAACTGGCCCTAGCCTTAGTCACGGCAGCTCGAAAACTGCGACCATACTTTCAAGCCCATGCTATTTTAGTACCAACAAATCATCCACTATGACAAGTCCTTCAAAAACCTGAGGCTTCCGGGCGCTTAACTAAATGGGCGGTCGAGATCAGTGAGCATGATATCTCATTCTGTCCTAGGACCGCAGTCAAGGGCCAGGCCGTGGCTGACTTCATTGCCGAATTTACATATTCTTCTGAAGATAATGCCACGACCAGCGACCAGCCTCCTTGGTCACTCTTCGTGGACGGGTCGTCGCGGGCCACTGGCAGTGGAGCGGGCCTGATTTTAGTGGCTCCCGACGGGTCGCATTTTCGATATGCTCTGCGTTTCGAATCACGCGTCTCCAATAATGAAGCAGAATATGAGGCCTTGATTGTTGGCCTCGAACTGGCCATTGTCCTCGCAGTCCAGAATTTGATAATTCATAGCGACTCCCAGCTCATTGTCAATCAAGTTCTTGGTGAATTCGAAGCCAAAGAAGAAAGAATGGCCTTATACAAGTCTCGTGTCCTCATCCTGCTCGCCAAACTAAAGACTTATAAAATAATTCATATCCCTCGCGAGCAGAACCAACTTGCTGATTCCTTGGCAAAGCTCGCTTCTGCACCGGAATCGGAGTTATCACATTCGATCCCCATCGAGCACCGTCAGAACTTGAGTCTCGACCAAGTGACTCTCGAGCAAGTTAAATCGGTACAATCGTCTCCATGCTGGATGGATCCTATCATCCTTTATCTCAGAGATGGATACCTACCAGAAGACAAGAAAGCTGCAAGACAAATTCGGCTTCGAGCTGCCAGGTACACCTTACAAGATGGAATATTGTTGCGAAAAAGCTTCTCCTTGCCTTATTTAAGGTGTCTTCATCCAGAAGAAGCACTTCGTGTTCTAGATGAAGTACACCAGGGGGCATGTGGTAACCATCCCAGGGGGCGATCCCTAGCATATAAAGCGATGAGGCAAGGATATTATTGGCCTACTATGAAAGCAGACGCCATCGAATTTTCTAAAAAATGCGACAAGTGCCAACGATATCTACCTATACCTCGTGTACCGTCTGAGCGGATGACCCCAGTTGATAGCCCTTGGCCTTTTGCTCAGTGGGGGATCGATATCATCGGGCCCTTACCTATGGGAAAGGGACAGAATAGGTTCGCGATCGTGGCGGTTGATTATTTCACCAAATGGGCCGAGGCAGAACCATTAGCAAAGATCACTGAAAAACAAACTACTAAGTTTATATGGAGAAATATCATATGTCGTTTCGGACTTCCTCATACTATAATTACCGATAACGGAACGCAGTTCGACAACGCAGCCTTTGATGAATTTTGCGACAAATGGAAGATACGTAATCTTCGCACTTCTCCATATCATCCTCAGGCGAATGGGCAGGTCGAGGCAGTGAATAAGATCATAAAGCATCATTTGAAGACCAAGCTACGTGAATGTAAAGGGGTGTGGCCAGAACTTCTGCCAGAGGTATTATGGGCCTATAGAACCACGGCTTGTACATCAACAGGTGAAACTCCCTTCTCCTTAGCATTTGGTGTTGACGCAGTGGTACCAGTGGAAATTCAAGTGCCCTCATATCGGATCGAGCAATATGATCTCGCGAGCAATCAGGAAAACCTCCGACTTCATCTCGATCTCTTGGAAGAGCGAAGAAATGCTTCCCAAGTACGAGTGGCAGCATATCAACAACGTATTGCTCGTTATCGGAATGCGAAGATTCGGCCTAGATCCTTCCAGTTCGGAGATTTGGTCCTAAGGCAAAATCTTGGAGTTCCTACTCGTTCATTGGATCCGAATTGGGAAGGCCCGTATCGGGTTATTAGGGTGGTGCGACCCGGTACTTATTATCTTGAAGACATGCAAGGGAAGCCTGTACGTCGCCCTTGGCACGTGGAGCATTTGCTACGATACTACCCCTAGATTTGATGTAGTTTAGTACAACGTTTTATGAATAAAGTGAAAGATATCTTTTGGCCGCTACTTCCATTTATATGGACCTGAATAGCCCTGAAGAGAGTGCTTACACATCCTCTTGGCCAATTGCCTACCTTTGGTAGGACTGAAATCATTACTAGTTGGTTGCTTTTCCATTTACATGGACCTGAATAGCCCCGAAGAGAATGTATACCATCTCTTGACCAACCTTCTGCCCTTAGTAGAATCAAAATCTCAATCGATAGATCAGTCTATCTCAGCGCGGACACAGTCACACGACCCCCGGATTGAGTCTAATTCATTTTTTCATGAGTTAGTTGCTCGCGACTGGTGAGAAGAGGGATCGCACTCCGGAATGCGAGCACCGCAGCTCGTGCTCGAATGGGGGTCGTAGGCATATACCCTAATCGCGAGCACCGCAGTTCGGGCTCGAATCGCAGTCGTACACCTTAATTGCGAGCACCACAACTCGCGCTCGAATTGTGGTCATACACCCTAATGCGAGCAGCGCAGCTCGTGCTCGAATTAAAGGGTCGCATCTCTGATGAATCATTTGAGATCAACATAAAGCAAAAAATGAAAGAAAAGGAGAATACATTACAGAAACGGATATTCATTCAAAAAGACCAAAAAGTCGAGACAATTACAAATTTCTTTAAAAAAAAAAAAAATACATGATGTGGGAAGCTGCCGAGTTCAAGGTTGGTCATCCTCATCTTGCGCAGGCTCGCGGCTCTCAGCTTCAGGACCAGCCTCAGGAGCAGGAGCGGCATCTGTTGCCTCAGTGGCTTCGTTCTCAGCGGCAGCCCGTTCCTTAGCTGCAACCTCGAATGCCACCCTGTCGAACTCCTCAACGTTAAAAGTTTGAGCGATCATCTGCATAACTCTGACCGCGAAATCGCGACCAGCGATATACGCATCGTACCGCTCCTCATCGTAAAGTGGAGAAGTCCGGAACTCCTGAACTGCGCGAGGACCCTCATCAGATATCATTTGAACGAGGGCCACTCGCTCCTCTTCCCAGTGGATGGAATCATCCTTCAACTGGTGAAGTTGCTGCTGGGCTCCCTTGAGCTCCTTCTGGGCCTCCTCGAGCTTCTTCTGGGTCTCCTCGAGCTTGGTCCGCGCATCCTTGAGCCATCCCTCAAGCTGGATCTTGTCCTGGCGGAAGATCTCCTTCTCCTTCTCGCTCTTGGTATGGATTTCTTGAAGCTTTGCGAGTTGGAGGTCCACTGACTGAAAGCGCTCAGTCAGGGATTGGATCTTGACAAGGAGAATTTTCTTCTCTTCGTCCAGCTTGGAGATCTGAACCTCCAAGGCCTTCACCAAACGGTCCCTCCCTTGGACCTCGGCTTCCATGGTTTTCTTCTTCTTCTCCACATCCTCCACGCTGCCGCGGGCTGCTTCGACATCCCGTCTAACGCGGAGTGTGAGATCCAGGCTCTGAAACAAATAAAGAAAAAAGGATTAGATTGCTAGTCATCTAATCAAATTTTGAAGAGATTGGTAGGAAGAGAAAAGGTTGTTACCTGAACCAGTCTCGCTCCAATATCAGTAGAGAGAGCCTCTGGGCTTGGCTCAGGCAAACTCCCGAAGGAGTTGGGGGGAATGTTATCAAACATAAACTTGCATACAGGATGCAAGTGTGGAGGGATAACAAAAACCCCCGACCCGGAAGGTTGGGCCACCACCATCTCGCCAGAGCCCGTCTCGCGAGCACTCACAGCACCCATAGAGGGCGTCGCAGACTCGCGAGCACCAGTAGGCTCGCATCTCATATCCTTAGGAGGGAGGCCCCCCTCCCTCCGATCGCCTTTCGGCGAATTATCAGCGACTTCAATCACCGGCTGTCCGCGAGCACCTGGCGGTGGAGTCGCAGTAGCCGGAGGGGGCACGGCAGATATAGGGGTCGTGATAACCGGAGGGGTCGTGGTCGTACGAGAAGTCGTAGCGACCCCACCCGAACCGATCCCTCGCGATTGAGGATCGCGAGCAGACCCCTCTGCGGGAGTGGGGGCATTAGAAGGACCCCCCGCAGTCTTCTTTTGCCTCTTCGAGGCTGCGCCTTTCAGACGGGGAAGTGCCCCCAGTGCACCTCTTTTGTCTCCTACGTTCGTCATTTCGTCTTGAGAGATTAAACCCGCTGCACGGAGACAGTGAGGCTCTAGAGCAGCGTTGACGTGGCGTGCAGCCGTAGGGAGCTTGTAGACCTTGACAAGCTTCTCGTTGAGCCCTCCTCGCAGATTGGGCTTCACACCGATTGGGATTCCTACAAGCAAAATAGAAGGTTCGTTAAATCGTCAAAGTAGCAAAGTTATTGTTTCTGTCGGACAAATAAACGAGCACTTGACCCACCTTCGCCAAAATGGCGATTAACGTTATGGCCTTTGGGGTCAGAACCCATTCCGGACACCCAGTTTCCGGAGACATAGAACCACTTCTTTCTCCATCCCGGGCAGTTGGAAGAAGGGTTCCCCAAAATGAAGTTATTCCGGTGCCAGAAACAGATGTAGTACCAACCCTCGCTAGCTGGCGCCTTCTTCAGCTGGAATAACCTCAAAAATTCCTGAGCGGTTAACTCCTCGTTACCCGCCTGCTTCCAAATGGTGAAAGCACTCAAAAGAACTCGCCATCCGTTAACTATAAGCTGGCCCGGGGCAATCTTATAGAGACGGAGGAAATTTCGAATGAAGGGGTGGAGGGGAAGACGTACGCCTACTTTGAAAAAGTATTCATAAACAGCCACACACCCAGGCGGTGGTGCATCGGCTGTCTCCCCTCTCCCAGGCAATCTGAATAAAACAGAGTCCGGGACTCTGTATGCCTCCCTAAGGCTAGAGAGCCTCTCCTCCGTCAAGATGGAAGAATACCCGGAGGCAGAATATCTACCAGCCGGTACTCTGGCATTATTTGATTCGGAAGAATCAGGGGTGTGATCTCCCAAGGGAACAATCTCTTCATCTGAGGACCCCGCCATCGCAAGAAGAAAAGCAAGAAAGAAAGATGAAGGAAGCAGAGATGAAGGGAGAAAGTTGGAAAAAACTACCTCTGTGAAGAGGTTTTTCGCACCAGAAGCAAAGGAAGAAGAAGAAAGCAAGGAGCGCCGCAGTAAAGAATTCGAAAATGAAAGAAATTTCTTCTAAGTCCGGTATTTATACGCAATCATTCCGTCTGATTTGCTGGACACGCGGCAGCTTCTCATCCGGCGCCCCAGACGAACGGACGCTAGCATTAAATACGGAAACACGTGGCGCCCGACGCTTCATCTCTGGCGGCAGAAAAAGCTGCGTGAAAGCTGGCCATCATAAATGCGTAGGCACGTTAAGTGAATCATGCGCGATTGTCTCCCAGCACCCAGCTGTCAACACTGGCAAACCCTTGGCATAGTTCCTCAATACCAAGGGTTTGGGGGGCATCTGTTGTAGGCAAATATAGTCTGACAAGAAGTTAAGGATCGCGGCAATATGAACGCGAGGAGTCCAGGTCGTGCTCGCGGTAAGGGGTCGCATCTCTTGGATGCGAGCAGCTCGGCTCGTGCTCTTTAGAAGAGGTCGCATCTCCCGGATGCGAGCAGCTCGGCTCGTGCTCTTTAGAAGAAGTCGCATCTCCCGGATGCGAGCATCTCTGCTCGGGCTCGTCAGAAAGGGTCGCACCTCACGAATGCGAGCATCACTGACACAAGTAGCTCCCGACATCAGAATAGTCCTGAGTCTTCGTTTTTTGTTTGGATGGTCTTCATGCTTCCAGCACCCGGTTCCCGTCGAGCGGCTTGTTCAATCCCTCTGCGGCACCAAGCAGAGTTACATCCAGCGTGGCGGTCTTCACCCTTTCGGCGTCTCCTTCCTTTTCGGTAGCTATGACTCCAACTACGAGCAATCAGCACTATTACTACGCCTACCGGCAGCCCGTATAGGTCGGTTTTTGGGCTTATCTTCTCTGTATCGTTCCGGATCTCAAGGGATTGCCATCAAGGGACGTGATTGCTAAATAAGTCATTGGGTTGGATCTCGGTTGGATCTCATCTCTAAAGATAGGATCTTATCCCACGAAATCAGCAAGATCTCAGTATCGTATGCGACATCAGCGGGATTTCGATATCTTACGTAACAAATTGGGTTGCTTCAGATCTATATAAAGGGGTGACTCCATTAAGAGAAAGACACACACAACATTCAAGCTCTGTCCCGTTTTACTTGGCTTCTCTTCTCCTTGCTTTGGCCTGACTTAAGCATCGGAGGGCTAACGGCTGGACCCCAGCCACCCTTAGTTGCTATCTGTCTTCTTTCAGGTCTGGTGGTAGAAATCCCTGATGGAGCGAAGGAGGAAAAACGGAGGATCTCATTACGAAATCTGACATTAACATTAACCATGGGTCGTGTGTCCAAGACAATAAAGTCTACCGGATAGTAGACATTCTCAACTTGGACAAGTACGTCCTCAATCACTCCTCTTGCTATACGAATCGATCGGTCAGTAAGTTGTAGCGTGGTTTTGGTGGGTTTTAATTCATCTAAACCCAATTGTTCGTAAACCGAGAAAGGGATTAAGTTCACACTTGCCCCTAGATCAAGTAAAGCATGCTTCACCCGGTGGTCTCCGATTATACATGATATTGTCGGACTACCGGGATCCTTATATTTTTTGGGCATCCCGTGATTTATAATGGCGCTCACATTCTCTGTCAAGAATGCCTTCTTTTGCACATGTATTTTCCTTTTTACCTCCTAAAATCATTTTGATTGGATGATCCTAACTACGGATCAAAGGGTACAAAATGGATGATCCATATTTACTATACTAGAAAAAGGTATAATTATTATTTGTCATGTGGGGTCTACCTTTGATTGATCATCACTTTACAAAAAATACTTTGATCTGATAATGCTAACCATCTAAAACATGGCTCTGAAACCCATATTGATTATACTAGAATGGGTGGGTCAATGATTGGCCCTTTCATCATGTTGGGTTTGCCTTGATGCTTATCCCTCTCAAACATCAGTTTGATGGAATGATTATAGCCATTCGATCAATGATTACAAAATGGATTTTTTGTAGAGAGGGTGGAGACAATTCTCAAGCTTAACTTTTGAAAGTTCTTGATTTCCCAACTTCGTGAATGAATTTGAACTCTTACTTGCCAAGTTCATGGTTTATGCCCTTTCACTAATTGGGCAATTGGTGAATTTATTAATTAAGGCTAACCCAAACACATAATTACATAATTCATGTATTTGGTAATTAGAAATTTGTCAAGTTAATGAATTTGGTGTGCTTCCAAACATGCCTTTAGCATTTGCCTCATCGGAATCTTTTATCTTGGGAAGCCCTAAATGAACAAGATTAACTACTCCATCCCTAAATGTAGCATCAACTCTGCAAGTTGGTGTCCTTTGAGCTACCATCAGAGTTTAATTTCGTGGAGATGCTTGGAGGAGCTGCCCACTTTCTCTAACCTTTGATTTCTTCTATGTTCCTCATTACTACCTTCCAGTTTAATCTGAAATAAAGAAGGTAACTTAATTCTTCTATTCTTGTACATGGTTGATTTGACATATGAAAATTATAGGACTTCCATCTTCAGTTTTCTTGCATTCCCTTGTGGAAGTTCACATTAGAAAAGCCAGTAGTGGAAGAATTGAGTCCCCTTATACCCTTCAAAAAACCTTTGTTTTATAAAAAGATTTCTTATCTAATTTTAAAGTTTGCTCAGTTTGGTTGATAGTCCACTCAGCTGATGTTCACATTTCTTAATTGTCTTGCCCAAGTTAGTGAACACTGACTTTTGAAACTGTCTTCAATAGTTGTGTGTAAAAGTTCGTTGAGGAACCGTACTGAAGTTCAGATACTTCAATTTGAAAACCATGTGCACCTTCCCATGTCCTTCTTGCCTTTTGTCTTAGTTTTTATTTTAGATCCTATAAATTTTACATGTTTTTCTCTCATCCTGTTGGACTACCTGCTTCTCCAAACCATCAGGATGCAGCTCAAGCATTAATTTATAATTTTGGGCTGCATGTAGATCTGAAATTTTATTAGTTCTTACCATAACAAATTAGGAGACCTGATTTGGCTTGTTAATTTGTACTTAGGTACTTAGTTCTGTTATATGCCATTGTTAGTTTCATTTATGGACATGATGGCAAATGAAGTGTAAAAATATTTGGTACTGCTGATTTTACCTTATTGCTAAAAAAATATGCTTGTTCCCTGATCAATTGAAAAAATGGCTTTGTGGATTTATCTTTGCTCCATTTTAGCTGGCACTACATTTTTTTCTTGGGCATCCTAGCTCATTTGCTGGATTTTTCTGCTTTGTTTTATTTTCAGTGATGGTGGAACCATTACAAGTAAGATTAAATGTCTCTTGTACTAAATGATACCACCTAATTGTTACGTGGATAGATTTGATATTGTACCAGGTGTACTATTCCTACCTTCCACACATATTTCTACAATTTGGCCATTAAATCTGTGATCAGACACCAATAAGAAATCTGTGATCAGACACCAATAAGAAATAAGTGCTATTTTCACTTACCAGGTGTACTATTTTCACTTATAAGAAATAAGTAATCCAACACCATACGTGCAGCTGTTTGATGTCGCTGTTGTTTATGTCTTCTTGCAAATCCATGGCATTTAATTGGCTTCTGCATTTGTGGCTAATCTAAATTACCCTTTTTTAGCTTTATGATGATTATTATATAAATCAATTGAAATGTAGACTTTGTTTTATTGCAGTATTTTCCAACATCTTGATGTTAATTATGTGCGTTCATGGCATCTAAAGAAAGAAGTTATGATCATTTTCTGCTTTGTGCAATAATTGTCTCTCAATGATCTTTGGTTATAATCTCATCCTGTTTGTTTATTCTGCAGTGGTAGCAATGATCACACAACAAAATGTTGGTTTTATAGAAATAGGCTAGGTGATCCTTGCCGTGACAAAGACAGCATCGGCTACAATCAAGGTATTGTTCCTTCCTAAAGATACTTCAGAGAAGAATTATACGATCCTCAGTTTTTCATGAGTGGACCCATGTTGTGCAACTGGAATGCCGAATTTCTACAACTTGGACTTCTGAGAATGGATTCCACAACTCAGAGTGCCGAAACCATTTTGGAATTACAGACTCTGAAAATTCCAGAGTTGTAAGAAGCTCTTAAACGATTCATTGGAAGAGAAAAAGAAAAAGATAATAAGGGATCTAGCAATGCATGCTTAGATCATAGGAAAAAGATGACACAAAGGAATTCAGGCTAGGAGTAATGTTTTATCTAAAGAAATATTCTTCATAACATCATCATCACCATATAAGAGTCATGCACCCAAAATGGGCTTTAAATAGCTTAAAAACAATAGCTAAACCATCTTTCAGGAAGAAAAAAAAAGGATAAATAGTAATAGAAATGGAAATGACAAAACTGCCCTTAAACACTATTCTCTATTAACTCGGAAGGTAATTTTTTCTCCTCTTTTTATTTTTTATTTCTTTTTATTTTATCTTTCCAACAAGCGTTGAACCAACTCAGTCCAACTCTAGATGACCAAGTTATGGATCCTTAGAAAATGAGGTCCAAATGAGATTACCCACTCACATGTGATCCCAACTTGGGGTCCAAATGAGGAAAGGAGCTGGACAATGAGGAAAGTGATCCTAAGCATCTAATCAATAGCATGGAAAATGGACAGTCAAGATTGAGCAGGGAAACAAAATAGGTCTAATCATCATTTTGAAACATCTACTGGATATATCCCAATTTGTATTTGCTTATAATTCTAAAGCAACACTTTGGTTGGTTTGATTGTTCTAACCATAGGATCCATTGCTAGTAATCAGTGGATGGTTGTAACAAATTGGCCCCATGCAAAGGGTCGGGATCTTCTGATTGACATGATTTTACAATATATATATTAGAGATATACAAGCACAGGTCGGATCTGTTTGGGCTAGGGGTAGCCCGAGCTCGGCCAAATTGTTCGGGCTTTTATATCTAAGCCCAAGCTTATCCCATGGGTCTAAAAGCACTCCCAAACCTGGCCCAGATGTCCATGGGCTGGCCTGGTCCATTGATAGCCCTACCAGTAAACTATCCTTGTTTGCAAGATCCTAGCCATCCATTCTCTCACCTCTATTCTGTTGGAATTTGGACCATATTTTTTCCAGTGTCATATCAGGGGATTATTTATTTATTCTGATAAATGAATCAACTATATTGAACAGGGTAAAAAGACATTATACAAGGGTCAGATATTGCTCTACAAAAGGATTAGGTCTTTGCACATGGTCCATCCACTCCGGTGCCTCATGTGATCAACAATCTAGATCACCATATGAACAATCCATATGTATACAATCTAAAGATCCAAGGATGCTATAATTCCTTCAAGCAATGATCTGAAAACCAGGCCTATATATGGTCACCAGGCAGCCAACTTCTATACAAAATAAATGAATGGCTAAGAGACATTGACCAATGGATCAAATTCTGTGAACATGTCTGGCCCATGTGATGATCATATTTGCCATATGTATGTGATCTATAGTCTACACAGTTAGGATCATCCAACGAGCCATTTCAATCTTACACATGTGACTAGTACATGTGAGGGGTGAGGGCACTTTCATGATATCATTAGTGTTCCTCAATTAATTACATTTCATGGCTCAGAAGAACATAATTGTCTATCCTAGAAAATTATTGGCTATTCACTAATCTGTGCATTTAACCTTCACAGTTATGGAGAGCAAAATCCTGCACTTATTGGTTGTTCATCTGATGCTTTCCCATTACCTGAAGCCCTGACAACTCCAGGGCCATTTGCTGCTGGATTGATGTGAAATGAAGTAACTATTCCTGGTGTTGGAGTTGCAATGTGTCTTCCCATCTTTTGACTCATCTGATCAAGGAGAGCAAAGGCAACAAATTCCTGGCACTTTGCCTATTAGGGCTCCCTCTTTCCCACCGGGACCACATCCATTTGTTCTGGCTGCTTTTGGATAGCAAGCGTATCAACAAATTCCTCAGCAATTTCAACCATAATAGCAATGCCCTGCACTTCCACAGCAAATGTTCTCTTTATATCACTGCCACCTCCAAACATGATG
The DNA here is from genome assembly GCA_003013855.2 of Liriodendron chinense. Lineage (NCBI taxonomy): Eukaryota > Viridiplantae > Streptophyta > Magnoliopsida > Magnoliales > Magnoliaceae > Liriodendron > Liriodendron chinense. The sequence goes on along the minus strand of ML058415.1, from coordinate 1,861,727 downwards.
CAACTGCAACCCCCATCAAATTTGCCGTTTCTTCTACATCCTCATTTACCTTGCCCTCCACCACCCATTGGCATGCCTCCAACTGTCCCATCTTCAATGTCAGGATCTATGCCTGTGCTATCATCAATGGTTGTGTCGATGCCACCGCCACAGCTTGGTCCAATGGTTCATTCTCTTTCATTGTTGTCATTATTTATTATTTATTGTTCTATAACTTTGTGGCTAGACTACTATGTTCTTCCATCATTTCTTAAATGTGAATCACTCATCCTCAGTACACATTGCATAAAATGTGCATAGATTAGGCTGTCCAAATTGTTGAATCTGTTGTGAGCAGAACGTATCTAAGGACAATTCTAACCATCTTTTTGGGGCCGTCAAATGAACATGTAAACAGAAAATGGTCTACTGTCCAAATTCAACTGCCAATTTCAGATGGCTAAGTTTGTCTGATCAGTGCAATCTTCAGACATGCTCCATCTACAATGAGCCCTGCTATTGACGGGGCCTCAATTGGCGTACATGTATGCCATGTGTTCATAGGAGGAATTATTGCCCTTTAAGAAATGGTGCGAGACCCACACTTTAGTGTAGCCCCCCCTTTTCATCTTTTATCTTCTTTTAATTTCTGACTATAAATTGGGAGCTTTCAATGTGTACTCTTATTCCTTGTTTTGGTAATGCAAGTTATGACAAATCAAATGATTCCACCATTGCCACAATTGCACATGATGGGCATGACTCTGATGCATTTTGGACTTGTTTCCAGTAACAGTATACCACCTCCAGTTGGGGGTTTTGCAAATGGAATAGCAAATGATCAAGGTACATCAAGTGCAAGCGGAGCGCAGACATTTGCATATGATGGAATGTCCAATTGGACACAAGGTGGATGGTTAGCACCGATTCCAGGACTTAACACCTACCAGGTATGCAAGAATTTCTCCAATCCTCTTAGCTTTATGTTCCGTCAAGTATACTGAAAATATCTAACTGTTAAACTTCACATAGCAACTATTTAACGTTCATCAGAGAACACTTTTAACCATCTGAAGTCCCTAGAAACTGTTGGGGTATAAGCCACCAAGAGCCTTTCTAAAACAACACTCCCCACACCCAGCTCAAACTGCCACATGTGTCAAACTGTATGTATGTGTGACAGCTCTGCTTTGCATCATTTGGGCTAATTGATTCATCAGGTCAGCAAGATGTACAAAAAATTGCCAATTGTCAACTGCCACATGTTGCCCATCTTATTGTTCACCAGCCTGGTATTTTAACCAGGTAATTTATGTACTACTGTAGGTATTTTTGCAAACACTTTGAGTTATAAGATGAATCTTTTGTGCATTCTTTTCTGCTTTCCTATTAAGTTTGAGAAGATCAGTTAGGATTATGTGGTTATGCAGAAAGAATTGAGTACCTAGTTCTAGCCACTTGAGAATCCATTTTTGGGTACCATGATCGTTTCCTACACAGTTTGTTACAATTTATCATATGGGAGTTGCATTTAGACGATCTCGATGTGCATTTTGGCCCCAATAAAACTATGATACTCACTAAATATCATTTTCATTGGCCAATCTTGAAGCACACCACTTGGAACACAATCAAGCACTGTAGAGCCACTAGTTATGAAAAGGTCAAAAGTAAAATACTGGTCTATACGGCCCTTCACTGATTTTAGATTCACCATGGGAGGATGGTATGGATTATGTTATGAGTATATCGATTATGTTGCGGGTTTACGATTGAAATTGCTGATCATTTTCTAAGATGGTTTAGTTCATTCCTTATAAGAAGGCCACATGTTACATGTAAGGGCTCGTTTGGATGCCTGTAATTGGAATACATTAGAATCCAATTCACATGGAAAATGGAATCGATGTGAATCAGATTCCTCAGTTGTATTTGGATGCCTGTAATTGGAATACACTAGAACCCAAAAATTGTGTTTGGATGCCTGTAATTGGAAGCATTGGAATTCTGCAGTGTATTCACATTGACCTGAATTTGATTAAGTATATCAGTTTTGATCCCAAATTAGTATACGTATGCGACTTTAATGATTGTAATAAGCCCATTGGAACTTTGGCAAAAATGAGAAAATTTCTAGCCGCAGGTGGGCCACAAAAGCGGGCCCAATATATGGTCCAAACCCTAGATGATGAACTTGAGAAACATAAATTCTTTAGAGTCATAAATAGCCAACTATGCAAAAAAGACAAACATCTAACTAAAATGTTGGAAACAACACATCGAGGATGCCATCAATCTCCCACAATGATGGAAAAGAAAAACATCTCTATTTAACAGGTAGCACTGTGATGATCAAAATTGTTGATTTGGTGTGCCAGGCTCAAAAGGCAAAGCAATCACACTGTCGTGGATCAGTTGTTGCATCCACATCCAATGGGTCCCGATTACAATAATATATCGATAAAGCTCCCTCCCTTTTCAATGATTGATCCACGATGAATCATGGCGATCATGTCATCATTCCTCATTGGAGTCAGGCGATGGGCCACAATGACAATGGTTTAGATGACCATGATCCTGTGTAGTGCCTCCTGCATGATCTGTTTAGACTCTGCATTGAGTGCACTTGTCGCTTCATCTAGGAGAAGGATTCATGGGTCTTTTAGAATTTCTCTGCCTATAGCAATTCTCTGCTTCTGCCCTCAGGCTAGCTGAGTTCCGTGCTCCCTCCTGCACATACATGTGCGCGCACGTGCACACACACACACACACACACACACACACAAAAAGGCTCTGCAAGTTTTTCTTTTCTTTTTCACCTTTTGAGTTCCCCTGCATGTACAAACACACACACACACACACACACACACACACACACACACACACACACACACACACACACACACACACACACACACACACACACACACACACACACACACACACAAAAGGCTCTGCAAGTTTTTGTTTTCTTTTTCACCTTTTAAGTCTCTGGATCCCATGCTTGAGAACTGCGTGTGTGCGCGCGGGAAAAAAAGGGTGCTCCTACATTTGTTTTCCCCAAGCTAGTGGTGGCTCAACCACTTCAACCGAATCTGCTACTAATGGCTTCACTCGATCAAATGCACTTGTCTCTACTGTGATTCGTACTCCTCAGCTTATGCAGTGGGTTCTATCTCCACCCGTGCCTCCGCTCAGGCAAAAAGAGTCAAATGACAAGAAGCTAAGAGTTATGCTTTCATTTGAGTTCTTTCTTTGTTGAGTTTAAAATCGACGTTCTTTTAAAAAGGGGTAGGTATAACGCATTAAGGCAACACTTCTAACTTCTAAGTGAAAGGAGTTCCCTACTTATATTTCATAGTTGTCTTAATGACTAGTAGTTTGAAGCCTTAAGAAATTGGTGATTTTTTCTTTTTCTTTTTTCGATGGCTTCTTTGAAATTCTTCATTATGATGTTTGGGGGCCTGCACCCGTTGCTTCACTCTCTGTCTATCACTACTACATCACATTCTGAGCACCATCAATATAAGATAGGAATTTTTTTTTCTTTTTTAGGAAGAAGGAGAACTCTCCTAGTTCACTATAGGAACCCTTCCATTATCCTCAACACCCATCCGTCAACCTTTCTTCTGGATGCTCTACATTGATTTTGCAACCCTCACAGACATCTGATGCAACAAGAGATAGGAAACTAGTAGGGACTGAAGGGAAGATTTTGACATTGAGAATTCTTTAATGAAAAGTCTCTATATTTTGATGACAGGAGCAAAGTTTCCTTGTGTGGCTAGAAATGGTCGGAGACAATGACGTGTTCTTTCTGTTTTCCAATCCATTCTGACCAAAGAAGCTCTCAATATGCTCTCTCTAATGATTGAACCCCCTTTTTATGTTTCGGTCATGCAGTGCCTATCAGTTAGTATTAAAGGTATTTCCAGATGATATTTTGCTCTCTTTAAAGGCCAAGCTCAGATGTAAGCGCTTCCGAATTCATTTGGCCCTTATTTGGAGAAAAATCATATTCAATCCTCCCAACGAAAAAACAACAATTATGGATATTAAACATTCCCTTACCATAAAAGTTCAGATATATCTTATGATTTTGGCCATATGATCATTGGCCTGTAAAGGATCGGTTCCTCTGAAAAGAGAAGGTCCTCAATCAACAAGCAAAAGCTGTAACTGCATGGCCAAGCTTTCCAATCACTATATCAACAGTCCTGATAGATAAATGCTACCCATGTGTACAGGGAGGATGGCATTGCAGAGAACTTACATGATGTTCTTGTCCTTAGGCATGTCTGTTTTTGTTTAATACCTTAAAATGAAAATGGAATCTGCTGGATCTTGCTTTGATATTGTTTGCAAAACAAAAATAGCGTGGAATCTGTTTTCCATATCCAAGATAACATTCAAAACACAATGAAATTGATGTCTTCCAAAAAAGAACAAATCGATTTCCAACTACTGAAAGGAAATGAAGTTACCATTTTTTACTGTTTACTTTTTCACATTTCTACATGAATCTATGGAAAGCTGCACCAGAAGCCAAGCAGTGTTTTAAATAGCTACGCTATGTAGCATGTAGCTTATGCTACGTAGCGTAGCTTAGCCTAAATGCTACGTAGCTCATGAAAATAACTTAAGTAGCGTATAGCCTACACTACATGATTAATTTGGATACGCTACACGCTACATAGCTCACATTACAAGTCATTTTTCACTATAACATTAAAATCAATAATGTTTTTAATAATTTGTTACATTTTTCTATTTCAATGAAAATTAGTTAGTCTTTTCAATGCTTTTAGTAAAATAATATAAGAAATAGTTTTAAATAAGTTTTGTTGCTCTTTCTTCACTTTCATATTAAATTACTTTTATCTAGCGTGTTATGAAATTTTGTCAAATTTTATTACTAATCATCTAATTTGGTGCAACCTTGATTAAAAATCTAAGTAGTGTGTAGCTTGCGCTACACGCTATGTAGCTTACGCCTCACGCTTCAGAGGGGTGAAGGCTACGCTACACGCTATTCGCAATTTAAAACACTGAAGCCAAGCAGAGATTTCCATGTAGAATAAACAAATTTTCCATCTCCTGATAATTCCATACCAGTTTTCCATATCCACGAAATGGTTCAACAAAAACAAATACACCAGCAATTGGATTTATCTTTGGTAAAACCTTAATTTTTTACTTTTCTCCTTTTCTTGGTATCATTAATATGAGGTCCACGAATCCTACACGTGTGTATATCCCTGTCATCTATACAACAGTGCATGTGCCAATAAGGCAAACATGTGCAAGGTCCTAGCCATTCATTGGGTGGACCGCACAATAGATATTCTGGCACAAAAATCAGGCCAGTCCACTCACCATGTGGGCCAGTGTATGGAACAAATAGACATAAAAACTAGTCTTTTCCATCTGTTAATTTGTTTCATAGAGTATGGCCCACATGATGGACTGCTCGGATCTTGCAGGTGTGACATACCAGCACATGCATGGGCGTGTAGAGGAACAGGTTTATCCACGCAAAACTCTATTTATGGAATCTTTATAAAATTTAATATAGTAGTGTTTAAATGAAATACACATACCCATATTTTGTACTTGAGTCTTGAAGCTTATATATATATATATATATATATATATATATATATATATATATATATATATATATATATATATATATATATATATATATATATATATATATATATATATTGAGAATTAGCTTATATAATAAAATATATCACTTGATATCTTGCAACCGCAGGGGACCTATTGGTGTTTTGGCTTTGCCTGGGTGCTGTGTAGTGATGATGTTGAAGTCCTAATTAATATTTATATTTTCCTTAAATGAAAGCCTAAAACAAGTCCTTCTATTGTGCTTTTTCTTTTTAGGCTTTGGTTTTAGCTCTCCTTGAACTAAGGTATTAGAGGAAGTATTCCAATTGATAATCCATATGAAGATAATGATTTGGAATGTTAGGGGGCTGGGGTGCTTGCAGAAAAGAAGGCAGTTTAAAGATATGTATAAGAGATATAAAGTTCAAATGGCAGCAATCTAGTAAACCAAATTGAAAGAAACAGAGCAAGGGTTGGTCAACACATTATGGTGGGGCAAGCAAAATGGGTGGTTAGCAAAGAATACAGTAGGGGTCAGCGGGAGGGATTTTACTGATTTGGAATGCTGCGATATGGAGTAAAGAGGATTCTTGGATAGGGAACTTCTTGGTTTTGGTGCTTTTAAAAGACAGGGTATGTGGGTTTCTATGGTGCTTCACTTTAGTCTACGGGCCGTGCAAACTGAAACAGCGTCACCTTTTGGGCATAATTAGATCCTTGCAGAAGTAGATGGGATGTGCCGTGGTGTGTCGGAGGAGACTTCAATGTAGTGAGATTTCTTCATGAAAAATAAACGGAGTTCGAGTTTCTACAAGTATGAAATATTTCTCAAACTGGATTCCGAACAACGAAATAGTAGACCTTCCGTTGGGAGGGGCGAAATTTACTTGGTCAAATGGTTAAGCACCACCAATCATTTCCAGGCTAGATAGGTTTCTCTTGTCTCCAGAATGGGAGGGGCGAAATTTACTCGGTCAAATGGTCAAGCACCACCAATCATTTCCAGGCTAGATAGGTTTCTCTTGTCTCCAGAATGGGTAGAGAAATTTCCGTTGATTATCCAAAGAGGGCTGCCTAGACCCTTCTCGAATCCTTGTCCGGTCATGTTGGAAGTGGACGAGCAAGATTGGGGGCCGATACCTTTTCGATTTGAATTAGCATGGTAACAAATTGAAGGCTTTGAGGATAATATTATGGATGGTGGTCTTCCTTCACAATTTTAGGGGGAGTAGGTTATTTTCTTTTTCAGAAATTAAAGCTACTTAAAAAAAGATTGGGGAGTGGAAAAAAGAGCATTCGTATACTCGGGAAAAGGAAAAGTTGAAGTTCCTTCTTGAGATTCAAAGGCTAGACTCTAAGGAAGAGGAGGGAGCTCTTACGGAGGAGGAAAAAGGCTGGAGGGGAGGTGTACAATGCAAAATATAGTGCCAGGCTACGAGAGGAAGAGATTAAATGACGTCAGAGATCTAGAGCTACGTGGTTGAAAGAAGTGGATAAAAATACCAAGCCTTTCCATGCGATTGTCAGCGCTAGAACGAGAACTAATAAGATCTCATTGTTAGTGGTGGATGGAGAGGACCATGGAATATAGGAATATAAAGAGAAAGGTGATGGTTTCCTTTCCGGACATGACCCATCCACAATCCTTTCTTCTCCTTTTAGACATGGCCCATCCACAAGCTGTCTCAGCAAATCAACCCCCCTTTTTTTCTGTTGTTGTTGAAAGGTCACGGTAATTTATTAAAGAACCAAGGAGGCACAAAAGACTACAACCTAAAAAAGAAAGAAAAATTATATCCACTAGAGATTTTATACAAGAGGCCTATGCCACTATATAAAGCTTAGCCCAACTAAAAAAACTTCCACCGTGTAGCTAATCACAATATGAAAACATCTTCCAATCCTTTTCCCCCAAAGTGCCCATAGGGCAGCAATCAAAACCAGTCTCCAAATAACCCTCTCTTGTTTCCCAAGCCCAGCATGTCAAGCTAAGAGAAGATCACAGCAAATCAACCATTTCAATCATCATAAATGAGTGCCATGCATACAATAACATATTTTGGTCCATGAGAGATAGGGAGAAACGCTTTAGGACTTAATATTGTTAGTCTAATGTCACTAACATTGTTTTATTAATAATAGAAATGGAGTATGGTACTCTCATAACTACATAATATACATGGTACATAACTCCATATATCTCCACACTCCCCCTCAAGCTAGAGTATGAATATTAGTCATGCCCAGCTTGTAAAAACACGATGAAGTTGATGACAACCATCTAAAATTCACCAAAAATTCTTGGCAATAAAATATATATCTCTAACAAGCTTCTAGAATCATCCTGTACGAGGTCTATTTTTTCCTCAAGAAGAAACCTGTCCATACACTGCTAACATCATCCATACAGACTGATGATGTCAGCAGTCTATCGACAAGTGTCTTGATGTCAGCAGTTATCCCCTCTGTTCTAGTCCTCAATTGTTGGCACATAAATGAAGCTAGTGAATATTGAATAGAGCAACATTTAGAAAGAAGGCCCATGAAAATTAAGAGGAAGTAATGCCCATGTTTTGTTTTCAACAAACGTGTCAGAAATTACAAAACAAACTTGTTCTGAAATTAGCTGAAGAAAAATAGTTGTTGCAGAACTTACTTGCATGATCCAGGATTATACAAATATGAACCGGATTTACTTTTGCCCACTGCTCAACAAGTAATATGTATAGACTCAAGTAAAAAGCAGAAAACTGAAATATATTACATCAGATATTATATTTCAAATAAACCCTTTGACAATTAGAAACTGAAAGATACATATTTCTAGCAATATTCAAACAGCTCAGTAACCAACTCAGAAGCCATCATGGCATTGTTTTACTGGACCCCATAACAAGCCACAAACTCATTCTTTATCAAATCAGTGAGTTTTCATTGACTCAGCCACCTCAAATCCGTCTTTTTCTAAAAGAACAACTGCCAGATATGGACAGACACAAATGCCTTATTATCTCTTTTACATCAGGACACTAGACCCATATGATAGCTGTATGAGTACCCTTTCTAGCATGTGATAAGAAGGTTTAGCATAAGGACAAAACCTTAGATCATAAGTTTCAAAAGAAGCTAAAGAACTTAATCATAACCTTTCAAGAGTTCCGGCAACATAATCAAGTTGTTAGTTCCCAATAGAATCCAGGACACTTAAGCTGCCGAACTATACCTTCCAATATTTAGCCCAATTCACCTTTCCCCAAACTCTGTTAGGATAAGATGTCTTCTCTGCTTCCACGGGTTGACAACTGATCTCTAACTCAGGTACTCCAGATCAATCAGAGAAGACAGAGGGAAGGTGAACACGCCCATGTTGGGACAGGATTTGCTCTGAAGAAGCCAAGTTGGAATACATACTGGATGAATTTGCCAGAAAAAAATACTTCTCAGGCACCACCATTTCATAAGAAAGCTGATGAGGATGGTTCCAAAAAGCCCCGATGTATGAAAATCCTTATGCAACTCCTCTGTCTGATCAGGCCTTAGCGACAGAATATGCATCTTTGTTTCTTCTCTGTCTACATGGAATGGTCTTGGGTTCTGTGCAACAAGTAGAAGGTTACGTTCTAGCTAGAAACTACATGTCTAAAAAATCACCATGTTGAGTTGATAAAGCCTTGGATCAAGTTGAAGGCATAACTACCTTTTTCACAAAACTTGGGAAAAAAAGTAGTCCACTTATTGTACAACTTTGAAAATCAGACTACAATATAAACATTTTAAACCTAAGGATGTGACAAAGTTCCACATTTTAAGTTGGACTCGGGCCCACGTCAAATGACTCAAGTTTCAAGTTTTCAGACCACAGTAAACTTCTAGAAGTTTTGATCTCAAACGAGGCAGTTGTTTGCTATATACAGAGATAAGGATCAGCATGCCGCATGACAGAGTAATTGATGCTAGTTTCAAGACTCACACCACACATGGGACCTAAAGTAGGTCACACTTGATCACACATGGCTATGTATGCAGTCCATGTTATAACACGTTATTAGTAGAGTTTGTTTAGGAGCCTTTTTATCTATGTTTCTTGCTTTGCAAATGTTATTTTCCTTCTTTAGCAATGCTTCTAGCGAGGCAAGTATAGTTGTCTTAGGAGTTTGTCCTTTAGCTAGAATCCAGATTATTTATGAGTGGAAGAGGTGGACCAAATAAGTAAACCTCATACTACTAATTATAAGGCCGGCCGAGGGGGGCACATTAAAAGGGACAATACATGTTTCTTTTGAATAGTTTTTTTCCCATCGCGCTTATGGGAGAAGTGTTCGAATGGAAGACTTGTATGATCACTGGCATAAGGGCTAGAAAGAAACCAAGCACTGTTACAGTCTATTTTCTGCAAACTTAAGTGATGGTAGTGCTGTTATGCCTGTTTGCAACTTAGTGATCCTAATGCTCATTATTTGGTATCGCAGGAAGTTTTGCTCTTGTTGCTTGCTATTTTTCTTTCTTTTCTTCCTTCACCTGTTTTCTTTAAGCCTGTCTAGACCCTTTTCCAGCCCTTTCTTTGAACCTAAATTCTGCCCAAAGCTAAATAAAACCTCAGATGTTTCTAAAATTTGTTCTGTAATGTGTGCTCATTCCTCTCCTGACTAAGCGTAAGATGCAACACATCCGCTTCTTCGTCAAGCTTCAAATTTGTGATCTCAAAGCATTGTATTGAAAAACGGTTATGTTACAGCCTTTTAGGTAAAGGAAATGGTCACCTCCATTACACGATACAAGGGTGACTAAGTCTGTTATGAAAAATGGGTTGTGTCAGCTGATACGGGCTGATATGTCTCGTATTAGCACCATTACAAGGCCGATATGCTTACAGGCTGATACAATCATAAAGTGTCCATTTTGAAATTTTTATTTTTTCCCGCTTCTTTATTTATTTCAACCATGAAGGAAGCTTAGAAACTAAATTTAGACTAGATGTAGGACAATTTTGAGAATCAAAATACAAAATTGAGTAGGATTCAATGAGTCAACACAAAGTGGACCATGTTGGGAAATATCCGAAGTGGTAAACTATTACTTCCTTCTTTTTTTTATGCAACATGCCCTAATCCACCGAATCATGCTTGACTTGTGTTCGAAGCATAAATATAGTGATTACATAACGGTTTATAATTGTGCTATCAACTCATTATTACTCATATGAAGACTTATAATCTTAATTATACATCGATATTAGATATTTAGAAGCATAAATATAGGAGTTTACTATTTTAGTCTCAGGTTAATAGTATATAGTAGCTGAGATGACATTCTTATCAAAGAATGGCCTATTCACACCATCAAATACATGTTCAAAACAACATGGTCTTTATTGACTTAGAGAAAGCTTATGATAGGTTGTGCCAATAAAGCTTATGATAGGTTGTGCCAATCTCCTTACCACGGTCTAACATTCTGCTTAAAGCTTCTGCCACTACCACAAAAAGGAGAGGGAAAAGCAAATCACCTTGCCTAATTCCAATTGCTCTTTGTTTTTCTTTATAGTTAATCTTTGCCTTATTTTTCTTATCATTTTATATTGCGTTTAGTGCACCAGATACATGAAATTTCACTATTATTGTTATTATTATTATTATTTAACGATGAAGTTTCACTATTATTAATCAGTCTAATTTGGTGAAAAATATCATGAAATTTCATGATATTTGATGCAACAAAGTGCAAACTTAATTCAATACCTAGAAGTAGCGTATGCAACTTACGCCTCACACTTCAGAGGGTTAAACACTAGATCATATACTAAATTATATACATAATCTGGAGTGTACTTTGGTTGTCCCAGTACCGTAGTAAGCTATGGTAGTACTGGGCAAGATGTGGGACCCACATGCTGCATTTGCGATATCTGACTCGTCCATCAGAAGCATCACCGGAAGAGCCCAAAAATCAGACCAAACGGAAGCTGAGTTGGGCCATACCACAGGTTATTCCCTCCAGACCCTTCATCTGCAATGGTTGAAGTGTCTAGACAAAAATCTTACCTTTTTAGGACTCAGGTTAGCCTGAGTGAGAATTAATGGCGGAGAACCTCTCCCACTTTGTTCCCTGTTCTGTGGACCACTAGCATTTGATCAAGTTGATTTTCAGGCCCTGGGGTTAACCCGAGGGACTACATGCTATTTGCTATTTAAAACATTAGTAAGGTATGACTTCCAAGTATCATCTTTAGTATGACAATGACACACTCTTGTTCTGTGAAGTCAAGAAAGATCATGTGGTCAATCTTCTGATGGTAATCAGATGATTTGAAATTGTCTTGGCTCAGAATATTAATTCGCAGAAAATTGAAATGTGGGAAATCCTTTTAAATGAAGAAGAGTTACAAGAAATGGCATATGTTTTTTGTTGCAAGGTAGGAAGATTAACATGTCATGGGACTCAACAATAGAGTGTATTTAAAGGAAACTATACACGTGGAGGAGCAAGCCAAGCATCTATCATTGGGAGGTCAAATTAATTAAGGCAGCTCTTTCAAGTATGTTGGTGTACGCCATGTCGCTGTTCAAATGCCCAGTTAGCATCATTCATTGAATTTAAAAGCTTCAAAGGGACTTTCTATTGATAGTTACGGAAGGGGAAAATTCCTTTAGTGAATTGGAAGTAAGTTTGCAAGACACAGGAGGATGGGGGACATGCATAAAAGATCTAATAGCTATGAACCAGGGCACTTCTTAAAAAATGGCCAAGGAGGTTCGGAAAAGAGGACAACTCTTTTTGGAGAAGTAATTGTTGGAAAACATGGTATCCAGGATGGAGGTTGGTGCATTAGGAATTTGTTAGTAATTGCGGAAGTGTGGGCCACCAGGATCTGACGGTCTACACGATTAGAACCTTCGCAAAGCCGAGGATGTGTGGTGGATCCAGCGATCCGCCTATTTGCTACAGGAGCAAGTGGGTCTGTTCACCCCTCTGATTCTACGGTTGAGATGGTCCCCGGATCAGATCTATGGCTCAGATCTAATGGATGGACCAGATAAACTCTATATGCCTATCCCTCTCTTTTCTCTCCGTATATCACTTATACGTTTCCTCTTCCTTGTGTATTTGATAACGGAAGGAGTCCTCTTATAAATAGAGGAAAAAGGAGATAAGGGATGAGATGAGATAAGGTTGGTTTAACCTTATCTTATCCCATCTCATCTTCTTCCGAGGTTTAAATTTCTAATTAGAAATTCAAACTCTCGGGAGAAGGAGGATGCGGGAACATCCTTATGGGCCCCACCCACAAGTGGTTGTCCACAAGTGGGCCCCATGGGTCCACAATCAACATCTCCCACTCAATCACATTGTGGGGTAGGCACATCATGAGAGTTCATCTAGCTCATCACATAATAATCAAAACCAAAGAATCACGATCAAAAGAATCAGAAGCGTGGGACCAGCTGGAACACCTTTATCTTCTCACAGGTGTTTGAGTACTAAGAGACCACCTTTCTAGCACTCAATAACCCAAGCTTTGCATTGCCTGTCTTAGTCCGCATGACCACACCGGATAGAGTTAACTCCCAATCTGGAGTACTCGGCCAACATACGCACTCATCCAACTTATCGAGTTTCTTCTGAAAAACTTCGTTTTCTACAAACACCAATTTGAATTCTTTTTAAGGTAATATATATACATATATATTTTGAAAGAGAATATCGTTTGTAAAAGTCTAAGAAAACTCGATACTGCCGGCGGATAAGTCTTCAAGTGCGTATTTATAGTTCTAGAAACTTGGTGTAGCTGTCACGGGATCTTCCCCACGCAGGTGTGTAATTTGGAATTGATCAAGCCGCTTTCCTAGCATAACCGAGTCTGGCCAATCAAGGGCCTTTCATCATCATATACTAAAGTAGCGACACTCAATCTCATCCTCCTGTACACAAGAGGAGGGTAGCTGAGGACACAAAGAGTCACCTACGGGACTGGCTACTCACACGTTGCAATGATTAGATCGAATCAAAGCAATCTGTAGGTAATAGGTCCAAGCACGTGGCTACAATCCACGCCGTAAAGTAGACAATACTAGGTATCTGTCGGGTCTACAGTACGCAAGTCATCTCACATGAGGTATGACTCATCTCATAACCTCACGACTTGGCTGTTATTCAGGCCATAACATTATTCGCATTATGAGTAATGGTGCGACTATGTTATTCGACTTTGTCAGTCTCATCTTCAATCTTATAGGACTGAAGGCGGATACAACTCATTCGCATCCTCATCCTTTATTATTATCAATAAAGGGTGGTTCATACCTCAGTGTATAAACATCACCCCAAGTGTACCTCTCTTGTACATTTAGGGTTGGTCAACCCGTGCGAGTGGGTAACCGGCCTGCCGATAATAGTTGAAATCCTACTTGATCTCAAAGAAAATGCTGATGATCTACATACCTAGTTTAACAAGTGCTCAATACTGAATAAAATGGAATTTATTATTCATGAAAGATCAACGATACATGATACAAGCATATCAATCAAGCTTTCCTCAATCCCATCTGCCTGACGTGAACCTGAAATAGATCTCTAGCTATAGGTTTCGTCATGGGATCAGCCATCATTTCTTTGGTAGGAATGTAGCTGAGGATAACCTTCTTATCTTTCACTTGATCACGAACGTAATGATACTTTATCTCAATGTGCTTCGATTTCTGGTGGTGTTTGGGATCCTTTGCCAAGTTAATGGCCGAGGTGTTGTCTATCCTCAACGATATAGGCTCATGTAAGCCTGGAACAACACCCAATCCTTGTAGGAATCTGCGAACCCATACACACTCTTGAACTGCAGCACAACATGCAATGTATTCGGCCTCCATAGATGAAAGTGACGTGGATGTCTGTTTCTTGCTCGACCAAGAGATAGCTCCCCCTCCGAGCAAGAAGACATATCCTGAAGTAGACTTTCCCTCGTCGGCGTCATTAACCCAGGCGGCATCTGAATATCCTTTGAGCTCGAGACTCGCGCCTTCATAACACAGCATCAAGTCCTTAGTTTCTCTGAGATAGCGGAATATTCGTTTCACGGCTTGCCAATGAGACTGTCCCGGGTTACTCTGGTAACGGCTGACTATGCCAACTGCATAGCTTATATCTGGTCTAGTGCAAAGCATAGCATACATTAAGCTGCCTACTGCGCTCGCATAAGGTACTGAGGACATTGCCGATTTCTCAGCTTCTGTCTGGGGACACGATTTCCTGTCTAACTTGGTAGCTTTATCCATAGGGGTTTCAACAGCTTTTGAATTTTTCATCCTAAACCGCTCTAAGATCTTCTGTATATAAGTGGCTTGTGACAAGCCTAAGAATCTCCTAGAACGGTTCCTGATGATTTTAACCCCTAGAATAAAGTTGGCTTCACCAAGATCTTTCATCTCAAAGTTCGAGAAAAGCCAATCTTTAGACATCATCAACAGTTGCATGTCATTACCAGCTAATAGGATATCGTCTACATATAGAGATAGTATCAGAAAAGATCTTCCAGACCGTTTCACGTATACACAATGATCTTCTTCACTCATTGTGAATCCAAAAGTGGTGATGGCTAAGTGGAACCTCATGTACCACTGCCTTGAAGATTGCTTCAACCCATAAATAGATCGTAATAACTTGCAGACTTTCTTTGGATACTTTTTGTCCACATAACCTATGGGTTGTTGCATGT
This sequence comes from Liriodendron chinense, assembly GCA_003013855.2. NCBI lineage: Eukaryota > Viridiplantae > Streptophyta > Magnoliopsida > Magnoliales > Magnoliaceae > Liriodendron > Liriodendron chinense. The sequence continues at coordinate 1,846,411 of ML058415.1, read as the reverse complement.
AAATATCTTCATCCAAATCACCATTTAAGAAAGCAGTCTTTACATCCATCTGATATAACTCTAAGTCTAAACTTGCGACAATGGACAAGATCATGTGGATTGAGGAAAATTTTGCAATAGGTGAAAAAGTTTCCTCATAATCAACACCTTCTTTTTGTGTAAAACCTTTTGCAACTAATCTTGCTTTGTACTTGTCCACTGTACCATCTGCCTTTCTTTTGATCTTAAGTACCCACTTGTTACCAATTGCTTTGCGATTGGAAGGCAGATCTACAAGTTCCCAGACTTTGTTCTTCTCCATGGAGGCAATCTCCTCGTCCATGGCAGTTACCCAATCAGCCGAATTCGGAGATAATAACGCATCCTGATAAGAATCAGGTTCATCATCGTCAACCGCAACACAAGAGAAAGATTGACCATCGATATCGAAATATCTTCTGGGAATCAAACCTCTTTCACTTCGACGTAACTCAGGAGCCTGCTGAGATGTACTCCCACTGTCCTGATGAACTATAGGAGTATCTCCATTTGCAGAAGCAGAACTCCCACTCTCCTGAGATACATCGGGAATTTCAAAAAGTTCGGTGGAAACCTTTTGTTTCTTTCGGCTGGGGTATCTGTCTTCGACGAAGGTTACGTCCCGAGATTCAATCTCAGTCCATCCTCCACGATCCTCATAAACTAGAACGTATCCCTTTGAGTGCATTGGGTACCTGATGAATACACACTCAATAGTTTTACTATCAAGTTTACTTCTATGCTGAGTAGGCAATAAAACATATGCTAAAGATCCCCAAGGACGTAGGTCGGCTAGAGAAGGAATCCTCCCAGTCCACATCTCATATGGGGTCTTAGGAACGGATTTAGTTGGGACTCTATTTAGGATGTAGACGGCTGTAAGAAGCGCGTCTCCCCAGAATGTGGTAGAGAGATTGGCATGTGCCATCATCGATCTGACCATGTCCAATAGTGTCCTGTTCCTTCTCTCTGCAACTCCATTTTGCTGTGGAGTATATGCCATAGTGTATTGCCTGATGATGCCAACGTTTGCACAGTATGATTTAAACGTTTCAGATGTATACTCGCCACCTCTATAAGATCTAAGAATTTTAATCTTTTTCTCAAGCTGATTTTCAACTTCAGCTTTGAATTTGAGAAAGCAATCAAAAGCCTCGGATTTATGTGAGATGAGATACACATATCCATAGCGCGAGTAATCGTCAATAAATGTGACGAAGTATTGGCATCTATTTCTAGCATGTACATTTAAGGGTCCACAGATATCCGTATGGATTATCTCTAGTAAACCCTTTGACCTAGTCGCTTTAGGGAATGGTTTCTTAGAAGTCTTCCCGGACACACAATGTTCACAAAATGGCAAATCAACCTTGGATAATGAACCTAACAGACCAGATCTAGCTAATCTTGTCATACGGTCCTTTCCAATGTGACCTAACCTCGCGTGCCATTTTAAAGATTCAGATACTACATGTTCATTCGATGTAGCAGACAAAGCAAGAGGCGCATTATCATGTTCTACATCTAGAATAAATAAATCTGAAATTAAATTACCCCATGCAAAGATGAGGTTATTTAGTCTTAAAGAAACTCTTGTCCCGGAAAAACGAATGTCAAAACCATTAACTAACAATCTAGAAACAGAAATTAAATTCCGGGGCATGCCCGGTGCATAAAGAGTATCATGGAGGGTTATTGTGTGCCCTACGCGCGAACGGAGATGATAAACACCAATCCCTAGCACGTCTTCAGCAGCGTTATTCCCCATGTACACCCTGTAGCTCCCTGTAGTTATAGGTCGAAATTCCTCGAGTCCTCGACGATCTCGTGTCACGTGCTTTGTTGCGCCTGAATCCAAAATCCACTCGTTAGATAGGATATCAACGGAAAGGATCTCAGAACAAACGCCTACAAACAAAGTATCTTGTGACTGAAGAATTACCGTCTTTTTCTGGGCACACTGACGGGCATAATGGCCGGGATTTCCGCAGACGAAACAGGTAATGTTTGTCTTTTTAGGTTTCCTCTTTCCTTTCCCCTTCTTGGGATTTGGATGAGGCGTTGCGGTCTTCTGTTCCTGATTGTTCTTCTTCGCCTTCTTGCGAGCTTTGAACTTTCTCTTGTTAGCTTTCCGCTTGTGGGTTTCTGCTGCAAAAGCCTTGACCGAACCTGGCTGAATAGCATTCATTTCAACCTCTCGTACCAGATGGCCACAAAAGTCTCTGAACGTTGTGATAGAATCAGTATGGTTCAGAATCGTTTTGATTTGGGCCCATGATTCGGGTAAGGAACGGTGCATAGCTATAATCTTTTGATTTTCAGTTAATTTGCACCCTACATTCCTCAGGGCACCTATCATCTGCTCCATCTTACGGATATGATCCTTGATGGGGCAACCTACAAGCATCCTGTATTCTTGGAACTCTAATTCCATAGCCCGAACTTTTGCATCTGACTTCTGCTTATAGGCATTAGCCAGTGCATCCCAGATCCCTTTAGCGGTTTCATGCACTTCATACGTGGGTATGAGTTCTTTGTGCATTGTGCTAATCAAAACATTACGGGCGGAGCGATTTTGTTTACGCCATTTGTTATAGCGATTCATCGCGGCCCTATGTTCACCTAGATTTCCATTTTCAGCCAATATGGGTTCCTCTTGAACCCCATCCAGAGTGTGTGAAATGTCATCTTCATCTATAAGGCTTCGCACTGCGCGGGACCAGTCTTCGTAGTTGTTGCCGTCGAAATGTTGTCCTTTTAGTTGATCGGCGATCAATGCTTTAGAGGCCATCTCTACATCGCATCATGTATCACTACTTAGCTATGATCTAAAGTATTGGCACTAATCATCAGAATTTCTACTGGTTATTCAAACTCTTAAGTTTATAAAAGTATACAATCCATCTTATAAGGGATCTGAAGGCCTACATACCTGTATGGGTGGTGCAGATCAATCAAGTTCTCTAAATAAAATGAAATTGATGCTTTTACGACTATCTATTTGTATAACCTACAACCCACCATTATGGGTGTATGCATCATTTAGGGAAGGAATAAAACTCCCACTTAGGTTATGCACAACCTTAGGATAACAGATCTATATTCTAATGAAATGATGACTTAATTAAAAAAAATTAAAGTCAAATTGAATAAATCATTAGATTAAAGAAAACAATCATGTCCATTGAACGAATAAGAGAAGTTCTATGATTAAAGGACAATATAATCACCCCATTGATCCTGTCCATTCATGATGGATCCGATCATTACTATTAATGTTCACCATTGATGATGGATCCTTTCATCAATGTTGATCATCATAGTTGATGATGGTTCCGTTCATTTGTGGACCCGTGATCAATAGTGATCGTATGGATATATACATGATCTTCATTCATTTGCATACACATATTTAATAATGCATGCACATATACATTAAGTAATCAAAAGATATTTTGAGACAGAAAAAATCCATAATTTAAATCATATTCTTTCATTTTAATACTTACATTGATCATCATTGTAATTTTAGATCTGGACCGTTAATCACAAAATCTGATCATACCATTGGTTAGATGTTGCTGAAAAACCCCAAGTCGCTTCCTATTACTTGGTCTAAATCAGTCCAAAAACGGCCGATTAAAGGCCCTTTTACAAGATACTCTTAATCTTGAAAGGAAGTGAATTGGGCTTCTAATTTGGCCCACTAAAATTTGGACATAATAGTGGGATCCATATGGGTTGTCCAATCACATGTGGATAGCTCATAATGGTCCAACAATTTTGTCCCAAATAATGGATACAGGTGGTATGATTTCGGTAAAGAGTGATCTTCTCAAATTTGGGCCAATATTAGACAATCCATTCTCATATGGATGTCCAATGATGGTCCTAATAATTTTAATTAGGAACAGCCCAAAAGAAATAGTCCATAATTACATAATTAGGCCCAATTCAATTTATTTCTTAAAGGCCCAATTCCAAAATTGGCCCATTAGGCTAACCATTTGGCCATTGCCCAATATTCTTAAGCCATGGCCCAAAAGGATAGGCCCATATCCAATTTCAATTTTCAAGTCAGGCCCATAAAGGGTTATAGTCAAGTTAGGCCTTAAAAGGCCCAATTTTCGCAGCCATGGCCCACAAAAAAGGCCCATTTAATGTAATTATTATTTCTTAAAGGCCCAATATTAGAGATGGCCATGGTGTGCAGCGGTCATGCTTGTGCGGGCAGTCATGAGAGAGAGATGGTGGTCATGGCTGCCTTAGATCATGCATTGGGTTTTATCTTAGTGGGTCCCATCTTACAGATGGATGGATGGTAGCGCACGTTTGACGCAGCAATCTCATATTGGCTTGTTAGAGATCAAAGCCATCCGTCCGTCAGGTGGGTCCCCATTTTAAATGGTTGGGTTTAGATCCTATAAGCCGATCATTGGGGCCTTCAACCTTGTGATTGAAACCATTGAGGTGATGGGCTCCTTCATGGCTATTTGGTGGCCATTTGATCTTGGGGTTTTGGATCTTGAACCATTCACTTGTATGGTTGATTTGGACCCACATGTACCGTATTAATGGACGGTTTGTATAAAGAACTACTAATGATCCATATTCAATATATAGACCTTTTAAAAAAAATGCTGTATCTGTCTTGTGACAGTGGCCCTGACCCATAAGAATCTGGTCTTAATCGTAAAATTCTAATTCCTTTAAATTAATTAATTAAAAAATCTTAATTTTATTAATCTCCATACCTCAGAGATTAATAAAATGAGATTTGACAGAAAGGAATATTAATAAGATGATGATCGTATGAATTTATTAAAATGAAATAAAACATTAATTTATAATTCTCAGATTAGGGCCACTTACCTCGATTGCGATTATATCCTCTTTAAATCGGAGATCCGCCATTCAAACGCTCTGATACCACTGTTAGTAATTGCGGAAGTGTGGGCCACCAGGATCTGACGGTCTACACGATTAGAACCTTCGCAAAGCCGAGGATGTGTGGTGGATCCAGCGATCCGCCTATTTGCTACAGGAGCAAGTGGGTCTGTTCACCCCTCTGATTCTACGGTTGAGATGGTCCCCGGATCAGATCTATGGCTCAGATCTAATGGATGGACCAGATAAACTCTATATGCCTATCCCTCTATTTTCTCTCCGTATATCACTTATACGTTTCCTCTTCCTTGTGTATTTGATAACGGAAGGAGTCCTCTTATAAATAGAGGGAAAAGGAGATAAGGGATGAGATGAGATAAGGTTGGTTTAACCTTATCTTATCCCATCTCATCTTCTTCCGAGGTTTAAATTTCTAATTAGAAATTCAAACTCTCGGGAGAAGGAGGATGCGGGAACATCCTTATGGGCCCCACCCACAAGTGGTTATCCACAAGTGGGCCCCATGGGTCCACAATCAACAGAATTGTCCTTATAAAGGACATCCAGGCTGTGGATGATAATAATAGAGGGCAGACAGAATATCAGCATAAGTATTTCTTATGTATTAGGGGATGGTGCCTGAGTGAGATTTTAGAAGACCCATGGTGCGGCAATAGATAGCTGGTGCAACTTTCAACAATTTATATATGCTAAGTTGTGAAGAGAACCTCAATAAGTTAGTATCTCTAAAATAACAATTATGTGTACATGAAGCCATTAAAAATGTGCTGTATACTTCCTATTCACTGAATTAGTCAAATTGACCAGGTCGGCCAATGGGCCATTGCACCATGGAGTGTATCTGTGTCCAAAGTTCAAACCAATTACTAAATGGGTCAGGTCTGGGACCTCCCAATTTCAACCTGACCCAACCCAAACCTCAACCCAATTCTTAAACAGTTCCAATTTGGGCCATATTAAAATGGACCACAAACCCAACCTAGGAAAGTAGTTGATTACTACAAGTCCAAGCGAAGTGGGAATTAGGATAGAAACTATCTATAATATAGCTAATTAGTGGATGGATGTGAAAGTTGATGGGATAGGATGCTCTCGCATGTTAAAATTGGGGGAAAAGAAATAGATGGATGTTGAAATTCACATACAACTGTCACATGTAACCATTTCTCATCTGTCTACCAAATGGGCCAAAAGAAAAGGGAAAGAAGGCCGTCCCAAGAAGCTCTTACTAGGTCTAGTTACTCATGTGGTCTAGACCATCGATCATGTAGGTATTACTATGGAATCCCTTGGCCTAACCCGGACATGACCTATGAATATCGTGTACCAAACCCGGCCCATTAAAGAAATGGAATAAGCTTATTTTGACTTGGATAAAAAACAAGCCCAACTCAGATTTTTGCAGGTTTAGTCTGGGGTGAAAAGCACAGGTGCCATTTGGGTAGGGCTCAATCTGAACCCGACTGGCCCAACCTGAAAATTGGGTCAGGTTGGGTTGTGGGTTGGGTTGGCTGAAATCGGGTTGGGCTCGTGTTGAGGCCTCTGGCAACCTGAGCAACCCGAACCTGACCTACATAACATGTATATGTAAATATTTTTTTTGGTAATCCCTATATTACATCTCTTTTATCTATATTACTAATTAAAATATCTGATGGTCAAAATTCAGCAAACAAGTGTTCACTAATCAGAGGTTAGGATTTGTCCAACAATCTGATTTTGGGACCATGGCTTGGTGAAAATTTAGTCACTTCAATTTGAGTTAGTGCATGACTCGTGTGCAATTTCTAAGTGACTGATTATCAAGCATCACACGCAGCCCAACGTGCACACGCATGCACACCCCTCCACACGCACCCACATGCACACCCACAATAGAGATGTGGGTGCACGCATTCATGCAAGCACTCACCCACACGCCTGCTCGTACACGCATATATAAATCCACAAATACAAGCATACAATCAGCTGTATAGATACTTTTTAAGCATTATTAAGTAATTAACAATTTAATATAACATTTGCCATATGTTGTTTCAAAAGCAAGCATAACAAGGCCTATCTTTACATCAGAAAGCAAAAGGTGTTGTTTAAAAATGTTTGCACCTCCTCATGTTACAGTTTAAGAACTTCATAGAGAGGATGCCTGCTTAGCATGGTTTTAAATATCCCTTTGTAGGATATTTCGAAATCCAGTCCTGCATACCGTTAAGGTGCCTAAAGGCTTGCTAAGCCCATGAATGTACAACGCATAGCACATCTATAAGCCATCACACATGCCACCATGGCAGACATGCAATATCAAAGCCATCAATCAAGTCCAGTCCGACTTTCAAGATTTTCTCAGCCACCAAGTAGGCTGGTGCACTCATCAGGTTAGCAATAATGTTTGAAACAAGTAGATAGCTTAAAAAACCTCGAGCAAGTTTTGTAAGTCTTACATTGGTTTCATAAAAGGTGGCCTGCCTGATTAGTTTATGGACCTGATTCTGGGGATAATGCATCAACATAGTGGATCAATTGTTGTTTTGTGTATGTTTACCAAACATTTTTTTTTTTTTTCGAAAGGTAACGTAAATTTTATTATAGACAAAAAGGCAAGAGGCAAAAAGTCTACAAAGAAAGAGCAGCCACCCAACTAATTACAAGATAGAAGAAAAATCAAAATCCCTTTTAAAGATCAAGGCCCATTTGATAACCAGGCCCTTTACTTTCAACACTACACTCCCCAAAGAGTGCCTTATGTTCCTGAAGCATCTCCCATTCCTCTCTTCCCAGATGGCCCAAAACCCCGCCAAGAGACAGACGCCAGAAGATTCTCAAATCCTCTTGGAGCTACACCCCGCACCAAGGCAATAAGAATAACTCAATGGAATTTGCGCAGACCCACTTGACTCGGAATATCGATAGGATGGCATTCCACAAAAAGGATGTTGTTGGGCACTGCATAAATAAGTGGCTAACAGTTTCCGATTCAGCCATGCACATAAGACACATTTGGGAGAATTATCCCGCTCTTCTGAAGATTATCCACCGTCAAAACCTTTCCTCGGCCAATCAATCAAGCAAAGGCCGTCACTTTCAGCGGGGCACCATAAGACCAAATGAAATTGGTGGTGGCTACGCTACTAGAATCACCATTCCTGCCTCGTGCTTGAATCAACTTGTAGAAAGAACGGACTGAGAAGCATCCCAACTTCTCCAACTGCCAACACAATTACATAAGCAATTCGCAATAAACAATTTCTAGAAATTGTTTATTATCACCAATCAATTCTGCAGTTCATAAAAACAGTGTCAAACGGGCCCTTAATCTTTTTTATAGTCTTGATTTGCTCATATACTTTCATTCATAAACAATATTAAACAAAGGCAAATGGAAAAACATGAATACTAAAATCCAAGATTCAGAATCCCAATTCCTAGTCACATTTGAACGACATTGGATCCATAGTTATGCTTCCCTGTCTTCTTCCGATCAGTTAAATGTTGGTGACGTTTGACAAGGCTAATGTAAGAAGTTCCAATTAGCAGCAAAGAGTTTACCAAAGATGGCGATTTATTTATCACACTCAGCAACAGTCCAATCTCAATATTTCAATTCACTATATGGTCACAAACACATGCATCTCTGTCAAACAATACATTTGCGTGTGTGTAGAGGGGGGGAGGTATTCTAAACAGAGCATTCAGGCATTTAAAATATGAAATCCATCAAAATTCTTGGAAGAAACTGGAGAGCACCTTTAGGCATACAACATATATCTCAAATGCAAGTTAAGCAATAGCAACTAGTCTTATGATTATGCATAACATGAAAATAATAGATAATAAAAAGGCATTGCTGCCATACAAGGGGTTTATCTATTTCCAACATCGCAACATCACAATAAGCATCAAAATGTTGCCAAAACTTCATGACGCCATTTTTCCTGAATGTCTCCTGCAGAAATATAAAGCAATGATTTGTAAGACTCAATGTTCAAATGACATGAAACAAAAAAATTAGCTTTCTTCTCTTTATATAAACCACTAGAACTAGTCCAACCTTGCTAACTTGGGAAAAATACCATACAACTTCTGAATGTGTCACGCCCCGAAATTCGGACACAGAGTGTGCACCCTCCGGCCCAATTTACAAGGTATAACTGGTGCACTACGTGCATTAACAATATTAAACCACTTAAGAGACATGAAATAATGAAAATTCTAAGTTACCATTTATTCACGAAATATCTAACTATAAACTAAGTTCACCCATTTAAAACTTTATTGGATGTCTACTAATTATTGAAAACAACAAAATAAATCAAGAATGGTCTAAACGTCTTGGTTTAGGGCCGTCACTTCTTCCTCGGTCAAATTAGGCTAATAATCATGTGATTCCTCTAGTGGTCCCACTTCATTATCGAGAACATTCTCTGAAGGGTCAACGTCCACATCATCTATATATGTTTAATCCACAACGTCAACTGGAAAGCCCAGTGAGTAACCCAATACGGTTCACATGTATTTCAACTAAGCAGCATAAACACATGCCATCAAATACAGGTAATACATGATTAATGCAAGAATGAATTTAGTATGATATGATGCATCAAGTGGGCATATATTCAGCCTTTCACTTGCTTCGATTGGATCCCATCAATCGGCTCCCCCTTCCTTGTAGGGCGGACTTCCACATGTTAGTGGGCTTCCAGGATAGTCCCTGAGAAACTAGGTACTTAAGTATCTACCAGTCTTCCAGAGTCAAACTCCAGGCACAATAACTCATGAATGCGTGCAATAATTCATATCCATACATTAATTCACATCCGTACATTCCATCTCTCCTTTTAAAAGGCAACATTTCATGACATTTATTATAAATGGCAATTATTTGAATAATATTTAAATGAACATCAATCAATATCACATATTATGTCCATCACACAACCTACTAATTTAAAATGACTAGGAAACTTGTTGGGATGAAAAATAATGATTTCTACCGTTGAAACCTTGATAGGGCCCACAGTGATGTTTCTTTGTCATCCAACCTCTTCATAAGATCACAAAGATATAGACGAATGGAAAATACAAATATCAATTTCATCTAAAACTTTTGTGGCCCTCAAGAATGTTTCAACATTAGATGTTCAATTCACACTGTTTCCTATAGTGTGGTCCACTTAAGCTTCTAATATTTGGAATAAAACTCTAACATTATCTGTTAAAATGAATGGATGGAGTGAATAAAATACATAAATCACGGTGGGCCTCACAGAGTTTACTTAGTACGCAGTTCGCTTTCGTGTTACCCTGGGTAACACCGCTCCCACGACCTACTAACACTTTCGAAACTTGGTAAGGTGCTCTATGGGACCCACCATGATGTTTGTGTTTATCCACACTGTGCATTCAATTTTTTGGATCATTTTAGGATATGAGCCAATAAATTAGGCATATCAAAATCTCATGTAGAGCACCCCACAGGAATCAATGGTGATTGAGTGCCACCATTTAAAACTTCTTTAGGGTCACATAAGTTTTGGATGAAGCTGATATTTGTTTTTTCCTTTCATCCAAGCCTGATCAACAGGATGGATGGCAAATAAACATTACAATGGGCCCTAGTAAGTTTTTAATGGTGGTCGTTCAACTACCACTATTTCTTGTGGTGTGGTCCATTTGAGATGTGGATCTGTCTTATTTTTGGGCCCAAGCCATAAATTAATATTTAAAAATAGATGGGCGGCATAGATGAAACACATATATCATGGTGCGCCCACCAACCACTGAACACGGTCCAATAGCCACCATGTTACTGGTAGCGTGGATAAAACCCAAGAGCGGATTAGGTGAGACTCCATATCCACCGAGGTGGGTGGGATCCTTGACTGTGGGCTTACAATGATTTATGTGCCTTAAATCCACATCGTCCAACCATTTTCAAAGCCCATTTTAGGGCATGATACTAAAAATGAAGTTGACTCAAATCTTTAGTGGACCACACCACGGCAAACAGTCTTGATTGAATCCCCACCATTAAAAACTTCATGGATTCTATCAGAATGCTTATTTGCCATCCAACCTGTTGATAACGTCACAAGCACCTAGATGAAGAGACCACATGAATGTTATCTTGATCTAGAGTTTTTGTGGCCACAAGAAGTTTTTAATGATCAATCCCAATTTCTTGTGGTCGAGAAAGGTATACCTTTTGAATTCATTTAATTCATATTTGATGGTTATATTTATATTATATAAACTCATTTTCATTGCTATTGGAATGAATTCTTACCGTAACGCATGCTTTAATGTCATATTAAATAAAAACTTGTTATTTAATATATTCTTTTTGTAATTTTGTTAGTTTTTAATGTGCAAGTGTGTGTATTTGGGCATTTCCTAGAATTTCACTAAAAATATTCACTATTTCCTTCTTGTTTTCTCATTTTTTCTGAATTTTTTGTCATCTGCGATTGCATGTTATATCTTTATATCCAGCTACTAGAATGACTGTATCAGAGAGGCAAAGAAAGAGAGAGAGGCGCACATTTTCGTCAATTTGGTTTAGCGCCTAGAAACAAAGACACCGAGGAGTCTAGGAGTGTAAATCTAGGGAGCCGATTAGGTGAGGCCGTGCAGCCCTTGCCCTAGGGCCCACCTTAATGTATGTGTTGTATATCCACGCCATCCATATGTTTTTTCAACTTATTTTGAGGGCACGATCTCAAAATAAAGCAGATAAAAATCTGAGGTGGACCACACTATAGGAAACAATGGTGATTGAACGCCTACCATTAAAAACTTTCAATGGCTATAACGTATATATTTTATCCACACCATCATGACAATAAGAATGACTCAATGCAAGGGTAGACCCACTTGACCCGAAACGAATGGGATGGCATTCCACGAAAAGGATGTCCCACCTAACTTCCTGTCCCTTTCCTCCAGGAAGATTTCAACAGTGGACGTTTGCGTTCCCACTGTTTAATGTGGTGTGGTCCGCTTTCAATCGGCCTGAATCCTGTCCTACTCTTGAAAAACTGATGGATGGAGTGGTTTTGTGATGGGAATCTCTATGGGCCTACATCCCATCCGCGAGTTTGATTGGACACACGACTCCGACTTACACATTTGTGTGTGCACGGTTTGGGTGGATCCCTGGATCCACTGAGGTCGGTGGACCCCCAACTGTGGGGCAGTATGTACCTTACATCCACGCCGTCCATGCATTTTGAAAGCTCATTTTAGGTGTACCATAGCACATGAAACAGTAGTGATTGAATCTCCACCAATGAAGCAGATCCAAATCTCCTCATTTTAGGTAGGACCAATGAAGCAGATCCAAATCTTAGGTGGACCATACCACATGAAATAGTAGTGATTGAATCTCCACCATTAAAAACTTCATGGGGGCCACTGGAATGTTTATTTTCCATCGAACCTGTTGAAACGGTCACAAAGAGCTGGATGAAGAGACCACACAAATATCAGCTTGACCCAAAACTTTTGTGACCCACAAGAAGCTTTTAATGATCAAGTACCAATGTTTGTTTACTGTATTATGGTCCACCTGAGATTTGGATCTACTTAATTTTTTTGGATCATGCTGTAAAATGAGTTTTCAAAATGAATGAACGGCGTGGATGTAATACATACACATCACACAGTGGAGTGCACAGCAAGGGATCCACCCACCTCGGTGGATCCGCGGATCCAGCGAAGCTGCACCCCATTTGTGTACGGTACTCCCCTAGGTGTTTATGGAGAGCGGATTAGGTGAGACCCCGGCCTAACCTAAGAGGGGGTGCGCATCCACTCTTTCCAATCGTTTTTTTAAGTATCATTTTAGGGCATTATCTAAAAAAAAAAAAAAAAAATGAACCAGATCCAATTATCAGGTGGACCATACCATAAGTAACAGTGGTGATTGACCGTGCTCCCATTAAAAACTTCTTAGAGAGCATCTTAATGTTTTTGTAGTGTTTATTTACCATCTAATAATAAGGATGCGTAAGCTTGGATGAAGGGAAAAAACAAATATCATCTTGATCTAAAACTTTTGTGGCCCATTAATGGTCAATTACAACTTTTTATGATGGTATGGCCTACCTAATAATTGTATATGCTTCGCTTTTTTACAGATTGTCCTAAAATGATATGGAAAAACGGATGGACGATGTGGATACATAATACATACGTCAATGTGGGCCCCACGGTAACCCCATGGTAGGGGCCACACCGTCTTGCACTTAATCCGCCCTCGAGTTTATGGCCTCACCAGGATGGACAGTTGCAGCAAAAAATCAGACGACCCCGGTGGGCCACTTCTCATGACTTTTAGTTGTAATTTTTCAAAGTTGCAGTATCATACGTAGAGAAAGGGTGGGTAAATTCTAATAACACGCATGCGACCTGTCTCTTAACTTTTTTCTTCTTTTTTTTATCTCTCCGCATCTCTCTATCGATGTTTTATAGTCAGTTAATTCATAAAATGCTATCCAGGCTCGCAACCTTCATGTGCACTGACATTAGCTTGTTCCACCTCTCTATCAGAGAGATCTAATCAACTGGTGTGGTTCACTTGATCCTTGGATCTACAATTGTTTTTTTTTTTTTTTTTACACCTATCCAAAAATGATTTGACAAAATGGATGGACAGCATGGATAAAACCTGGTGGACCCCCAAGAACCCTTTTACTGTAATATTTGTGAGAAATCCACTCCATCTATCCATTTTGTCTGATTATGTTAGGGCACGACCCAAAAAATGAGGCAGATCCAAAGCTCAAGTGGGCCACACGACATGAGAAGTGAGGATTGAACGTCCATTGTGGAAACATTCGTTGGACTGCATGAGTTTTGGATTAGACTAACAATTTTGTGTTTTCGGTTCATGCCACTGGAAATGACTTATTAACAGCTTGGATTACATATAAACATCACAAAGGACCTGAGGAAGGTTTCTATCTCTCCCCACTTTCTTTTTTTCTTTTTTTCTTTTTTTTTCATGTCATGTAGCCCACTTTAGTCTTGGATCTCCCTATTTTTTAGGTTCCTGACCTAGCATGAGCTGGAAAAACGGATGGATGAGGTGGATTTCTCACAAACATCACAGTGGGTCCCATTTAGCTCTTCAATCATAAGTTTATCCAGGATCACTGGCAAAGCGGATTAAGTGAAAAACAAGCTAGTGGGTGAGGTACTGACAGTGGGGCTCAACTTAATGTACGTGTAGTATATCCACATACATCATCAGTTTTTCCAGCTCATTTTAGGCATGGCGCGATGTGGATGGTACAACAGGACTCAATGCCCACCGTTAAAAACTCCCCGAGGGCGACAAACGTTTTCAATCAAGCTTATATTTGTGCTTTTCCTTCATATGTAGGGCAAATAAGCATTATGGTGGCCCCTAGGATTTTTTTAATAGGGGCTACCATAATGTTTATTTGCCCTCATCCACTTAAGATTTGGACCTTATTCATTTTTGGGACCATGTGGTGGAATTATTTTTATTTTATTTTTTTCAATGGACAGCCTGGATACATAACGCATGCATCAAGTGGCCCTGTAGTTGGGGCTTCACCCACTAAGCAGTTATCCCGGCCTCACCAAATCCGCTCGCCAGGTGTTGTAGGTGCCCCATTGCCAGGATCGAGTTGGTCCAGGTGGGGGCTGTGGGATCCACTGTTCGTCCGTTTTTGCAGGATCGAGTTGATGTATGGCTTTTTTTTTTCCTACACCGTTCATCTGTTTTTGCAGCTCGCTTTAATGCATCCAAAGCTACGGTTGAAAACTTCTAAGGAGCCAGGAGTTTGGGATCAAGGTGATATTTGTGTTTTCCTTAACTCATGTTTATGTGACCATCTTTAAAAAAAAAAAAAAAAAAGTTCATGTAACTTATGAACAGGTTGGATTATGGTGGACATTAGAAAGGTTTCAACAACGGGTGTCACTGTCATTGTCATTGCTGCTTCCTACCGTGTGGTCCACTCGAGCATGGGAGCTGGGATGCGATGTTGCTAGTCACGCTGCCACTAGCCAGGTGGCTAGTGTCCAATGCTTTTGTGGGACCCACCATGATGTATGTATTTTATCCACGCCATCCATCCATTTTTCCATATCATTTTAGGGTCGGTCCAAAAATTGAGGCAGATCTAAATGTCAGGTGGACCACACCACAGGAAAATAGTAGTGATTGAATGCCCACCATTAAAAACCTTATGGGGCCAGCTGTAATACTTATTTGACATCCAAGTTGTTGATGAGGTTATATAGACGCGGATAAAGGAAAAAAAATCAAATATCAGCTTGATCCAAAAAAATTTGCCTCCAAAGACTTTTTAATGGTGGTCGTTCAATCAACAGTTTCTGTGATGTGGTCCACTTGAGATTTACCATAAAATGATATAGAAAAATGGATGGACAGCATGGATGAAACACATAAATCATGGTGGGCCTAAAGAGCACCGACCATTGGCCATTGGCTAGTGGCAGGATCACTGCCCAATTGTTTTAGGAAATTACATTGCCGGCCGGTTAACTCAGTTTTATCGAATTGGGTAAACTCTATTAGACCCACCATGAATGTATGTGGCTTATCCCACCATTCATTCATTTTTTTCAGCTCATTTTAGGGGTTGAGCCTAAAATTGAAGCATATTTAAAGCTCAAGTTGACCCCACCACATGAAACAGCGGGATAATGATGTCTTGTCAACCTTCTTAGGGCCCATATATAGTGAACATGGAGGAAAAAAAAACACAAATAACAACTTGACTCGGAGCCTATGTAGCATTGTTAAGATTTTTTTTTTTTTTTTAACCGGTTTGCTTGTTAGTACTAGGGCTGTAAATGGTCGGGTTCGGGGCGGGTTTAGCCAAAACCAGACCCGCTCATTTACTAAACGGGTCTGGGTCCAAATTTTAGACCCAGACCCTTTTACTAAATGGGCGGGTTCGGGTCGGGTCTGAGTCAGCCCATCAGACCCATTTATAAATGGGTCCGGGTCTGGTAGAGGGAGATCCACCCAGACCCATTTATAAATGGGCCGGGTCTAATGGGTCCGGGTCTGGATCAAGTATGTAAGCATTTTACAAGGCTTAAAACCGGGTCTGGACGGGTCTGGGCTGGACGGGTCCCTTGTAACATAGACCAAACCCGCCCACTTACTAAATGGGTTTGGGTCGGGTCGGGTCGGGCCTAATATAAAGGAAACCAGACCCAAACCCGTTTAACAAATGGGTCTATTCTTGGACCCAGACCCGTACCATTTAACAAATGGGTCGGGTCCGGGTCGGGTCTAAATGGGTTGGGTCTGGGTACCCCATCGGTCCACTGACCCATTTACAGCCCTAGTTAGTACACACCCACAGTTAGCCCCACTCCACTTGGAAATTAATACTAGAGCTGGACAACAAGCTAAGTCGAATCAAGCTAGGACTTGCTTGTGTGTGGCTTGTCTCAAAAAAACCCCAGCTTGTCTGTAGCTTAGTCTTAGAATCAAGCCAGATTTTTGTGCTTGACTTAAAGATCAAGCTATCAAGCTGAGTTAACCTACATTCGAGCTCAAGCTCTTTGATCTTAAGTCTAAGTTAAGAGTCGAGCTTGGTAATAGCCAAGAGTCTAACCAAGAGTTTAAAACATTACAAAATGTAGTAATATCTGAGAGTTAAAACTGAGAATTAAGGCAATGGGTGAAAGTTAAAATGGAAATGAAGAAATGAAAGTGAAATATGATTAAGTTGCTTTTAACATTTTATATTATAAATAATAATATATATTTTATACTAAATATAATATATTTATTATTATTAAGCCAAGTCGAATTAAGCCGATCCAAACACAAGCCAAGTTGGCATTCAAGTCAAGTCAAGCCAAGCTAGGTTAGGCTTGTGTGTGGCTTGAAACTCTAATCAAGATATAATTTCAGCTTAGCTTGGCTTCAAAATGAGCTTCCAGCTGAATCAAGCCACCAAGCTGGCTTGGCTTGCGTCTAGCTCTAATCATTACCAAGACCTCAATGATGAAACGTGGTTATCTTCGCTCAGTCTACCTCTTGAGCTATGGATGGGCGTATTGATGAGATTTCAATGGTAGGTGTTCAATTCGCAGTCTCCTATAATGTCAGAGTTAGCTGGTAAAATAGACGGGTCAGATAAGACACATAACTCATGGTGGCCCCATAGAGTTTACACCGTACACAATCCGATTTGATGCATACCCTTAAAAGGTCGCGGATTGCCTGCGAAAGCCTTTGCAGGCATCATATCCTGTGATGGGAATCTAGGTGGGGCCCACCATGATGTTTGTGAGAAATCTACACCATCCAACCGTTTTGTGAGATCATTTTAGGAGTTGCGACCAAAAATAAACGGGATCCAAGACTCAAGTGGGCCGTACTAAAGCAAAAGGTGGGTAGGGAAATTCCTACCATTGAAACCTCTATGGGGTCCACGGTGATGTTTATATTCCATCGATACCGTTCATAATGTCATTCCTACTGAGATGAACTGAAAACACAAATATTAACCTGATTCAAAACTTATGTGGCCCCACGAATATTTCAACCGTGGAAATTCAATCGTCAAGTTTTCAGCCCACTTGAGTCTTGGATCCCTTTCATTTTTTGTCGCAATGCCTAAAATGATTTCACAAAATGTTCGGACGGCGAAGATTTCTCACAAACATCACAGTGGGCCCCTTTGGCAGGCAATCCGCAACTCCCTCTGGTGCCAAAAAGTGATAATTGACAATTAAAAACTTGTGAGCCATAAAAGCTTTGGATTAAGATGATATTTGCGTGGTCTCTTCATACAGGTTTTGTGACCTCATCAATAAGTTGGATGACAAAATAAACATTCAAGTGGAATCCATCAAGATTTTAATGTTGGAGGATTCAATCACGACTGTTTCTGTGGTGTGGTCCACCTAAGATTTGGGTCAGCTTCATTTTTGGTATCATGCCCTACAATGAGTTGTCAAAATGGCTGGACGGTATGGATTTAAGGCACATGCATCACTGTGAGCTCCACAGTCAGGGGTCCACCCACCTTCGTGAATCCAAAGATCCATAGGCCCGGCCCGTTGACAGTCGTATATGGACGGCCTGGATAAAACTCATACATCACAGTGAATTCCCATATGCCCCCGCCGGGACGGATTCCGTCAGGGCGAGGGCAGTACGATATCCGCTTCTGAAATAGGCTCCAACTCCTCCACACTGAAGAAAGGCAAAGAAAAAAGAAAAGAAATGGTAGGAAGAGGGGAAGGGAAAGAGGGAAATGAGGCGTACATGAAGATGGTGCTATCGTCAATGTCGGCCATGGTTGCAGAGACAGCGACATTCCCCATAGACATCACCAAGACCAGGCTCCAACTCCTCCGCTCTCAATCTTCCCACCTCCTCCCCTCCCCCACCGCCTTTAGAGTCGCCTCCGACATCTTCCAGAGACAAGGTCTCTCCGGTCTCTACCAGGGCCTCTCTCCCGCCATCATTCGCCATCTCTTCTACACTCCCCCTTCGCATACTTTCCTACGAGCACCTCCGCCTCTCTGTCCCCTCCTACTCCCTCTCTTCCAAGGCCCTAGTCGGTGGCATTTCCTGGCGTCTTCGCCCAGGTACCCTTCCTAATCCGGTAATCCCATCCCATCCTACCACACTTCTCTCTTTCTCTCCCTCACACACACACACACACACAAACAAAAAGAACCAATCACAATTCATAATGGCTGGGCAGCATATATGATGATCTTCCTTCTTCTTCTTCTTCTTCTTCTTCTTTTTAATATATTTTCATCTCACTGCACTTGATTATTTTTATTTTTTTATTATTAAGTAGTTTTCTTCTGTTCTTCTTTCAAACATGAGATGAGACACTTGATAAATTGTCTGTCTTTCCAATACAAAACAGGTTGTGGCAAGCCCTGCCGATCTTGTTAAGGTGAGGATGCAAGCAGACAGTCGCCTGGTGGGCGAAGGTCTCCCTCCTAGATACAAAGGCATCATTGATGCCTTAAGCAAGATCGTGCGGACAGAAGGTTTTTGGGGGCTCTGGAGAGGGGTTTTCCCCAATGCTCAGAGAGCATTTCTGGTAAACATGGGGGAGCTAGCATGCTATGACCAAACCAAGCGTTTCATTGTCGGTAACCAAGTTTGTGGGGATAACATTTATGCTCATACCTCGGCCTCTGTCATGTCTGGCCTTTCAGCAACCACTCTGAGTTGTCCTGCTGATGTAGTGAAGACG
Source organism: Liriodendron chinense (assembly GCA_003013855.2). Classification (NCBI taxonomy): domain Eukaryota; kingdom Viridiplantae; phylum Streptophyta; class Magnoliopsida; order Magnoliales; family Magnoliaceae; genus Liriodendron; species Liriodendron chinense. The sequence continues at coordinate 1,827,242 of ML058415.1, read as the reverse complement.
AGAATGATGAATCAGTCTGAAGGCAAAGAAACTAAATTTCTATACAGAAATTCATATGATTGTCTGCTCAAGACAGTGAAACATGAAGGTATATTGGCAATGTGGAAGGGTTTCTTCCCTACATGGGCTAGGCTCGGCCCTTGGTATTTTGTATTCTGGGTTTCTTATGAAAAGTTTCGGCGTCTAGCAGGGCTATCATCTTTCTAGTGAATGCTCCTGTGCCTTCATGCTCTATCTGTTTAGCTAGCTTCAGATATGATCAAATTCATGCTCAAACCGTCTTTCAGGTGACTACTCCTTTGCTCTCTTTAAAATCTATATAGCGTCAGGTATAATCAAAATCATGTCCGAACTGTGAAATCCATTGGAATTTGATGACAAAGAAAGGCCCACTGGATCAAGAGAAATGTAAAGGCACTTGCTACTCCTCCACACATGCTTGCCAGATGGGCACGTGTCTGCAAGATTTGTGTTGTTTATCAGTTTGGTCATCAGATGGGTGCTGCATGTGTAGATAAAATGGATGATTAAGAAGAATTTCTGATGGTCCACATTTGATGTGCACGAGTGTCCAACTTGATGACATAATGAACCTCATTTCCAGGTCTACCCACGTCTGTGTTAGGTCCTCCAATGGACACCCATATTCTCATATGCAGTGGCACATGTGGGACTCTGTCTAAAATGTGGTCGGATCATGGTTAGTACAGTTCCTCAAGGTATCTCAGTTGGCCAGGACCCCGCGCCTCAAGAAGCGGGAGGTCTTGAGTTCGAGTGCTCTCGTTGGTCACCTCCCCTATGCTTACCTGGTGCATGTGGATAAGGAGGGTTTGCACATGCCCTGGGGACCTTGAAGGGTACTCCCCTTGGAGACCTAACCGAGGGCCTAGTCAGGTGCTCTATGAGGCCTGAATACCCCAGTTATAAAAAAATAAAAAATAAATTATAAAAATCGTGGTTAGTAGAGTTCCACATAGAACTCCATATTTGAACAAAAGATTTTATAACTACTTCAATGTTTAAGACTCCATGAATTTCAGAAGATCTCTGGTCAAACCATTGTTACCTAAATACCTTTAAAAAAAAATTGTTACCTAAATCACCAAACCCTTGTGTCTTTCATTAACATGATTATGGGTCATTTGTGATCTGGATTGCCATTAATCATGGTTCGATATTCTTACTGTTGATTAGGTTGTAATCCAAATGTGTCTGTGTAATTAGAACTCAATACTTGAACAAAAGATTGTATAACCACTTCAATGTTTAAGACTCCATGTGTGTCCTTATTTGTTAGATGCCTAAAAATGAGTTCATCTCACGTCAGTTAACAATAATAATGCATCTGTGTCTCTGTCCTCATTTGTTAGACACCTAACAATGAGTTCATCTCATGTCAATTAACAATAATAATGCATCACAGATCCTTCTCCAATACATAATTTCTGTTAACATGAACTCATCATCTGCAAAACAGGGCCTTACAAGTTGCTCTGACAATGATTGATTATCATCATTGATTGATAGAATTGAGTGGAAGGTGGAAATTTTAGTGGAGGGGGATCCATTTATATAGAGTTACTTGGAAATGAAGGATTTGATAGAGACAAAATGATATTAACCCACTGATTGCTTACTTATATACTCATGCACATATATTCTAGTAGTTTTAGTTGAAGTTCCATATTTGGATAGTATTTAACTATTTATATACAATGTATGCACAAATATTATATACAACCTTTTTTTTTTTTCCGCTCTGTTTTTTTTTTCTTTTTCTTTTCTTTTTTTTCCTGAGCTTAAACCTATTAATCTTTCGTTATGTAATTTTTAGGTTTACATTTCTTTGACCAAATCTTTGACTGTTTTTTAAGGATTAAAACTGTATTAAATGCAAGCATTTCCCATGCCGTTTCTTAGCATGTTGCTAACAATGGGTTGAATGGACTCCAAAATTTCTTGTCATGTATGAACACAGCCTTATCATTTCTCAAGGGATACAAAAATAACAGTTGACAGGTTTTTACTTGATCGGGTCTCCTTTGGGCTTGGATTGGTCCTTACCTGCAAAACCCACATGATTTTTGAAAGGCCAATATGGCTACTGTCAAGAACACGATATAGAACCAGCTGAAGACTTGACCAGCTTCATTTTTTTGCCAGGGCACATTCATGATATGGGCCTTCTACACGCATGCCAACTTGGCACGCATGGGGTGAGTACAATTGAAAATCCTATTTTTGCCAAGCAGTACATCGTTTCTCTATCTTTACGCACAAGTTAAATGTTATAATGCAAAGAGGCTGACACCATAGATTTAGCCATTTTGACTCTACATACAATAAGAAAGTGATGCGGGCTGAACTGCGCCCAAGATCCGTGGGCCAAGCCCAAGCCCAAGCACCATATTTGACCCATCAATATGCAGGACGCAGCCTCCTATGCAAAATCAATCAACTTGCTATGCTATAAAATCCATTAGACATCTCTTATCTATTAAGTATTTTTCTTATTTACCTTTTCATTTTTACAATAAGTCATTAGTTGTTAATGACATTAAGAACCTCCGTGCTTTGTACGACTCAAAGCCTATTTAAGGGTTTGCCATGAATAGTATTAATGCATCTTGGAAATGAAGAAATGTCCTGGTTATTGTTTTTAATTATATTGTGATTCTTTTGCTTAGTTTGGAGGTGGCTACATTTGGGCAGATCCTTCCTAGCAGCCAGTTGCACTAGAAAGTTTGTAAATAATGGATGAATGTAAAAGGTTCTAGATTAGGATGGACACCCACTGTAGCCTGTAGAGATCTCTAGAAAATTCTGAAGTTTTCTAGGATTTCCGTGGTGTATAAGGTTTGGATAGTTCTTGGCCTGTCGGATGGACACTAAGGGATCGTTTGGATACCGCAAAATAAGTTTAACTTTTTCTACTTACAGCAGTAGATAAGTAAAGTTTGGTTTATGATCCTCATAACTTTTATTTATTTATTTATTTAAAGTAACGTAATCACTTCAGTTTGATTAGTACAAATCAAGATAAGCTACTTGAGGCATAAGTAGCTTATTTTAAGTAACTTACGATCCGAACGCCTCCTAAGTGGCATAATCTGGGCTATTTATGTAACATATCCAAAATGTTTTTTTTTGGGGGGGGCGTTTATTTATAGGTAAGCTCTCCTCATTTAGTAGAATTGTAACATTCTCCCTTTTAGTGTACTAGAACATCTTTTCCACTCCTGTATTCTCTAGCATCTTAGCCAGGTTCTTATGATAGCATTTGGCTGTGTACACAGGTGAAGGATGGCCTGGAGTAGCATTTGTGCGTTGTGTGAGTGCCGCAATAGCATTTGATTTTGTACAAGTGAAAGATAGCTTTGAGTACCATTTGGGTGTTGTGTCAGTGCCACACAAACAAGAGAGCTAAGGTATTAGATGAAGCCACGACTTTTAAGTAGCATTGGGGTGTTGCAGGCATGTGGAGGCTGATTACCGGAGTGTGGGATCAGGCATGCCATCTGATTAGCTGTCTTCACTAAGCCTACATGCATGCATAGGGCTCCTTGTCTACATAACAACACATGTACCAGGCACAGGGGAGCTTGGCCCAAGCGATCAATTCGTCTAGATGCTCCAGCTTGAAATCAAGATGTCTGACTTGTTGGATGATATTGAAAAAGTGTACAGCAATTGGCCCAGTTTTTCTTAGCCACACATTTATTTTTAACATTGTTGTTTCATGATGTGCTAACCAACCTGATTTTTGGGCCAGCACATTTAGACAATGGGACCTACCTAATAGACAGATGGGATATCACTCACGTATGCTATGTTGGTGAACGTGGAAGTGTTTGGGAAGGCTACCAGTTGTGTTGATTATTATACCTTAGGTCCGACATTTAGCAACTTTGTCTCACTCCCACATATGGTTCATCCATAGTTGGACCCAACAGATGATGAGTTTGGGTTGTTCTGTAATATTTTGTTGTTCAAGTATTGAATGTTAACGTTTTGAATTTTTCTTTTCAAATGATTTCATTGGTTAACCCCTCCCCCCAAATATATATATATATATAGTAATAATTAAAAAAAAAAAAAAAAAAAAAACTGTTTGACATTTAACAACATTTCAAGTGTTAAAAGAAAAAAGCTGACATTGTCATCCAGACAACACTAATGGATAAAATGAGTTATAATACTACCTGACAAAACATTTCCGAGTATTTTTCACTGGCCGCTCAGGATGGCCTACCAAACAAAGGATTGTTTTGGCTTACTTTCACAATCCCAGGCAGATCTATGGAGGGGCCCACCGTGATGTATCTGTTTATTCACTCCGCCCATCCCTTTCTAACATCAGTTTAAGAAATGAGCCCAAGAATGAGCCAGATCCAACGCTCAAGTAGCCAAATTTGTGGTGGTCTCAAAGAACTTGTTAATGGTAGGCCTTCCATCATCACTGCTTCCTATGGTGTGGTTCACCTGATAATTCGCTGCTGTATTTTGGGCTCCTGCCCTCCAAAAGTGCTTGCAAAATGAATGGATGGCATAGACATAACACACATACATCACGCTGGACCCCACAGACAGGGATCCACCTAAATTTTGACCAGTGTGTTGCTGCATATTCACCCCACGAGCCCAAAAATGAGGCCTGTAAAAAACTCAGCAAGGCCACACACCTTAATACAAGTGCAATTTGCGTTGGTTCAACCCAAACCCAATTAAACCGATCTGAAAATTTTCAATGTCTCTTATTTAATCTAAAAATCAAGGGTTAAGATTCTAGGCTTTATTTTACTAATACTATTTTAGCAGTTATATGTGTTACTTGAATGGTATCATTTGATAATTAAATATTTCGTCCTACTAGTTGTAACCCAATCGAACGGCCTCTAACCTGACCCAACCCAACCCAACCCAACCCAACCTGATTTTGTTAGAGTTGAGTATTGAATACCTTGGGTTTAATAGTATAGGATGGTCCAAGGAATGTGCCATTGCATTCATCAAAATGTTTGTGCTTTCTTTTTCTTTTTTCTCTTTTTAAATCAAGTGGGCTGTCCAAGCTAATTGACGGATACACTCCACTATGGATCATGGATGGCATTACAATATCTCAATTCAGACGATCCTTGTCTTCCAATGAGACCATTTTTTTTCATTGGTACCCTGCCAAACAGCATAAAATGGAAGAGAATACCATTTTCCATGAGAAGAGCCATGAAAATCAACAGGAATTGAAATGTGTAAAGCGGTCCACACATCAACAATCTAAACGTGCAAGGAAGAACCCAGTAAATGTGACATATTGGTAGGCAACATTCAATCCTAAGTGAACACACAAGTCGAAGGAAGAACCCTGTAAATGTGGAACTTGTTCCCCTTCAAGTCAAAAGTACACCAGGGTCCACCATGTAGATGCTCCCTGTTCACAAAATAGATCAGATCTATCAGCTCAATAAACATTTCACTGTGTGAATTGACCAACAGTCCACATTCACAATTTGAGTGTGGCCCTCGGAAAGCAGACCAACCTGTTTCTCTCTTTCGGCCAGGGCATCAACACAGTGGGGACAACCTGATGAGTGGCCTGGATCTGACAAAATGCGGCACTGCCACAAGGTGGCAAGAGCACTTACACAAGGCCAGGAGCTCTTTAAACTTTTAACTGTTGAACTCCAAAACAATGAGCAACTACTGCATGCGCACATCAGAGAAGTTGGGAGCTCTGAAAGACAAGTCACTAAATACAAAAATCAAAAGCTTAAGATGGACTCATTCTGATGTAAGTTGAAGACATTATCCTTAACTGAGAACTGGAAATGACACTCCAAGTTAATTTAATCCCATATCTTTCATGGTCTTGGAATGGTCACTGTTACATTGGACAAACAATAAAGGGTCCAACCACTATAAATAGAGAAGGAATGGTGCTGATTTCAGCATTAGAACCAAATGGGCTGTAAAAGAATCCCTCAAATAACTACCTCAAAAATGATCCGTTCGGATCCTGATTTACACTTTGCATCGACTGGTTAGAGGAAATGCCGAAGTTGTAGAGAAAGTCAGACGAAATGCTGAGTTGGGTATTCCTGCTCATATCCATTGTAATCATAGTATAGCCTCTCCCCTTTAGCAATATCACGGGTGGCAACAAGTAAGGCCCGGCACTCACCATTTACATTATACCTGACACATTTAAGATTTTGTTTCTTCCTACCATCCCTGCACCAAAACAAAATACTTTTCAATCATAAAGGAAAGGAATTGGTGTTTTCAATGAATTATAAATATTCCCCGGGCAGGTTTTGGCATGCAATTTTCAATGGGGAAATCAAACCAGCCCGTTGAAAGATAAAAAAAATAAAAAAAAGGGAGAAGGAGAAACAAAACCAGGGAAACTATGGTAGTAGACTGCAATATAAAGCCTAAAATCCAATTTGTGCGGTATATATGAAAAATAAGGATAATAAAATAGAATAAATAAAAGCATACCTAGATATAGAATATGGAAGTATCTATAACTAACGGTTCATAATAATAACAAAAGTAGAGAACCACATGCATTTTTCACAATTTCTAAAATGGTGGTGAATCATGCACTACAGATGCGACATAGTCAGGGCACTCATTTACTCAGATTGAACATTTCCAAGGAAAAAATGCATTGGATAACTAGACTCACTTGTTGGCCATCAAATGGTCTGTTGAATTGAAAATGGCAAGAAGTACAAAATATAAGATGGTTAAGATCCCTACAATCATTGAGATTTTCAATACATGTTCCCACAGTACGACCCACGATTTGGAAGGTCCACATTGACTTGCATGCATGCTATGTATAAAGTGGATAAGTCACCACCATTTAATAAATGGGGACCCCACAAGTAGCAGAAGCTTAATACATAAATGAAAATGAGATCGGATATAACTTACGGAATGTGATTGTTAATGCCATTAATGAAGCGAGCAATATTTCCGTGTTTATCCGGGCATATAACAAGACTCTCAGATGAGTTTGTCGATAAAAGGAGGGTCATCATGCTGTCGCAATCGTCAAGTTCCCGGTTCTTGATATAGTCAACATCACCAGTGTATTCCGTGATAAGGGTTAAATCCTTTATGTTTCTATCGGCTTCTACAGTGAAACTGCACCCAACAGCAGAGTTTGTTATCCCCCAGTCCCACACAGAAGATGACTAACATGCTGAAACATAAGACCAAGATTGAAAATACCCTTCGCAAGAATCAAAAACTACTACAAGGGGAGGCCATTCCCCCCTACTGCACATGGCTGAGCAAAGCTCTAAAGTTTCTGTATCTTCTTTAGAGAGAACCTAGAAGAATAAAGTAGATAACAGAGTAAAGAATAGACCAAATGAAAGGGTTAAATTACTTCATGTCGTAAATCATGAAATTCTAATTTCTGAAGGAAAAGTTCAAACCTGCATGCCACCCCTTTCCAGCCTGGCCTGATTAGCAGATCTAGGAGCCATGCCAGGCATGTAAGTGAGCTCGTTGCTGAACTCCATCCGCAATGCCGTTAATGCTGTAGCAAGGGAACCCATTTGTTCTAGCCTCCGAACAGGATCTTCCGTTGGACTAAATGGCAATAATCTCCTCCTCTTCTTACACATAACTAAAGGGGTGGAATGCCTCCGACGTTTCCTGGCATCTAGAAAGAAAAATAACCTATATAAGGAGATGGCATTGGTCATATGAGCAATAATTAGCATCAGGCACTGAAATGCAAGTAAAAATTAGATATTACAGAAAATAAGATCCAGGAAACGTTGGAAATCTATGGCACTGAAACATTCAACTGTTATTCTCGACAGATTTCCAGAGAATATGGAAAAAGAGGTCAGTGCCATTCTTTTGGATGCTTGGGCATGTCAAGATCAATCATCCAAACAAGAAAAAGATCTGGAATTGAACGTAGGACCTGCAAAGAGAGAATTATAACCAAGGGCATCAAGAAGCGAGAAACAGAACCATTGACGTAGATGTATTCAAGAACAAGAATACAGGTGACTCGAGTCCATGCCATCCAGCCATATATCCAAGGCTAATGGTTGATTACCTGGAGTTAATTGCAAGCCATAAACAAGAGAAGACTATTATCAGCTACTCGGCTACTTCAAGAAGCAATACTATTGCAAGTAGTGTTTTAAATAGCGAATAGCGTGTAGCGTAGCCTTCACCCCTCTGAAGCGCAAGGCGTAAGCTACATAGCATGTACAAAATTTCATGATATTCGGTTCAACCAAATGCAATCTAAAGTAATAGCAGGGGGTAATGATTAAGTATCAAAGTGACGAAAGAGCAACAAAACTGATTCAAAACTATTTCTTATATTATTTTACCTAAAAGCAAAGACTAATGAATTTTCATTGCAATAGAAAAATGTAACAAATCATTAAAAACATTATTGATTTTAATGTGAGCTATGAGCGTGTAGCATATCCAAATTAATCATGTAGCGTAGGCTACATGCAACTTAAGCTATTTTCATGAGCTACGTAGCGTTTAGACTAAGGAGTTCCAACTTGACTCAGGACTCAAGCACAACTTAGCTCCTTAGGGAGTCAAGTTGTTGGGCTCATGGGACTCACTTTTAATTTCTAAATAGACAAAGATCAGGAAAATTAGAAAAACTCATTATAACCTAGAATGAGTGAGCAAATATAGAAAACATCCATCTTATAAAACTAGAGGTTTTTTAAATGATTCCTCCGGGTTTCATTCACAAATTGAAACAATCGCAACACAACATAAGTTCACTGTTTCACATAATGATGTGATGTACTGAACTAATAATTCAAGAAACCTACAGCAAATATAAAGTCAGACCACCAACAACCAAAGTTGAAGTCTGAAAATAAAAAGAAAACAAATAACCAGAAATTTTGGAAGCAGAAATAAAAGTAAGAAGAAAAATAGTAGAATGAGCAAAAAGAAGAAAGAAATGTATGAATTTCTTCACAATCAACAGTTAGCTGAAGAAACCAATAGAAATGGCATTAAAGCATTAAATCTTTTCTAGCTTCCTTCATTCATGTCCTTCTGGGCCTTCCCTTTGCCCTTTTAGAGCCTTCAACTTGAACCAACTCACTCTAACGGAGTTCTTGGTCTCTGTTTGACATCGCCAAACCATATACTTGTAATGCCTAATGGTATTGTATTACAACCAAGTTCCCTTGAATGCACTCATTTCTATCCTTCCTTTTCTTATCACTCATCCATCTCAACATCCTTATTTCAGCTATGCTCATCCCATGAACATGATGTTCCTTGACTGCCAGTCCCAAATATTTAATTGGTAAAATGTCTAGGACTTGAGATTCAAAAGAAGCTAACCTTTTCTCAAAAAAATGTTTAAACCTCCTTGTTTTGCTTTTCAAGGATTTTTTTTAAAATTTTTTTCCCTTCATGAGGTAGAGATGGTAAAAGATGATACAAGTTCTGGGAATAACCTAAAAGGACCCTTCTAGAGGGGTGAACAAAAAGCATAACCTACAAATTTGTGTTTTTCCATCTCAAAAGAAGAAAATGAAGAATCAGCCAAGTGGCTTTTCTTATCACTATATAAAGTCAATGATCGCCCAAATCACTCAAATAATGACCCAAGCTGGTCCTTGGAATAAGAGGGTCGACCCATTGAATCCACTCCGAAGAAGGGGAATAATCAAGTCAACTCAAGTGTGTGAAGGAGTTGAATGACGGATTTAGAAAGCTATGAGCAGAGTTTGCAAGAGTCACGCGGAAGTTCTAGCCCTCCATATCTAGGAGATTCTTGGTTTTTCCATATTAAACTAATCTTGAAAGGGAAGACAGATAGTAGAAAGGGTTGTGGCAGCAAAAAAAAAAAGATTTTAGATGGCAAAAATGTATGATCTGATGGGATTATAATCAAAAGCAATCTAGAGAAAGCATATTACCAAGTTTAACTAATACTACTTAGCGAATTCAGGAATGGACTTTTCCAGCCAAGAGTAAAAAAAAGGGTTTGGTGGCACAGCACCAGTGTTTTAGTTGTCGGCGACAATATCGAATTGTCACTGATAATTTCGTTATCGTTGGCTCTATGAAACTGAACACCACAAATGCTGTATCTCTTCTCAATATCAGAAAATTTTCACCTTTTTTTTTATTTTCCATAATTTGAAAATATCGCTGATAAGTTATTGTTGCCAGCTACCACAAGTGGACACTATAGCCAACAACCACTCTTCATCGTCGATAAAATGGTGAAAGTTTCGACATTTTCGTTGATTATAGCGACAAAATCAAGCCAAGGTGTAGCGTAAATACTGGAAAATAAAAATTAAAAAAACACCTCATGGCCATTCTGCATCCCACAAACCCCACCTTGTGGGCCACCCCACCCCAGTGTGGAGACACGTGGCAGCCTTGGAGTCACACCAAGATGCCCCCGCATCAGATGCATCCAGGTTACTCAAGCTGGCCAATTGAGGATACCAACAATCAAAGTGTACTCTGGCTCACATCAGCCCCATCAAATCCAATTAACCGAATTTAAGATATGAACCTTCTAACCATCCACACTATGGATATGGACCATATCAAGTCCAAAGTAGCCTAAGAAAACACTTGATCCGATCCATGGTCTGATGACAATCTGGATACAATCAACAACCAAATTAGTCTTCGGGAGCCTAAAATATGTAATTGGATGGTCCACATGTTCAAGCAGATGATTAGAGTAGCCTATTTATATCAATCAGGTGTCCCAATGAGTTTTGCATATGCTATTTTAAAAAATACACCAACCATATAGCGCTAGGGGCCATATGGTTTTGTATACATGCACAAACAATCTTATAGGTATAGCATTTGGGATTTTTTTTTTTTTTTTTTTTATTTTAGCGTTCATGGAGATATTTTATTGCAAGAGGCTAAAAGCCAAAAAAATACAGGGCAAGTGAAAACAAATGAAAACCTAACAAGACGTTAAGCTAAAGCCGATCACTAAAAGGAAAAAGACCCCCATTCCATTGCATTCATTCGGACTTTTGAAATGACCTTCAAAGCTTCCAAGGAAGAGTCCCAAAAACAATGGTTGTTACACTCACCCCATGGTTCCCAAAATCTTCCTCTCCAACACTCTTGCTTGCTTTTACCAACTCCCCCTTCGCTCAATGATCACATAAAGCTTTTCATAGAACCAGGGTTCACCCATTTCACACCAAGACTACCAAGAAAATTGTCCCACACCTTCCTAGCGAAAGGGCAATGAATGAATAGATGGACAGCCGTCTCCTCATCGCACATACACAAGGAATACATGTTAACAATGGTCATCCCTCTTCTCCACAAATTATCGATAGTGAGAACCTTGTTCCATCCAACCAATGGCAACTTTAGGAGGCGCGCCAAAATGCCAATAGAAGTGTGAGCCCAAACGGAGTTTGACGATAATCCCCCAAAAAGATATAAAAGGATCGAACCAAGAAAGATCATTTTCTTGTCAATGAGCCCAATCATGGAGTCCTTTGTCGATGAACATGGCCTTATCCTCGCAAGCCAATTTAAAAAAGATAGAAATTTTGCCTCCTCCTAAAGATCTCTATGACAAGGCAGAGTCCACACCACCCCCACTTCTGAGGAGAAGTAACACCAGTCCACATAGATCCCGTCAACCGAAATACTTGCCAACAGTGGGAACTCCACTTTTAGACTTCAACTCCCTACCCAAACATTCTCCCAAAATCTAATCCTACTACAATCCCCAAGAACGAAACCAACCGCATCTTTAAACCACCCACCTATATGCACTATATCTCTCCATAACCCATAGCTTTGTATAGAGATGACTTTTGGTCCACCATCCCTTGCATCCGTAATATATTTCTCAATAATAACTTCCTCCCAAAGGCTACCATCCTCTGGCCCAAACCTCCATAACAATTTCCTAATAAGCACTTTATTCACGATAGCCAAATTTTTTATGTCCACACCCCCTTCCAAGAAAGGTCTACACATCCTCCCAACACATCAAATGGAACCTATTCTTCTCCTCCGCACCCCCACCATAAGAAGTCGCTTCTTAAGCGATCCAATCTTTTCGTCATAGATTTGAGGCATTTGAAAAGAGAAAGGTCGTAGATTGGTAAGTTCAAAAGAGCCACTTTAATGAGGGTTAATATTCCCCACAAAGATAAGTGGTGAAGTAGATAACTTATTCTCCACTCTTTCAATCACATTGTCTCAAATATGTAAAGCAAGCTTCCTAACACACAATGGCAAACCCCGTTGAGGGGAAAGAACCCTCCTTTCACCGAAAAACCTTTGCTAGCTCCGTCATTTCCTTGATGTATAAACCTATTCCCAACAGCACACACTTGTTAACATTTACCTTCAATCCCAAAGCCATTTCAAAGCAATATATATATATATATATATATATATATATATATATATATATATATATATATATATATATATATATATATATATATATATATATATTCCTTAACTTATCTACTTGGGCACTATCCGCATCATTGAAAATAGTGGTGTCATCCGCATACTGTAAGTGAGATCTAGCTAAGTCTCCTTTGCTGACCATGAATCATTAAATGATGTTCCTTGCAATTGCCTTATCCATCACCATACTGAAGTTTTCCAAAACTGCTAGAAACAAGCAAGGCAACAAGGGGTCTCCCTGCCTGAATCCTCTAGACGATTTAAAAAAATCTTTAGGCGACCAGTTGAGTAAAAAAAGAAAATTTAGTCAATCAAGTACACTCTTTAATCCAACCCCTCCATTTTCTGCCATAGCCTAACCTGTCTAACATGTAATCTGGAAAATCTCAATCTATGTGCTCATAAGCCTTTTCAATATCTAGCTTGGATACGACTTCTTGCTTACCAGCTTTAGCGCGAGCATTGATGCATTCCTGGGCTATCAAGGCACTGTCCAAAATCTAGTGACCTTGAACAAAGGCCCCCTGGGCTTTTTAGAGATCACATGGCTTAGGGTAGCTCAAAACCTTGTAGCCAGAATTTTTGCTACAATTTTATAAGGAGAACCAATAATGCTAATAGGTCTGAAATCTCTAAGACTCTCAACACTAGCTAATTTCGGAATAAGGGCAATGAAATGTAGCACCCAACTAAGAAGCTAGCTAGTCATGTAGGAAAGATTCATCTATCTAAGCCTTTACATCCACTTTAGCCGTTTTCAAAAACATCTAAAAGAGAGCCAACAGATAACCATCTGGACTTGGTGCCTTATCTCTACCAAGAGCCTCCATCACCTTGATTTCATCATTAGAAACTATTTTTCCAATATCTTCCACCACCTCTACTAGGATCCTTTTGAAAGTGAGATTGCTGAGTCTAAGTCTCTTCCAACCTTCTCAAGATAAGAGATCCTTGTAGAAATTAACAATTGCATCACGCACATTCGACTTTTCTTCCACTCTCTTCCCCTCCACCTCTAAAGCTTGGACTCTGGTTGATCTTGCCCTCGCACTAGCCATGCTACGAAAGAACTGTGTAGTCCTATCGCCCTCCCTAAGCCACACCTCCCTAGATTGCAACTTTCATTTAAATTATTCTTCCTTGAGCCTTTTGCCATATTCGATCAATAGGGATTCCCATCTAAGCACCTCTTCCTCCTCCAAAACTTTACCTTCTTCCATAATATCAAGCATCGGAATTTCTACCAAAATAGACCCCAATTCTTACTCTCTAGCACCCGAAACTTCTTTCTTCCATACACATAGCTTTCCTTTAATTTTAATCTTGGAAAGAGAACAAATCCCGGGTAACCATCCACCTTAAATAAGTACCACCAATCTTTGACCAAATCCACAAAACCCTACACTTCTAGCTAAGAGGGTCATTTACCTATTTCATAGGCAACTTGAGTTTTCCTATTTTCCAAGATATTCTTTAGAGATTTCGATGAGGACATCACAAGGTCTGGACTCCATACATACCAGAGACGGAAGAGGTGACATGCGTAGACTTCTCTGTGGCTTGGAGACACCCGTGGGGCCCATCAGTGAGCCCGGATCTTCCAGATCTTCCAAGCCGTGGAGCCGTGAAGACCCCACACGTACAACATAGTATGTGAGCACATCCTAGTGTGCGTGTGGGCTGCATTGGAGCATCAGGGGGCGACACGAGTCCATCAGACCATTGGATAGTGTCTACGTGACCATCCAACCGTTAGATCATGATGGTACCACTTTTGGGTACATCCAACGGTCAGATCATGTGAGGCACCTTTTCATGGTCTTAGATCTTTGATTTCGGATATTTATTCCTATTTATGTTATTTGAACATTTGGACACGTTTATGTTACTTATTTTTGTATTTAGGAGGGTACTTTGGTCATTTGCTTGACTAGGACATATTGAGGATTTTGCTTTTGTAACTTTGTTTAAGTAAGGGTATTATGGTCATTAACAAACCCTAAACAACACTGGTTGGTACGTCCAGCCCTAATGACCCTTTTCTATGAAAGTTTTGAAGCTTCTTTGAAGATTTCTTGTGTATGAACAATATTTGAAGGGGATAGAAGCTTGGAGGGTGCAGGACCACTCCATGCTTCGTCCCCAAGATCTTCTCTCCTGGTGCAAGATCTTTGATGGTAGATTTATAGTTTTGTGGAAAATACTCTCCTTGTGGTAAGATATTTCTTATTTCTATGAACCTATAGCCTAATCATTTCTTTCTTCTTGATCTTCTTATCCTAAAACTGAGATTTCTGCACACCTATACCTGTACGATCAATGGACCATCATTTGGGTCCACACGTGTGACCGTATGGCCGCACGTGTGACTGCCTACATGTGTGCAACCCTTCTCCTTCATGATTCTCAGTTGGATCTTTTCTTTTCTTCCAAAATTTCAATTTTCAGATTCACCATAATGCTGAGTATTTAATCAGAAACCCTCAAAATCAATATTGGAAGCCCTAATCGCCTAAATCGGGTAACTAGGTCTTCCAAATCCAATGTTAAATCTCGGCTGACCCTACGCCAATAGGAGGTTTCAATCCTCCTTGGGATTATTAGTCTGGGTGATTTTATTAAGCAAAGGGACTGGTGATTGTTTCCGGCCTACGGATAATCCGGATTTCTTGTTGAAAGCCCTATTTGTATGCATGTGAAACACAGGGCAAATTGTTGTTTTAGTTGGACCTCTTATTTGCAATCTAATTTCAGCCTGATAGTACTAGTTGCATGCATATGGCATCAGATTTGCTAAGGGCCTGTTCGATTACGTGGAACCCATGGAAAAGAAAATGTTTTCCATTGATGGGACATTTTCTGTTGTTTGGCATGCAAGGAACACTGGATTCCACACAATAATCACTAGCCCTAGCATCAATGACAATTTTGCAACCCAAGATTTGAAGTGATCGTTGCGTAATAAATATAGGATTTCCAATCAGAAATCAAATGTACCCCTTTTTTGGAATCCAATGGTAAGTATTGCTGGAAAAGGTAATAATTGCACAAACGTTTTCTTTTTCTTTCTTTTCCATGCAATCAAACAGCCCTAATGCTAAGATTAAGATGTTATTTGGTGAGATGTTTAGACCAATAGGAATTAGTCCTACTTTTATTAGGAATTTCAGTACTCAAAGCCTATAAATAGGCCAATAGCCACATACTATCTTTTTAGGGTGGGAGGCATATTGATGACCACTATTAGGAAGCTATCCTTGGCCCCAACCTCAAACTAAGATGAGTTCCATATAGTGACACAGGCAACAGCCCATCCCTAGGTAGGGTTCCACGTTATCACCAAGAAGTCCATTATTTCAATCAGGACCCTTGGATGATTACTTATCATGATGCATTTTTTTCTCTCAATTTATTGTTGGAATGATAAAACATACGACAAATTGCAATCTTTGTGGAAAATTAGTTACTTCCTGTCATATGGTCAACAAAGCATGCAGACAAAATGACTTTTAATCTGCATACTGAAATCTCGAATAATGAGAAACTCCATACTGGATAAGTAACTTGATTTGATGCTCACGGTTGAGCATTACAAATATGTTGGGACCAAACCATGTCCCTTTGTTCCCAGTCCAAAAAGTTCCATGGCCACGAAAGATGAACGTGATCTCTAGATTTGTGCCAGTGACATGAGAAAGCGATACATGCTGGGGTCCATGTCTAATGTACTCCAGCATCACCACAAGAAATGATGCAGAACCTTGAGGAAATGTTTGGCGGGCAGTCAAAGGCACAAAGGTAGCTCATATCAAGGAAGTTCCTTGCAACTAAAATGGTGAAAGGACTCCTGTAAGGAATCACATGCTTTAAATGATGGCTCTCATCTATGAAATGGAAATCCTTGGAGTTAACATTAACACCGGGACACAGATAGACACAGTCGTGAATTATCTCTCGAAGGGTTTTAAACCTTTTGTCTTGAAATACTTTTTTTTTTTTTGTTAGTCATGCAACACACCCACCCACCCTGTTAGCACCCACATAGTTAGTCACACGATGCACCCACCCACCTGTGGGGTTAGTGTGTCTCCTTAGCACTCGAACCTGAGACCTGCTGTTGAAACGCCTAGGCGTCTTCCAGTTGGGCTAGCAGGTGAGACACTTATCTTGAATTACATGATGCAGAATCCAACCTGGACCATGATTCAGTTGCTTGTGCTACTTCAAGTGGCTAAATCAGGGCCTTATGAGATTATCAAGTCAATCCATGAATCAGACCAAAACATCACCACCGAAGGTAAGCTCAAGAGGAAAAAGAACAAGAGATGCATAGCCAAGAGGAGGTAGTGGCCCTACTACTTCTTAAGGATCTTGTTCCCAAGAAGAATATCCAGAAAGGTAAATCATCAGGCTATAAGAAGTTCCATGCAAGTGTTACCATTGTGGCAAGACTGGCTAAATGAGGAAAAACTGTTGAGACCTTAAGGATAACAAAGAAGAGAAAAGGTATGTTTCAGTCTTTTATGTTGATTAGATCCCCTAATACATGGGGTGCGTGGACTCTAGTGCTACCACATGTCTAATTCTTTGCAAGGTACAGGGAGTTCGGCAAGTACATGAGGAGGTGGTTGCACTTGGGCATGGATGCATGGACCAAAGTCATTGAAGACAGCATATCCGAGCTTAGCCTAGTAGATGGTGGCCTGTAAGTTTTGAAAATTTGTCATTTGCTTAGACCTTTTTTGGTTTTTGTTTCTAGATTATCTAAACATGGTTATACTTTTACTGCTTAGACCTTGTTTGGTTTTTGTTTCTAGATTATCTAAACATGGATATACTTTTACTTTTTGAACAAGGTTAATTATTAAAGTCCATTATAAATATATTGCTAGTGTTAATCTAGTTGGTGATCTTTATTAGCTAAATGATTCTACCTCTGCTAATCTAGTAAATGTGGAATCAAATGGCTTGATGTGTGCAGAGACACATGATTCTCATAATAATCATTTCCTCTATGAATCCGATATTTATAAATCGCAGTTTGTGGCACAAAGATTGGATTCCGCATCAGAGGCCTCAATAAATAGCTCTCAGTGGCATGGAAATTGAATTTCCACACCCCATATACCCAGAAAAATAAAATTAGGGTGAAAGGCCAGTCTCAAACAAGCTTGGTCCCACACCTTTCTTGGTTCATTAGGCATGTTTCTAAGGATTGGGTGGGAGCTTTAGATTGAAAATTGGGTGTTTAGTCTGGGATTTTGACTATAAAGTTAGGTGCTGAATGAGGGAAGTGACTAATTAGTCTTCACAAAAGTTTAGGAGTACAAACCAAGAACCTTCAACTTAATCTAACTAGATTAGATAATCTAGACAGTGTTGGGATTTTTAAACGCAATGTAAAATAGAAGTTTTGAAAAATCCAGATATTGTGTTCTTAACCCTAAGGATTCCCTATTCAGATATTCTCAAATTTCCAACAAAGGAAAAACTCAAATACTATAGCTAGGATTACCTTGATCATGCCGCCAAAAACCATTGAATTGTTGATGCCTTTCATTTAAACCAAAATATCTCTCCCAAATTCATCCCAAATGGAGGAGAACAATGAGAGCTAAACACATTAGCCCTCAGAGCAAGGCCAAGGGAGACATAAAGAACCGTCCAAGTCAAACCCACACATGTGAACATGTGATGGAAGGAGGGAAGGAGAAAAGAATTCTCTCCTCTTTCTCTCCTCTCTCTGCAAGTGATGCCTTAGGGATGGGATGTCCAAGGCACTCCTACTGTTGCCCTCTCCCTCTAAGATAGAATCTATAAATAAGGAGTTAAGGTTTCAGGGAGACACTAGTTATAATACTCTATCACCCCACACTCTTCCATATGCCCTAGTACATTGGAAGTTTGTGATCCTATCTCACCATGTACCTAGTATCCAATCCCACCACTGTCATAGTCATCCACTATTGATCCAATACCCATATGAAGCAAGTGGTGGACCCCGGATCAAAACCATCAGAGGGTCATTAAGTGCAATCAAAAACCCTTTTAATAGTTGAAACAAAGTTTAATGATTGAAAACATTTATAAAACCTTTTAAAACCACGTTGGGCCAAGTGGAAAAAACACTAGAGGAATGTTTGATCTTAAAACCTATGCCATAAGATATTCCTAGGAAACCAGTGGATCTCTTGCTGACCCATGTAAGCCTCAACCGGACCTTGACGTGTGCCCCCAGCTACACCCTCTTTCGTTGGCCACATGATGACCTCGTAAAGTGAACCAAACCACATGTAATCGTGACCTTGAACTCCTCATATATCCTCAAGTTTAACGACGTATCACATCTAGTACATCCTCAAGTCGATCGCAGTCCAAGCATGATGGGCCTCTCAATCTATAGATTTGAACAAGATCCTCCAATGTGCCCAACAAGTCCAAAACCAGGAGTTTATTCTCGACTCATCGTCGCACTCGATGATAGAGACCTTCCATCCTAACTCGTCTTCAATCCCCTCACACAAGATGACCACATAATAACAATAATAGTAGTAACCACAAGTTGGTCATATAGCTTGCTAGGTGGTCATGGAACAATAGGCTATTGAGATCCATGGCCCACAAATCTACCTTGGTCAGTGACCTTTTGTGTTCAATCTCATATTTGCAAGGACAACCGAAGGAATACCTCTCTTTTAACCCATGTGCAAAGAATAACTCTCCTTTAACCCATGTCAATGTATGTATAAGGTACTTCTACAAATTAACTATTGCATTTCAACCTGTCCATTTACGACACATGGTCATTATAATCTATAGACAAGATCATCAATATCATATCCATGTCATCCATGAAAAAGATCACAATGGTTTTTCGAGGCACAACTCCAGCAAACAACCCGTGCTAAGTGAGGTGTTTGCGAGGACATTGCGATTTCTCAAAAGGGCTCTCTTGTGTTATGGGAAATGGATTTAGGATTAGATCTAGGAAGATGCATGGCTTGACGACAGATTAATTGTTTTTCAAAATCTCTATCCTACCTCCTCCAACCATATGGAACTTATATCCTCATGCTTTGGCGTGTTGAGAGAGGCGACGACATGGTTCACCTCATTCCACAAAAATGGCATATGGAAAAATTGAGGATTTTGTCAAGCTCCAGGATCATGTGTGAAAAGTAATCACTTCTCCACAGCCACACACATTATTCACAATCACAATTGTATTTCTAATTTTCTACTTCTTTCGCTTTTGAATGTATTGCTTGTGTTTACATACATGTCTTCTTGCATTTATAAATTATATGAAAAGACTTTGAATGTACTTGCATTAGTCCAGTCGGGAATGCATAGCTTAGGATCCTATACAAAGGAAATCTATTATATGCACTTATTTTTTGTGATGTTATGATGTAAAAGTGTGTATTAGTGTATTTTTTTAATAATCCCTGAAATTTCATTGAAAAGTTCAACCAATTTCCCAATGTCTCCCCATGTTTCCCAAAAAGTGCGATAAATTCCGTATACGACCGATATATCACATGCAATAACCGATACATACCCATATAACAAGGGTGCAATACGATGCACAATACCAATACAGTAAGCATCGCTACGAATATCTAAAGATTTCATCACAAACAAAGACAATGGACTGACAGATGGATCAACTAAATGATGAACATATGGAGCATTAGATGGATTAGAGACACTCAATAAGATTACATTGTATGAACACATTGATCAAAAAGTAGATGGGAACATATAAATCACTCCACAAAGATTGGGACAGACAGTTAAAGATTTACGTATGATATAGGGGACACGACAATGAATTCGATATGCAAGAAGATGGAGAAAGCCACATCGCACAAGGATATGAGGTCCTACGAAAAAGTGGCAATCTAATGGGTGAGCCTACATGACCAACTCCCAACAAAGCTTAAAGTGAATCCTAAGAAAGGCAGCTCATGCCTGTGGATGCATGGAGAGGACCCAAATATGAGTTCTTCCTACCAAAGAGAGGCTATCGGGGGGCCAAATTGGGCCATGATAAGATCATTCATTTGTTGGTCCATTACATGGTGTGTTGTAACGGCCATTACGGGGCTGTAAAGGCCGTTACTTATAGGCAATGATGGCAACCGTTACACGTTATTGGGTCGCAATTGCTGTAATGGAGAAAATGGCTCGTAACAGTTGTTACAACTTACAACACCCGTAAAAGCCCATTACGCCCCCCGTAAAGGCCATTATGGTTCCATAATGGTCCATTATACGGCCGAGATAGATTTATGATATTTTTCAATGATATATATATAGACTAGAGAGAGAGAGAGAGAGAGAGAGAGAGAGAGAGAGAGAGAGAGAGAGACCATAATAGCCATTACATCCCATATTTCAAAGGTAATGATTGTGGTTGTAACAGCCATTACATATCCAATGTCTACCAAACACATGTTTAAGCCCCAAAAAGGTGCTTCTTTTGAGTTTGAAATTTTTTTTATAAAATTAGGACTTCTTTGATAAGCAAGGGTGTGCCCAGTACATGACACGTTATAGTAACTTGCTAAGGTACATGCTATCTGCTAAATTGTAGATGCAACGTAGCTAGAAAACAAAAGCAATGTTCTTTAGAGAAGGGGGTTTTCTCCTATAGAGGAAGAAGACCCTAAAAACCAACCTCTTATAACCATATGGTGTAAAATCATCTAATTATTCTTCTCACCTTTTCCTATAAAGCCACCCTACATCAAGGCAGTTACAGCCAAACAACCATAAAAGCCTAATCTGCAAAAAACACATGAGAGCCTTATAAATCCAAGGACTCAAAGTAGTGTCTATCATCTTTTGGAACCATAGGAAATCATTTTTTGATTAACTTGACGTCCTCGTGAATCAAATTATTCCCTATTAATGTGACTATGTAACATGCAGAAATATTGTTCTTATTCTTTCTGAACATGTGTGAGATGGGATGTCCTGGGCAGACGATTCAAATTAGGGATGTCTGCTGAAGGTGGAAAGTGCAGATTGTTTCCTTCCAAGAGACAAAGCTTCAAGTTGTTGATGAAAGAATTTTGGATTGTCTAGAGTTTAGACTCCAAGGATTGGTGGAGGTTGGCTCTGTAGGGGGGAGTTGTCATAGCATGGGACACCAATGTCAGGCAACAACAAGAAGACTGATGTTTCGTGTGTGTGTGTGTGTGTGTGTGTGTTGTTGGGGGGGGGGGGGGGGGGCGCAACTTCTCGGCTTCAGTGGTTCTTTGTGGGATAGCCATGGGTTTCAGTTGGTGCTTCACAGCACTCTATGGCCCAACACAAGCTTGAAGAAGGGGAGACTTCTGGAATCAGCTCAACTCCATGAGAGGTAGGTTTGACCAACACTGGTGCTTGGGGAGGGATTTCAACACCACTCGTTTTTCTTTTGAGAAGTCTTGTGGGGGAGGTATTACCAAAAGCATAACCAACTTTTCAGCATGGGTCAGCAAGCATAATCTGATTGACTTGCCCCCATTGGGAGGAAGGTTTACATGGTCCAACGAACAAGCTGAACCAGTTATGTTAAGGTTAGATCAATTTCTTATCTCGCCATTGTGGGAGCAGTTCCCGCTTGTGGCCACCCAACCCGAAACTAATGTTCGATCACTGACCTGTTCGTCTGGCAGTTGATAGAGACAGTTGGGGTCCTAAACCTCTTCGTTTCGAGCTCATGTGGCAGGAAGTGGAAGGTTTCATGATCTAATTAGTGAATGGAGTTTCTTTGAGGTTAGTGGGACTGCAGGATATCGGTTATCTCAAAAGCTCAAATTGCTGAAAAAGAAAATCCTTTGCTAGAAAAAGGAGGTGTTGGGAGCTTGGAATCATGAACTGGATGAAATGTTAAGTGGAATTCTAGATTTTGATATGAAAGCGGAAGTTGGTCTGTTAATGCGAGAGAACTAAAAGAATAAAGTTGGCTCCAGTCTATTATAGTAGCCTTATGGAGGAGGAGATTAAGTGGAAGTAATGACCGAGGGCCACTTGGTTGAAAAAGGGGGGATAAAAACACTTTTAAGTTTTTTCACAACATTGTAAGTGTGAAAGCCGGAAATAACAAAATTGGCAGTTAGGGGAAAGAAGGGTTGATAAGAAAGGGGTGTGTGAAGCAATGGTAAACTATTATAAGAATCGCCTTTCAGATGAAGGTTGGAAGCACCCCAGTTTAGATGATCAAAGCTTTAATATTGGAGGATGATTGACTCAATCTGGAGAAGCTTTGCTTGATTAGTGAGGTTAAAGCGGCAGTAGACTCTCTAGGAAGGGAGAAAAAGCTCCAAGGCTGGATGGCTTTATATAAGGTGTTCAGGGAGGTGTTAAAAGGTGATCTCATGGACTTCATGGCAAAGTTCTATGAGAGGGGACGTTTTTCGTCAACCTTGGGCACTTCTTTCATTACAATCATCCCCAAGGTCTCAAGTGTGGATTATCTAAGGATTTTAGGCCCATCAATTCAATTGGGAGCACTCATAAGATCCTTGCTAAGACCCTGGCAAGCTGGTTTAGAGCTGTATTGAACTCCATTTCCAAAATTCAGGGTGCTTTTATCGAGGGAAGACAGTTGTTAGACGATGCTCTCATAGCCAACAAGTGCATTGATTCAAGGTTCAAGGAAGGCTCTAGTGGAGTGAGTTGTAAGCTTGATATTGAGAAGGCTTACGATCACGTCAACTAAGAGTTCTTGGAGTATTGTTGCGCAGGAGAGGATGTGGTTTGAAATGGATTAGATGGATGGGAGAATTTGTCCAATTGGCCAGTTTTTCGATGTTAGTTAACGGGGCACCCAGGGTTATTTCAAACCTTCAATAGGGATTCGACAAGGGGACCCTTCATCTCCTTTCCTATTCATTGTGATTGCAAAAGCACTAAGCAAAATGCTTACGAAAGGTCAGGAGGTGGGCATTATTATAGGGTTCCAAGCAAGCAAGGATGCTCCTCCTATCTCACGCTTACAGTCTGCAAATGATACTATTATATTTTGGGATGCGAATGATAATATGGTTGATAGATTGTGAATGGTGATTCTATGCTTCAAAGTGGTATCAGGCCTTAAAGTCAATACTGCCAAAAGTGAGATGCTTAGGGTGGACATCTCAAACTGATTTAGAGAGAATGGAGAGATTTTTTGTTACTGGGAGGATCTTTCACCTCAACCTATCTAGGTATTCCCCTTGTATAGGGAAGTTGGCTAAACAACTATGAGGAGTTGTACGCGAGATCGATTCCCCTCCCTGGGATTTTACCCAATGCACGTGATTTACGAGTGATTGCGTGCATCTGCAAAGATTAGTCTCGCCTTAAAAAGGGGTGGGAACACCCTGTCGTCATAAATTAGAAAAAAATAAAAAATAAAAAACTATTTAGTAGTGAAAAGATTTGAAAGAAAATTAGCCAAATGGAAAGGGAGGTATCTCTCTATTGGGGGTCGGATAATTCTAATCAAAGCAATCTTGTCAAATCTTCCACTTTGCCTTGTATCTTTATTCCGATGCCAAATGCAGGTCATAGCCAAGATGGATAAGTTGCAAAGGGATTTTTCGTGGCAAGGTTTACAGCAGAAGAATAAGTTTCATCTTTTGGCCTGGAAAGAGGTGTGCGGGCTGTATGCAGAAGGGGGGCAGGAATTAGAGATCTTGAATCAATGAACTTGGCTCTCTTAGGAAACTGGTTGGCGAGATATGGGACTGAAGATAATGATCCTTGGCGCGAGGTAATTGCAGGGGAATATGGAAGTGAGATTGACAATAGGACAACCAAGGCATCCTCTCTTTACAAAGCATCTTCGGTTTGGAAAGGCATAGCCTACATTACACCAATCGAGATTCAAGGAATAGCTTTCATGGTTGGTAATGGGAAAAGGGTTAGATTTTGGGAAGATGTGTGGGTCAGGGAGAGCTATCTCCAAACTGCTTTTCCATTAGTGGTGCACCTTTCTTTGAAGAATATCATGGTGGCCAAGTGTTTCAACGTCATCGGGTCTCAAGTGGTGTGGAACCCCCCATGTCATAGCAATATGCTCCATATAGAAGTTGAAGAGTTTGTAAGACTGCTCTGGTGCCTTCAAGATCATGTGTCAATTAGAGAAGAAATGGATAGATTGTTATGGTCGAAAGATAAGACGGGGCGGTTCTCGGTCCAATCATTCTACAATCTTCTTAGGAGTAATGCCTTACAGTCCAATAACAGAAAAAACCCACCGAAAACAAAATGCTATTCGTCAAATCTATGGCCTTCCACAGATTGCAGCATAAAAGATTGTCTATGGTTCACATTCAGAGAAGAAAAGTCCATAATACAAAAGGCTAGGATTATTCCATCAGTGTGGTTTTCTAGTACTGTGTAACATCCATACAATTGCCCATCAAATGGAAATGCGGTGCCGCGTGTGTATAGTTAAGCGAACAAACCTGAGATCTCTTCACTAACGATATGCACACATAACAAGCACAATAAATAAATAAATAAACAATTGACAAAAAGAAATCAACCAAAAGAATCTAAAAGTAAATCAAGGAATGGGCAAATGCCATAAAAACAAAGATAGTTGAAAATGGATGGTCCAACTAAAAATAAAATAAAACACAAAACACAAAACACAAAACAAAGAGCACCAATTACCTAGAGGAGAAGTACATTTATCCAAGGCATCCAATCCCCTCTGAATCCGGAAAAAGTCCACAATCTTGGTTTGCAGGAGCGGAAACACTGTTCAATAACATTTCCAAACGTCAGCTTCTCGCTCGAAATAAAGAAACAATACCAAGTTTTTAACCATTTTAGAAGAAGAGAAGAAGAAGAAGAAGAAGAAGAAGAAGACGAACCTACTTGTTAACCGTTTCTTCCGAGAGCAATTGGGGCAAAACCAGGGCCCTGTGGGGACTCGAACAATGATGGGACGCAAGCAGTACATGTGATATCCCTTATCGCACTTGTCGCAGAGCAGCATCTCCTCCGCTCCATCTCCCGACATGCATTGCTCGCACGTCACGTCGTTGTCGTCGTTGCTGCTCTCCTCATCCTCATTCTCTGTGACAACGATCGGCGCCGTTTGCATTATCTCTGCCAGTGATTTGTACTTCTTGGAGGGAAACGAAGGAGGGGAGCAGAGGCAACGAGGGGCCTCCGTCCGTTTCCTGACAGAGGCGTTGAAGGGGAAGATGCTGGCATCTGAAGGAGCCATTGGATTTGGATTTTGAGCAACTTTTAAGGCCTCTTTCTCCTCTCCTCTTTTCCTCTCGAGGGGATCAAGGCATTGGCTTTTCTTTAATGTCAGATTGCAGAAAGAGGGAAGGAGAAACGAGAAAGTGGGAACGAGAAATGCCAACGTCCTTCCTGCATCTCGGACTCCCCAAAGCTTTCAACACACACGTGTCTCACCCCCTCCCGACTCGATTGCACGTGTGTGTCATCATGATCAAGTATATGATCTGCTATCTCGCATCACGCTGGGAGCGGATTAGGTGAGACCCCGGATCCACCCAGGTGGACTGTGGTGCTCACAGTGATGTATATATCTTAAATCCACACCGTCCAACCATTTTGAAAGATCATTTTAGTTTGTGATCTCAAAAATGAAGCTGACTCAAATCTTAGTTGGACCACACCCCAGAAACAGTCATGATTGAATTT
The DNA here is from genome assembly GCA_003013855.2 of Liriodendron chinense. Taxonomy (NCBI): domain Eukaryota; kingdom Viridiplantae; phylum Streptophyta; class Magnoliopsida; order Magnoliales; family Magnoliaceae; genus Liriodendron; species Liriodendron chinense. The sequence continues at coordinate 1,801,121 of ML058415.1, read as the reverse complement.
CTACCATTGAAAACTTCATGGATTCCACCGGAATGTTTACTTGCCATCCAACCTGTTGATAAGGTCACAAACACCTTAGATGACAAGACCACATAAATATCATCTTGATCCAAAGCTTTTGCGGCCCACAGGAAGTTTTTAATGGTCAATCGCCACTATTTCCTGTACTATGGCTCATTGGGATTTGGAACTGCTTCAGCTTTTGGATCATACCCTAAAATGAACTTTCAATGCTGATGGACGGTGTGGATGTAGTCATATACATCACAGTAGCCCCACAGTCAGGGGTCTCACCCACCTCGGTGGATCCGGGGTCTCACCTAATCGCTCCCACCACAGCTATAGAATCGTGAATGGAAATACACTCAAGCCCCGCACACGAGTCTGTCGATCAGTTGATACACGGCGCCATTTGGATGCAGTGGGCCAAGAGTCTTAGGGTTTGGGTTCATTCACGAAAATCAAGGGACACATGCTCCTTTTTATCTTAAATTTCGTTATATGATTAACCATGACCACTACAAGATGCATTGCGTTGGGCAACCTTATACGTGGGTAAGCTAACATCACAGACTTGGTCCACCTTACCCGTGGGTTACCTAAAACTCACCCACCCACCTCTCCGCAATGCTTGAAAAGTCACAATTGCTGCGTGGACTTTGAACCCGCTTATAAGGTTATAACTCTCTTGTCATGAGGTGGACTCCAACGCTATTAGCTCATTTGAAAAGATAATTCAATGAACTTTTAAATATAACTAGAATCATCTCATTTCAACATCATTTGACCTTTCAAAACTAGGCCCAAAGTTGAAATCATAACCACAATTATAAGTTTTCCAATATCATATGATTCCGCAAAAATTATTATCTCCCTTGTTGCATGTTAGATTAGGGCAATCTTAAGCTTATTAGGAAGGAATTTCAATGAGCTTTCAAATAAAACTTGAATCATCTCATTTGAAAACTAATTAACTTTGCATCGTAATTTCTTCAAAATTGCATTATGTCATGAGAACGGTCATAATTCCTTCGTTACAAGTCAGATTAAGGTGATATTGGGCTTGTTGAAAAGATACTTCGACGAGCTTTCTGATAGGACTGGAATCATCTCATTTGGAGATTGATTGACATTTCAATAGTGGGTCGAAAAGAACAATCATGATTGCGTATTTTTTAACATTGCGCGATCTAACAAAAATAGTTATAACTCCTTCATTGCATGTCAAATTGGTGCTATCTTAAGCTTGTTGGTGTAGACACCCTACCTAAGGTAGTAAGAGAGTACTTTGCAGGATTTTAGTACAACTTCCAAGAATTGGCTTTTGATCAACCTGGAGAGCACCACAACGCTAAATAGATTGAATGGATAACATCCATGTACCTCCCAAGCCATTTGGTGGTTCAGATTGAGCAAAGGACGCTGTTAGGAATAAAATTCCCACGATCATTCGAGCCCACCAAATTATGTTTGGTCGACCGCGGGATGCTTAGGTGGCACAAATACTTTAAAATGCATGAAAAGGTACCGTTGGGAATAAAATTCACGCCAGTAAAAAAAAAGTGTACTCATCAGACAGTTATCACCAGAAAGGCCTCGAAAGTACAAAAAGTGGCCAAATCAACACTAGCGGGAATAAAATTCCCATTGGTCTGGTCTATAAAAATGTGGCTCATTTCCTTCACCTAAGACATTAAGTAATGAGAACTCATGCCCAAGCTTGCCCATAAATGCTTAGGAGAGCCTTTTGAAGTGAAGAGAGAGCTTCGGAAGTCAGTCTTTCGAGTGAGGAAGACGTTAGTCTCAGAGGCTTTGCAGGAGAGATCTCCCATGCTAGAAGGTTGCTAGATTTTAAAGAAATTTGCTAATATCAATAGTAGCTTCAGAATTAGGGATGCCTAGCCATCTCTTTTTCACATAAGAGTGCTTGGTTGCCCTCATTCTTTCTCGCATCTCCTTTAAATTCGCATCAACACCTTACATATCCACACACTCTTCTTCAAATCATTCACTTGTTTGTTAGTTTGTTTTTTTATCATGGCATTTGTCACTTAATCCCTGACGAAGTTACTTCTATAACTGCCTAAATTCCTGAAAAATCCAAAAAATCATAAAGTAGATACCGCACTTTGTGTGGGTGAAAAAGGGTTCCTAACCCCTTCATTTTCCTTCATCGAGGCTTTAGAGTCTTCGATCATAGTATTATGGGGATTCCTGTCGGGCCCACTAAGTGTCAGGTGGAGGGAAGAGAGACCGATGATTCTTGGCCTACTACTCACACAGTCTTTACATTGAAGAGAGCTTTCGAAGAAACGGAGTCCACGAGTTTGCTAACATCATACCTAGCGTACACTCGGCATATATCTCATACTGACTATCACTCTTCATCCCACCAGTTGGACAGCATCATATATAGCTCATCAGTCTAACACACACTTGGCCCTTGCGCGTGACATGCACATGCTCACCTATATCAGAAGATGAGTCCACATTCCACTTGTCATTTGGCCAAGTGGGCACTCATCTCGTCATTTGGCCGAGTAGGCATTCGGCATGCAACCAGTATCCAAGGACGCGACTATGCAGAATATACACTCGGCATCTGCACGAGATAAAACATAACGACTAGTTTCCCGTATTGTCAGCGCGACTGTTCCGGACGGCCGAAATCCTAACATTACGTGGTCTTAATCATCACACCACCCATCAGCTTGACCGTGATTATGGCCATACATGGCCCAAATTACATCATGATTATCAGCCCTTAACAGCCCTCCAAAAAGCATATAAATAGAGGTATTCTCTACAGTCTAAGGTACGTAATCATCTACCATTAGCGTACTCACAAGTTTTTCTCTCCATCATCGACTGACTTAAGCATCGGAGGGCCATCAGCCAGCACCCCTGGCGGTCATCCTAACATTTTGTGGTGATTACAAATCCTTGATCCAGTCCATTCATCATAATCCCTAGTCCATTCATCATAATCCCTAGATCTGACAGTGAAGATCTAAGTTGGTCCCCTTATCAACATTTGTTACCATTTCCAGCGATAACACATAGATCGACTGCAAGAGTCACTTGAGTTAAAAAGATCTTCAAATCCCTCAATTCCTAAGCGATTCTAAAGTTTCTAGTCAACCGTAAATCATAAGCTTTATTGGCTTGTGGCAACCCCAAATACATCAATTATTATCCTTGAGTCAATACCACCCCATCCGCACAAACAAGCGAAAGATAATAGTCAAAGTAGGCTGACCTTATCACATACGGTCTAAGTACTACAGTTGGAAAGATATTTTGACGAGCTTTCAAATAAAACTGGAATCATTTTATTCGGACACCTATTGGGGTCCCGAAAAGCAAATGCGCTGGAAGATGAAACGACCCAAGAAGAGATGAACCACCACACAGAAAGATGAAGAGACAGACCAAATGTATAAAAAAAAGAGGCAGATTGGTGCCCGCGCAGGTGGATGCATTAGATGTGCCAGGGCCCACCCAATACAAATGTGGGGCCCATTTGATAAAAATGATAAAATCAGGTGGGACTAGCCACATGGACTTGCACTCGGGCCTAGGAGCCTAACGCATGTGGCCACATCAACTAGTGGGGTCCATAACTTTTCGAAATGGAGAAGGGCCCACCATTACGAGCAACATTGGTGGATATGCTAGTACTTTAAAGCGGACGCGCAACCAAGTTCAAAGAATGAGTATAAAGGAGTGCACTGACACATGCGTCGAAGCTTAGTGGACGACCGATCTTCCCACTTAGTCATTCAACATTAGATGCGTTTGGGCTAATTTTGATGCCCGAAGTAGATGCACGCCACGTGTCAAGTACGGATTGGCAATCCCTGTGCAATTTTCGGCTATAAATACACTTGTTATATCACTGACAAGACATCCTGGAGAGTATGAGAGAGAGCACTCTTGCGATCGCTGGATATTTCGCTGCTCACTGAAATTCTACAAATCCCTCACTAGAATCCTTCACTAAAGCTCCTCGGAATCCCTTTTCCAGCACTCGCAGGTGTGAACAGCACCCTGCATCTGGTATACCCACAAATGAAGAAGTTCAAGGACATGGGACGTCTACGCACCCAGTTGGAGACACATTCCATGAAGGCTCCAAGTGGCATAGCGCATGTCATGTGCTCGCTCATTGGCACACTTGGCTAAGTACCAGACGTATAAGCCAAGTCTAGAGCGTCTCGCGCATGTTCCGTGCCAGGCAGGCGCATTCAGCCAATGACCCAAAAATCAAGTAGAAGCCAATGGTCGGCTCAACCCTAACCCAACCCAAGGTTCCCATACCTCAACCCTAACCCAATCCAACCCAACCTCGGGTTGGGAATTCTCAACCCAAGCCCAACACAAGCGGGCTCGGTCGGGTTGACCGGGTTAGTCGGGTTATATTTTCGTTATTATGTTAGTTTATTATGTTTCAATACACATCTTATTTTTTGTACCTATGGCTTTATTAATTATATAGATAGCTATTTATTGTAAAGAACTTCATTTTTTCTAAACAAATAAGCTAAAATACATTATAATTATTGTTTTAACATTCAAGTATTTTAAATTCAAACGTATCAAATTTAAAACATTATAAGTTTACTTAACTAAAGTATAACAAAATTATAAGTAACTTGTATATAGATTGGGTTCGGGTTGGGTCGAGCAACTCGAGACCTCAACCCAAGCCCAACCCAAACTTCGTCGGGTTGGAGTTTTCATAGCCCAAGCTCGAGATCGGGTTTGATATTTCCTGCCCAAGCCCAACCTCCGGTGCATGTGTTGCACCCGACTGGCGCATCCAACGCACTAGCGGACGTGTCCACCACCGAGCCACTACACCCAACGCGCCATGCGTGTTAGCACTAGGTGGATGTGCTGGATACCTTGGGTCTAGCACGTGTCCCCTTTTCGACCTTTTGACAGTTCAATGCCCAGTTCGCTTTGCGTATAGTCCGGTCAGCTCCATTGCATGATCCATTTGCCCGCCATCCAAGATTTTAAGCTAATAAAAGGATCACTTGCCAATCAAAATACACAATCATTCTTATATAGTTGTATAATGGCCCCTGATCTAAGGCATCACCACGTCAAAATGGATTATGATCTACCACTAGAAATCATACAGATCTACACTAAAAACATCAATACAGAGTGAACGCTAAAGACTACTATCCTACACTAGTCAATGTGCTACCTCTTATGTAACGCCCGTAACATCACCACTAGGGCTGTAAATGGGTCAGTGGACCCGATGGGGTACCCAGACCCAACCCATTTAGACCTGACCCAGACCCGACCCATTTGTTAAATGGTACGGGTCTGGGTCCAAGAATAGACCCATTTGTTAAACGTGTCTGAGTCTGGTTTCCTTTATATTAGGCCCGACCCGACCCGACCCGACCCGACCCGACCCAAACCCATTTAGTAAGTGGGCGGGTTTGGCCTATGTTACAAGGGACCCGTCCAGCCCAGACCCGTCCAGACCCGGTTTTAAGCCTTGTAAAATGCTTGCATACTTGATCCAGACCCGGACCCATTAGACCCGGCCCATTTATAAATGGGTCTGGGTGGATCTCCCTCTACCAGACCCGGACCCATTTATAAATGGGTCTGATGGGCTGACTTAGACCCGACCCGGACCCGCCCATTTAGTAAAAGGGTCTGGGTCTAAAATTTGGACCCAGACCCGTTTAGTAAATGGGCGGGTCTGGTTTTGCTACCAACCCTAGCAACCTGAACCCGAGCTCATGCCACATCACACGCATGTCACTTAGCCCAATTAATTAACCATTTTTAACTTAGAAAAACCTTAAATTTGCGCATCCTCCTACTTTTCATTGTTCTCATCCCAACTGAGATATCAGCTCGGCTAATGCTCGAACATACCCATACTCGTGAGTATTATGTTGCATGAGCATTTTCATTAGCCTGTTATGCGATTTCATATTTCATTAACAGTCACCTTCACACATGTGCGGCATGCGTGCTTCGACCCATCCTAATGAAAGATGGGCCATGCCAAAAATAAATAAAATCGGTGATCAGATGATCCTAACCATCAGAACCTACTATGTTTTCTGCATAGACAAGGACCACAGCACGCTTCTTCTATCCATCCATTTATAAGCCAAAAGTGGGGCACCTAAAACTATCCCATCATCACAACTTTTGAGCTATGTCCGGTACATGGTCGTCCACCATATAACGGTCTGATCTCTATTTAATGGTCCAACTCAACGAGCATGTAGATGCAAGGAATGGCAGGGACTCAAGAAGACCTGACCCTAAATCGGTCAAACCCGACTATGAAGGCAGCAGGGACCCAAGACTAACTGACCCTAGATCGGCCAAAGCCAACCAGGAAGGCAGTAGGGACCCAAGATTACCTAACCCTAGATCGGTCAAACCCAATGTGAATGGCAGCAGGCACCCAAGACTACCTGACCCTAAATAGGTCAAACCTCGATGTGGTTTGCAGCAAACCAAGACTACCTGACCCAAAACCAGTCAAACCCAACAAGCATGTGGATGATAACTTCCACGTTTGGCTTTGAATTTGCTCCTTCTTCTTCGTCTTTTTTTTCTTTCTTTACCATTTCTTTTTCCCACTCGATGGAGGAGGTTTTCTTATTAGAATTAAAATTAGGATTTTTTTATTTATGAAATGTTACTCGTTTTATGGCCTAATTAGACAGAAATTGGTGAAAAACTTTCTAGACCATTTGAAAGTATGTGGAGACTTATCTAGATTGTTCCAAGATGGTGGACAGTGATTTAGACCATTCAATAGAAGATAAACAATGATTTGGACCATTCCAAGATGGTGGACTAATCCTTCCATGAATATATGCAAAGATACGACCATTTCTTAGAGGTATTTGAGTCAATTTTAGAAATAGGCTAATTGTTCATGACTTGTATCTGACTGCAAGTGATAAGATAAAAAATAAAGAGACTCTTCAGAGTGGTAATTGCGAGGTACTGTACCATATTGAAAGCCCTTTAAAAAAATGTAACCGATGTAAATTCTACATTAAGCAGGTAATTTTTGTAAAATTTTTAATGTAAATAATAATTTTTTCTTTTCAAGAGAAAGTTGTAGCTTTTTAACTGTGTTTTAGTTGGCCTGATATTGGCCCTCTAAGACATCATATGGCTGAAAATGCACTGCATCTAAGATGTGATCAGTTCTCATGTGCTTATATAAGGTCATGATCAAGTCGTTTCAAACAGCCCTTTTATTTAATAATGTCAATTTTATTTCTATTTTAGATATTCTATCGTTCCTAATGGATTCGAAGACTATATTCGAGGAGAAGATAGTGATTATTTTTTCTTTATCTATGCACCAGCCAAGTTAATACGTACTTTGGACGGCTGACAGTCAAATCTGATCTGTTTTGTCTTTGGCCGCTTGGATATTATAATAATCAAGTTCGAGCTGTCCATGTTTTGGGCCCCCCTCAAATATAATTTAAACAATACAAGAGCTATGTGAAGCTGGCTTGATCTGAACCATTTAATCTTTGGACCATTGGGCAGCTAAGTGACTAAGGAGAGGACGGATGATCTATCTGCCTGTGGAACATGGATCATCTGATCTGGACCCAGCGTCTCCATAAAAAAATGTTAAACATTCATGCGCATCTGTACGTGCCAAAGACTGATACCTCAGACATTCCGGCATGGGGTTAGACACGTATCGTTTTTCAGGTGGGCTCTTCAATGAATGTGTGATAGCCTTATAAGTTTTGCAGACCCACCTATCAGGTTGGCTGCACATGTCACTATGCCAAAATCGCAAATTTGCGACGGATTTTGCCACATAGTAAACTGCGACGGACCATGCGACAGACTGTCCATTGCTAATTGAGATTTGGTGTACTGTGTACAGTGCAGTGTGACGAGAGTAATGGGCCATCCATCAGAGGGCCAGCATATGACAGTGTGACTTGTGGATGATCCCTTTCGTGAGGAATTCAAATGAAGGTCTCACTCTAAAAAGCCTTCACATCATAGAAACGAGAAACATTGCACACAACATTGTATATGAAGTTTAAAGTATCCTTTCCTGCCAATGTGTTACTCCGTTATACATTCGGGCAATGAAAAAGTGGACTCGGATTAGGTGGTGACCTTACTCCGCTAAGTAATGGCGGAAAATCTTTGTGGGCCCTATGATGATGTGTGTTTTATCCACGCTGTCTATTCATCTTGCCAGCTTATCTTAGTGCATGAGCCCAAAACAAGATGCAGATCCCAGTCCGTCGTGTAATACAAATATGCAATGAATTCGGTCCGTCGCAAATTTGCGACAGACCAAATTCGTCGTACATCTTTGTTGCGCAACATGGTCCGTCGTATTGAACAAAAGTTTAGCGACGGTCTTTTTCCTTTAGCGACTAAAGAAATCCGTCGGTAAATTAAGGTTTATATGATTTTTTTTAAATGAGATATTTTAGAAAAAATTAAGATTAAAAAAAGAGAAAATGCCACATGGACGCCCATGTTTTGGTTGAATTCCAAAAAAAATGCTTGCTTTTAAACTTTCCTAAAATCCGCTTAATGCTTCCATCGTTAGCCAAAAAATCACCTTCAAATGCCGTTACTATATTTTTTTTAAAGACATTTTTACCCTCATGATCTCTCATACTGTATCCAAGAAAATTCTCATTATCTCTCACATCCGAATGCACCAAGCCCAAAAGTAGGGATAATGCCACACCACTGCCCATCGTTGAGACCTTCTTAGGGCCGCACCATCGGACGTACAATGCATACATCAAGGTGAGCCTACAGTCAAGTCCCACCCACATCACTAGTTTCAAGCGGGACTTCAATGGATGCCTAACTGTGGGGCCCATTGTCATTCATGTACCTTACATCCACGCCCTCCATGCGTTTTTATTTATCATCTTAGGGCATGACCCAAAAAAGCAGATTCAAATCTCATGTGGACCACATCACAAGAAGCAGCGGTGATTGAATCTCCACCATTAAAAACTTCTTGAGTGCTACTGAAATGTTTATTTGCCATCAACCTTTTGATAAAGCCGCAAAGACCCGATGAAAGACCCACACAAATTTCAACTAGATACAAAACTTCTGTGACCCATAAAAAGTTTTTAATGGTTAATCACCATTGTTTCCTTTGGTATGGTCCAACTGAGGTTTGGATCTGCTTCAATTTTGTGGATCATGTCCTAAAGGTGAGCTGTCAAAACGGTTGGACGGCGTAGATGTAATGAACATACATCAAGGTGGGCCGCACAATGAGGGATCCCACCCACCTCATTGAATCAAATCGGCGCGACTTGGGTGAGACCTCGGAATCAGCGATGTGGGTGGGAGCCTGAACCTAGGGCCTACTTGGATGTGTTAGATGTATATCCATGTTGTCCATCTTCTTTTACAGCTTATTTTATAACATGGTACAAAAAATAAGGCAAATAAAAATTTCAGGTAGACCACACTGTAAGAAACACAGGTTAATGACCATGAAAAACCTTTTGTGGGCCATAAAAGTTTTCTATCAACCCGATATTTGTTTTTTTCCTTTTATCCCTGTCTACGTGACCTTATCAATAGATTGGATGGTAAATAAACGTTGTCGTGGACTCCAGGAAGTTTTTATGGTAGGCGTTCAATGAGTACTACTTCCTGTGGTGTGGTCCACTCAACATTTGCATGTGCTTCATTTTTTGTAATGCGTCCTAAAATAATCTAAAGAAACGGATGGACCGCATGGATATACAACAAATACATCCAAGTAGGCCCTAGGTTCAGGGTCCCACCCACATCGCTGGTTCCGAGGTCTCACCCAACTCGCGCCCAAATAGGAGTCTAGAGATCCACCGAACGTGCCGTTGGATTCAGAAGCGGATTTCCTGCCTAAGAAAGGTCCCGCGCTGGGAAGTTAGGTGGGGCCCACCGTGATGTGTGTGAGCAATCCACCCACCCACCCATTTTGCAAGATCATTTTAGGAAATGTAACAAAATACCAGATCCAAAATTCAAGTGGGCCACACGAGAGGGAAAATTGGAAAAAGGAATGCCTACCATTCAAAGCTTCTTGGACTTCACCTTGATGTTTATATGCCATCCAAACCGTTTATAAGGTCATTTCTACCGGGATGAACTAAAAAAAACTTATCCTAATACAAAACTTTTGTGGTTATACAAATATTTCAATGGTGGTCATTCAATCCTCACTGTTTCCTCTCATGTGGCCCACTTAAGTCTTGGGTCCGGCTCATTTTTTGTTGCCTGTCCTAAAATGAACTAAAAAAAATGGATAAACAGGGTGGATTTCTCACAAAAATCAAGGTGGGCCCCACCTAACTTCCCTGCGCATGAAGCCTTTACGAAGAAATCAGCGTCCACAGCCAAGGAGCACCACCTTCCCTGCTAGGTTTCAAATGGTGTAGCCCCGTCATGATGCATGTGTGACATTCAAACCGTCTACTCAGCTTTTTGAGGTCATTTTACGGGATAGACCAAAATATGAGGCAGATCCATATTTCAAGTGGACCACACCATAGGAAATCGTAAGGGATTGAACGTCTACCCTTAATAAATTCTTAGGGGCAAAACATGCTAGATGACAAAAGGAAATTATAGTGGTCCCTTAATTTAGGTCCACATCACCTAATGAACAAGTTGGATGGAAAAAAAAAGAGGTTACAATGGGCCATAGCATTTTTATATCAGAGGGATTTAATTGTGACGGTTAACTCTTGTTGGATCCCCCTGATATTTGAATCTTTTTTTTTTTTGGGGGGGGGGGGGGGGGGGGGGGGGGGGTTCATGCCTTCAAGTCATGTTCCACGAAGGATGGATGGTGTGGATCAAACAAACACATTATTATGGGGCCCACGTTGTAGTACACCTTTAGAGTGAAATCCACGGACCTTGCGCATGAGCAGAAGTTGAAAGAGGGCATAATTGTCCTTTTGAAATATAACAAACGGAATTACGTAACCACCGTTAGTCAAAGTTAAAATGACTTCTTTTTTTTTTACCTATTTGAAAACCTTAAGCCGGTTTTAGGAAAGAGTTAAAAAGTAGGAGTATTTTTGGAATTCAACAAAAACATAGGCATTTATACGTAATTGTCTCTTAAAAAAAATATGGAGATTTTGATAGAAAATTGACATTTTGAAAAAGAAAGTTTAGTTTAAAAAAAATTAATTTAAAAAGTAAAGTGATCTTAAAAAAATTCACATTTTGAAAAAAGAATTGTCTTTTTCAAAAAAATTGAGAATGTTGAATAAAATTAAGGGTACGGTGAATTTTTTTTTTTCAGATTGCCAAAATGTAATTGAGATTTTATATTTTGAAGTAAATTAAGAAGTTTGATAAAGACTTTGAGATTTAAAAAAGAATTGTGATTAAGAAAAATTGAGGAGTTTGAAAAATTAATTTGATATTAAAAAACAAAGAGGTAGAGTTTGAATAAAATTGAAATTTTGAAAAAAAAATGAGACTAAAAAAAATTTGACATTTTGAAGAAGAAAAATGAGAGGTTTTAACAAAATGCATTTTGAAAAAGAAAATGACTTTTAAAAAAAAAATCGAGAAAGTTCGAATAAAATTAAGGGTATAGTGAAATTTTTTTTTGAGATTTTTATAAAGTATTTGAGATTTTGTATTTTGAAATAAATTAAGAAGTTTGATAAAAACAATGAGATTTTCAAAAGAATTATGATTTAAAAAAAAAATTTGAGGAGTTTGAAAAAATTAATTTAATATTTTGAAAAAAAATGGTAAAGTTCGAAGAAAATTAAAATTTTGAAAAGAAAAAGAGATTTTAAAAGAATCGGGATGTTGAAAAAAAAATTGAGATTTTGAAGAAGAAAAATGAGAGGTTTAAATAAATTGTGATTTAAAAAAATTGGAAAATGTTTGAGAAAAATTGAGATTTTGAAAAATATTGACATTTTCAAAAATAGAAATCGCCACTATGAAAAAAATTTATAGGAACGAAAGAAATTATATTTCAAATTTGTTTTTGAGATTTTCAAAAAGAAATTGAGATTTTGTATTTTGGAAAAAAATAAGAAGTTTGATAAAAAAAAAAAATGAAAAGTTTGAAAAAATAAACATTTTGAAAAAATGGAAAAGGCTGAAAAAACTGAAATTTTTAAAAAATTGAAACTAAAAATATTTGTGATTTTGAAAAGACAAGTGCCATTTTGATAAAGAAAATTGAGAAGTCGAAAAATTTGTGATTTTGATTTTTAAAAGAAAAAAGTTCAAAAGTTAGAAAAAAATTGACAATGTTTTAGAAAAATTGGGATTTAAACGAAAAAAATTGAGATTTTTGAAAAAAAAATTACATTTGGAAAAAAGAAAATTGGCATTTTGAAAAAATTAACAATGTTTTAGAAAAAATGAAATTTTGAAAACAAAATCAAGATAAAAAAAAGCAATGAGATTTGGACAAAAAAAATCTACATTTTGAATAAGAAAATTGAGAATTAAAAAAAAATTGTGATTTTGAAAAAAAAAGTTTAATAGTTTTGAAAAATAATAGACAATAGACAATATTTGAGAAAAATTGAGATTGTGAGAAAAAATTTGACATTTTGAATATAAACAAATTGGCATCTTAAAAAAGTTGAAAAGTTTGAATAAAATTGATAATTTTGAAAAGAAAAATAGATTTTTCATAAGTTTGAAAAAAAATTGAGATTTTGAAAAAGAAATGAAGATTTGAAATTAAAAAAGAATTGATATTTTGTATTTTGAAAAAGAAAGGTTGAGATGTTTAAAATAAATGAGAAAAAAATGAGATTTAAAAAAAAATAAATTTGACAACGTTTGAAAATAAATAAGATTTAAAAAGATGTTGAAAAAGAAATGGAGATTTGAAATTAAAAACATAATTGAGATTTTGTATTTTTAAAAAAAAGTTGAGAGGTTTGAAAGAAACGAGAAGTTTGATAAATAAAAATGAGATTAAAAAAAAAAAACGAGATTTTAAAAAAATTGACAATGTTTGAATAAAAAATAAGATTTAAAAATAAATTTTTAAGATTAAAAAATTGAGAAATTTGAAATAAGTGGACCAAATTTATTGGACAGTTGAAAGTGAAAAATTACACTCATTCACTTAGCTAGCTATCAGGTTGGCTTATGCACACAAGTTCACTAGTACAAAAAGTGATATCTCAAGTGTAATGTAGTCAATTACAAAACTAACTTATAATGACGAGATTGATCAAATTACCTTACCATCCTTTGGATCTGCTTCATTTTTTTGTTCATGCCATAAATTCAGCTGGTGCTTAAAAAGTAGGTGATCAAATCAAGCATAGAGAGCGATGCAGCAAATAACTAAGTAAACATTACCCATTTATAGGCTATTTACATAGCCAAATGAACCTCATACCTAAGTAAGAGCCCACAGCCTTATGAGTCAGTGGTAGACTCACAAGAGTTTCAACATGAGGTCATGGGCTCAACCACTCATTGTGGTGTGAGTGAGCAGGCATGTGTAGGTTGTGTGAGTAAGTGTGGACAAAAGAAAAAAAAAGGTAAGAAAATCTGATTTCATGAGACCAGGCCAATTTGTGAGCCTCTGGATTTACTTTAACCCAGCTCATGGCAGGATGGGCTCACCCTATCCCAAACTAAGGCTTGTTTTCGTTGCCACTTAAAAAATTGTGTCCAATTCATTTTAGCAGTGATAATGTATTAGAATTAATAATTTATATAAATTATGTTATTAATATTACTTTTAATCTTTATTTTTTTACTGGGGGCTTATCATGATGCAAATCCTACGTCCACCAGTCCACTTCAATTTTACCTCGCATGTGATCAATAAGCTGGTCCAAAGCACAAGGGGTCAAAACAATTTTTGTAAGTCATCCAGTCCGTTCATAGGAAACGCCCCATGAGGATGGATATACATGCGAAAGATCAAGCCGCTCCGAAACACAGATGGGCCATACCATGTGATTTTAGAAGTTTTAAGCATGACTTACATGGCATGGCCCACCTTAGTTTTGGACCAACCTGTTTGCTGGGATCGAAGGAGAACATGAAGGGGGCAAATATGAGCAGATGTCATGAAAACAATATAAAAGGGGCAGATAAGGATTTTTGCCTGCATCCTTCCATTGGACTGCTGCAGATTACCTGTTACATTCCACTAATACTAAGGTGTGGAGTCCACTGTGTTGGCCAATGGTGACACACCATGTAGTCGTTCGTCTCCTCGTGCATCTTGGGCTGGGGATAGTAACTAATCCAAGCCCCATCAGGAACTAGCTAGAGATGGCCAGTCCTGGCAGGGGCTCTGTGGGGCCCACCATAATTTATGTCTTTTATCCATATCATCCATCTAAATTGAAAGATTAATTCAGGGCATGAGCCCAAAAAAGGAGGCAGATCTAAGGCTGAGTGTACCACACCACAGGAAGCAGTGGTAACAATGACGACCACCTTTGAAACCTTCCTAGGGCCCACCGTGATGTGTATACCACCCAAAAGGTTTCAACGGTAGTGGTTCAATCCCCACTATTTCATGTGTTATGGTACCTCGTTTCTGGACTCATACCCTAAAATAATCTTCCAAAATGGATGGACGGCGCGGATAAAACACATATATCAAGGTGGGGCCCACGGAGCCTCCGCCAGTACCGTCCGTCTCTAGTTAGGTCCTGGTGAGGGTAGTACGCTATCAGCGCTCCCGTTATAACGAGCAGCCCCGGCCAATCTCTCACTGTGTAGATCCACCCATCTCTCTCTCAAGCTTCGCCCATGCCTCTGCCCATTCTCTCTCTGAATCTCTCAAGCTCCGCCCCTCTTTCTACTTATCTTTCTCGTTGAAAATGTGAATATCTGTTTTTTCTTATCTAACCCAATAGATATCTCTCGCTTTCTCTTTGGTGCAGAAGGAGAGGAAGAAGAAGACGAGGAAGAACATTGGTAATTTTTCCTTCTTATTTTCCGTTTGTTTATTGTTCTTAAGAGTTTTCATTTAAAAAAAAAAAAAAAAAATTAGTTGGGGGTTTTAACTGCTTCAAGCTATCGGTTCACTACACTTTGATATTTATTGAATTTTGTGGTTGGGACCCCATCTATCATGGCTGCAACTTGCTGAAACGGGGGCTGTTAGGGTCCTTGGTTCGGGTTGGTTTTGCTTGGGGTTGAGAATAGACGACTCAAGTTGGAAACTTTGGGGTCATTTGGATGCCGGTAAATGGTTTAAGTTGTAAGTTGTAAATCATTGATTTACAGCCTGTCTGTTTGGCTTTAAGCTGTAAACGATTTACAGTGTTTGGATAACTTGTAAATGGTTTATATCCCGTAATTGGGTATTCACACCTGAGATAGTTTAGAGAAGTACCTCCTTAAAAAGCATTCAAATAGCATATAAAGTGGATCATTGGGTTAAGCTCATCTCACAGAAGCTTAGGGTTGATCCTCACAGAAAATCAAGCATTAGGTGAGCCATAGAAGTGGGCCTACGAAAGGGGGCTGCTAGCAAGATCTGCTGCCCCCGGGGGGGGGGGTTGAGAGAGAGAGAGAGAGAGAGAGAGACGTTGGAGTTCTCAGAGACAAAGGAGAGAGGGAGGTGCATCTCTCCTTCATAGCAATGCATTAGAAAAAAAGAGCCATTGGAGTCTAACTGGTTGTAAATGATTTACCTGTAAATGAAATTCTGAGTTTTTGCCTGCAAATGAAAAGGGGCAAAAAGCTGTAAATCATTTATAGGCAAAAAGGGCCATCCAAACGCAAGGCATCCAAACGACCCCTTCATGTTGGGTTGGGTTGTGAGTTAGGTCTTTATTGGTTGGGCATGTATGTTGCACGTGAAGTGATGAATGGACAGAGGTCATTGACAAATAAAATAATGAAAAGGAAAGGAAAAAAATTGGGTTATATATACAAATTGTTGGTCCCATCGGTGGTCCCAACTACAAAATCCAAACTCAGTTCAAATGTTCCAAACAGCCCAAAACAATTAAAAGATACAATTTTCAAAGAAAAATAAACAAAAGGAAAAAAGATAAAATGGGGTTCTGCATCCAAACCCTAGGTTCCATAGATGGCCCCAAACACATCCAAACTCATGGGCGAAACAATTTTTTTTTGTTTTTTTGAGAGGTAATTTTTTATTGTGTCAGTCACTCACACACCCTGTTAGTACCGCAACACCCACCTGGTTAATCACACAAAGCGCCCACTGATACTGTTAGCATGTCTCGAACCTGAGACCTGGCTGGAGAAGCCGTGGCATGTCAACCAGCCCGGATAACCGGTAGGAGACATTAAAAATAAAAAATTCCAAGGATAAAATAAATAAATTGAAAAAATAAAGAGACAGACAAAAATTGAATCCAAACTGTAGGCCCCATGGATGATCCTAACCATAAAAACTCAAATTAGATGCTCAAAACAACTCAAAACAATAAAAAAATTAAATAAAAAAATAAAATAAAAAAAGGAAAATAAAATAAGGAAACGGTAAAAGTACCATTTTTCTCTTCTTCAAATAAAATAAGGCATGGAATGAACTTACTTTAGGCCATCACGTTTTGTCCAACAAATCAACCTACTAGAAACATTACCAACCCAACTGACATAACCTGACCGACTTTATACACATCACCCCAAGCCTGATGCAATCCAACCCACTAAAAAACCGATGCCCCCCCCCCCCCCCCCCATTAGAGAAAGGCCGGAGCCAATGAATACAAAAAAAGGAAAAAAATAGGAAAATAAAATCAATAACCCTTTTGACTACCCAGCAGGAAATTGATCGAAAACTAAAACTTTAGCTGCTTGAGCCTATTCCATTTCGTTCAATTTTGTCCTATTGAAGACTTCTGAGGTATGACCTCTTCTCTTTCTAAAAAACCGATGACCCATTACCATCTGGTCATGCCCAAGGATAACACAACCTAGCCCATTCAATTGTAAATGGGCTGATATCCAAGTCATCCAATATACTAATGATACGATTTTTCATTGCTATTCATCAATTAACGGTTTCATGTTCGCTAATTTATATATGATTTTTCTAGGAGAACGGACAATTTCTCATTTGGGAATTCTATAATGATCAGTGCAACTTCAGTTCCAATAGGTATTTCACGTGTTAATCTTTTAAAGCTCAATAGCATAACTGAAGTCACAATTTCAACTCAATATTAAAATTACCATCAAGGCAAGCTGGTGAAATCTGGTCGGTTGAATGTCAAGCATGCACAATTTTGGAATTCCATAATTATCCTTACCAATTTTAAATCCCATTCATGTCCTATTAGATTTAAATGCTAAAACTATTCTCTTGAACTAATGTGGGGGAAAAATAGTCCGTCAGGTCCTCACATTATATATACTAGAGATGTTTGGTCGTTTTGGTCGTGGGGCGGGCTTGGGTCAGTTTAGATTTGGTTGTCAGGGTCCTTGAGTTGTGTTAGGGTTGGAAAACGCCAACCCGATTAAGCAATTTCAAGTCGACTTACATCGCTCTGGAAATTTGTTGGCTTGAGTTGGTTCAGTTTAGGGTTCTTTATAGAGGAATTGGGTTGGGTTAGTTGGCCACTTGCCTTCGTGTCAGGTCAGTTCTTGGTTGGCTCTTCTTGAGGCGGTTCAGGCTCGAGTTAACTTAGATTGGTTTGGTTTTCCGAGTTTCTTTTACGTGTTGGAGATAGGGAAGATCCTTTCGTCTAAGATATGATCAAAATTGCAAATGAAATTGTCATACCTTGGGAAAATGACTGCTCTAGCAACAATTTGATCAATGAAATATTTCTAATGCTTCGTGAAAATGCAAATGACAAGGTATACATTGTACAACAGGTGTTAAAGCTTAATGAAGAAATCATAAAGATTTTTCGAGGAGATGAAGTTACTAATTATTCTTTTGATGCCGTAGAGGATGACAAATGTAATTTATATCAGCAAGAATTTTTCAATTCAATAACACCGGGAGGTTTGTCTCCTTATAAATTAATGCTTAAAGTGGGAGCTCTGATTATTCTTTTAAGAAAATATCAAGTAGTGGTCTGTGCTATGGTACAAGATTGGTATGTAGATCATTTCATAGGAACCTAATTGATGCAAAAATTGTAACCAGTGTTTAGAGGATCAGTATTGTTACATGTATTGATGGTTGGGGATATGGAAACATGTATCGGTATCGCTGATGCTAGGAAAAATATCGTTGTGTGAGGAAAGCATTGGGAAAATGGTGGAATTTTTCTGTGAAACTTCCGGAGATGTTAAAAGACATGTTTACACATGCAAGAGTCAAAATATTGCAAAAACAAAGACAAAGTAAGTTTCCATTTTATAGGGGCCTCATCATGTGTTGTTGAAAAAATTAGTATATAACCAATCAATAAATCAGCCAAAACTCATTACTATTTAAATTTCCCACATTAATTAATTGTGAAATCACATATTTTCCAATATTAAAATAGAAAAATTAGGATTTCACCAATTTCCCCCATTTTCACTTAAATGTTTATTTTTTTTTCCATAAATCCATGTCAATGCATAAGAATCATGAACAAACATGGATTTCCATTGCAATCCATGCGAACATTTGAAAAAAAGAAAAAAAGAAGTTTCTATGGTTTTTTCGTACCTTTTGAGTTCTGAACCATCTTTGTTCCAATCGATATTTCTCATAAACCCAAACTTTGATAAAATGAAAACTAAGAACGATCGAAATCACTCCAGGAACAACACACACACACACACACACACACACACACACACACAACGGATGCGACTAGGAGATTCAACAACGTCGCTTGCATTTGACGAACTTCGCTGATGCTTCACTTCCTAGACCTTGGTAGAGGCTAGTGAAGTTGATGCAGGGGCATGTGATGACCTAACCCTAGATGCCGGTATATTCAGATGGAAGATATTCAAGTAACAAAATTAAGCAACTACCTGTTATCAATCAAAGGAAATTAACAAATCTCAACACAGAGATGAGATCCGTCCGTTCGGATCATGCCCCTTAGCATAAACTCACGTAAAACCGTAAAATATGGAGGATCTAGGGATATGAGGATATCCCAGATCTAGCATAGACCAGTTCACAATCAAGTTTGGATCCGATTCTCATGGCTAGGTATCCCTCTTTTCCGATCGTACAAAAAAATGGTAGATTCGGGGAAGAGCGAATGTAATGGGGAAGTAATAGGTTCGAGATGAAGGATAACACAAATTATGAAAACAGAAAAATCGTACCTTTCATGCACCTTGAAGAACTAGAGACGAGAAAAAAATGGAAGCCGAGGTGGAATCTTTAACACCCGAGGGCCAATCCTAAAACCCTAACCTCTTGAAATAAGAGGAAAAAAAGCAGCCGAATTTTCTATTCATTCAATAATTCAAAATAGGGTTTGTCACAGTATATATGACCCATGAAAATAAAAAGTGCACTAAAGCGCCTGAAAATCAGGAAAAATAACATAAAAATGCCTAAAACTAAACAATGACACTAAAGCGCCTAAAAATAAGAAAATAAATAGAAAAACGCCTAAAACTAAATCCGCTCTACGGTCCTGCGGTGATGATGCTCCTGTATGGTCCTGCAACTCGCGTACTCGTGACGCGTCAGAAAATGGGTCCAATGAGCTCGGCGTCCATCCATATCAGCTCATCTGCTCCAACACTTGATTTGCGACGTCGCCTCCTCTGGTACACTCTAAAGGATGCACCACTAATGTCCGCATCAGAAGCTCACCCTTCGTGTGTCACTTACGCGGCCAAGGAAGGAGGCCTTTTTTCTGGCGCGGAAGCTACCGCTTCTCGAATGAAAGAAAAAAAGGCCTACTTAATATACAACTAACGCAACAAGCCCCGGTCCTGTTTTAGCGCATTTCCAAAGGCAACCTTTTGATTATGTCGTGATGGTTTGGTTGCTTTGCCAACGTGTTGTAGATTGACAAAGGCGGATATATATATATATATATATATAATGGTTATTTAATGGTTATTTTTTGAGGTTTTGGATTTGTTTTAATTTCCTGTCAATTTTTGCCTATTTATGGATGTTTTCTTAGTATCGGGGATATTATTGATGGTATCACCGATACTTACCAATACCAAGGAATTTTTACAAGGGATTTTTCTCGAAATATCTCTGATATCGATAATATCTCCAAATATCGTCGATATTACCAAGAATAATATCAGTGATATTTGGAAAATTTTAAATTGGCAGTAGTTTTAGTATCGCTTGACATGGCAATACCGATAATATTGGTGATATTTTCTTTAGCATTTTGTTGACTACTACTTATCATCATGTCCTTTTTTTTTCCCCTTAAGAATAGCACTTGGCAGAAGTAGAGGAGCTGAAATGCAATAAGTCCCTTTCATCATTTTCCTCATGAAGGAGATGTGGATGCGCCGCACACTGCCCTATTTCGAAACCCTTAAGTCACATAAAGTTCAATGGATTCCATTCTTGTCTTACTCAGACATCCCCAACAAGAAAGGCAAGCTAGCCCCTTTACAGGTATGATGATCCTCTGATAGAGGAAGAATAGATTTTGTGTTTTTTATCCATTCTTTATGAGTTGTGTTTGGGATTGTGGTGTTGTTGTAGGAGAGGAAAATGGTGGATAGATTTAGGTTGTGGGCTAAAGGAGGCGAAGGCGGTAATGGCTGTTTCAGCTTTCGGCGTAGCAGACATGATCGACGTGGCAAACCTGATGGTGCGAACTAACTTGTCTCTTATCACCCACAAAATACATATTATATTGTGCATGAACTTACTTGCACCCACACACTCTTGGTTTGATACATTCCTTTGAGAATACCCTTTACCCATTTAGCTTTGCCCAAACCCGCCCCATTTACTAAACAGACCCTCTTTCTCTCTCTCTAAAACAAATGGAAAAGAATTGAGAGAGAGAGAGAGAGAGAGAGAGAGAGAGAGAGAGAGGAGAGGAGAGAGAGAGAGAGAGAGAGAGAGAGAGAGAGAGAGAGAGAGAGTTTTCTGAAAATGCCCTTCAAATGCCCTTAAAAATTGTAAATTATGTTTACATAGCGTAGTGTTCACCCTTTTGTGAAGTGTGAGGCGTAACATTACTTCTAAATTTTTAATCAAGGTTGCGCTTGGTTGCACCATTCTTACGATATTTTGCACCAGATTAGACTGATTAATAATGAAATTTAACAAAATTTCATAATATTTGGTGCAACCAACCGCAACCTAAAGTAATAGGAAAGGGCAATGTCTAAGTATGAAGGTAAACAAAGAGCAAAGAAACTGATTTAATGCAGTTACTTATATTATTTTACTAAAAGCATTGTAAAGATTAATGATCTTTTATTGACAATAGAAAAATGTAACAAATCATTGAAACATTAATTCGATTTAATGTTGTAGTGAAAGATGATTTATAATGTGAGCTACGTAGTGTGTAAGCTCACACGTAGCGTATAAGCTACACGCTACATAGCGTAGCTATTTAAAACACTGATATCTAAGTTTCAAAAGGCACGCCCTTTTGTTTAAAAAATTTGATTTTTATTATATTAGTTTAGAGAAATGATAAGATGTCTAGCTATTCATGGCATATATGGTTATAGCTCTACATCTTGACAGATTGTCATGAGCGGGTGACTATCATCATCAGATGTTGGTGGTTAACATATTTACTGAACATTCATTGGATATGGTTGGCACTAAAATATTCTTCTCGTAATTGGAGTACTTTATTTTGCATTACCTCCTCAAATGAAACTTCAACTATAGTGAGTGCCACTCATTTCAAGGAGTTCAAGCTGTGAGTCACCTTTACTGCTCATCTTGCAGTCCTTGTTTCACGTGTCATTCGTATTGGGCAATTTTTTGGCTGATATATCAGTAGCCCTAGGTCAGTGACACAATATGGTCATGGAATACAAAAAAATCCAATGTATTGACGACATTATCATTGATACATGCTGAGATATTGTGATATATTGGCAAGCCCCACATTATAACAGTCACACAATATTGATTGATACTCGTGAAATATCTCAATTATCAATTGATAAGTGCAAAAATCCCCAAAATCAGAAAAAATAAGGCCAAGATTTTTGGGAGAATTTCTTCCTAGGTGTGTTTTAACAACCCCACTTGCGTTGTTTTGTATTAAAACACTAGGTTACATATACGTGAGGATGAGGATGAGGATGAGTGCCATTGATATCATAACCTCATGAGCTGGGCACAATACTATGGTTAAGATGATTAACAAAAAAAAAAATCTTATTGATCATTGTATAACAAATATGCAATGGGGAGACCATTACATAATTGTGTAGAGGCAATGAGTATCATTGGCATTTTAGAGAGCCCATGGCTTGGTATCACCACCTCATGAGCTAGGCACGGTACTGCAATTCTATGGTTGCCCTGGTACCATGGTATTGAAAAATGGTTAGGTAACAACCATTATGTAATGTAATGGTGGGACCTGTTTTGCGATGTAGGGCTGTAATGCCCATTCTGAAAGAAAAAAAAGGGCCTGTAAGGCTTGTAATGGTCGTAACGGGCGGATATGAGCCCGTAACATGCCAACATAGGGTCAATACAGTTTCTTCCTTGGTGGAAATTTTGATTGTTACAGGGCTGTTACAGGCTGTATACTAACAGTCATAAGGCTGGCAGTTACAGCCACCATTACCGTAAGGGGGGAATAGGAAGTTTCATTTTGAGTAATAAAAACTTTTCAAATGGAGGTTTGCATAAAGTAAGTTTCTTGATATAGAGATCTCTAAAATAGGAAGTTCGTTGAAATAGGAAGCTTTCTTGACTTCAATCTCTGTTAGTTTTCCACCATCCTTTGATTCGTATATTTAAGATGGCATCTTCACCAACAATAATGCCTCTTATTCTTAGTCATTAAACTGATTGTCAAAAGCAAGTAATCTAAACACCTGGAAATAACCTAGCTAACCAATCCCATAAAGGGCCATGGTATTACATAACTGTGATGTTACAGCCACATCGGCCATTACTCAAAGGAAGTGGTCACCCCCGTTACCCGATCTGGAGGCGAATAGGGTGCATGTATCGGACAATATGGCTCGTATCTGATTGGTCAGCAAGCTGGCCAATACACCAGCCGACACTATTATGCAATACCTTGCTATAGACCAAGGTAATGGAGTGTTGCTGAATGTAGCTAACTTGACATATGCTAACCAACTTGATTTGATTTGGTTGGTATAATCTTGTTGTGCAAGAATCCAATTTGATTTGTTGGTATAATCTCGTTGTGCAAGAATCCAATTTGATTTGTTGGTACAATCTCGTTGTGCAAGAATCCAATTTGATTTGGTTGATATGATTTGGATGGAGAGAAACAAAGGAAATCACCCACAAAGTGAAGGCTTCTATTTGAAAGTAGCAGAACACATCAAAGTAGTCTAATTAAGTGGGCGCTTTTGCAATGAGTTTATGGGAGTCTCCATCTCGGATTTCGTTGTTGGTTGGGCTTTAGTGGCCCATGGTGAAGCAAAAGAGGACCAATCATCTCTAGGTGGAGTCATCCACCATGTGCTTAGTGGAAATTTTAACCTCAATGAACCTTCTCAAGGTAACCTAGTGGAGTTTGAGTGTTGACTAATGATAGGGGTGAAATTATCATGATTTTCTTGGGACCTGCTGATGTAGAGGAGGTTGCTGAGCTCGACATGATGAAGATGGACCAAAGAAAGGACCCAAGGAAGACCCTAAAGAAGGAGCTAAGACTAAGCGAAACACAGAGTATGACGACTGGTCGTTCGCTTCTAGCACCGGTTGTGATCGATCCTCAGACCGAAATTTCGCCCAGGATACAGCCCAACTCGATGGACTGTCCAAGGCCATCGACGGCCGGTCGTGAGAACTGATGACCGGTCCTCCACCTGGTCGAATTTTGTCATCAGGACAGCCCAGCTTACTGGACTGTCCGAGTCCATTGACAACTGGTCGTGGACCCCTGACGACCGGTTGTCCAACGCGTGGGCAGACGCGTGAACCTTTTGTTTTGAACTTCTTTGTTTTCGTTTTTTATTAAGACTCTTCCTAATCTCGTTTTTAGGGTTTCTAGTTGATTGTTAGCCTATTTAAATTCTTTTATTTTCGTTGTTAAGAATTTATTAATCAATTTTAAAAGCTTTCTCTTTGAGTTTATCTCTGTTTGCTCGTGTTCTTTGAGTGCCCCTTGAGAAATCAAGGAAGATCGGTTGAGGATTCCCGATAGGTCCTTGGATTCGGATCAATTATCCTACGAGAGAGACGGTGATTGATCTCGTTCCGCCTACGGCTGCACCAAGTTGGTATCAAATCGAGGAATAACCTGGGGAAGATGGCATTTAGCAATGGACGTGGTAACAATTTCGCTGATGGTGATCAGGGGATGCATCATCTAACGGAGAAGATGGAGGCTCTCCAGAGATCGTTTGAGGCATCTATGCAAGGGATGTAAGCGTCTCTCGAGCAGATCGCTGCGGCTCTGGCTCCGTGACAGGCCCCGGGTGGTGCACAACCGCCTGTGATAGCAGTTCGGAACAATCCAGTGTTTCGTTAGGCTCTCCCAGCTGTTAACCGTCGACCGAACACAACAGATTCCGACGACAGCGATGAAGATGTAGAGAATATCTTTGCACCGCAGCAAGTGCGGCGTAATGATCGCGGAGACCACACTGAGCATGATTATAGAGGTAAGGCCAAACTCCCCGCCTTCAATGGTTTATTGCGTATTAAAGAGTTCTTAGACTGGTTAGCGGAGGTTGAGAATTTCTTCGAATACATGGACGTTCCGGAGGAGAAGAAGGTGAAGCTTGTAGCATACAAGCTGAAGTCCAGTGCCTCCGCATGGTGGGAGCAATTACATATTTTCTGGACTCGACAGAATAAGTTACCCATCCGGTTGTGGCCCCATGATGCAACAACTTTTGAGATCGCGCTTTTTGCCCCGCGACTATGAGCAAGTCCTCTTCCAGCAATATTAGAATTGCCGTCAAGGCAACAAGACCGTTGAAGAATATGTCGCCGAATTCAACCGGCTATTCACTCGTAATGATCTAGCGGAGACGGATGCTCAGAAGGCCGCAAGGTTCGTTAGCGGTTTAAGGATCAATATCCAGGATTGGGTATAGATGCAGTCGGTCTGGACGGTGGAAGACACGCTACAATACGCTTCACGTGTTGAAACTTAGCTTGCTAGAGTTCCTACACGTCCATATCCTTCACCCCGTGTTCCCACCACCGTTGTGGTTCAGGAAGCACCCCAGGTTAAAGGGAAGGAACCCGTTGGTGGACGAGTTCAACCTTCCCCAACGATCGGGAACCAACTTTCGGGGAGCGGTCCATCTAGGCCTCATTGTAATGTACCTCCCGCTGCCAGCACTAGCCAAGCAGCAAATCCATATGCTCGTCCTAGGCCAAACCATTGTTGGCGATGTGGCCAGCCGGACCACTTGTCCAATGCATGTCCTCAGCGCCCCGCAACCAATTTGATCACGAACGAAAGGTGTGGTGAAGAGGAGTTCGTCGAGGGTGAACCCAAGAATGATGAGTATCACCAGGCCAAAGAAGAATGCGGTAATGACACCGACTTGATGGACCAGGACCATGGTGAGTCCTTGGTAGTGAGGCGTTTGTGTTACGCCCCGAGGCTTGAGGTTCATCCTAAGCACCATAACATTTTCCATACTTGTTGCATAGTGAACGAGAATGTGTGCAATGTTATTATCGACAGTGGGAGCAGTGAGAACATTGTATCCAAGTTGATGGTGGACAAGCTCCGGTTGCCTACAACAAGACATCCAACCCCGTACTCCATCAGTTAGATAAAGAAGGTTAGCGACACTAAGGTAACCGAGCAATGTTTGATTTCCTTTTTCATTGGTAGAAGTTACAAAGATGAGGCCTTGTGCGATGTGGTAGACATGGAGGCTTATCACATGCTCCTCGGTAGGCCATGGCAATCAAACCGAGATGCGACCCACCGAGGGCGTGACAATACATATATTTTCGTCAAGGACGATCAGAAAAGGATCCTCACTTCTATGGCATCGGATGATCGCCTCGAGACTTCTAAAGTGGAGGGAGCTCTCTCCTTGCCATAAGAGAGTCTGTTAAAGAATCGAAAGAGACGGGCCACATTTATGCTATGTTTGTCAATGGAGAAGCCCCTAGAGGTAGTGCAATTCCTCTAACGCTTCGACCGTCGACCGTTATTAAATGAGTTCCGAGATGTATGGTTCGAAGACCTTCCTCATGGCCTTCCTCGATGAGAGATATTCAGCATCACATCGATCTCATCCCGGGGGCTTGTTTGCCGAACAAGCCCCATTACCGCCTGAGCTCGAAGGAGGGTGAGATCCTACAAGTGCAGGTTGAAGAACTATTGAAGAAGGGGTTGCTGAGAGAAAGCATGAGCTGTGCCAATTCTCCTAACGCTAAAGAAAGATGGGAGTTGGTGAATGTGTGTGGACAACCGGGTAATAACAAGATCACCATTAAGTATCGATTTCCGATACCTCGACTGGATGATATGTTAGACATGCTTGAGGGGTCTAAGGTATTTTCCAAGCTAGATTTGAGGAGCGGGCACTATCATATTCCTATCCGTCCGGGCGATGAATGGAAAACAACTTTTAAGACCAAGGAAAGACTGTATGAGTGGCTTGTGATGCTCTTTGGTTATTGAATGTTCTGAGCACCTTCATGCGGCTCATGAATGAGGCCTTGAAGCCATTCACGGGCAAGTTCGTCGTGGTTTATTTCAACGACATATTAATCTACAGTCAGAGCGAGACGGAGCATGTAGAGCATTTCAGGCAGGTCCTCCAAGTTCTTTAGGAGAACAAGTTGTATTTAAATCTCAAGAAGTGTAGCTTTATGACAAACCATCTCTTATTTATGGGCTTTGTGGTATCTTCTATGGGCATTCGGGTAGACGAAGACAAAGTGAAGGCTATCCGCGAATGGCCTACTCCGACCAACATCCATGAGGTTCGCAGCTTCCATGGGTTGGCTACATTCTACCGTCGGTTTGTCAAGAATTTCAGTTCTATAGTTGCACTAATAACGGATTGCATGAAGAAGGGTCCGTTCTAGTGGACCGAAGAGGTTGACGAGAGTTTTGCTGAGATCAAGCAATAGTTGTCTTCCACACTGTGTTTGGTCCTCTCAAACTTTGAGAAGTTGTTTGAGGTAGACTGTGATGCATCTTATGTGGGGATTAGGGTGGTTTTGTCACAGGAAGGCAAGCCAGTAGCCTTTTACAGCGAGAAGTTGAGTGATGCAAAGAAAAAGTGGTCTACCTACGAGATTGAACTCTATGCAGTGGTATAGGCACTGCAGCATTGACGACATGACCTCATTCAAAGGGAATTTGTTTTGTACACGGATCACCAAGCCCTCAAATTTATCAACAGTCAGACTAACATTAGCCGTGTGCATGCCAGGTGGATTTCATTTTTTTGCAAGAATTCACATTTGTCTTGAGACACAAATCGAGACAACAAAACAAGGTTGCTGATGCCTTGAGCTACCGAGTTGCTCTCCTTGTCACTTTGGCTAATGGGGTGATCGTGTTCGAATGCCTCAAGGAGTTGTACGTTGAAGATGAGGAGTTTAGGGAAATGTGACGGTGCTGTAAACAAGGCCACCCGGGTGATTTCCATATCCAGGACGGGTACCTATTCTATGGGAATCACCTGTGTATCCCGCAGAGTTTACTGTTAGACAAGATTATCTTAGAGCTCCATGGTGGTGGTCTTGGAGGCCATTTGGGTTGCGACAAGACGAAGGCTCTGGTAGAGGAGCGGTACTATTGGCCTCATTTAGGCTGGGACGTTGGAAAAATGGTTTAGTGATGCCACACATGCCAAACCTCCAAAGGACAGTCACAAAATACGGGGCTTTACACTCCATTGCTCGTTCCTGAAGGTTCCTGGAAGGATATTTCTATGGACTTCATCTTAGGTCTCCCACGAACTCAGCGCGGTGCGGATTCTGTGTTCGTGGTGATAGATTGGCTTTCAAAGATGGCGCACTTTATACCATGCAAGAAGACATATGACGCAACAAGTGTGGCCAATTTATTCTTTAGGGAGGTGGTGAGATTTCACGGCATCCCCAAGACAATTACATCGGACCGTGATATAAAGTTCGTTAGCTGTTTTTGGCGGACTTTGTGGAGTCGACTTGATACCCAACTTCAGTTCAGCAGCGCATATCATCCTCAGACAGATGGCCAAATTGAAGTTGTGAATAGAACATTGGGTAACCTCATCCGGTGCATCTCAGGAGACAAGCTGAAACAGTGGGACTTAGCCTTATCTCAAGTTGAGTTTGCCCTCAACAACATGGTGAACCGATCAATTGGGAAGTCGCCATTCTAGATTGTCTATGGATGGACTCCTCTTCACACACTCGACTTGGTTCCATTGCCCAAAGTACCAGGATAGAGCGTGGTTGCAAAAAACATGGTGGAGAGGATTGCTGAAGTACATGCCAAAGTTCGGAAAAGGCTGTCGGAATCGAATAGGAAGTACAAGGAAGACACTGACAAGCATCTTTGTGCTAAAGTGTTCAAGGTCGGGGACCAAGCGATGGTCCATTTGCACAAGGAACACTTCTCTACCGGCATGTACAATAAATTCAAGCGCAAGAAGATTGGACCCGTGCTGATCCTCAGAAAGATCAATAGCAATGCTTATATTGTTGATCTTCCAGAGGAACTCGAGATCTCCTGTACGTTCAATGTTGTTGACTTGTACGAGTACCATGAGCCGAAAACTGATGAGAACCCGAGGACGAGTTCTTTTCAAGAGGGGAGACTGCTGTACAGGAGGTCGCTGAGCTCTTCATGATGAAGATGGACCAAAGAAAGGACCCAAGGAAGACCCCAAAGAAGGAGCCAAGACTCAATGAAACACAGAGTATGACTACCGGTCGTCTGCTTCCAGCACTGGTTGCGACCAGTCTGAGGACCAGTCGAATTTTGCCCAGGAGACAGCCCAACTCACCGGATTGTGCAACGCCGATCGGTCCCCAGTCCGGTCGAATTTTGCCATCAGGACAGCCGAACTTGCTGGACTGTCCGCGTCAATGGTCGTGGACCCCTGACGACCGGTCGTCCAATGCGCGGATAGACACACGAACTTTTTGTTTTGAACTTCGTTGTTTCCATTTTTTATTAGGACTCTTACTAATCTCGTTTTTAGGGTTTCTTGTTGATTGCTAGCCTATTTAAAACTCTTTTATTTTCGTTGTTTAGAATTCATTAATTGATTTTAAAAGCTTTCTCTTTGAGTTTATCTCTGTTTGCTCGTGTTCTTCGAGTGCCTCTTGAGAAATCAAGGAAGATCGGTTGAGGATTCCCGATAGGTCCGTGGATTTGGATTAGTTATCCTACGAGAGAGATGATGATCGATCTCGTTCTGCCTACGTTGCGCCACCTGTTTGTTTGGGGGTTCATTGAGAGCGGAAGCATTGATTCTCTAGTAGGGGCTAAGGATCTTTGTCAAGGACAATGCCGGGCTGATTATAGTTGAATGGGATTCTTTTCTGTCATTAATTGGATGCAAGGGGCAGTCTGAAAGTTGGACTTTGGCTTTTTATATTTGATGAAATTGAAGTTATCACTTCTATCTTAAGTCTTAACCATTTCGGTTACTCCTTTAGGAGAGAACCGAACAATGTAGCTGATTCATTGTGCTAAAATGGGGTCTCTTGATCCGAGGGAGGGAGGAAGGATGATTATAGGCATGCTCCTGTATTTAAATATGGAACTAAAAACCACCATGGATTGTAACCTTTTTCTTTTTTTTTTTTTGAATGACAATTCAAATTTATTGCAGAAGATGAATGGCCATAGACTCAAAATTTTAGCATGGTACGTGTGTCACGAGGGGCTTGCTTGATAAATATCTTGGATTTTACCTGGCACTCGTAGGATGTTCTACTGTTTTATGATTTATTCTTGTAAAATGTGTCATTTTCTGTCTTAAAATTCCATTTAAATTCTAAACATGAATTGTTAATATTACAAGTACTTTTTTAATTATTTATGTGTTTTTGATAATCTTAAAATGATTCAATTAAGAAAACATGGCCACCCAAGTCACTGCTTTGACACCTGTTTCAAATTTTATAGGTGGACTGAGTTGTGTCTGAGTCACTAGTTTGCCAACTGTGGTTTGAAGTCTATTTATCTTTTGAAGGTTATTGTGATGTTACCCATTTTTCAAACATTGGCCTGAACTGCTTCAGGAAAAATGACGAACTATCAAATATTGTTGGATGATCATTCTTTTATTCTTTTGGAGATCATAGGTGGAAATGGTGGAAGAGGTGGTGATGTAATCCTAGAATGCTCTGCAGCTGTCTGGGACTTCAGCAATCTTCAACATCATTTGGTATGTTACTTCTCTTAGTTGTCCTTTCATCAATACTGGTCTCCCATAGTCTGATAATAGTCAGAAAAATATGCTTAATTACTAATCTCAAGACATCTTTCTAGTGAGAAAGATCTGGTGCTAAATGCTAATTTCTTGGATGATTTTTTTGTATTACAATGCCATGTAAGTTACAAAGCACTTACATGGCTCAACAGTACTAGATTCGTACTGTTAATTTGTTGGGCTCCACTGTACGTCACACGCATCTGATAATCTAATTGGATGATTTTTTTGTATTACATGTAGACAGTTGGAGAGGTCCAAGTAGTGGTTAAAATTCGATGGGGGGGAAGTCCAATTGGTGTCTTGTATAAACCACCATTGCAATTTGCCATATGGCCATCCGTGGGAGGGCCCCACGGATGAATGGACCCATCTGATTTCATGTGTACTATGTGTATGGAGATTAAAGTGCTTAATAAATAAGATTCTAGCATTTAGCACAAGATCCTCTCTCCTCTATTAATAAGCAGAGTTTGTTCTTGGCTTAAAAAAGAAAAAAAAAGGGAAAAAAATAGACATGACTATGCCCAGTGGGCACATGATAAGTCAGTCAGTTCATTTGTAATCTGGAATCCTGATTAGTTTTGGATTGTAAAGTTTCTTTATGCCATTTTCACAGAATGCTAAGAGAGGAGGGCATGGAGTTTCCAAGAATAAGATTGGAAGCCGAGGAGTCAACAAGGTTATACTTTCGTAAGAAGTTTTTCCTCCCGTCTTTTCACTATTTGTTCTTTCCTCTTAATAGTATTAGAACCGCCACCATTTGACTGAGGTTGATCTTATTTGGCAGGTCACACAAGTTCCAGTTGGCACTGTAATTCATCTAGTTAGGGGTGAAGTTCCTTCTGTTGTTGAAAAACGTTCCACTACAGCTTTGCACCCATGGGAGATCCCAGGTGATGTCGAAGCTAATATATCTGAATCTGATCAGAACATCAATGATAGTGTGCTCGGTGCAAGGGAGAAGACGTCAGATGCATTGGGAAGGAATGGTTTCAATAGTTCTTCACTTGTTGAGAGGAATATGGATGACTCATCGACCACCAAGCATGTTGTTCGGGAGTTTTCAAGTAGAAATCCTGGCCTGTTGTCTTGTTCTGTCGAAATGGAATGTGGAGCCCCCATAGAAGATTCCATTTCTGAAGAAAGTGAGAGTGAATATGATGAAAGCATGAGATCCGATGATGGGTTGTCTGAATCGGAAATCGAAGAAGAAGAAGAAGAGGAAGAAGTACAATATTCGGTTGCGGAATTAACTGAACCTGGGCAGCGACTTGTTGTTGCGTGCGGAGGGGATGGTGGTCTAGGCAATGCTTCTTTAGGAAAACCTTCAAAGACTCATAAACACATTAAATATAGGGAGATAGGCTCTGATCATGGAATCTTGGATGATGAAGACGAATCTTCAGTTGCCGCTGGTTTGCCAGGCACAGAGGCTGTTCTTATATTAGAACTCAAGAGCATTGCAGACGTGGGTCTCGTTGGGATGCCGAATGCTGGTAAAAGTACTCTTCTGGGGGTCATTTCAAGGGCGAAGCCTGTTGTAGGACACTATGCATTCACCACTTTAAGGCCGAATATAGGGAATCTAAACTACGAAGATTTCTTTTCTGTTACAGTGGCTGACATTCCTGGGCTTATAAAAGGGGCACATGAGAATCGTGGACTGGGCCATGCTTTTCTGCGTCACATAGAGCGGACAAAGGTTCTGGCCTATGTGTTGGATTTAGCAGCTGCATTAGATGGGAGGAAGGGCATTCCACCATGGGAGCAGCTGAGAGATTTGGCTTTGGAGCTTGAGCATCATCAGGTGGGTTTGTCAGATCGGCCATCCTTAATAGTGGCTAACAAGATCGACGAGGAAGGTGCGCAGGATGCATATGAAGAGCTAAGGAGGAGGGTGCCGAGTGTTCCTATATATCCTGTCTGTGCAGTCTTGGAAGAGGGAATACCAGAGCTCAAAGCGGGCCTTAGAAGGCTCGTCAATGGTGCAGAATCACCGAGGCTTGAATTAGGTAGAATTATGCTGGACTAGCCTTATGCTCTGGTACCATTTCGTAAGTGTAACTGATTGACCAACCGAGCCACCTCATGGATGGGATGATGATAAGAAATTGTGGCGCGTTGGCCGGTCCTAATCATCTTGATCAATGGGCATTCTTTTTCTATGAATGTTTCTGAAAAACTCGTCTCGGTCATCATTGGTAATGCGATAGGATAGTTTGGAACTTCGAATGAGGGTGAATTGTGGGCACGAGCTCATACAAGACATGGTGCACTAACTGGAGGCTCTGGATTCATGGGGATGTAGCAGATCTTATACAATATCTGTTTTGTAGCTGTGCATTGCATTTCTCATTGATGAGTTCAAACGACACATGGCTTCTTCAAGGGAGAGACTTCATCAGGGTTTTATGGTGGTGCCACTACGTTCATCACTCCTGGGTAGAGCTGAACACGAGCCAAGCTAGCTCGGTTAGCTCGCTTGACTCGGCTCGATTTGAAGGTTGGGTTTGAATCAAGCCGAGCCATTTTTCCAAGCTCGAAAGGATTTTCAAGCCGAGCTCGAGCTAACCCAAGCTCGATTCGGCTCGGCTGAATCGCGGCTCGACTCAGTTGACTCAGTTGAAACTTGACTTGACTATCTGGAAAGGTATGTTGTTTAGTCCCATATCGGAAGAGGGCATTTTTAAATAGTTTTAGGCCAGGCTTTTGGGCTGGGCCTATTTAAACTTTAGTTTTTTCCAGGCTCGAACTTGACTCGAAAGCTTGGTCGAGATAGCTTGATCATGTCAGTCCAGCTCGAAGGCTGAACTGAGCCGATCATGAGCTAGGGTGGTCATTGAACCAGCCTAGCTCGAACAGGGCAAGACTCAGCTCGTGTACAGCTCTACTCCTGGGAACATGGATTGAAGACTCCCAGACTCCTATTGAATTGGTAGGTCTTAAGTCGAGTCTAGGGTTGACTCGTTCCTGTCGGGCATAGTTTGAATGGAGTCTGATTGAACTCAATTGAACCAGATTGGACCTGATTGAGTCTTGAGTCAACTTGGACGGTGGAGTATGTACGCCACTCCAAAACCTGAACTTTGGTGCATATACAACCACCTGCCAAATAAGATGGAGTAATGATCTGGTGGGCTAAGTGTATAGGAACCATCCATTAGGTCTAGTCTTCTGCTGCTGGGCAAAAATCACAGCATTCAGATGGTTCTAACATCCTGTTACTGGGCTTCTCTTTTGGGACCAATCTTCTACACCCATTTTCCATGCTGCTAACTGGACGATTTAGATCATCTAATCAGTATGATTTTTGTTTTTTCAAGGCAGCCTGTGAAGGATTGCACTGGACCTAACGGATGGCCCAGGGAGTTGATCTCGATTTCAGCAAGTCCAACTGAAACTATGTGCATGGAAAGGTCCTATACACTGAGCACACAGCAACATTACTCAAGAAGGTGAGCCTCTCCATCATATGTGGGCAGTTACTATACAGAGGTAAGAGTAAAGAGGCGAGGTCCTCTACAAACGTTTGTAGAATAAGCATCTTCTACAACGATTCACCTGCATGTAGAAGGTTTTTTTTTTATTTTTTATTATTATTATTGTTTTAGGTTAGCACACACAGCCCACTGTTAGTACACACACCCACACTGTTATTTAAGGTTTGTAAAACGTCTTAAATGTTATTCAAGGGAGGTTCACCATCCATGTTGTGTATTCCATCTAACCTGTGCGTCAAGTGAGCCTCAGCATGATCATGGGATGCTCCAAAACCAGGTCTATAAAATCAGAAGGTGGGCCACAATAGATAACTACAAACACACAAAAACGTCCACATTCACATGGTGGCCCTCGCGATGGTTGGATCTGCCTTATTTTCGAGGAGGAACTAATAAGTGACCTTTTTCAATGGGTTGGATTTTGTAGACAGTTTGCAGAGAATCCATATTCAAGAACAACTATTGAAAAGATGGGTAAAGGACTGTTAACGAAATTAGGGGTGGCAATGTGCCTGGGGAGCGGATTTGCTCTAATCGTGTATGGGGCTCACCTTGATGTATTTTTTTTATATCCAAGCCATCCATCTGTTTTTCCATCCCATATTAGGACACTATCCTAAACTTTAAGAAGATACAAATCTCAGGTGGACCATGCCACTAGAAACAGTGATGAATGACCATTAAAATCTTTTTTTGTGGGCTGTAGAATTTTTGGATCAAGCTGATCTTTGTCAACAGATTGGATTGCAAATAAACTTTATGAAAACCTTACTTACAATGGGCCCTTTGGAATTTTTAATGGTGAGGCAGTCAATCACCACTGTTTCTTGTGGTGTGGTCCACCTGAGATTTGCACTTGCATAATCTTTGGGAAATCTGTCCTAAAATGGGTTGGGCAGGTCCTCTGCCCTGCGTCCCTAAACTAGTGCACAATATAGGTTTTCTTTTGTTTTGCACTGGTTGTCTCTTATAATGGTTGGCCCAAAGCCTCCACACACAACCTTGCACTTACACCACAATGGGCACTTGAACCCATGACCTCTATTGAAACTCTTGTCAGTCTACCACCGAGGCATGAGTAAAGACCTCTGTTAATAATAAACTGCCCCTCTATTAATAACATGTTCTTTCTTTCTCTAAATCTCTGCTACATATAATGCAACTAGCGTTTGGCTGCGTTTTGCCAATTTGAGGGGCGGAAACTCTTGAATTTTGAAAGGAAAGTGTGGGGGCTCAGCTTCCAACTGACGGCACTTTTTTCATCTCAATTCTTTCATGGGAATAGGTTACCCTACGTCTCCTCTTTGTATTTAGTTGGCACCATTGTCAGGTTTTTTTTTATCAAGTTCGTGTAACAAAGACTGTAAGGGGCCACTACAATGATTGTGTGACATCCAATTGGTACATATTTTGCCTTGTCTCATGTTTGGACATCAATCTAAAAATGAGATAAATCCAAAACTAAGGTGGACCACACACAAGAAAAAGTGAAATGGGTTGCCTACCATTGAAACTAGATCGAGTGAAGATAGCTTCGTTTCAACACTGAGGTCATGGTATCAATTCCCATAGTGGGAGTGGCTAACATTGTGACGTGACTAACAGGGGTGGGTGAGTGCACTAACAATGGGGTGTGTGAACTAACCTATAATTAATAATAATAATAAAAAAAACTAGCGCTTTCTCTCTCTACATGTGTGTTAAGCATGCCATGCCCCTAGTTTGTATGATAACGTTAGCATTTTATATTATTCTCGTTCTTATTCGAGGCAAGAAATGGGCACCCAACAAGAGAGACTCGAGAAATAAGAGAGGTTGTGACTCCTCTTTACTTGACAAAAGCAACATGGGATATTTTCGCACCAAAATCCCACTTTCATCCATTGTCCTTGCTGTGGACAGCCCAATACACCAAAAATAAGACGATCAGATGATCCTGGTCATCCATTCGAGGTGTTTTACTCAATTGAATGTTGACTGCTGGTTGGACATTTTCGTAATGCCTAATCATAACTTTTACAGTGCACTTCATTCGTATTCGGTACCAACAAATGAACGGTTGAATCTTGTACAGAGGCATCGCTTGCGCCTCTATCTGCAGAGGTCCTGCATGTGCTTCATCAATGGCTCACACTTTTTTTTTTTATTCGGGCTGGTCTGTCACCTGTGTATGGAATCTGAGCCGTGTAAATGGTGGGTGGCATGGTGAGGATCACTTGGGATGAAAACAAGGATGGCCCACCTGATGTACAGCGGTTGGTTTGACTCAACGTATGGGTGTGGTCCACCTGATGAGTGAATTATCACGGTTCTTCCACCAGGTAATCTTCATGGTATGGTCCACCTTTTTCACGGATTGGATGTTCCATTGAAGTGACAAATCAGTGGAAAATAAAAACTTCGTACCTTAACATGCAGCCCTCCCTCATCAAAAACCATCACCGGTGGGAAGTGGGGCGCATGGTTCGATCGAGACGGTTGCTATGATCCGTGCCCCCAAAAATCTCCTTCTGAACGTGTTAGTCACCAATGTTTGTACTCTTCTCAGTTGAACGCGACCATTACCATTAATCATCTACTAATGCCTTAAAAAAAAAAAAAACCCAAAGGTTGAAATTGTCTTACAAATTGATATTTAGGACATTGTCCATCTGCAGCCTGCACAACATACAGACAAAATAATAGTAAAAGACGTCTGGATGATTGTTAACATCCAAAACTGGAGTAACAAATGTGGATCAAGAATCAATGTTTAGATCTTCGTCGTTCAGTGTGGACATGAATAAATGGTGGAAATCTTAAGACCTGTAATCACAAAGAGAGAGATCGTGAAGGGTTGCCGGTCGTACTGGTTGAGACCCTCCAATGCTTAAGTCAGTAACGGGACGATAAGGAGCTAGAACTAAAGAGAGTACTGTGCGTATCATTGCGTACCTTGGAGAGATGCAGAAGGGTCCTTATATAGGTGATGATCTACGGCCAAGGGTAGTAGATCCCCTAGATTCCATCTAGGACATGTTTCTGCGTTAGGAGATACTTGCCTACTCCGTATAGGATATGTTGTTGGATTGAGAGATATTGTTCTTAGCATGTCCGGATTCTACGTATCCTAGTCATAGCCGCTATTTTCGTATGGTAGTGCATAATGCGCTCAGATCCGAGGATGTCTGGTGCGGTCGGCACTCTGCATCCTTGGGTCAATGGTCAACGGCATAGTAGATATAAATGATTGAGGTTGAGCCTGATGGCTCAGTCATATGTCCGTCACCCGAGGCTGACTCCGAGGGCTCAGGCCTAATTCCGCTATTTGAGATTGATGCCAAGTCCTCAGTAGCATTACCGATATTTGAGGCTGGGTCTAAGGCCTTACACCGCATTTGTAATTATAGATAAGTACAAAGGCTTTTCGCTTTGACAAGCTTTGATCCTTCAGTGACACGTGTGACGAGTTGTGGTCAGTGGGCCACATATTTGCGGTTGCGCATCTTCCACGTTATGATTAGGGATATGGTCGGATTTACCCATAACAGAAGCCTCCCAGTTCCATGGTTAGAGAATCTGAGCATGAAACTACGTAATATGGGCTCAGGTCATCTAATAATGGTTTGCTTGCGCCTGACTTTAAAATTGCGTCAGATTATCTAACATGATACCCTAAGCTAACCGCGGAAGCTTAGAGCGGATCTTAGAACTACGACTAAGTTTTTGGGGGGGGGGGGGGATTAGGATCGTTTTAAATTTTTTTAAAAAACCTCTTGTCTAATTAAAATAATTAGCAATAATAAACTAATTAAACAAGAACACTTACCTTCCAAGCTTAAGTGGGTTCAATTACAAAGGCTAGCAAGAAATAAACATTTAAGCAAACTAGCCAAAGCAAATAGATTATAATGATGCAATACGTTGAGCTTTTAATAAATGTACAATAATCTAAATTACAATGATATACTAATCAAGCACGTAGTCTAGAAGTGAAATTGCAAGATGTGTGAGAGAATCTACCTAGCAATGCATAGCATACATTCCATTCAAGCATTCATATAATTAACAACCAAAGACAATGTAAGAATAAAAATGGCTCAAATGACAATTTCAAACACAAGCATGTATAGTGGTTCGACTACTTGTCTACTCCACTCCCGGCTCACGTACTTATCCCTTAAGTACACCGGAGTTCACTAGGGGAGTTTAAATTAAGTTCTTCCCAACCTAGGTGTTTTAAATCACTTCCACCCTATCGAGGAGTTTGACAAGGTTCTTGCCAACATATGACGAAGATTTTACTAATTCATCTCTCAATCAAGATATTTACAAGATCCATTCTACCCAGGAGTTTGATAAGGTTCCTCCCAACACTTCGGTTCTGATTTAAGAACCTAGCATACACTCCCGCTGGAGGCTCCCTTTGAAGACTTGGTTAAGTTTGATTCTAAACTCTCACACTCAATCCTCCACAAGGAAAGAGTGTAACTGGACTCTTACAATTGACACTTACTTGTCGAATTGAACCCCTTTTGTAGCGCTGCTTGAGTAGCTTTATCTCCGCTATCTCGTGCTTCAATCAGCTCCCCGATGCTCCCTCGATCATGTTGCTGATACTCTCCAATGCCTCAGCTCCAACGATCAATCGCTTTGCTTGTGATGCTCTTGAGATGCCCTAGGTAATATGAAGTGGTATGAATTCTCTATAACTAGTAAGAGTTGATTGCCTAAATGAATTACACCTAATTAGATCTCTAAAGCTTTAGACAAAGGGCCTACCTATGGTCAAGGTGCCTAATACCTATAGATATCAAGAGAGAGCAAGTTCATTTTCATATGATCTTTTAATACTCCATTTTGTGATTAAACACAAGGAAGATGACTTGAAATTTTTAGGATTAGAGCCTAATAGTATGAGAAATGAGAGTGACTTCTAATACACTAATTTCTCTTTGAAAATTTAAAAAACCGAGCCACAAATATATAGAACAAAAGCTCCAACGGAAAGGGAACGGGCAGCAACGGCTAGTTGTTGACCGATCAACCGACTAGTCTGTGGGGGTCTTCGACAGGTCGGTGTTGAGCTCAAACCGATCTGAAAATGGCCTATGATTAGTTCACAATTGTTGTCCCACCAGTTGCCGATCGGTCGGACAGACTAGTTGACTGGTCTATAAATGGCCAAGGACCAGTTTGCTTGTTGTCCCAATTTGGCCATCTGATGATCGGTTGACAGGTATGAGTTCTGTTGTTTTTATGTCTTATTTATAGCATCTTATGTAACCTCTAAGGCCTATTTTTGGGTGGTCTTTTGAGACACCTAAGGCCAATCGAAGATGACTAAAAATATGTCTATTGGGTCAAGTCATCTATAGGTTTGGTTTTGGATAAGGTTTAAAGTTCAAGGCTCACTATGGCATCTCATTTACCTGTTTTTTTCTTTCTTGATGCAGCATGTCCAATTGAATCTTCGGTTTTCATCTTCTTTGGGCTCAACCAACACCTAGACTCATTGACCTATGTAATTGACAAATAAGGTGCACTAGCATGCCACAGAAAAGTGCACTAACAGACTCCTAGTATAATGGTCACATCTCAGTATGACACTCGAAACTTTATCGCATTAAATGCTTCATTAAATAAGTGTGGTGCGAAACGTTGCAATCATTCATTTTTGTACGAAAAGCTATGGTGCATTAAATCTCTAATTAATTATATTTTTGTTACAACTAAATAATTAACTTATTGGTGACGAGTTGGTGT
The DNA here is from genome assembly GCA_003013855.2 of Liriodendron chinense. NCBI lineage: Eukaryota > Viridiplantae > Streptophyta > Magnoliopsida > Magnoliales > Magnoliaceae > Liriodendron > Liriodendron chinense. The sequence continues at coordinate 1,761,405 of ML058415.1, read as the reverse complement.
TTTCATCGTTAAATATAATTTGTGATGCCGCATTTACGACAAAATTGGCAACGAGCAACACTCGTCGCAAAAGCTTCACGATGAGTATAGGTTTTTTAGCGATGAGTAGAATCGTCACAAAACGTCTTTATTAGCAACGAGTCTCATGTTTAACGACGTTTTATGATATGTAATGACGATGTGTCAACTCGTCGCTAATTCGCTGTATTTTGCGATAAGTTATAGAGTCGTTGTAAATAATTAACTCATTGGCGATGAGTTCATGTTTTTGTTGCTAAATATAATTTGTGACGTTGTATCTGCGACGAGCAACACTTGTCACAGAAAAAGCTTTTGCGACGACTTTGGAGTTTTTAGCAACGAGTTTTATCTTTAGCGACGTTTTATGATATGTAATGGTGATGTATCAACTCGTTGCTAATTAGCTATATTTTGCGACAAGTTATTAGGTTGTCGTAAATAATTAACTTATTGGTGACGAATTGGTGTTTTGGTCACTAAACATGTATCTGACAAAATTCGTGACGAGCAATACTCATCGCTACAAACCTTTTACGACAGTTTTGGAATTTTTGGCAATGAGTGGACTCGCGGCAAAAAGTCTAATTTGTTGTAATGCAAGGGAAAAAATAAATATTAGCTTCATACAAAAAGATTTCAATGGCCCCCAAAAAGATTTCAATGGTAATCATTCAATCTCCCATTTTCCTACAGCGAAGTTCATTTGCATTTTAGATTTGCCTCGTTTTTGGGTTCATGCCCTAAATTATGCTGGTAAGACAAACATACAGAGTGGATCAGACACACACTTTATGGTGGGCCATAAAGACTTTATTGATCTTGTGTTTTCCCTCTGTATTAGCGCCAACCCTTTTCGTGGTAGCTGTCAACGTTATTGCGACAGCTGCATGAATTCCTCGAGTAAATAATAATAATCAATTACTTAATTACCACTATTTACAGGTATTTACTAATAATCATAATCTTAACCAACACAACTCACACTTAAAAATAAAAAGTTAATTTGAACTCGATTTTCAAATAAAAACTTACTAAAAAAATAAAAAGGAAAAAACCGACTGATTTCAATCCATTCTAATCCGACGTGGAAATCAAGTTTACTTGACTCATGATTAATTACCAAGTGGGTTGTAATACTTTCAAACGGCAGAAGTTGCCAGGTATCCATATTTCACAGTAACTGCGTATCAACCATCACACTCTACCAGTGTATCAAAGTCAACATCGGCCCACCTGATGAAATGATGGAATCCGGCGTATACGCTCCTAAGTCGGGAGGTGCGGCGGTTGGGTTGGGCGCGTGCATGCGTTTCTGCTAACTAGTTCACTCGTGTCGACAAGGTGGAGGGAGTGAATGAGCTGTTACCCTCTACCGTGTGGGGCCCACATTGATATATTTATTGTATATCCACTCCGTCTATCTGTTTTTCCATCTCATTTTAGGACGTGATCCCAAATTACAAGAAGATCCAAATCTCAGTTGGACCATACCAATAGAAAGAGCGATGAATAATCATTAAGACTTTTTGTGGGCCACAAAAGTTTTGGATCAATCTGATCTTTCTAATTTACCTTCATCCATATCTTCTTCATATTATCAACAGGTTGGATTGCAAATAAACTTTAAGAAAAATTTACGATGGGCCCTTTCAATTTTTTAATGGTGAAACACTCAATAAACACTGTTTCCTGTGGTGTGGTCCACTTAAGATTTCTATCTGTATATATTTTGGTATCCCAAACTAAAATGGTCAGAAGAAACAGATGGACGGCGTTGATATACATAAAATCATAAAGGTGGGCCCCAAGGTAGGGGTAACACCCACTAAGCTGTTACTGGGGTAACACCTAATTCGCTCCCGAGGTGGTCGAGGCCATGTTTCCTTCTCTCCCTGACTTCATCCGCAACCTCTCGTGTATGCCCACCAATACCATATCGCCAAGTGTAACCATCAGAGAGGACGCGGATTAGCTACTGAACTCGACAGTAACGAAACTGTTGATAATATGCACCGTCCATGATGTATGTGTTGTATCTGCACCGTCCATTCATTTGGAGAAATCATTTTAGGGCATGAGCCAAAGAATGAGGCAGATCTAAAGTTCAACTGGACCCCACCACAGAAAACAGTGGGGACAGTGACACCTACCGTTGAAACTTTCTTAGGGCTCACCATGTTGTTTATTTATTTGAGATCTAACCTGCTTATAAGTTAACATGATCATGGAATTAAGGGAAAACACAAATATAAGCTTCATCGAAAACTTCTGTGGCCCAAAGAAGTTTTTAACCGTATGCGTTCAATCCTCACTGTCTTCTGTGGTGGGGTCCACTTGAGATTTGGATATGCCTCCTTCTTTGGCTGATGCACTAAAATGATATCTCCAAATGAGTGGACAGTACGGATACAATACATGCCTGGTAATGTTACTTCCGTAGCCAAACTCGCTACGGTCAATTTCAGTAGCTAATCCGCATCCATCAAACAGACGATCTACCCGCCTACGGCCCAGTAATAAATAACGCCTTCCCTTCCTTTTAACGGCTCTGGAACCGCCCACGTCTTCTAATCTCTCGATACTCGATCCAGACATGCACATGCACATGCACATGCTCATGTAAAAATATAATACATAAGCTCTCTCTTTCACAAAATCCGCTCTCACGTCGGTCACCTTCTTCTTTCAATCAATCTCCAAATTATTTCACCCTTTTTCTAGTCTCTTTGGGAATGTACAGGTGAGAAAATGATCCCATGCCCTCCAAGACCTCTGATTATGGACAGAAGATGGAAGGCTAATGTGGAGTTAGCCCCCAATTGCCCTCGCTGTGATTCTTCCAACACCAAATTCTGCTACTACAACAACTACAGCCTCACCCAACCTCGGTACTTCTGCAAGGGCTGTCGACGGTATTGGACTAAAGGCGGCTCTCTCCGAAATGTACCCGTTGGTGGCGGTTGCCGCAAGAACCGACGCGGGAAGTCTGTGCGGATATCGACTGACCGCGTTTCCATTGGGAGTTCAAGTTATGGCCGTCTGATGTCTGAACCAGATTGTTCTGTCCTCATTGCCAATGACCCAGTTGGGAATTTTCGCCAATCGAGTGAGAGCCTCATGGTTCCATCAACCGACACGTTGAGGTCCGACTCTTCGACCATTGATTTGGCAGCCGTCTATGCTAAGTTCTTGAATCAACACCCGGAACCCGATTCAGGAATTCCCGTGCCTGAATTTCTAAATGAATTTGATGTGTCCACATTTGATGAATTGCCGAATGCTCATTTGGATCCAAATCTTCAGCCACCACCCATCCAATTCCCACACGAACAAAACATTGTCGAGTGCCAAGGGACCCATGATCCCATTCCAGGAACTTTTGTGGATGAATTTGGTGGGAGTCAGAAGCATGATCAGGTTCCAAACATGAACATGAGCGGACTTGGGTTGGAAGCACTGCCGGCTGAAGGTCTTGTTCACTACATAGATTGGTCATCAGATCTTATGTGGCAGTTACCACAACAGCAAGAGTTGGGATCAGTTGTGGAAGATCATATCAATCTTCATTCCAATCTTTTAAATAGTAGTTGGAGCTCCTTCAATCTACCACCCTTCGATGCTTTCTCTAGGCCTTGAGAGGATGTATTGTGTGGCCACACTTTCTTTTCTCTCTTCCTCTTTTTTTTTTTCCTTATTAAAGTTACATATAATCAATGAAAGTAATTCAAGGAGAGAGTCTGATACCTGTCCATGGAATGATCTGTGGTGTAAACGAGTAGACATTGATACTCCAAAAATTACAATAATATAGCGGATTCTCTTTTGGAAGCTATCTCCTTTCTTTCTAAATCATTCTTGTTTCTTTGATGATCACTATACCCGTCTTCTCCTTAATCTTTTAGAGCTATCAAAACCCATGATTGGTTGGATCTAACCCTGGATGGTCCATGCATCAATGATCCCCCAGATTGGAAATTCCTAGCAATAGAAATACTGGTTTTTATTTTTATTTTTAATTCCAATATGAAGTCTATCTGATTTTTCTTCCTTATAGCTGTCTGTTTCTTGGACAATTCATTGAAGGGTTAGGATTTTTCCAAGTGGGTTTTTTGTTTTTTTGCATGTGCCATCCACAGTGGGACCCATCATTGGATCAATGAACTGTGGAGCCCAGCCCACTTGCAGAAAACTGAAAGATAGAATGGATTGTATTGTACCAACAAGATGAGTAGCATGGACGTTAATAGCAGCAAAACAAGGACGGAGAAGAAATTACCTTCTCGGAGCGTTTTCTTCCCCAAACTTAGATTGATTCTCAATCCATCGTGGGTGGGTGCAATATCTCAAAAAAATTGAGGCATTTCATTAGGGACCGAGTCAGTTGTTCCCTTAATGGTCTAATTGTCAATCTCGACCACCCACTTTCCTTGAGCCACCACGAAAATCCAAACATCATTTGCATCAAATAAATGTCATTCAAACTGGTCCATTTAGACCATGGAATGAATTGTAGATTCAACAGAAAAGTCCACTTGGTATGAATTAAACAATCATTTTCCGGGTGTTTTCCGAGTTAACGAAACTCTACTTGACTCGAAGATTAGTCCAGTTGAGTTGAGTCAAGTAACTCAGATGAGATTTTGCCGGTATTTTCCGAATTACAGAATAATATGTTAACATCATATGTAAGAGTCAGAGTGAGTCAAGCCCAGTTTCATTGACCTTTTTTTCGAGAGGCTTGGAAAAATATGCTCCAGTCGAGTCAACTCAGTTGAGTTGAGTCGATTTTCTTAACCACACTATAAATGGGGGAAGGCCAATCTTTGCAAGGTTAAGATCATCTGAATTCGGTGACCTTTTCATGATGGCCATTTGAATAGGGGGCATGTACTTAACACCATCCAAATTGATGATTAAATTATCTACATGTCTTGATTAAAATAGCCTCAAGATGGCTCCATTCCAAAACCTTGTCCACTTCACTCACTTATTTCCCGAATTCGAAGGGCTAGTTTACCCTTATTTTAACTGGACTGCCCTCCACTGGTACCAGTACTATTATAAGCAACCATGGCACCAGCCTTTTCTATGCTAACATGGTGTGCTTGACATCTAAAACGTCCAATAGGTGAGCCCCACCATCATGTGCATCCACATATATAAAAAATCAAGCAAATCCAATCATCATGTAGGCTACATCATAGAAAACAATTGACAATTGCCTGAAGAAAAAAAAGGCACTAAAATTACACGTTAAAAACTTAAAAGCCCGGTGCAACCTATTTTGGATGGGTTGCATGCAATACACACACTCCAAATGCAATTTTGGAGGCTTTCGGGCAACACTGGCCCACTCTATAATTTGATTTATCCTTTCTTTGAGACATCATGGGGCTCACCTGTTGGATGGGTTGGATGTCTCTCGCACACACATCATGTGGGCGTGTGGCGGTGCCGGTGACTCTTCAACATGTACATTGTTTCACTGTATAATTCATTTGACCATTCATTTGATCACCATCAATTGGATGGTTAGGATTACTTGATCAGTATAATCCCAGAGATACGCTCCATCACAATTTGAAAATTCTGGATAGCCTAAAGAAGGTTTTTTTTCTTCTTCTTCTTGTTATAGTGCAGGTGGCCCCATAAAGGATGAGTAGTAGATGAAAGCTGTAGGTTACAATGGGGGATGGGGACTTGATTAGGGATGTTTAGGCATGCATCGTGATCAGTCAATTGCCGTAGGATGCGTCCAAATGATCAGTCCCACTCAATGATCATATTCTATCACATGGCCATCCTTCTATATTTAGCATTTACATCTAATATCGTATTTGCTGTCCTGAGGCTTTTGCTATCTATGGTCATGGAATGTGTGCACTCTTGGTGTGGAGGTTTAAAGGGAAGTTTCATCTGTAATTGTAGCCTATTTATGGGATGTCAAGCAATCATCACCATTAGTTTTTAGGACAGCATATGATGATCGGCAGTTAATTTGGTTAGTCGTCGTTAAACCAAGCGTTTTTGTGTCGTTTTTTTTGCTGTTTTGGCGTAGTGAAGAGATGTCGGCAGTAATGATAATCAATAACACTAATCAACTCTCTCTCTCTCTCTCTCTCTCTCTCTCTCTCTCCATCTTCAAAGAGATGTTGGCAGTATCCCCTATTCTGTTAATTGACATATGGGACACCAATTATCGATCGGGACAGAAGATGATCCTAACCCTTTAAATGGCACTACATAACCTGCAGTTGTTGTTTATGAGCATAGATAGCATGGTTAGAATCATCAAACCAAATTGATACTTTGGAATCATAATTAAGCAATACAAATTGAGATCTATCTGGTAGACGTTTCAAGATGCTGATTGGAGCTATTTTGTTTCTCCACTCAATCTTAGTTGCCCATATTCCATGTTATTGATCGGACCATTAGGATAATCTGTTTCTCGTATATAGTTGTATGAATGAGTAAACGTCTAAAATGACAGGTCGTGCCATGTGAAAAAAGCCTTGGGGATGTTACAAACGTCTCATAAAGATGGGGACAATAGCATATCTCTATATGTAATTACCATAGGAATATCGCATTTACAATAAAGAGAACTCGTTACCTAAAGCTGATTAATCTATATCATTTACCGCGCGCGCGCGCCGAGTCCGAGTTCGAGTGCGTGACGGCAGGGGATGGGACGCGGGTGCGGGTGCGGGTGCGGGTGGGGTGTAAGTGTACTCGCGTGATGTGTGTATGTGTGTAGAGGTACTCACGAGACTTTATTTATGCGATCTCTTTGGTTTTAAGAAGATTTTCTTTCAAAGTTCTGCACTAAGTCAACTCAACATTTTCGGGTTAAACTGTAAATGGTTGGAGCCCGCGTATAGTGAGTGCACCACTGGGACTGGGTTATAGTCGTTGTATCTTGGAGGTCGATTACTATGGAAACTTGTTGCACTTGGGACGTTGTCCAAAGGGAGCAAATTCGATTTCAAGTCGAGTGACTCAGTCACGCCTTGACTCAATCCTATAAGTTTTCTATCTTATTTTCTTTTATTTTCTTTTTGGTTTTCGATTTTAATTGTCTATTTGATTCAACTAAATATTCCAACAATCTTGAGATCGAAATTTTGTTGGATTAAATAGACTATGGCTACCGTAATAGTTAATGCTTCCACCGAGTTAGCCAAAATTGAACCATTCGTTGGACAACACTTTAAACGGTGTAAACAGAAGCTTATGTTTGTGTTGACTACCCTTAAAGTTTCATACATTATTTCTGAATAATTTACTATAGATCCAGCAAATCAAACAGAAGTAACAGATGAAAATAATTGCAAAAATTATATTCTAAAATCTGTCCAACGAATTATATGACGTGTATGTTTTTTATGAGTCGGCAAAAGATATCTGGACTGCTTTAGAAAAGAAGTACGTTATGGAAGATGCAGGCGTTAAGAAACATGCAATCGCCAATTTCCTTCACTATGTAATGACTGATGACAAACCCGTCACAAATCAAATTCATGATTTTCAAGATCTAATTCATGAATTATCAATGGAAGGAATCAAGTTGGATGAAGTGTTTCTTTCAGGAGCATTGATAGAAAAGCTACCACCCTCCTGGAAAGAATTTAAGAACGAAACGAAACATAAAAAGAATGGTGTCTCGCTAGAAAGTACAGTCGTATACATTCGAATAGAGGAGGCTAATAGAAACAGGGACCAAAATGAAAATAGAAATGAGATAGATTCAAAGGCGAATCTTGTGAAATATAGTTAGGAAAACAAAAAGGAAAAAAGAATATGTAATAATTATGGAAAACCTGGACATTATGCAAATGAATGCAGGCTCAAAAAGAAGAATGGAAACAAGCATTTTAAGAAGAAAGGAAACTGCTATAATTGTGGAAAGCCAGGGCATCATATTAAAACTTGCAGGCTTAAGAAAAATAAAAATAAACCTCAGGCGAACCTTACAGAAGCAGACAACGAGTCTGACATGATAGTAGCAGTGGTATCAGAAGTATTTCTCGTAAACAACTTGGAGTGGGTACTAGACACTGGTGCAACTCGGCATGTGTGCAAGGATCGTAGCATCTTTACCTCCCACCAAGCATCAGGAGATGATGAACAGGTGTTCATGGGTAATGCTCGAACTTCTTCAGTTGTAAGAAAAGGAAAAATATTCCTAAAGCTTACTTCTGAGAAGACTCTAATGTTGAATGATGTCCTACATGTGCCTGACATTAGAAGAAATTTGATCTCTGGTTCGCTCCTCAATAAGGCTGGCATTAAATTAGTATTTGATTCAGATAAACTTGTAATGACTAAGAATAGAATTTTTGTGGGAAAGGGATTGTAGAGATGGTTTATTCATTGTAAATGTATCCAATGATAATAATAAGAAGACATCTAATTTTGTTTATATCGTTGAACCTCTTTATTTGTGGCATAGTAGATTAGGTCATGTGAACGTAGCATCTTTGAAGAAAATGAAAAGATTAGGTTTATTATCAAACATTTCGAATGAAGATCTTGATAAATGTGAAACATGTGTAGAATCAAAATTCTTTATAAAACCATTTAAACAAGTAAATCGATCTTCTATTCTATTAGAATTAATACACAGTGACTTGGGTGATTTTAGAAATCACATGTCTAGAGGTGGTAAAAGATACTACATAACCTTTGTATATGATTATTCTAGATTCACTAGAATTTATCTATTATGGAATAAAGATGAAGCTTTAGAAGCTTTTATTAAGTATAAAACCGAGGTTGAAAATCAATTAAATATAAATATTAGAAGGCTTAGAGCAGATAGAGGAGAAGAGTATGAATCTTCTTAATTTAGAGAATTATGTGAAAAGAGTGGGATAGTTCACGAGACTACAGCACCATACACACTAGAACAGAACGGAATAACAGAACATAAAAATAGAACTCTTAAGGAGATGATGAGTATTATGTTAAATAGTTTGGGCTTACCCTCAAATATGTGGGGAGAAGCAATATTGTCAACTTGTTATATCTTAAATAGGATTCCTTCTAGGTCTACTGAAAAAACACTATATGAACTTTGGAAAAGTCATGTTCCTAATTATAAATATCTTAAAGTGTAGGAGTGCTTGCTAAAGTATGATTGCATGAAACTAAGAAAAGAAAATTAGGTCCTAAAACAACTGACTGTGTATTTATAGGATATGCAGAAAATAGTGCAGCCTATAGATTTCTAGTTCTAAAAACCAATGATAATATTCTAGATCCAAATACCATCATAGAAACTATGGATGCAGAGTTCTTTGAGAACATATTCCTTATGAAATCTAAATCAATAGAGGAAGTTAGTAGATCCAATGTCACATTTACTAGTAAAGATGCTAACGAACAGATAGTAGAAGAGATAGAACAAAAAAGAAGTACGAGAATTTGAAGAGAAACTAACCTAGGAGATGATTTTTTTTCACCTTCTTAATAGAAGATGATCCTACAATCTATACAAAAGTGATTAACTCTCCATATGCAACTTTTTGGAAGGAAGCAATAAATGACGAGTTAGAATCTATCTTATCCAATAACACTTGAAAACTTGTAGATCTACTACCTGGAAACAAACCGATAGGTTGTAAATGGGTGTTTAGGAAGAAACTAAAACCAGATGGGCTCATTGATAAATTCAAGGCTAGGTTGATAGCTAAAGGCTTTAAACAAGAGGAAGGAATAGATTGTTTTGATACATATTCTCTTATGACCAGGATTACAACTATCAGAGTCCTAATAACAATAACTTCCATATACAAACTAGTGGTACACCAGATGGACGTTAAAACATTCTTTCTAAATGGAGACTTAGAAGAGGAAATATATATGGAGCAGCCTGAGGGTTATAAAATACTTGGTAAAGAAAATAAAGTGTGCAGACTAGTTAAGTCTTTATATGGTTTGAAATAGGCTCCTAAACAATGGCATGAAAAATTTGATAGTGCTATGAAATCTAACAATTATTATACAAGTGATGCAGACAAATGTGTATATAGTAAGTTTTCTGGAAATGATGGTGTTATTATATGTCTTTATGTCGATGACATGCTTATTTTTAGAACTAATATTACATTAGTTAATGTGACTAAGAAATTCTTGTCATCTAAGTTTGATATGAAAGACTTAGGAGAGGCTAATGTAATTTTAGGTATTAAGGTAACTAGAAAAGATAATGGTCTTATATTATCACAATCTCATTATATTGAGAAAATATTAAAGAAGTTTGACCATTTTGATTGTTTACCTGTCAGTACACCCTATGATTACAGTGTGACTCTCATAAGGAATAAAGATAGCAGTGTGTCTCAATTGGAATATTCCAAGATAATTGGTAGCCTTATGTATTTGATGAACTACACTAGACCAGACATACCTTTTACAGTAGGAAGGCTAAGTCGATATACACATAACCCTGAGAAAGAGCATTGGAATGCCTTGTCCAGAATTCTAAGATACCTAAAAGGCACTATGGCCTATAGTTTACATTATAATGTTTATCCTGCTGTATTAGAAGAATATAGTGATGCTAACTGGATTACTGATTTAGATGAAACTAAATCCACTAGCGGATATGTCTTCACTTTAGGTGGAGGAGCAATCTCTTAGAAGTCTACCAAGCAGACATGTATCGCTCGGTCAACTATGGAATCCGAGTTTGTTGCCTTAGAAAAGGCTGGTTCAGAAGCTAAGAGGCTTAAGAATCTCTTGAATGATATACCATTGTGGCCAAAGCCTGTATCGGCCATATCTATTCATTGTGATTGTCAAGCAGCTATAGCAAAAGCAAATAGAAAAATATATAATGGGAAGAGCAGGCATGTTAGACTTAGGCACAACATATTAAGACATATGTTGCGCGATGGAGTTATATCTATTAACTTTGTGAGGTCAGAAAAGAATCTAGCAGATCCTCTGACCAAAGGACTATCTAAAAGTTAGTCAATGATACATTGAAGATAATGGGGCTAAGCCTAATATATGAGCTACCAGTGTCGGCAACTCAACCTATACAAGTGGAGATCCTATGAGATAGGTTTAATGGGTAAACAACAAGACACGAGATAGACAATCGCACTGATGTAAGTGAGCCCCTTCTATGGTGTAGCAGTGCAAGCAACAACGTAGAAGGATGAGTTTTCGAAACTCTTAATGAATTCATAATCATATATTTGGTGGTGTATACAATTGTTGCGTACACTTGATGGAATTCACCTATATGGGTGTGGAGGTGGAGGCTGCTTCCTATAAGAATCTAGGCACATTCTCTAGAGCACTCATGAAATCTAGGTAATGATGCATGACCGAAAATCATCGAACCACAGAATCACTTGTAGATGAAGAGTTGTGTAAGTGGCATGTACTTGTGATTTACACCAAAAGGAATCAGGTTCACCTGATTCCTGTAAACCTGTCTTGCTTTCTCTAATGTTGGTTCAAGTCTATGGTGACACCGGCACCATTGTACAACTATTCTGCATTAACTCGAAAGGTTTTAATTTTGAAACATGTGGGGGATTGTTGTATTTGTTTCAAAATAATTTAAAATTTTGATTTCCCTCCTAATTTGAAATTACTTGCTTTTGTGTTGTGAGTTTTAGTCCCACATCGGATTTGAACAAGAATTCTCTCATGTATATAAGATATTTTTTTGCTTTAGGGCTTGAGCCCCTTTCAGGGGACATGTGAATTTGGTCCTTGGGGGGGGGGGAGCTCTAATCTATACCATTTACCACACGAGCGTGCATGCACGTCGAGCCGAGCCGAGTCCGAGTCCGAGTCCGTATCCGTGTGCACGTGCGCTTGCGTGACTGGACGGGACGGGACGAGCCGGGCCGCAGGTGCAGGTGCGGGTGCGGTGTAAGTGTACTCGTGTGATGTGTGTGTGTAGAGGACTCACGAGACTTTATTTATGCGAATATACTCGCACTTTTGTCTTTTCTCTTTGAACAGAGAGATGCGTCTAGTCAGTTGGTCGCTCCGGTTGGGTTTAAACCCAACGGACCAAACCCTTTCAAAAAGGTGCTTAAGGCACCATTTCAGAGTTTATATAAGGGCTCCCTAATTCTAATTTTATTGATTCAAATCGTTTTTATTTCTCTTGAAAAACTCTCTCTGGTTTTAAGAAGATTTTCTTTCAAAGTTCTGCGCTCATTTAACTCAGCACTTTCGAGTTAAACTGCAAGTGGTTCGAGCCTGCGTACAGTGAGTGCACTACTGGGACCGGGTCATAGTCGTTGTATCCTGGAGGTCGATTGCTCTGGAAACTTATTGCACTTGGGACGTTGTCCAAGGGGAGCAAATTTGATTTCAAGCCGAGTGACTCAATCACGCCTCGACTTAATCCAATAAGTTTTCTATCTTATTTTCTTTTATTTTCTTTTTGGTTTTCGGTTTTAATAGTCTATTTGATTCAACAAAATATTCCAACAAAACATAGGATGTATCACCCTTGATGTGTGTAGTGGAGAGAAGTGGCTCTTTAATTTAATTGAATGTTGATCTCGTTGGTGACCTGATGTGACAGGATTTGATTTGGCCCATGTGTCACTATTAGAGATGGGGCCACACAAAGCAAATTTGAAAGTTGTGCGGCCAACTTACCTTGTCTCTGATGATAGTGTTGAATATATTTCAAATAAAATATATTAATAAAATAATAAAATAACAAAAGGAAGAAAAATAGCTTTTTTCTTTTATGATCTTTTGTGGTTTTCTTGCTTTTGCCTTTTTATATAAAAAATAATACCATATTGCTGGGGAGTGAAAAAAAGTTTGTGTATATATGAGAATTTTCTTCTTAGTCTTTTGTTTAATGTTCTAAGCTATGTACAAGCTCGTACATGCCTAAGCCTAGCTTGGTGGAGAAACTTAGCCTAGAAACCTTTAATTGGGCGTGTCCGCCCGTGCACACCTCCATGTAACTTGCGCGCAAGTGGGGGCCTGATCTGAACCCTACACGGGCTTATTAATTAATTTTTTGAAATTATTTTTTCTTTTTTTAACTTAATGAGGCTAATTAATCAAGACTGTTTCTAAGTGAGAAACATGTCTCTGATTATCAAGTCCACCAAATGCAACTAGAGATGCCCAACTATTTCCTACCATTTCATGAAATATTCTTTTGTTTGGGAGGTCTGTCAAATATGCATTCCCTAGGTCATTTTGATACATTATTTGGCACATCAATATGAAAGAAAGAATAAACTATTTTTTAGTTTCTCCTCTTTTTTTTTTTTTTTTAGGCATACGATAGTATTTCATGTTGGGTGTTGGGTTTATTCCTAGTATGTACATGCTAGAGAAAGAACGTCATTAGACATTATATCATGAAGGTAGCATGTTGACGAACTTGCTACACTAGTTTAAATTAACAGAGGGGAACGAACTATCTCAAAGGTAATGATTGAGTCCACGCCTCACTTGAGTGGTAAATTCGAGCTCATCTTCTCCTACAACTATTCCAAAAAGTGTGAAGTTCCAAATTAATTATATATGTTTTTATTTTTTTAGTTTATTTCTTGGATTGTTCCAACAAATTTGAGATAGGGTTAGCCCTGTCGCACCAAGAAATGTCTCAAATGATATCAAGTCAATACGACCAAAAATCTTTGATGGGCAACACTATAAGAGGTAGAGACAGGAAATATTTTTCTATTTCACTACCTTACATGTGGCCCACGTGATTAATATAAAAAACTCATCCGACCTTTATGAATTTGAGTTAATAGTTGTATATAAAAAAGGGACGAAGATGACTACCTGTGTACAAACTACATTCTTAGGGCTCTATCAAACTACTATATGATGTATTATTTGATTATGTAACATGTGTTGAAATTTGGACTGCCCTCGAAAAGAAATACAAAATGAAAGAAGTGGGTGTAAAAAAATACGGTGCTAGCTGGTATTTTAAATACTAAATGATAGATGATAAGTTCGTAGTTTACCAAGAAAACGAGTTCAATATGATAGCCCATGAGATCACATCAGATGATATTAAACTGGATGAACTTTTCAAGTAGTGTTAGTCATTGCAAAATTGCCTCCAATGTGGAAAGAGTTTAAGAATTACGTACCTCTATCATAAATCCAAAGAGTTATCTATAAAAAGCCTAATTATACGCCTTCATATCAAGCAAGAGGAATTAAAGGCGGTAAGATAAAGCAAAGAAACTAAGGAAGAGGTTTTTAAAGTCAACCTCGTGAATGAGAATGTTCAGGAGAAACTCAATAACTTTAACCAAATCAGAACATGCAGTTCAAAAAGAAGCCCGAGCCCAATAACATAATAAAAAGAAGAACAAGAAGCTTAATAACAAAGGCAAATCTGTTAGGTGATACGTATAGGGTATTAAATTTGGTCATTTCGCTACAGAGTGTGTTACCATCGTAAGAAGAAACAACCAACTCAATCACCAATGTCTCAAGCAAATGTGACCAAAGAACTTAAAATAATGGTTGTAGTCATAGAAATAAACATGGCTCTATTAGAACCGTGTAACGGATGGTGGACAGTCACATGTGCCAATGCTGTTGGGGTGGATGCACAAAACTTCAGGATCTCACACCCCAACTATCGTGAATTACGGGATATGATAATGTGAAAACACAATCAAACAAAGCACAACCACGATATAAGATATTTATAGTGGAAAACCCTCAAACAGAGGTAAAAACCATAGGACCTTGTCCAGATATGCAAATTCACTATGTAAAGACAATCACACAATGATCACGAACTTCACACATTCGGATCCAATCAATGTTCACCCCAAGGGTGGATTACATCTAAAGAAAACTGAAAAACAGAGAGATCTCACCGATTTGAGGATGTAAAAGAGACTGGAACGTTGTTTGCAGCGTCGATGAAGTGTCACGAGCACAACACTTTTCTCTTCAATCTTCCTCTCTCTCTCTCTCTCTCTCTCTCTCTCTCTCTCCTTCTTCTTCTTCTTCTTCTTCTTCTCTCTCTGAACGTGCATGGAGTCTCTAATTCGATCCCTTAGTACTGATTAACATGTGCTTATATAGCACTCCGAGAGAATTAGAGCCGAAATAAGAAACTGCGTAATATAGTTGCGCGTGCCGTCGGGTGCCCAATAATGGACAAAACTATCCAGAGAATTCAGAGAAAAAATAACTGAATTTCAGTCGCTCAATCCGACACTGTCAGGCACTTGATCTGGGCTTCAGTCGCCCGATCACCAAACCGTCAGTTGCCGAGACTGTCCAAAACAGTCCAGAGACCAACTGCCACATTCGAAGTATTTTCAGTCCCTCGACCCAGTCTAGTTGGGCGCCCGATGTGAACTGGATTGCCACTTTTATGAATTAATGAAGGCGCATCTTGGATTAGTGGCTTAACTTATTTGATGAATTCCATCTTAATTAGCACATTTATGCCTCTTGAGGTTTTTAGGATGAATTCTTTGTTGTGTCCTTTAATTCGACTTTTTTGCTTAAATGGCTTTTCTCGGGTTGAACTTTTTTGTGTCCATAATTGAACTTTTGATAGAAAAGATCTTTTAGTTTACTTTGATGCTATCAATTGGATGAGCCACTAGTGAAAGAGATTTATCATAAAGATGATGATTTGTCTTAAATGGATTGTATGTAAATTGCGTTAATTATGGTTGGGCTGATCACGGGCATGTGCGTGCTGGAGGAAAAACTTTGTTGGGTTGTATCATAAAGGTACGTAGCCTATTAAAGAATTTCAAAGATAACAACTAGCTAGCTCGAAGTATTTCAAAGATAACAACGAAGTCCTCAACTCATGACCCAAGTAGCAAATTTGAGCTCATTTTCCAAATAGGTGTGAAGTTCTAAATTAATCATTCTTAATTTTTTAAAATTATTTTCGAGTTTTCATTCAGATTATTCCAATAAGCAACACATGGCACAATCACGACCCAACAACTTTGACAACATGGGCAATCTTTGATAGCAGCACCTGGCCATTAATCAATCCTACCACGCTCGGGCACCACCCCACCTACGTGGTGTTGGCGTCACCACGCAATCCACGTACGCAGTTGAACGGGTGTTGGGGGATTCATTTCTTCATTCGTTATCTACAATGAATTTCAGCACATCACGTGATCCGAGATCACTACTTGGCCCCTGATCCAAGACGCCTCGCTCTCCTCGCCTTCCCTTCCTCGTGCATCGAGTAAAAAACAAATACCACCGTCAATCGCGCCCATCTTTCAACAGTACACACATGCCCTTTCAATTCTTCAAATGGGGACCATCCTTCGTTAATCCACTCCATTCTTCTCATGGACCACGCGTCATCATTCGACCCCAATAGCCAATTTTTTTTTATTTATATATATTTTTTCATCAGACCATTGAATTTCTCCTTTTAACCGTCTATCTATCCTGTGGCCACGAATTAAAAGGCTAAAAATGCACTATCAAAGGGCTTTCTAGGCCATGCTCTATCCATTGTGGGACTCAACAGACCCATCGTCTTGATTACCATACCATCAGCCCCACTTGTCAGAGTTGAAAACGGATGTGTGGATTATGGGTCGTGTAATTCCTCATCAGAAGGAAATTTGTCAGACGAGGTGAACTTACGATTACGTGCCGTACAACCAACCAATCGCCCTTAGTCAAAGGGATATTATATTGGTTGGTGCGTCTCTGCCACTTTTACTATACAGAAATGCACCAGTTCTCTCCGTTACAGTGCTCCGACTTGCATCTGTCAGTTAAGACAGTCCAATCAATCGATCTTAACCGTCCATTAAGTCCATAACACATTCTATGGCCTACTGTGAAAAAATTACACTGATCCAATGATCCGTTGTATCTTAATATGTACTAAGTTTCTTTGTAGCCATCCTCTTTTGGAGCCATGGATGGGATGGTTAGGATTTCCTGAAAAAAATGACTTTTAAAATCTTAAGTGCTCTATGATGTGATCCAGCAAATAGATTGATCAAATTGTTGATGGGACCCTTTTTTTGTTTAAATGATCTGGACGGTCCAAGCTAAAGCTTGATGATTATGTAATTATGATTGTTGGATTAGTTCAATATTTGCATGGTAGCCGCTAAAATCTGTGGTGGACCTAATGTACGGTATAGATGAAGAAATTGGAATGTCAAAGTGACCCAAAGCGACTATGTGCACTATAACTAAGTTATGGTGCTGTGAGAGAACTGGAGCATTTCTGTATTTTATTATATCTCGTTGTATGCATATATCCAATGGGTGAGGTTTTCTAGTCCTACTTGCACCTCTACACGCAGCACAACTTCCAACCTGGCAAGGAAACGGGACATCTGAGCAGCAAGTAAAAGTTCACAGTGGCTCGCATCGTTAGCGATGCCAACTGCTTTCCTGTGCTCGGAAGCTATCTGGGGCCCACAGAGATGCTTGCCAGAGATCGACTCCGTCCATCAGTTTCTCGAGTGAGACTGGAATTCAAAAAATCAGGCACAAGCAAATCTCAAGTGGGCCAGAAATTGTGATAATGGAAACGTCCACCGTTGAAATCTTCCTAGAGCTGAGCTTGATGTTTATATACCATCCAAACTCTTCATGAGATTATTTCCACTGGGGTAAACTATGGGCACAAAGATTATCTTGATCCAAAACTTCTATTGCCTTCAAAAAGTTTTCAATGGTAGGCATCTGGTCCCTGCTATTTCATGTGGCGTGGTCTGCCTGAGTTTTGGACTTGTCTATTTTATGGATTCCTTTACTCTTTTATGGACTCTTTTATCTATTTTATGAATAAGTGGATTTCTCATGAGCATCTCTACAGGCTCACAAACCTTTCGACCACAGGATGACATGAATGGCCGTGGAATAATGGTCTAGTTCTTCTTATCAAATAGACCATCTTAGGTGCTGTTTGGTAAACTGAAAAATAAAGTCTGAAAATTAATTTTAGTACTGAAAGCTTATAGTGCTGAATTTTAATACCTATAAGTACCGAAAAATTCGTTTGGTAGTTTATCTAAAAAGGGTCCTAATATCTTAAATTAAGTGCTTTTTTCATAAAAATCTGTTTGGTAAGCACAAATCATAAATGTTTGAAAATTAGCAATTTGTCATATTTGTCCTTATTGTCTCAATTTCTATCTTTTATACAGTATGAGACAAAATATGTTTTTGACATGCCACTAAATTTGACACACATATGCTCAATTCACATACATCTCTTAAACATAATTTTGGGTTGATAAACCTTGTATTATATTCATCTTTGGATCCCGCCTATAGCATGTTTTTAGTTCAATGACCTCGAAAAAATATACATTGGTTTGAAAAAAAATAATCTTGCCATGTTGAATAAATGGGCCACACATATATAAATTTTTATTTGATAGGTGTGTTATGTCACCAAATTTTTATCATCCGTCATTCAACAATTGCTGGGTTAAGTAATCACAATCATTCTATTGATGACATTGAATCACCACTTTTCTTGTATTGTGGTCCACTTAAGATTTAGATTGGCCTCTTTTTTGGTGACACATCCTAAAATAAGCTAGCATAATAGGTGGACAACATGGATAAAACAAATACATTATGGTGAGGCTCACAAAACACTATAGCATACAATCCATATGACCCATGTGTTCATGCCATCCTTGCCTATCTTAAAAAAATGAGATGGCCCATCTTGATGTGTTTGTAAAATCCACACCGTCCCACCATTTTACCAGCTTATTTTAGGGCATGAGCTAATAAATGAGGCAGATCCAAATCTCAGGTGGACCACACCATATGAAACAGTGGTAATTGAATTCCCACCATTAAAAACTACTTGGGGCCACAAAAGTTTTTAGATCAAGCTGATGTTTGTGTGTTCCCTTCATCTATGTTTGTGTGACCTACTCAATGGTTGGATGGGAAATAACTATTACAATGGGCCCTAGGAGGCATATTGAAGGCTTAAGTGGACCACATCGTCGCGAAGCAATGGGGATTGAAAGCTTACTGGAAAATCACTGTGGGCCTCATCATGATGTATGTGTGTTATCCACTCTATCCATCCATTTTGAGAGCTAATATTAGGACATGAGTCCAAGGAGGCAGATCCAAATCTCAGATGGACCATACCACAAGAAACAATGGTGATTGAACACCCATTATTAAAAACTTCTTAAGGTCCTCTACAATGTTTATTTGCCATCCAACCTGTTGATTAGGTCACATAGACCCGGGTGAAGGCAAAACACAAATATCAACTGGATCAAAAGCTTTTTTGGCCCTTAAGAATTTTTTAATGATATGCATTCAATCATCGCTATTCCTATGGTGTGGTCTGCCTAAGATTTGGATTTGCTTCATTTTTTATGACCATGCCCTTGAATGATATGAAAAAACTGATGTACGTCTTGGGTATACAATAAATGTACGGAGGTGGGCTCCATTGTCAGGGCGACACCTACTAACTTGTTACCCAGTAACAACTCCTCCACTCCCTTTTAATCACCTTAATACAAGGCACATAGGTCTAGCAAAGTTTTGTATGCACCATCATGAAGTACATGTTATATCTACATTGTTCATCCATTTTTTCATTGCATTTTAGGCCATGAACCCAAAAATAAGATAGATCTCAATGTTAGGTGGACCACACCACAAGAAACACTGATGAATGAAAGCCTACCATTAAAACTTCTTAGGTCCCTCTATAATGTTTATTGGCCAACCAACCTGTTGATTAGGTCACACAGACTTGGGTCAAGGGATAACACAAATATCAGCTTGATCCAAAACTTTTGTGGCCCTCAAGAAGTTTTTAATGGTGGGAGTTTAATTACCACTGTTTCCTTTGGTATGGTCCGCCTGAGATTTGAATCTTCTTCATTTTTGAAACCATGTCCTAGGATGATCTGGAAAAACTGATGGACGGCTTGGATATATATCACATAAAGCTAGGTGGGTCACCGCAACACCCACTCACGAGTTACCTTAAATAGTTCTACGCCCCTTTATTCTTGCCTGCCGCATAACATGCATTACCATATTGATATAGGAAGTTCTGTGGGCCCCACCGTGATGTATGTGTTAGATCCATACTGTCTATTCATTTTTATATATCAATTTAGGTCATGAACCCCAAAATGAGGCAGATCCAAAGCTCAAGTAGATCACACCATAGAAAATAGTGGTGATTGAATATCTACCATTGAAAACTTATTGGGGGCCACACAAGTTTTGGATCAAGCTTATATTTGTGTTATATTGTGTTTTTCTTTCGTCCAGGTCTGTGTGACCTAATGAATAGATTTGATGGCAATTAAACAACATAGTGGGCCTTAGGAAGTTTTCAACGGTGGACGTCTGTTATCCCAACAATATCTATGGTGTGGTCCACCTGAGCTTTGGGTTAACCTCATTTTTTGGCTCATGCCCTAAAATGATCTAGAAAAATGGATGAATTGTGTGGATATAACACATACATTATGACAGGGTAAAGAACTTTGTAACGTCAATTAGGCTTCTATTCTGTCCCGTCAAAGAAGGCACAGCAGCAAAAGGGTAAAATTGTCATTCTGAAAAAAGTTTTAACTTGAAATCACTTACCGCTTTCAGCGTTAAGCATTAAGTCAAAGGAAGGAAAATTAAAAAATATTTGATTTTTTCAGTGAAAATCTAGTTTAAGCGCTTAAAATTTTAGATTTATCAAATGATCTGAATCGGAAAAAATCATTGAAAACAGCTTGTTTCAATGATAAGTGCAGAAAAAAAGTTTTACCAAACAGGGCCTTAATTACATCTAGCTTAACGCAGTACATTAATGAGAAGTCATCGGGTGTTTGCATGCTTGTACAAAAGACGAAAGTGAAATGCAACGACATGTAGCCTAGCTACCAAAAGAAATCACGTTTAGATACGTATATTTGTCTACACCTAAAAAGGTGGTCATTATTGGCAGGGCACGTGATTAGCATACACTACACCCGTGTGACTCCTAGTGTACTAAAAAAGTTTTCCAAAGACCCATCGATGGTGAATTCTTCATAGTCTAACATATACACGACATGGCCATCCCAGATCAACCCAAAAGGATTTTTTTTTCGAAAGTGATGTATGAGATTCTTTCAAAGGCAACAAGGAATCAAGAGAAAATTTTGAAAGGCCATATGAAGATAAAAACATATTACATATGATGACATTATATAACAAAAGATTTCAAATCCTAATAGGATACGGCCGCTGTGTAGTAAAAAAAACCACACGAAAACCACGAGACTTACTCACGACCACTACCTCTCAGAAGTCTATAAAAGTAGCACTTGAAGAAGAGCTTTGAGCTCTTGCCACAAACAATCAATCAATCTCTACAGCTTTATACTTCTCATTCCTTTTATCTTCCATGGACGTCTATTAATTTTTACTTCTTAGCTTAGCCACTCCACTTTTGTTCAATCATGTTGCAATAAGTTTGGAGCCATTAGTTAGCTTAGTTTTGCTACTATCTAGCGCATCACTACAATATGTACTTAGGGGTAGTTTAAATATCCACGACCCCATCATTTAATTACCAATTTATCATGTCCTTACTTAATACATCTCCAATCACATCATAGTTTCTATGTCCATTTTACCAGCACAAGCCGTTATAGGTATTTTAGCTCTCTCTACTTAGTTTTATTTTCTATTCACTGATTATATTATTTTAACATTAAAATTAATAAAATTGACAATCTAACTTTATTTTTAATTATGTCTAATCTCTATTGGTTTACTTAGAAACCTAATCTACTAACATTGTTGAAAGCAAAATCTTTGGTTTTGAAGCAAAAACATCTCGTTTATAAGCACTAACCTTCCTCTTTTAAAGTCGCATGATCACTGTAACAATTGGTGGTTAAATAGTTAAGCCAATCTTCACAGATCTGGTTCTAATTTGGCTAGTTTGGCACTTGGAGTAACAAGTATTCAATTGATTCGAGTCAAATATGACTCTGGCATGCCCAACACTAAATCTAATTGCACACATTTGACTGAATTTGGGTTGTTCGTAACACATGTGGCCACGTGCCTGGATTGAATGTCAACACATCCATCTACCAAACAAATAAAATATGTGATTTTAGTATAACAAGGCCGCTTCAAACTCCGACTACATTGCATAAATTAACGATTGTGCTGCTGTAATCATCAATCATCTCTTTAGTAGTGTCACTATCATAAAGAAATAAGAAGAGGATTGCTCCTTTTTTTTTTTTTAATAGTTTTATTTGGTGCCCTTGAGAACATAATTCTTGGTGTACCATTGTAGACACCTCACCTCGGGCCGACAAGCTGATTAAGGTTGGACGAAATCTAAACCTTATATTTGATCCTAACCTAAAGCTAAAACTCAGTCAACTAAGTCAACTAAACCTTGTTAAACGCTAACCTAAAAATCTAATCGAAAGCCTAACCCTAGGAAAAACCTAGTAATAAACTAGTCAACCCACTGAGTCAACTTACCTAATCAGCCTATCCCATCCATTTACCTAGTCAAGAAAAACCCTGAACCAATCCCAAGCTCGTTTGAAGTCTAGAAAAGATGGCGGAGTGTACCCTTTCAAGAAGCCTATATGCGTAAGAGGAGCCCCTTGCCAAGGCAGGGAGACACCTGTGAGGCCAGTGGTGCCCAAGTCTTTTCCGATGTGAGCTTGAGAAGAACATTTTCTTTTCCAACAACTAGAGAGGATCGAGCATTTCCCATGAATACTTGTCCGCTATCCCTTGTCGCTTGATAGGAGGCAAACATGATCCGATGCTTACATACATGCCAAGTTGCTCCGATGTCTAATATCTATTCCATGTTGTTGACTAGGAACATCTCGAACACTACAACGACAATCATGCATGTTCGAATTTTCTCCATCTTCAAGGAGATTGACTTGAAATTTTACATTTTTTTTCTTAAGCTTACATTCATTTTCATAATGTCCAAGCTTCTTAAAGTAGTTACAGGACCCATTTTTTTATATTAAATTAGTCGTTCGTTTTCTTTTTGAGCATGCACTCCGTAGTGATGTTCGGGCTTTTCACAATTGTAACAATTTTATTTCTTTTACCCTTTTGTGTCTGACTTGTTTTCACTAGGTTAATCTTAGATATTTACCCGTTTGTATTCTCAATTTGGTCTCTATTTTTGTTAGTCTACTCCATCCTTCTATGTACGATTATGTTTTCTAAAGACATACCATTTTTTATGTTTTATTTGGTTTTTGTATTCTTTTTAAGAATGGGGTAGCTTTTCAATTAGCGCTCCTGATAGGAATATCTTGTCCATTTTTATTCCCTCAACCAACAGTTCATATACCAGATTCTAATAATCGTGAATCTTTTGTAATATGTTTATCGTCTATCATTTCATAATGAAGGAAGTTTGCAATAACATATTTTTTAGAGCCTGCATCTTTAAGGACACCTTTCTTTTCTAGTGTAGTCTAAATGTCCATAGCAGATACATAGGAAACATAGATATCGTATAATTCATTGGACAATGTATTCAGGATATAATGTTTACAGTTATTGGTATCCCTTACTTCATTTTCGTTGATTGGATCAACTTTAAATGAATTTGAAAGAACATAAAAGCCATTTAATATTTCCAGTGCAAAACTAATCTTTTGTTTCCATCTTTTGAAATTCTGTCTAGCGAATGGTTAGATTTTGTATAGTGTAATCATAGGATTGACTGTGATGGTGGCCATTGATTACAATAAAGTTCTGGTTGTAACTCAGTTTTCAACTAATTTAAAAGGCAGTAGAGGACTGGGTACAGAAATGTTCAAGAGAAAGAAAAATATTTTCTATTTTCAAACAGATAAGAAATCGGGTGTTTACTGTTTCCAATAATTAGATTTAGTTTCATGATTGTTGGAATATGTGTTGAAAATAGTAGATAATATTCGAAAATAGAAGAAAAAAAATAGAAGATAAAGTAAAAGAAAGATGACTTATGTGTTTGAGTTGAGGCGTGATTGAGTTACTCAGCTTGAAACCAAATTTGCCCTCCTTAGATTGCCTCCCAAGTGTAACAGGATTTTTTGGACAATTGACCTACATGATATAATAATTATTACCCGATCCCAACAGTGCACTCTTTGTACATAGGCTCTAACCAGTGTGCAAAACTTAAACCCGAAGTGAATTAACTTGGCAACAAACTTAGTTGCAGAAAAAGAAAAAACTAGAGATTGTTTTTAAAGAATAGAGAGAAATCTGTTTGTTTGGAATAAAAAATCGAATTGAGATAAGACTTATTTATAGACCACGACTAGGTGCTTAAAGCACTGTTTTAAATGTGTTAGGTCCGTTAGGTTTAAACCTAATTGGTGTGACCCCTGAACAAATGTATCTCTTGGTTTAAAATTCGTTTAAAACAACAAATGTAAGTGTACTCGTGGAGCAAAATCATTAGGGGAGTGTACTCTCAGTCTGCACATAGACAATGGCATATGTTTAGGCTAGTGACCAAATACACGTCACTTGAGAGGGGGCTTAAGCCCCATGCAAAAGTCACTTCTTATAATCATGAGTTTTTTTTTTTTTTTTGTCATTTCTTATGTGGGATAAGAGAGCTACACTGAAAGACAAGAACTTTTTAAAACAAGAAGACAAAGGAGGAGTTTTGAATTTTTGAAACAAAATTATTTTAAAATACCTTTAAAATATAACATAATGCACAAAAGCCAGGATGCTTAAATGTGATGATTTGACATACTTTAAGTAATATTATAATTTTGCTCCATTGGACGTCATGGTGGGTGGTTAACAATGTCTCTTTGGAATATTAACAAAGGGTGAAATCCAACTATCTATCATCTTTGTGTATGGCCTCCATATGAAGCTCCATTCTCGTGGTAAGGTCATGGTTTCTTTTGTCGGATGACACACAGTGGCCATTGAACACTCACTTGCCCACGAGGCAAGATATCCTCTGGGCTCCCTTGTTGAAAATGATCCAATAACCATAAATGCAAAACCCAAAAGGACACTATGTAAATTACCTGCCTCATCCAGCCATGCGGTCCATATCAACATATAAATTGGCATCATGGCTTGAGCCATGGCTGTCCAATCTCTAGTCAAATTACATCCAGTGCAATCTATGTCCTATGGAGCCCTGAAAACAAATTGTGACAGCCAATAAGCCCCTAATCCAACCTGAGCCCACAGTGAATCTTCACGAGTCACAATATGCTTGGCATGTTTGATCTTCTTGATGGGGTTTGAGCGCTTTATTTCATCAATCAACTTGTCCACCTCCACCTAGATTTTGAGTGAGTTTCCTCTCCATCAACTTTCCTTGCGGTGGTAGGCCTGCAATATGTTGAATGGAGTCTTTAATCCGGACAGTTCTGGGGTTATCGGTCGATCGACAACCATGGTTGATTGATCGAAACTACTCCGAATTAGGTAGATTGATTTCTAGATAGTTTTGGACAAGTTCAGTCGATCAAACTTGAATGCTCGATCGATCGATAATATTCGGAATTATGTTGCAAACTCTCTGGATACTTTTGAGCATCTTCAGTCGATTGAACATGTGGTCATCAAGCGATCGAGGAGTCGTCGATCGATGTCTCGATTAGAGGTGGGCAACGATCCAGGCCGAGTCGAGTTAGCCCTAGTTTGGTTTGGCTTGTTTTTGTACTACTGCAGTTTGTGGATCGGTTTGGTTTGGGTTTCGGGTTGACCCATGCGGCCCGAGTTTGGTTTGCTCCGGAAAAATCTGGTTCGAGCCGGGATCGTTTTGGTCAAAAATTTCGAACCAGGCCGGGTCGAGTTCAAATAGGCAGTGGCTCTTTTTTTATTTGTTTATTTAATTAGAAAAGAATTTAAAAAGTTAGAAAAAAAAAAGAACAAACGTATCTTACTATATGATGTTTAACATCCTCCAAAGGAGTGTAACTTCAAAATAGACATGTAAGAGTATTTTCCAAACAAAAGTACACAAGCATAATTTTACAAGTGCAAGGAAACAATGTGCATTCATGTATATGTATTATGTATTATCCATGTCATCATGTATATGTGTTATGTATTATCCATGTCATCATGTATATGTATTATCCATGCTGTCCATTTGTTTTACGTATCATTTTAGGACATGATCCCAGAATGGAATCATATCCAAAGCTCAAGTGGATCACACCATAGGAAACAGTGTGCTTATAATCTATGAGCCGAATCAAACCGAGCTGAATCAAATCTAGCTTCGAGCTGAGCCAAGCCGGTATTGCCCTAGTTTGAGCTTGGTTTTTTTTTCAAACAAGCTTGACTTGGAGGCTTGGTTTGGTATGAACTTCCATTCGAACCAATCCAAGCCGAGCTTTTTCGAACCAATTCGAGCCAAGCTTTCGAGCTGGCTTGGTTTGTGCCCACCTTTAGTCTCAATTGATTAATCAACCATTCGTGCGGTTTTGTGTAATTGCGTGACTTTGTTTCCTATTCCGGGTGTAACACTATATAAACGAGTGTAATGTGGGATTAGGGTGGAACAAGGAGGGCTGAAATATTTCTAAGAGAGAAAACAAGGGTTTTATAATCTATAAGTGATTTTCATTTTTTGTAATTCGTTTTCATATTGAATTGTTTGTCGCTTGTGCTGTGGTTTTTTCTCGCAAGGGTTTTTCCACATAACAACCGTGTGTTCTATGTGATGCTTTGTTTGCGTTGATCTTTTGTTTGTTTGATTCTACTTGGTGTTTGTTTCTGTGGCTCTTAACACAATCGCCCTTTTCTTTTAGTCAAATCCTACTTTTGTCCCGTTAATTATGAAGGAATTATCTCTAGCTCCCAAAAACTCTACAAGCACCTGACCTTAAAAATAAAAGCATCTACTCGACATGGGTTGTTTTTTCGCATGGCTTTCACCAAACTCGCTAACTTCTCCAATCTCCATTCATCAGCCATAGTGGTTTGGCTTGGAATTAGCTAAATGGGCAAACATGGTGCTATTTATTAGAAAGTCTACCTAAGCTTAGGGCTATAAATGGGTCAGCAGACCCGATGGGGTACCTAAACCCAACCCATTTAGACCTGACCCATTTGTTAAATGGTATGAGTCTGGGTTCAAGAATAGACCCAGTTGCTAAATGGGTCTGGATCTGGTTTCCTTTATATTAGGCCTGACCCGACCTGAACCGAACCCATTTAGTAAGTGGGCAGGTTTGATCTATGTTGCAAGGGACCCATCTAGGCCCGGACCTGTCCAAACCCCATTTTAAACCTAGTAAAAATGCTTGCACACCAAATTCAGACCTAGGCCCATTAGACCCGACCCATTTATAAATGGGTCTGGGTGGACATACCCATTTATAAATGGGTCTATGGGTTGATTCAGACTGGACCCAAACCTGCCCATTTAGTAAAAGGGCCTGGATCTAAAATTTGGACCCAGATCCATTTAGTACATGGGCAGGTCTGGTTTTGGTTAAACCCGCCTTGAACCCGGCCATTTACAACCCTACCTAAGCTGTCAAAGTATACTCAAGCAGGAATACTACTTTTGATTGCCTCCACTAACCTCCATTTATTCTTATGCATTTTCCCTTTCGCCCTTTCCATGCCCAAACGTGTGTATATCCCCTTGAAGAGTTTAGAGGAAACAGAGCAACCTACCATCAATGTAAATGAGCTAATCAAAATACATGTTCAACGTCGATGGTTGTCATAGAAATACACCCTCCCCTAAATGGGCTGCAATCGGGCTGATGATAATTTTGGTAGTAAGTCTTGGGTAGCTCTTCATCCATGGTGGACTCAGCAGAACACTGGTTTGGATGACTTAACCATGTGCCCCACTGGCTGCAATTGGAACTTTTATATATTGGCAAAATGCTTGGATTTAGGGGATAGGACCTGGGAGTGGCAAAAGGAATTAGTAGTTCTGTTTCCTTCAAAGCCCAATACACTGTACAGATTGGGCTCGGACCTTTAACATAGGCCCATGGGGATTTAGAGTCTGATCAGTTCGTTTAAAGCACCAGGTTGTACAAAATATTCTACTAGGACCCTTTGGACAGTCCAATCAATCCAATTTGAAGCTGTCTATGAAGTCTAGAACACATTTCATGGACTACCATGCAAAAATCACACTCAGTGGATCATCCAATCCATCCTTGATTTTTAGGCTTGTTTTCTCTAGCCATCCTATTTCCAAGCCATGGATGGGGATGGCTAAGGTTCCCTGATAAAGGTGATAACAATGATGGGTGATAAGGGATCAAATTGTTGAAGTGGCCTATCCTGTGTAAATGATCTTGACCGTCCATATTAAGGGCCATTGATCAAATGGTTAATGTTTTTCAGATGCGTGTGATGTTTTGTAATGGTTGAACATGATACACGACGAAATGAACAGTCTTGATAAAGAAGGGTTGGACGGTCGAAGCGACCCAATTCAAGCACATGCCACGAGGAGCACTATAAAACACTGGCGAAAACTGAAATAAAGAAAAAAGAAAAAAGAAAAAAAAAAACCAAAAAACAGAAGCTGAAGCTTCAGCTTCTTGTTGATAACGTCAATCCTAAATGGCGACTTCGAACGGTTTTCTTCCCCTGCTATCGTCTCATCTTCGTCCTAGTTCCAATAGTCGTATGATGTGGTGTTGTAATCAGAGCAGCAAACCTCCTCCCCGGATGGTCATCAGCTGCTCTTCTTCCGATATGCTGCCTCTTTCAGATTCCACCAATTTCAGGTATTTAAAATCAAAAGCTACCTCATCTTTTCTTGCTCTAGTCTGCTATCGATAAACATAGTAACAGAATACTGCTTTTCTTTCATATATGCTCAGCCAGATTGAGACACTGAAGTTCCTAGTGGCATTACTAACAAGATTTGGGTTGACATGTATTCTAGAATAGATATTAACTGTTTGTAGATTCTCCTTCGTGGGGAACGCCCAATTAGTGGAATGGGTGGAAAATGATTCACTATCCAACCCCAGTTAGTTGGGATAAGGCTTAGATGATGTTGAATTAATCATAAGAATGATTTAGTTGTCCTCTCAAACAGTAATGTTGTGAGAAGACCACTGCCTCCTATTGACTACTAGAACAGGGGAGCGCATGGGGGACCTTGCTTCCCGGTGGGCTGGAAACTACCATTTGACACAACAAGAATCGTAATTCTCTTTAAAAAATAACTAAAATGACTAAATTCTTCTTTTTTAACTCCTATATCTGAGTAATGTATTCTTTGGCCTGTTCTTGGTCTTACACATGGGTGATGGGAGGTCTCCTTATGTTAGCTCCCCTTGGCTTGGAAGAACTCAACTTTGGTGAGTTGATGAAATGCATTTTTCATATATGTCAGGTTGATTTGTTGGAATTCCTCCTTAGAGATACTACTGGAAGTCTGCAACTAAATATCTGTCTTCCTTTCCACTTGATGAGATACTTCAGATATTTGCCTCAGTGTGTAGAAACCGATCGATCGTGAAAAAAAAATCTACAGTTGTCTCTCCAATTTCTTTAACACTCGAGGTATCTCAAATGCCCTCTTTGAAACTTAATTGTAATGACATCCATCATAAACATTTAGATTCTCAAAACATTGGGGAAACATAGGAAAATGGTGGAATTTTTTAGCAGCACTGTAGGAGATGTAAAACACTTATGATTACACACTTAGAACTCAAAGCATTACAAAATATGCATCATAGTTTTCTTTTGTTCATGCGACAAAACAATGTGTTGTCGGACAAAACTATGCTCTAAAATCCCTCTCCAATTGCGATTTCTTCTCCAAATTCGTGTTTTGATATGAAACAACTCAAGTCAAGTTGTTAAAACACAACTACAAAGAGAATCCTCAACAAATTTGGGCCATTTTTTTTTCCTTCTGATTTTCACTAACTTATGCTTGGTTTAGCCGAAATATCAGAAATACCATCTAGATATTAATGGCGGCAAAATATTGCAAATATAGCACAATATCAACATCTACATGTACATGGGGACTTTATTATTTATTTGGGAATGGTTTTTTATTGATGACATGTGATACTAAAAATATTGGCCAATACATTCAATACATTGAACATTATTCCCTTCTTTCTCTTTAATCACAAACCTAGATCTCTTCATACCTTAATCGTCCTTATTCAACTTGATCTCAGAGTAGCGAAGTGGTTCTTATCAGAGGCAGATCTAATGGGGCCCTCTACTGATGTCATTAAACCAAAAGATGACATCAGCTCCATAAAAAAAAATACACCTAGTAGCTGATGAATGTAGAAGAATTGTCATGAATTTTTGAGATTTTCTGGGTAAGATTTTAGAGGTGTTTTTCCAGACCTAAAAAAATATTTGAAAAAGAACCATTTCGATGAGAAGGCCACTAGACATGGAAAAATGTTTCAAAAAGCTAAGTGGTCAGTTGTAGAGTGGGTGAGAGCCAGAGCCTAGCCTTCACTGGGTGCTTGGTGGAGTTCTTCCAGGGTAGTTAGGGGAATTCAGTGTTGTAGAGTGGATGACATCTCATCATCCTTTTTATTTTTGATTCCCTTCTGCTTTGAATAAAAATTTCTGTTACCCTTTAAAAAAAGCGTTTTTGAGTTTTGGGCCTCCTGGCCTTTACAGATTCAATGGGCTTCTTGAGCGCACTTGATGCATTGATTTGATCCATGTGACAAATTGGAATTTCCAGGATGTGGAATTTTTCAAACCCATGAAGTATTGAAGGTTTTGTGATTTTTTTTTTTGGGCATAGCTATGCTGCCCAGTCCTATCAAACCATTTCCAGATTACAGTTTAAATGGATCTCAAGATCTAATTTATGTATGTTCTGTTGAAATGTTTGAGTGTTCATTCTAATGTTAGTGTGAAGTCCTAATGATGTATAGGGAACTGTATGAATCATGGTTAGTCAGTTGGAGTATTTAGAGGTTCATTATAATTTTTGTGATTTTTTGTGGCCGACTATTTGTGATTCACGTCAATGGAAACGGTAGCAGTTCAACAGTAGCTATATGTTCAATTGCAATTTTGCAAGTGGTTCCTCAGGTAATATATGAAACTCGAAGGGAACCCTAGTTTCTAGGGTTGTTCAACACTCAGGTTTGTAGATCACTACACTAAAGTTTGATGGAGAAAATTACTTAGAATGGTCTAAGTCTTCAAGGATGTTTATTGGTGGCAGACAGAAACTGGGTTATTTGGATGGTCAAATTCTGGAACCTCTGGCTGACAACACATCACGTGCAGATTGGGAGGCAGATAATATCACAATTATGTCATGTCTGCTTTATTTAATGAAGGTGGAGATAAGGGGAACTTTATGTATTGAGAGGCTATTAAACGAATTTGGGACTCTGTTGCATCATCTTATTCTTAGAGACAGAATTTCGTTAGGTTGTTTTATCTAGGTAGATTGCTGATTTTCAGTAGGGTGGCAGGTCTTTGGGAGATCATTATATGACTGTTCGCATAATGTTGCTTGAGCTGAGCCTTCATTAGCCTATAAGGATTCCATAATGTGGCTTGAGTTATCTTTTCTATGCCAATAGTGTCTTTTCAAAGCACTCTATTGTAGAATCCAAATTTGAATCTGATCTTGGGTTGACTCTGATTGGGATTACCA
Source organism: Liriodendron chinense (assembly GCA_003013855.2). Lineage (NCBI taxonomy): Eukaryota > Viridiplantae > Streptophyta > Magnoliopsida > Magnoliales > Magnoliaceae > Liriodendron > Liriodendron chinense. Next base: position 1,729,772 of record ML058415.1, on the reverse strand, counting down.
AATACTTCATGGGCATCCCATGCGAGATGCAAAGGAAGCTGCCTGATTGATCCATTCTCACTCCTGCCATGGCGCTTTTACTTAAATTTATCTGGAGGCTGGACATTGCTTAGAAAATCGTTATTATAGCTTTAAGGGTGTCAACTTGTTGTGGAGAAACATCACAAAAATAATATAGTATCAGATGAGAGGTAGGAATACCTGGATTGCCAACAATGAAGCATGTTAGTATGCCAAGTTACATGCTGCAATGATAAGTGTATTAAGAGCTTCTACCACAATTGAAAATAGGAATGGGGAGAGTGCATTCCCTTGTCTGCTCTCTCATAATTTTAAAAGAACTTCTCAGGGTACCATTAATCAAAATGGATAAAAGAGCTGAAGAGATACACCATACACATCTCCATCCACTTGCACCACTTATTCCAAAACCTATTTGTCTAATAAGGTACAAGAGAAACTTCCAATCTACTTTATGATAGTATTTTCTGATATCAATTTTGCAAATGATCCTCAGTTTCTTGTTCTAGACCTCCAATAAATGAGTCATTGGTTACGAAGCTGCCATCCAAGATTTCTTTTTTTCCTATCCATGACAAGAAGACCCTCTGGAAAGGAGAAAATCACAAACTCAATTACTCTTATTAACGTTCTAGCTAGGACTTCAGCTGGGATCTTGTATAGACAACTCACCAAACTTATGGGTTGAAGTCTGAAATTTCTGAGTCACCTTCTTTCTTGGGAGGTGGAGTCAGCCCCTCTATGAATACACCCCCCATCATTGAACTCACCGAAATCCTTCATTAGATTGTTCGTTGTCACTTCCTAACACTTTTTCATCGAAAGTCAATACTAAATTCGGTTGGTCCCAGTGCCTTGTTGTCTTCAATGTAGAAAATCGCGTCTTTCACTTCATCCATTTCAAAAGGTCTTTCAACCATTCTGCTTTTGTCAGGGGAAACAGATTAAAAAACCTAAGCCATCCAAGTAAAGCCTCTTACCCTCAACTCTACGGAATGAACTATAGTATTCCACTATTGCATTTTCAATCCCAATTTGTCTTCAATGAAGGAGTCATTCTCCCAAGCTTGGAGGTCATATTTGTCCTCCTCCTTAGGTTGGTGAACCAATGAAAGAGTGAAGTATTTTTGTTTCCTTCCTTATACAAAGTTGCTCTTGTTTTCTATCTCCATGAAATTTCGTTGCTTCTGAGGATCTCACCATATCGCAATTCACACCCCATCGCAAAGAGTTGCTTTGCCTCCCAATCTTGCTCTTGAAGTTGGTATGGAGCACCAGTGATTCCTCTTTCCCTACAATTCACAAATTAGAGGAGAAAACAACTGCAATCTTTTTTCTTGAATGAGGATGTCCACTTTCCTGTTCTGAACGAACTATAGTTGCAACAAGGGTGAAGCGTCTGTTTCAAAATGTTAACAAGTATAATTAGGTTGGAAGTAGGAGCAGAAGCAAGAATGCAAAGGCAAGGGTGCAAAGAGTGATTCTAAGCACCAAGTAAGATGGATCCTGCAAGTAAGGAACAAACTGCTTCACCACCAATCTCTTCTTACCTGCTGCAAGACCGCTTATATTCCATGAGAGGATCTTCGATTCTTCGTTTCAAGCTAATTTTATTTCCTAACCAGCAACCTGGTCACTTCAAGTATGTCATTTCCTTATCACTATTCACTGAACATGACGACTTCTGGATTTCTCTTTTCCTCTTTAGGATGTTTCTGCTGAAAATTTCATGTGTTCCATCCCAATCATCTAATGAATGGAAGAGGAATCTCACGTCATCAACTAGCCTATCATTTTTTTTTTTTTTTGGTTTGAAAATTGAACTTTAATAAAAGGAGCCAAAGGCAACCCAAATGTGACAAGACAAGACAAAAACAGAAAGGAAAGAAAACAAAAGAACAAAACAAACAAAGACCTAGCCAGCTATACAACACAAAACAAAAACAGAAGGGAGAAAAAAACACAAAAACAAAACAAAGAAAGACCTAACCAGCTATTCAACTCAAGATAGACTACAACTCTGACTGACCACAAAGAGCCATGCCGTTACAATCCAAGGAAGGAAGAAAGGATACAGCAATCAGAGATCTGAAGACAAAGCGACCAGTCCACCACATCATGGAGAATCGAATCCACTACCCTGGAGGAAGGAGAGGAAAGGCCCTGGAAGCAACGACTGTTCCTTTCTCTCCAAATGGCCCAGAGAACTGCCAAAATAGCCAAACACCAGATAGCCTTGAGATCTTTTCCGACACCACTTCTGTGCCATGTGGACGGTAAGTCAACCCCCCTATTAGGCATGGCCCAGGAAATGCGAAATCTGGCCAAAATGGAGGACCTCACCCCCAAGCAAAGGGACAGTGAAGGAAAAGGTGATTTATGGATTTCACATTGACCGGATAGAGTAAATAGACGTTGGGGAGCACCATTCCGTTGTGTTGCAGGTTGTCCATGGTGAGGAATCCCCCTCGCAAGAAGCCAAACAAAAGTATCAACTTTGGCGGAGCTCCATATGACCAAACAAAAGAGGGGAAATTAGGAGTCGAAGCAGAGGCTGGACCCCTTAGGAGCATGAAAGGTGACCCGAGGAAGATGGCGACCAGGATAGAGAGTCATCTGCACCCGGAGAAGGCCGAATTCCCCCAAGAAGCTTCAGGAATGTCTAGAAACTCTCCCAGCTCCAGCTCAGACAAAGGTCTCTTGCAAGGAGGGCACCACACCCTTTTGTCAGAGAAACAATTAGCAACTGACGTGGATAGGTTTGAGGCAACCCTGGCTAAGGAGGGGAAAAGAGAATAGTGAGGCCTGTCATGCCCAATTGGAAACCTGGTGTAGCAATCTCAATTCCAACATCTGACTGCCTGAGCAAGATCTCACATTTTTTTAGAGTGACTGCTCTGGTGCAATAAGGCCTAGGTCGAATCTTAAGGTTTCCTTGTATTGCTACAATGACAAAAAATTTTGACAGCCGAACTATTTCTCCTGGTTCATCTGATTTAGCTAGAACAACAATCGACTGGAAGCCTTTTGATATCTCATGCTTCCTACCCCAACATCTCTCCTGTGGATATCAATTTCATCTCTGACCAATAAGACTGACGCTGTACGAATTTCCTGAGAATTCGGTTTCGCTAATTCTATCTTCCTTCTACATCTTTATTATTTCCTTCAACAATGAAGTTGAAGAGATTTGGCAGCACATCCTCTTCAAAATCTTCACACTAATTTTCTTCATCTGAGTGAAAGTTATTGAAACAGCTTTCCTCACATACACTAACAGCGTTGGAGAAGTTCTCTGGATTGTAAAATTGATATGTATTATCTTTCTGTACAAATGTGTGAGATGTTTGGGATTTTGGGGTAGTGAAGCCCAAGATATTAATTTTGTTGATGTTTCTCTCCCGCTTGTATGTATGCATGGGAATCTGGTAAATATTTGTGTCTATTTTTAATTCTGGACTTCAAGAACAGATTACCTACCTCTTAGGTACAGCATCTTTGGGCCTCCAGATTGTGTACCAGACATGTGGCGCATTTGTATGAAGATCTGAACCATACACCATGTGGACTCATCCTTCAATAGACCATTAGGAAATTTTATTTAACGATACTATCTTAACCATCTATAAATGGGCTTTGCTTACTTAACAGGAGCCGTTGCTGGTTTTTGTCTTTTTGTGTTCATTTGTATGCCAATTGCCAGCAAGGGTTATAACTGTCTAAACACTGATTTTTAGACCATGACTCAATCACTATTGGAAGCACGAAATGGATGGTTTAATCTGATCCATGTGTGCGACAAATATGATGAAACGGAGGCACAGAAAATGCCTTGCCTCTGGAGGCATGAATCTGCTCTCCTGGACTTCATATGTAGTTGCTGTAGAAGTTTGATTAAATTCTGGAATTTATTGTAACTCTCTGGGATTTGGTGTTCGAGTGCTGCAACAAAATTATAGCTGCTGAAAATTGGGAGTGATTGCAGAATTCTGTGAGCATTGTTCTTGGGAACCAATCTACTAGTGCTGAAAATTGGGTATCTCTGGAATTTCAGTTTCTTGCTGAATTTATTACAATTTCCTTCGAACAGTCAAATTGTTGTAAAAAATAATAATGGGCCTTCTGTAATGCGACATCCCAGCAGGATATACCCATGAATTTTATTTGAAATTGATCAGGATGTCTAGTACCTAGATCAATCTGCTGCAGGTATTGATCACCAACCATGGGCTGCACTTTTGCACGTGTTGGTGCTTCAAGACACATCCTGATGCTTCATGACCCTATAATTCCTCGGCTGTGATTTGCCTTTGCAGTGATGGCGTAGTCATCTTGATACGATGCTTCATTAGGATCCAATTTCTCGGACATTTTCTCTTCTATAGCCATTTGGGGCCTAATAGTATGTACATTTTGTCAATTACTTTAATTGAAAAAGCATAAAAGGTTACAAATTTACAATAATAATTTTTTTTTAGTTTGCTTTCATTTGTTAACTTCATGATTATAAACAGAACTCAAGCATCAACCATGACGCCCTTTGAGTTGAAAACTGATGAAGCTGCCATATCCAAGCCATCATATAAATGGCGTCGAGTGTTGCTGAAAGTAAGCGGGGAAGCACTTGCGGGAGACCATGCACAAAATATCGATCCGAAGGTGGGAATGTGGAAACTAGTAACATGAGTTTGTAAGTCTATTTTGATTTGTTCAATAAGCTCGTGGATCAAATTGTTGGAAAGAACATCAGGTACTTGTTTCATCTTTGTGGGTATGCATGTATGTGGCATGTTGGAATCTATGTTTCTCAACTAAGAACATTGAAAAATGTGCAGGCTACCTGCGAATGCTACTCTGGCATCACATGGGTTTTGGGCTGTTCGGGGGGTGGGGGGGGGGGTTGATCCAATGCATGTTTCTCATTGCCTGAAAATCAGGCTGCTTCTCTCATTTAATGGGGGATACATGCATTGAATGAATGAATGGTTCGAGAAAAACAACCAGCATTCCACATTCTTTGCATTTCTGTGGCCTGCCTGGTGACCTGACTAGCCTCATTTTTTGTGCCATGATGCTTAAACATCAGATCTTGCCTAGTAAATGGCTGAATGACAAATATTGCACCTTTGTGTCCTTGGTTGTATGATCCTTCGAACCAGTTGCATCTTATCCTTGATGAACCTAATTTTGTCCTTTTAGCAGAAGCATTTCATTCTCAACAACCAAAAATAGATTATTCAACTTGGTTGATTTTCTCCAAGATGTACTTGTTGAAATCAATGATCTAAAATCCTGGTAGATGGTGGTGCGGCCCCTGAAATCAGCCCCACCAATGGGAGCTGACAACCCCAAGTGAAGGTCCCTTCCATGACCTAAGAACAGGATAAAAAAGGGTCCTAAAAGGTCAAGTAATCCCTCCCGAATGGTTGCCTCGATTGGTTTGACTGCCTAGTTTGGAAATTAACTATGGTTTGGTTGGTTTTCAGGTTAAGTCAATTTTATTAGAAAGCTAATCAAAGTTCTCTATTGAATCTTGTTTATGGAGCTAGATGTCCTAGCTTAATTTTAGTAGGCTCTGATTAGGATTTAGCTCATTTTAGGAAGGATCTTGTAGATCTTTAGCTGTAGGGATGTTCATCTGAAATTTAAGACTAATTTTGGGATGTAATATATTTAAAAAAGTACCACTATGATATTTGATTTTTAAGTGCTTTAGATTTAATTTCAGTCACCTTCCTTTCAACAATGCAAATTTATACAACATCTTTCCTGATTATAGATATCATGGGCCTTTTATGGTGAATATTGGTGCACCAACTTCCATCTTCTATATTTTTCTTGAGAGGGAATTGCTATATGATCCTCTTGAGTTGCTGCATGTATGCGAATTATGCATATTTACATTCATGTTAGGGAGTTGCTGGCTTGCTGCTGATCTACCTCTTATCTGGGCAATTTTCAATATTCAATGAAGAATGGAACTAACACCATATTTATTACGTTTCCTAGTGTTCGAAGCGCAGGATAACCCTAAAGACCTGTATAGGAAGCAGGAAATTGTTTTGTGGAAAACAGTTGTCCGCTGGAAATTACATTTCCACTGTTTGCGAGCATGGAAAACATATGTTTGGAAATGGTGGAATACTAGTTTTGCATGCAACCCCCCTAAAAGTTTTCCTTGCCAGAAACAATCGGAAAATTAGATTTCCCAATCATAGGGCAAACTCACAAAGGCAAACCTCCCCCTTCCTCATCTCTTTCTTTCTCTTTGTTGATACAAAAAAGTTTAAGTTCAAGCTGACGCGCCGGTGTTGACGAGCCAGACGTGCCAAGCCCCTGATGAACGCGCTGGTTGCAAACATGCAAAGAATAAAAAACGGCAAGTACAGATTGACGTGCCAGATGTGCCAAGTGTGACACGCCATATGCACTAAGGCCGGAATGGCCGCTCTGGGTGCCAAATAAGAAACTCGAAAAACCCTAAGTCTAGGTTGACATGCCAGACGCGCCAGAGCCGATGCGCCTGAGGAGCCCAACACCAAAACTGATGTGCCTTGGAACGAGGTCTCCGCCTCTGACGCACCGGCTTGATGTGCCTGATGTGCTAACCCTAAATTTGATGGCTAGTTGAGTTTTGACGTGATTTGTTGCTTTTCAATGTACAATGCAACACATTGTACCATCCGGGTTTTTCGACTATAAATAGGCCAGCTCACTATTTGCAAAGAATAAAAAACGGCAAGTCCGTATTGACGCGCCAGATGTGCCAAGCGTGACAAGCCAGATGCACCAAGGCCGGAATGGCCGCTCTGGGTACCAAATAAGAAAACCAGAAAAAACCCTAAGTCTAGGTTGACACGCCAGACGCACCAAAGCTGATGCGCCTGGCGAGCCCAACACCAAAAATGACGTGCCCCAGAACGGGGTCTGGTCTCCGCCTTTGATGCGCCTGACACACTGGTTTGACTTGCCTGATGCGCCAACCCTAAATTTGATGCGCCTGTTGAGTTTTGACGTGATTCGTCACTTTTCAATGTACGATGCAACGCATTGCACCATCCGGGTTTTTCGGCTATAAATAGCCCAACTCACTATTTGCAACGTACGTGAGAAGAGAGAGAGAGAGAGAGAGAGAGAGAGAGAGAGAGAGAGAGAGACCTTTGGGTATTGCCTGCTGTCAGAAAGAGATCCCTTGTCGTTATGTGAAATTCCGGTAGTTAGAGCTTAAAACCCTAGCCACCAACAGGTGAACCACACCTTCAACGCGTCAGAATCCTCCTGGCGAAAGTGCTGGTGCGTCGGATTAGCTCCGGAGAGAGAAAGAAGTAAAAGAAAGAGAGGGAGAAAGAAGTGTCGAATTGGCTAAGAGGGCCGGCGTGTCAGGTCGCTCCTTGGTGCATCAGGAGCGTCAGCCCGGTGCATCGACACGCGTGTTGTTGCGTCGAGCGTGTCAGCCTGATGCCTGGCACGTCAGCTTTTCAGCTGGCGCGTTAGGCCTTTTACACCATATTTGGTCCCTTTCGCCCTGTTTTCGAGGGATTTTGGAGCCTATCTAGGGTACGTGGTCTCCCTAGGACCACACCAAACAACCATAAAGGTCTTGAAGACTGAAACGGCTAATGAATTACTTAGGATACGTGCCCCGAGGCGTTTGTGGCATACTAACATGGGCTCATATGCTCACCTTAATATCAAAAGGACCGTAGTTCCGAAGCGACAATTGAATCAGTATCAAAAGTTCATTTTTGTGCTCCAAAGCTATATAACGAACTATCATAATCAGTACAATAAATTAACATATTACGGGCGTTGCCCTAATGTAAAATGCGGATAACAACCATCGTTGTGTCCACAGGGGACTACCTTATGTCAAATTACAAAAACGTAAACTGTAACTTTTGAATCACTCGCCCTAACGAGAAATGATATCAATGCTAAGGGTCTCCACCATTTGGAGTCGTATAGTGTTCTACTTGTTCGAAATGGTACTCGCAGACATGACATGAGACGTCCAGAGTCATAGCTAGTCTTCCCGAGGTCACCCATCCTAGAGACGAGCCCCAGAGTTGCACTACACGATCAGAGGCTAATCAATCATCTTGCCCGGAACCAAATCATTGAGATATAAATATTAGACTTATAGAGATGGTGCGGTCCATACAATTAGCTTGATGTGGTTCAAGCGACCATTTTTCTGCAGCCCAGGCGGCCGATTCATTGAAAGACTTAGTCCCTTGCTGACAAGGTCTTTTTGCCTTTAATCAAGGGTTATCTGTATGACATAATTAAGGGCTTGTGCCAGATCAAGTCTTGGAATGTATAGAATCTGGAATCTTTGGAATAAAATTCTCTTTGCGCTTTGTCTATTGTGTGCTTATGTATGTTGTTTGTGATTGCTTATGAATCCCTTGATCCCCAAATGAGAAGATGCAGTAGTAAAAATTTTTCTTGCATATTTCCGTTTGATTCAATCTGCAGTTTTTAAAACTTTTAATTTAAAATTTGGCAATTAAAGATGCGCCCCACGTCATGGATGGTCCAAATAAGTAACCAGACTATCTCCATTATAATCCAAATGGCCCCTACTTCATTTAATGATAGAACATCTTTACCACTCAAAAGTTGTGCATGCATTGGCTCATATTTTGGTTTCAAGCCTGACAGGAACTTAGCCACACAAAACTCTTCATGTTGCTTTCTTTCCTTCTCCAAATTGTTAGTAATTGGCTGATACACATTCAACTCTTCCATATTCCTTCAAGTTTTGAGAAATATTCACCTAGAGATTTATCTCCTTGTTGAAATGTGAAGATTTCTTCAAACAACTGATAGGTATAAGAGACGTTTTTCTTAGATGAATACATCTCCCATATAGTGGGAACCCGCCCCACATGTGCTTTTAGATTGTACTGTTTAATAATCTCGAATGACTAATGCAGCAAACTTTTACGGCTCTTGTTATATATAATACTGCAAGTTTGTGTGAAAAGAGAGAGGTGAGAAAAGAATGGGAAAGAGGGAAGAAGAGGTCATGGTTGTACAACTCCCCCACCTGCTTTTATGCCCTTAAGCTGCAAAACCAAAATACCATCACTTTATACAATTACAATATAAGCCCCTGAGAAGATAAATTATGCACAAAGGAGAGGAACTAAAGGATGGAACCGGAGGATTAGGTGGGCTGTATGTTCACATGGCCCATATTAATCAGCTTTAACAAGCACTACAATAGAATTTGGCCTATGGAGATTGGATATGTGCAGCTGAGTTTCAGGCCCTATAATATATTTTCGTTCATTGTTTTTTGTGTAATTGTTTTCAAGGATATTGGATTGAAGGATACAATAATTTTCACTGTCACGATGAAGAGATTTGTAAGCTCAACGCTTGTTTTTTTTTTTAAAAGCTCAAAGCTTGGTTATTGAAAAACCTATAAAGAATTACGACAAATTCTTCTTGCTGCATGTTTTTCCTGAAATTTTGTGTTAATCACAATACATTGGCTTAAAGTTTGCTTATTGACGAACTTATACATAATCATGACAGAATCTTCTTGCTGCCTGTTTTTCCTGAACTTTTGTATTAATCACGATACACTGTTGCATTTGTAGATTACAATGTCCATTGCAAGAGAAGTAGCATTTGTGATTCGGCTTGGAGTAGAGGTAGGTTGTCTAACTCTTTTTAAATACATTTTAACTGTTTTATGATATTGATTGCTCAAAATTTCTTGTGGATCAGATAATGCTGCACCGATGTGATTCTTCATTGGGTTCATGAAGTGCAGAACAAAACGTCTCTATTCTGTATTCATATGTGGCACCTTTGTATGGTGATCATGGGTTGATTTGGAGGCCCTCTTTCAAGGGCCATAGATGCCTATCCTTGAGGCATTTTTTTCTTCTTCCTCACATTTCTTCACTCAAAAAATCTGGGTCGAGGCAGCACTGCACATTTTACACACAAAAGTTTTTGATAAATGTTCCAAAATGTCTATCTTGAGGCGTTTTAGTATTTTACCCACTTTTTCAAGTTAGAATCTCCTTGGGGGCACCAAAATGCCAATCCATGAGGCATTTTACCATTTTCTAGATAAAAATCTGCACCAAAATGCCAAACCTTGAGGCATTTTTGCCCTCTTTTCAAGTTAAAATTCTCATTGAGGGTATGAAAATGGCAATACTAGAGGCATTTTGCCCACTTCTTAAGATAGACAGTAAGGGCACCTAATTACCTATAGTTGGGGCATTGTGCCCATAGTCCATGTTGATATAGCTGTACACAAATATCCTCTACTCTAACAAAATCAAAGGGCACCAAAGTGCCTATCCTGAGGCTTTTCGCCCACTTTCCAAGCGAATAGTCTGGGTAAAGGCACCAAAATGCCAATGCTTGAGGCATTTGCCTAAGTATTGGTAATGGCAATTAGATGCCTATCTTTGAGGCATTTTTTCGCATTTTCCAAGTGAATGATCTAGATAAACAGTTCAAGATGCCACTCTTTAAAGCAGTTAGCCCACTTTTCAAGTTAAGAATGTAGGAAAATGGCACCTAAATGCCTATCCTTGAGTCATTTTTGCTGATTAAAATAGCGTACCCAGTGTTTTAAATAGCATGTAACATATAGTGTAGCGTTCAACCCTCTATAGCATGTAGAGTAAGCCTAATGATGCTTCTATTTTTAATTATTTTTTTTGAAGGGCCTTCTATTTTTAAATTAAAACAATAGAAAAAATATGATAAATAATAAATAATAAATATAAATATATATTATTTATTTAAATATTTATCTTTAAAAAAATATGATAAATAATAAAAATAACCAAAAAAAAAAAAGAAGAGAAAAGCTATAGGAAAAAAATCATTTTTCATGTAAAAGCATGTTCGAAACAAGTTATATGCAAGCTAAATCAATTACATCAACAAGTTTCTAAGAAAATTACCTTAGTTAATGTCTAAATGAAAGTATCAAAGACCAACAAAATAATAAAAACATCGTATCAAGTTCTACAAAGTTACGTGGAATTGGCTTTCCAAAGAGGAAAAAAATGAAAAAAAAAGTCAAAATATATCCTAAATCAATCATTTAATCAATCAAAATAAAATAAAAATAAACAATTTCGATTAAAAATTGGCAACATGCCTCTATTTATCTTTAAATCAACAAAAAAAAGGAAGAAAATTTCAAGCTCCACAACTGTATGGACGTGAAATGAGGGATTCTTGACTTCTCCTTTGTTTGGGCTCCAATGTCCATGAAATTTTAGCTAGAGGATCCTCTCACAGGGCCGATCAAATCCAGGAAACCTCGTTTCAAACGGTAGTATGGAAAGGGAGAATCGAACTGACAAAATTTTTGGGGCTGGAGGGGTATTTGTGTTGGAACTATAAGGCTTTCAAAACCTTCTTTTGAAACCATTAGTTTTTTAAAGGGGAGTGTTTGTTATGAGTCTTACACCATTTAAAATTGTAATGACTCTCTAGCCGTACACTTGCATGCCCATACACAGATGATTAGCATTGTGCGATGGGTGTGATTACAGAGATATGCCCCATTCACAATCAGACCCACAATTTGGATGGTCTAGATTGATGCATTGTGGTGTTGATGTAGGCCCATGGCCCACCACATGGCCCAACATGTGCTGATTTTGGACTGTTTTGTTATAGTTTTTTCTTTTTTGAAGGGTATTGTTTAGTTATATATTTATGGTATAAATATCAATATTTGCGATTTGCTATTTATGAAAAATATGAGGGCTGATTTAAATAATTAATTGAAGAAATGGGGAGATGTGATTGAAAATACATGGGCCAATTTGAAGATGTAATTGAAGATTTTGAGGATTATTTCCTAAATTTACTTTTACTATTATTAGGCTTTTACCATGGGGGGGGGGGGGGGGGGGGGGGGGGGGGGGGGTAAAAGTTTAATTTCAATAAAATTCAATAAAATTCTCTCCTTCTTTGCTCAAATATTCTTATAGGTATACTGACGCAGGACATTCGACCAACTCATCAAAAGCTCCAGAGCTGATGGGGGAGGCACGGAATATCCTTTTTATCTCATTGCCCAGGCTAGGCCAGGCCCCTGGTTGAACCCTCCTACGTGGGCCCCAAGTCGCATGGGTCGCGTCACATGAGCCACCTGAATCGCACGGGCCACTCGCGCAGGTGAGGCCTGAGTCGCACGAGCCACCCACCCCACACGAGCCACCCACCCCGAGTGTTCCCCTGAGTCACACGGGCCGCCCCACTTGAGCCCGAACCGTGAAAATGCCCCTGCATTATATACTCTTACCCTTTCTTTGCAATCATAGGTCCTAGTCAACAACGGGCCATCTCGGCTTATGAAGACACCAATGATCGAATCATTTGATTGTGGGAACGTGACAAAGAACTGGGAATGAAGTAAAAATTCTGAAAACAACAAAGAGATCCAAGGGGTCAAAAGGAGAAGTTGATATTTGAAGTGATCGATGCATTAACATTGGATCTACACTTGAATTCATCAATGGATCAATTGAGCTATTGATAGTGGCAGTCACATTGATCAACATGCAAATAGGTCTCAACACTCAAATTGAAGCGCCTTTGCAAGAGATGACTATGGCACAAAAAATAGAACAAATATCTCAGGATCCATGAAGAACTTTAAAGCTACAACATACAAGTTTGCACCCACAAAAGTGCAAGCGAAAGAGACATCATCTATGCTAGACTCAAACAAAGGTTGTTTAAGCTAACACTTAGGTTTGCACAACCAACTTGCACCAAAGAAGAAGATTCGTTATAGAGATAGTGTAAGTCTAAAGGTTGAGATTGGTTTCTAACTCAAGGACACATTCTTTTGAGTTTTTCCAAGTGTGAGTTTTTTTCTTAAGTATTGTAGGAGAAGAAGTTTGATATCAATAAAGTCACCACAATTTTCAAACATGTGATGAACTAAAAGGGAGGAAAATATTAAAAAAAAATAAAATAATGTTTTCACACAGCGTAAACTACTTCCCCTATAGTGTATGCTACCAGGGACTTCGCTATTTGTATATGCTACATATTGCTTTAGCTATGCTACGCTACGTAGAGGACACTACACGCTACTCTACGACGCTGTTTAAAACACTAAGTGTACCTGAATGCCCATCTTTGAGGCTGTTGCCCACTTCCCAAGTTAAAAATCTAGTTAAGGGCACCTAAAATGCCTACCCTTGAGGCATTTCGCCCAATTTCCAAGTTATAATTCTAGCGACTTCTAAATGCTTACCTTAAGGCATTTTTCCACTTTTCAAGTTAAAAAAAGTTGAAGGTGCCTAAATGCCTAACCTTAGGTACTTTTGCCTTTTTTCAACTTAAAAATCTGAGTATGCTCCCCTACATGCCTATCCTTGAAGCATTTTGTCTCATTTTCAAGTTCAAGAAACTTGGCAAGGTTAACAAAAATTCCAATCCTTGGGGCATTTTGCCAACTTTTCAAGTTAAAAATCTAGGCAAAGGCATATAAATGCCTATCCGTGAGAGATTTTGGCAACTTTTCAAGCTAAAAATTCAAGATAAGGTCAGTTAAATGCCTACCCTTTAGGAAATTTGCTCACTTGTCAAGTTAAAGATCTGGGTAAGGGCACTTAAATGCCTAATTCATGAGGCATTTTGCCCATTTTTCAAGTTAAAAATCTTGGTGAGGTCACATAAATTCCTATCTTTGATGAAGTTTGCACTTTTCGAGTAAAAAATCTACGTAAGGGCACTTAAATGCCTATCCTTGAGGATTTGCCTACTCCTCAAGTTAATAATCTGGGTAATAAGCACCAAAATGCAGTCCTTGATGCATCATGCCCACTTTTCAAGGTGAAAGTATGGGTGTGAGCACCAAAATTCCAAGCCTTGAGGTATTTTGCTCACTTTTCAAGTTAAAAACCTAGGTAAGGACACTTAAATGGTAATCCTTAAGGCATTTTACTCGCTTTTGTGAAAAAATGTTATTAAAGGCATGTAAATGCCAATCCTCGAGCCATTTTGCTAATTTTCCAAGTTAAAATCTGGGTAAGAGCACCAAAATGCCAACATTTGATGCATTCTCATGTTTGATATTTGGGTAAGGGCATCTAAATTTAGTACCTATATTAGAGGCAGTTTGCCCACGTTTTAGTCTAGATATTCGAGATGCAAAGCTCCCAATAGTCTTCTGTAGTGACAATGAGGTGGCTATTTACATATTAGAAACCTAGTATTTCATGAGAGAACTAAGCACATAAAAATGGATGCCATTTCATTAGGTGTAGGTGACATCTAAGATAATCTGTATCTCGTATGTTCCTTCTACAAATCCAACTTGTTGATGTCTTCACATTAGTTGCTTCTAACGAAGTGTCGCTCCTGCTTTGAATTGCGCTGCTGCTCCCCCTTCCTAGCTATTTATACTTCCTAGCTATTTATACTTGGTAAAATGTTAAAAAAAGATGCTTCCTTGCTCCCATAGACAAATATGTTGCCGCTTTGCTTTAGGCTTCATGCAACTATGACCCTTTTTTTTATATTATGAAAGGCCATGCAACTATGATCTTCACCAGCCTTGTAGAATGAAACAAAATTGATGAACTACTTGACAAGCTAGGCATGATTGGTATGTATGCACTAGGTTGAGGGGGAAGTAAATTGTTATATTTCTTTTGCCTGGGTCTTCATTTAATATTGCTTCTTCTTAGCTTTTTTTTTTTTTTTTTTTTTTTTTTTTTTTTTTTTGCTATAACTAGTCTAAACGGTGTTTTAAATAGCTTCACTATGCACCTCTAAAAAAAAAAAGCTTCGCTATGTAGCATGTAGCTTAGCCTTAACGCCACATAGCTCGTGAAAATAGCTTACGTCACGTGTAGCCCATGCTACATGCTAATTTTGCACATGTTACGCGCTACATAGCCCACAATACATGCTATGTATCTTACACTACAAGTTATTTTTTACTAAAATCAATTAATGTTTTCAATGATTTGTTACATTTTTCATTTTTTAATAAAAAATGGTTATCTTTTCAATTGGTTTAGTAAAATAATATTAGTGATAGTATTAAATCAGTTAGGTTGCTCTTTAGTTACCTTTATACTTAATCTTTGCCTATTTTCTTATTATTTTAGGTTGCTTGCTTGCACCAAATGTCATTAAATTTCATTATTAATTAGACTAATTTGATGCAAAATATCATGAAATTTCATGATATTTGGCACAACCAAGCACAACCTTGACTAGAAATCTAAAAGTAGCATGTAGCTTACACTACACACTATATAGCTTAAGCCTCATGCTTCAGAGGGGTGAACTGTACACTATACGCTATTGTCTATTTAAGACACTGTGTCTAATACAAAAAAAGAATTATTTTATGCCATTCTAAATATAGAAGAGCTAATCTTCCATCTTAGTCAACTAATCATTATTTCCCCTCTACTCTTCTTTCTTTTCATTTATTTTCTTCTTTCTCTAAATCTCTTTTTATAAAATCAAGTGTCATATCTCTTTCAGGTTGCTATTGTTGTTGGTGGAGGTAATATCTTCCGTGGAGCCTCTTGGGCAGGATGTAGCGGCCTTGACCGTTCATCTGCTGACCACATTGGGTATGTAAACATTGAAATTTTACAATGGATGCGTTACTATCTCATGATAACACTTGCTAATGACTGGCGGTCTTATTTATTTATTTATTGTGGATGTAATGTACATCTAGTTTTGATCTCTTGATATGGGGTTTCATGTTCTTGTGTCTATTTCTCTACCTTGTGATAATCAAGTTGTGATCCATATTGCCTCCATTCCAGTCTTCCATGAGAGGACCAAACACATTGAAGTTGATGGTTACTAGATAGGGGAGAAAGTTGCTTCCAAGCTTCTATGTACATTTGTTTGTTTGGACCATCAACTCATGGATAATCCCACTTAGTGATTTAAATATCGGTATTAATTCATGCATCGTACCCCTGGGATATGGAAACATATTGGTATTGCATGGGAAATATTGCAGAATGTATCATTATTTTTGGAAAACATTGGAAAAATGATCGAATTTTTCAACGAAACTTCAGGGGATGTTAAAAAAAGACATTATTATACACTTAAAACTAGAAAGATCACAAAACAGAAGTACACAATATGTTTCCTTTGTATAGGATCTTAAACTATGCATTGTCTAACACAAAAGATGCAATTATATCCAAAATGAATTCACATCATTTATAAATCATACAAGACAAGTATGAAAACACAACCGACACATGAAAACCCAAAAAAGAAGTATAAATATTTATGTGCCATCATTACACCTTTATCTTAGACCCACATAGAGTTATGAGGCGGCTCAAAGTCATCATCTCCATCTCTATTAGGGTGCTTATAGTATTGTTGCTCCATGAATTGACAATATTATGCCCAGGTCATAGTAGAATGATACCAACTCATATACTCTCTCAGCTATCACTGATACTCATCCTCTTCAAATTGGATTAATATGCCCATCCATGGGTCTTGCGTAATTGCTACCGTTGTGGCTAATGTTGCTTGTATGCATAAGCATACTTCTTCTTGTATCTGTAGTCAAATAATTGTATCCATGTACTATAACTATTAGAGTCGCTCGTAGCATATCCAATATTCGAGTTGTCAGTATCGCTACAAGTTTCACTGGCCGGAGATAAAGATAAAATATCATTATCGCCGATAACTGGAAATGCAGGGAAAAAGGGGGAAACATGGGGGGAAATGGGGATTTTTTTTAGTGAAACTTCAGGACATGCCTAAATACACATATTTACATATTTAGAAATAAAAAAATTTGCAAAAAGAATGCATACACAATAAGTTTTCATGTAATGGAAGCCTAAAAGCATGCTCTATCGTAAGAAATCACTCTAATAATAACTAAAATGAGTTTATATAATACAAATGCAGCTCACATGAAATAATTAAGACATGCAAAAATAAATGAACTAAAAATGGCACACATTTCTGGAGCCCACCTTTATGTATGTATTGTATATCCACGCCGTCCATCCATCCAACCATCAAAACACTCATCCATCCAACCATCCAACCATCCCATCCATCCAATCATCCATCCATCCAACCATCCCATCCAATCATCCAAACATTCATCCATCCATCCCATCGAATCATCCAAACATTCATCCATCCATCCATCCCATTTATCCAACAATCTAACCATCCCATCAAATCATCCAAACATCCATCCATCCGTCCCATATATTCATCTAACCATCCCATCCAAGCATCCAAACATCCATCCATACATCCAACCTTCCCATCCATCCAACCATCACATAAATGATCCAAACATCCATCCATCGTATCAAATAATCCAAACTCCAACCATCCATCGAATCAAATCATCCAAACCAACCAACCATCCATCCATCCATCCTATCTAGTCATCCAAACGTCCATCCATCCATCCAACCATCCCATCTCATCCATGCATCCAACCATCCAACCATCCAATCACGTCCATCCATCCCATCCATCCATCCCATCCAATCATCCAAACATCCATACACCATCCCATCCATCAATCCAAACATCCATCTATCCATCCAACCAACCATCCTATCCATGCATCCAACCATCCTATCCTTGCATCCAACCATCTAACCATAGGGCCCTTATTAGGTGCGGTTTCGGCCTCAACCAAGACCCTAGCCCTTACTGCAGGGCCCACCTTGATGGATGTATTCCATGTCCATCTGTTTTGCAAGACCCTTTTAGGGCATGAGCCTAAAAATGAAGTAGATCCAAATCTCAAGAGGACCTTATCATAGGAAACAATGGTGATTGACCATTAATGGGCTACAAAAGTTTTGGATCAAGCTGATATTTGTTTTCTCCCTTCACCCATGTTTATGTGACCTTATCGATAGGTTGGATGGCAAATAAACATATGGAAACATTAAGGTGGGCCCTACGAAGTTTTTAATGGTATGGCATTCAATCATCATTGTTGTATGGTCCACTTGAGATTTGGATCTTCTTCATTTTTGGGCTCATGCCCTAAAACGTTCTGAAAAATAGATGGACAAATACACCATGGTGGGCCACATGATCTTGGGTGAGGCATGGGCTGCACCCAATCCACTTCCTTCAACCATCGTACCTTTTTTTTTAAAGTTTTATTTTAACTATCAATTTTTTTATGTAAAATGGTGGTGAACCATTTTTATTATGTTGTGTGGAACTCACATTATAAAATAACTTAAAAGTTACCTAATCCATTAGTTTTGTTTTTAGGCAAAATGGTGGTGACCCATGTTTTTAAATGGTGTCAAACGCACATTTTAGAAATCTTAAAAGTTAAGTTAAAAAGGAAAGAACTTGAAAGAGGGTTTTGAAAACCCCTCTTTCAAAAGCCTAATTTCGACACAAGCTCTCTGCAGCTGCAGCCGCAGCCACGGCCGCAGGTATTATAAGCCTAGAATCTTGAAAGCATCTTCAAGCTCGCACAGTGGATTCAATTTTTGACGGAAATCCCAACAAGATTAGAAAAAAGCTCGCTGACATCCTGAATTTTATGGGTTATTACATACTTTTGAAGACGAGCACTATTGATCAATCATTTCTCGATCTTCCAGGAAAAGGTATTTCTAAAATTTGATTTTTTTTTTTCCCCAGTATTTACGGTTCGATTTTGTCAGCGAAATTTTGAAAAAAAATCGGCAAAATCTGAAAAAATCGGTGAAATCTTGTTGATGTCGAGGAGAGAACCGAAATATGGGGTTTTCGGTTTCGAAGGGCCGGCGATACCGAAAATATCGGCGATAATTCGATATCATTGCTGATAATTTAAACACTGAGCATATCCACGAGGTCTGTAAAATAGTGGAAAAAGAGTTTGAATAGAGAATAAGAAAAGAGAAGAGAAGAGAATGCTTTCAACCTCCCCACCCCCAATGTTGTGAAAGTTTCATAATTACAGAAATGTCATTAATAACAAAAGAAAAAGAAAAAAAAAATCTGTAATACTATCCTAAACCAAAATAAGCCATATCACATTCGTTAACACACCCTCTCAAACTAGAGCATAGATATTATGTATGCCAAGCTTGGAATATATATGTGTTGCTTGAGTGGAACGAAGAGCCTTGGTGAACACGTCAACAAGTTGGTCCTGAGGTTGAATATATGGAGTAGAGATTTCACAATTGGAACTTTCTCATGTATGAAGCGACAATCGACTTCGATGGATTTAGTTCTTTCATTATAGATTGGATTGTTTACTATATGTGAAGCAACTTTATTGCTATGTGTGAAGCAGCTTGATTGTCACAAAATAAATGCATAGGTAGGTACATTGTAAATACCTTTTTCTACAACAAGTTTTTATCCACATCAACACATAGGAGGTATGAGCCATTGCTTTGTACTCTGCTTCGGCACTCAATTGGGCCACCACACTTTGTATCTTGCTCTTCCATGTTATTAGATTTCCTCCCACAAATGTACAATACTAGTAATGGTTTGTCTATCTACTAAGGAACCTACCTAGTTGCATCTGAATATCCTATGATCCGAAGATGATCATTCCATTTATACAAAATTCCCAAGTGTCATTCTGCTGAAGTGAATCCATCTCTTCCTTCATAGCTTGCTTCCATCCTTTATATGACTTAGTAACAAAGTGACAAGACAATGAGGGGGCAAAGTCATGAAAATTTGGAGATAAGCAATGAAAGGAAACATATTTAGAGATGGGATAATTGGTACACGTATGCTTACTTTTTCTTAGGGCAATAGGAATATCATGTATATCTTGTGAACTCACTAGACCACAAGTCTTTGAAGAAGATATGATGGGCGGAACGTCATGATCGGCTGTATCATCGATCCGTTTTTATCGGGAGTAGACCTTCAGTTGAGGCACAAATACAATGGGAATGGAAGAGGTAGTCAATGATGGAGGCTGAGAGTCTTCGTTGACCACAATAGGTATGGTAGCAATTTCCATGTCATTCACGAACAATCATTGGCAAATAAATTAAACCCAAACTTAGTAGATATTTTAATTGGAACCCAAACACCTAAATGAACTAAAGAGAAAGGAATTAAACGACGCTTCTTTGCACTTGGTGGAAAAGTAACATGGTGATGCCTACTCAAGTAACATACATCATACTTTAGACATGACATTGATGACAAGGAAGGAATGACACCCTTAAAAATCTTCAATGATGGATGATCGAGATGACGGTGTCACTGATAAGCTAAGATGTCTTTTTGTGTTATTGCACCCACAACATCATGATCAATATAGCACAGCTTGTCTTGATGCTTATGTTCTCCACCAATCTTCCTCTTCGTCTTTAGGTCCTGGAAAACACAATGTGAAGGACAAAAAGTGACGCAACCGTTAAGGGATTTGGTAAGTTCGCTAACAGACAGAAGGCTAAAGGAAAATTTAGAACAATAAAACAAATGATAATGAAAGAGAGGAACTTGTATGAACGATACCCATTCCACATACTTCGGATTGGGCATCGTTTGCCAGAGTGACAGAAGAGCCTATTAATGAGCCTTCAATAGATGAAAACACTCTAGAATGACTTGTTATATGGTCGGATGCTTCAGAGTCAATTGCCCATGGAGTATGAGACTTTGATCCTAAACAAGCCATACCTGAGGTCATGAATGTAGCTGTAGGGGTGGAAGTAGCTACAGAAGTAGTAGGAACAAGCTTACTTTTTTTATTGTTCAACAACTTCGAATTTTCTTCTTGAGTTATAGTAACTATTTCACTAATCATATGTGCCTGTGGAGCAATAAATGTATAATTAGCCAGATGAGGCCCACTGTTGTCTCTAGTGTGGGCAGCTTGATTAGCCCATGCAAGCTTACCATGAAGGTCCCAGCATATTTCAACAAAATGATTAAAGTGCTCACAATATGTGCACTTCCTAGGTCTACAACCTTTGCCACGACCACGTACCATGTCACCATGACCATCCCTTCCACCACAACCACCACTGCTACCCTAGCCAGAGAATGGTGCTAGAGCTGAGCTATCATTAGCTCTACTTTTAAAGCCCAAAGAAATACGCTGGAGGCGTGCATAAAGATGGTTCATCTTTGCCACCTAAAATTTGTGCACGAACTAGTTCGTATTCACGTTTCAACCCAGATAAGAACTTAGCTACTCGGAACTCTTCACATTGTTGATGTAATTTCTCCAAATCAGTAGTTAGGGGCTGATACACATTGAGCGATCCCCACATTCCTTTGAGTTTGGAATAGTATTCTCCCAACAATTTATCTCCTTGTTAGAGCTCGAATATTTCTTCATAACAGATGAATACATCTCTTGTAGAGCATGCTACACTTCCTTAGTTGTTTCAAAAAGCATAACATTTGCACTTATGGAGGGTTCCATACTATTCCATTACCGTGTCATAATTTGGGTCATAATTTGGGCGTTTTCCTAGATCCATTGATCATAAGTATTGGAATCTTCATTAGGTTTCTTTGTGCTTAGATATCTCCAATTTTCCATGGTCACGAGAGAAACTTGGATTGACTTAGACCACTATAAAAAAAATTTGTCCCATTTTTCTTGATAGAGATTATTTGAACCCCTAAAAAAATCAGATGGGTTTATAAATATCCATATTAGGGGTCACATTTTCTCCTTAACAAATAAAAGAAAGGTACCTCACAAATACAAACATTGGCTAACCTAGAACAATCGATGAGCACCACACTTGAATACTTCACACGATGCACACGAAACTTTAGACAAAAGAATCAATCGACATGTCCACTTCCAACCGGCCACGAAGAAATATAGTCATGAACATAGCATTCAACACGGGTAACTAGTTGACACGTTTGCAACAATCACACGTGAGGTGATATTATTCAAGAAGTCGATGTCTTCATTCCCCCACGCACGCATGAACCATTACATAAGGCTCGACTCAAAAAAAAAAAAAAAAAAACCCTAAGTTTTTTAAGAAATTTTCAGCGCTAGCAAGAAATAAGAAGATTTGGAGAAGAAGAAGGATGAGAAACGACAAAGCTTTGATACCATGTAAAATAGCGGAAAAGAGAGATGGAATAGAGAAGAAGAAAGAGAGAGAAGAGAAGAGAATGGGCCGAGTTAGGGTTCACACCCCCCCTCCTCATGTTTTGAACGTTTCATAATTACAGAAATGTCATTAATAACAAAAGAAAAAATCCCTCTATGTTCTAGACCCAAACAACACATCTAAGTAGGCTTTTTAGGCACATATTACATTTATTAACAAGGTCCATAACCATATAATCCATATCCATACTATGGTACAAAACTAGAGATGTGTTATCCACCACTGACTTCCATGGATCCCATTCTCCATGCTAAAGACTCCTCAGTGCCACTTAGCTATTTCTTACGTCGTTCATACATTTTTCGGTTGAGAAGCTTGTGATGGGCCAAGACGAGAACTATGGTCTTCGTCCCAGGTGGCATGCTTAAATTTTGTCCCTAGTGAACCGGCCAAGAGACCTCTGACTCTCTTTACGAACATCCCTGCTGCTGTCACCCCTGTCACTATCATCACCATCACCATCACCATCACCATCACCACCATTGCCGCCACCTCCATCGTTCTTTGTATCATCAGTGTTAGAGAGAGTATGGTCACCGTGTGTCCCATGAGATTCTGATGCTTGGTTGCCTCAAACACCCTCAACAATGGGTCAAAAGCTTTAGAGGGAGGTCTTGCCTCCTCTTCAACCACATTAACATTAATGCTTTATAATGCTGCCTGCTTTGCTATCTTGGGATCCAGCTAATGATCTACCAGATCTAGGTCAACTGACGTAACCCACTCTTAAAGTGGTTCATTTGCATCCCTTTCATAAAATGCATTTTGACCAAATCATGTGAATTAGTTATCCATCTTCTATTTTTCTTGCACTTTCTTCCAGTAACTTATCTCATAGCTTGATGTTCTAGTGGCAAAATACCAGCTTTTGGTGCCTCTCGTGGCCCAGCTTGTTCTACTTATTCGTGTGAATGAGCAAAAAATGTGCTCCAATTTCACTCACACAGTTATGATGACAATGTTTGTGCGAGTGTCCAAATAGCTAACTGTTGCAAGGTCTTGCAATCACTCCCGTACATTGACCACCATTTCTCTATAAATCGATCATGGCCGTCTGTTAGTTGCATATATATATATATATATATATATATATATATATATATATATATATATATATGAAAGCTAACTTTTAACTACAAGCCTATAACAACTATTTACATGGCTTCATCATCTTCCTCAACTCTCTTACAACTTCGCATCCAAACAACCGCCTCACATCTCCAAAGTCCACATTCTATTATAGCATTTAATTAATTGTCAATGTAATGTTTGGTAGGAACTTAGACAAGAATTAAATGTAGCATTTTACCTCATTCCTGAAATGAGCTTTTTCCAGAGAATTAGAGAATAACTTCTCTTCTTGCACTGCCCTCTTTAAGCCGTTGTCCTCACTGAACCTATAACTGTAGTAATACTTGGGGTTTAAGAAGTATGCTGAAACCCCATCACAATGCACATATTTTGTAGTGTAAAAAAAAAAAACTATATTGGTCCATACCATGTAAGCAACTAATAAAGTATGAAAACACATAGAAAATTAAATCTAATTACTTACCAACCTTGTTAAGTGGGTTCTCGAAAGGTCTTATGCCATCGGTTATCAATGATTGCGAGCACCCATTATACACCTTCGGGGTTTTTGCCTTGATTACATCTTTCATGTACTTTATAGACTCATACATGGAATCCATTGACGGATGTCTCTTTATCCACCATTCTTAGAACTGTAAATGGGGTCCATAATACCCAACGCACTATGTAATCGTCCTAGGAAGAGTTGTTCATGACAATTCCCTCAATCGTCGTCGCCAGAACTTTCCCGCTCTGATTCCAATTTGCACTCTTTAGAATTAATGGGTTTTTAACTCCATGATTGTGTTTCAACATGCTTTCTAAGGTGATAAAATTAATGGCAAACCAGCATAAGATTTGATTTAAATTGTAAACCATTAATTGTAGGATTTTAACAACTATGCTCCTATCTACAGCCCCACATTTATAGCATAACTAGCATACACAATAAGTGAACCATCCACTGATTTAATTTAATTTCAGTGGTTATATGTTGATCCAAAGCATCAATCTTGTGCCCCTATAACGAATCCTTCTAGAAGTAACGATCTTGATGTCAACATCGAAGTAACAATCTTGATGTCAACATCTAAAACATCCATCCCATATGGTAGAGTACACAGGTCTAGGTGTACGTGTGGTGCAGTTTAATAAAGTGTGAGGAGTTGTTACCTTGTTCTGTAGTCCTTCAGAGCACCTTATCTAGAAGATAATTGTGTATCCTTTTTATTTTGTTTTATTTAATGAGTTATTGTGACTAATTACCATTATAAATAAATGATTTTAGAGGGGGAGGAGATACAAGTCCTCTCTATCTCTTCTCCTCTCCCTATTTCTACATGCTATCAAAGTCGCTTGCTAATCTTTCTTTTCTGTTTTGACAGTCCACTGTCCATCCCTCTCTCCTTAAACCATGTATCACGATGGAGGAATAGATTTACACTCATCATCATCATACAGAGTCCATCCTCCTCCCAATCGTTCATCCCTATCCGACAACCCAAAATTCATTTGCTCTTCATTTGCTCCAGTGTGTACTGGGCCTTTGAGCCAACAATCTCGACCATCCACATCAAATTCTTCAGATTTGGGGCCGTCTTGATCTCCGTCTGCAACAGTCACTAGATCTTGATCTTGATTTCGCCTGGACTTTTGACCTATGCCGTACCATCCCTGAAGCCCACTCTAATCTCTCAATCCCCACTTGAAGCCCTCTCTAGTTCCATACCCATTGCTACCCAAAATCCTCACCATTTCTGTACTCATTGTTGTCCAAAATCCTCGTTGTCCAAAACCCATGCTACAACAAATGTTGTCATCGCCAGGAACCTTTGCAATCACCATCGCCAAATTTGATAGTTACATTTTTAATTGTTTGTCGTCGAACTCCACCTTGCCAAGCCTCATCTTTGTTCTCGTTTAGTTCGAGGTTTTGTTACCCCATTTTCATTTGGGAGAAGGGGCATCACTTTTGAGCCCTTTTCTCGTTGTGTGGTCTTAGGGTGCACATCATTCAGTGTAACTTTAGAGCCCTATTTAGGCACCGACCATTGATGGCTCCTTTGACCAGGATTCTGCTTATCACTACGTCAGCGTCATCATTGCTACTAAATTGTCTAAGAGTAAGACTACTTTAATTCAGATATCCCTTGGGCTTCCAATTAGAACTAGTGCCATACCAGTTTATCTGCTACTGAGGTATTCTAGAGCCACTTGAAGTGCCTGCAATTCAAATCACAACCACCAAAAGTGTTGTAGCCACCTGAAGAGCCAGTGATTCAAACCCCACCCACTGGAAGTGCAAACGGTTCACATCCTAGCCATAAAAAAAGAATTGTTTAACAACAGCCAATGAAAGTGCAAACCACTCTTCAAAAAGTCATCTAAAGTGCACTCAGCCTCTCCTGCAACTTGAGGGGGAGTGTTAGAGTACATAAGCGTACGTAATAGGGAGAGTACATTGGCAAGTTGGGCATGTATGACATAACGGGGACTATTATGGTCCACCTCAAGTTGGGCATGCCGCCGAGATAAGGAGTGTATGTGTGGTGGACCATACTAAAGTGAGAGGTGTGTTTACATTGTTCTATAGTTCTTTAGAGCACCTTATCTGGAAGATAATGGTGTATCTTTTTTATGTTGTTTTATTTAATAAGGAGTATCTCTTGTACTTAGGTAGAGGAGGAACATGTCCTCTCTATCTTCTCACCTCCCTATTTCTACACCCATCATAAATATTTATTCTTGGCATAGTGTTCGGAGTATCGATATCACTATAAGTTTCACTGGTTGGGGATACGAAAACAATATCGATATTGTTGATAATGTCGTTCATAATCAGAAATGCGGGGAAACATGGGGAAAACGGTGGAATTTTCAGTGAAACTTCAAGAGACACTAAAATACACATATTTGTATGTTTAAAAATTTAAAAAAAAAAATGCAAAAAGAATACATACATGATGAGTTTCCATTTAACGGGAGCCTAAAAGCATGTGCCATCGTAAGAAATCAGTCCAACCATCCCATCCATCCCATCTAGCCATCCAATCTTCCATCTAAACATTCATCTATATTTTAGAATATTGACAATATACGATATTTCGCCAAGAAATCATCAACAATTGGAAAAGAAGCGAAAGACTATGGTCTCGATATCGTGTATGCTGCAATAACGATAATATCGAGATATAATCAATATTATCATCGACAAATTTAACAATGCATAGAACCATGTGCTTATAAAAAATTTGAAATGAATTTTTTTTTTTAAATAAACGGATTTTTTATGATATCAATACGTTGGTGGTATTATCGAAATATTGCCGATACACTTGTGATACAAGCGACACTGAGAATTTACATAGTCGAAAATATTGGTGATACATTGGCAACAAGGTGTCCCATAATGGTAATGGTGGTCGTAACGGCCACCACCGTTACTGTTACAATACGGGTTGTAACGGCTGTTACGGACCCTGTATTGGCCGATACAGTCCTTTTTAATTTATTGAAAAAAAAACTGTTATAAGACTGTTACGGTCCGATACGGGGCCGTATCGGATTGATACGGGGCCGATACGGGGCTGTATCGGTCCGATACGGGCTGATATGGGGCCGTTACGGCTATTTTGACCCCGTAACACGTAATGGTCATGACCGTTTTCGTTACGTATCGGCCGATACGTAACCGTTTTGGGATACCTTGATTGGCAATGCAAGCGACACCTAAAATTTACGTAGTTGAAAATATTGGCGATACTTAGCGATACATTGCTGATACCTGGAATTTTTAATGCTACCCAATGTTTCAAATAGCGCTTGTAGCGTAGCAGTAGTGCACACTACGTAGCGTAGCTAAATAGCGTAAATCTCCTTCTCGTAGCGTACGCTACAACTACGTAGCATGTAGTGTTTGTAGCATACGCTTCAATATATATATATATATTTTTTTATAGCTTTGTTTGTTAAAAATGGTGTAAAACTCACATCATGAAAAACTTATGTAAAGTTAAAGTTAAAATCAAACCTTCCTTTGTTTACCTTCACTTCTTTTTTTTTTTTTTTTTGTTGGGTTAGTACTTAGTACACACATCCACACTGTTAGTCACACTTCAATGTTGGCCACCCCCCACGCTGGGAATCGATACCGGGACCTCAGTGTTGAAACGAAGTTATCTTCACTCAGTCTACCATTGTCCCAAAGGTGTGGGTATTTGTTTACCTTCACTTAAAATGATGGTGATCCTTTGTTAAAGTTGGTGTGAAACTCGCACATTAAAAAACCTTTAAAACTAAACTTAAAAGAAAAAGGGTTTCGAAAGAAGGTTTTCAAAAACCCCTCTTTACATTGATGACATCTGTATTGTACTTAATACTCTTAACCTATAGGATTTTTATTTCATTTTCATACTTGTGAGTTATGACTTGTAGTTTCAATTAGACATTATTAATTAAAATAGTTTTCTTAGAAAGTTGTTGATGTAATAATTATGTGATTTGATTTATAACTTTATATATTTGGTTTGGCTTTTGATAAGTGCTAATTAATAACCTTTTTAACATGCTTATACTTGAAAAATCAATCATCTTTTAGGCACGCATGCACAAATAGAAGTATCTTGTAGCTCACGCTACACGCTACAGAGGGCTGAATGCCACAGAACATGCTACTGCTATTTAAAACACTGATACTACCAGTGCTATCAGTATCGCCAAGGTGGAGATAAGAATAATGTTGGGGTTATTTCGATAATATCAGGGATACTTCGAACAACGATTCTTGGAAAGATTTTTATAACTTCATGCAGCTTATCTTTGTTTCCACAATTGCAACAAACAAGATGCTATGCATTCTAATAATTTCTCATAGCCTACATATAGATTGGGAGTTACTTATACCGCTTGTATTCTAGAATATGATGTTTATCCTTCTCATGGTTATCACCGAGAAGGATTAGAAGTGGAGTCCACACCTTCTATGGATCTGTTTGATTATCAACTTTTTTGTCTTTACCATATGACTTTTTGTTGCATATTTTAATTTAAGATAACTGGAATCACCATTCACCATAGATTATCCATAATTAGAATATACGTGATTACAATAACAACTATCATGAAGCACTTATATGCATTCTATCCCCAGTTAATCCAATATTATGACGGGGGCATGCCCACGTACACACTCTTAGCAGTGGTTCGGGCCATCACACCCGGAACATAAAGTGTATGTTATTTTACTGCATGAAATCACTATTTCTTTGTTTAGTATGCACAATTCTAATTGATATATTGTCATCATAAACACCAGTACCAAATGAATTCATCTGTACTTTGATACATCGAATCACACTCAAATTGAGTTTTGATTTCCAAAATAGGTCTAGATCTAACAGAAAACAATTTCCTCTCCTTTCTCTTTGTTTTAAATGAAGAAAATGCACAAAAGTTTTGAGAAAAGAGAAAAGAATGAACAAAATGGCCTCTGATTGGCATATCGGCTATTACTGCCCCCTGATAATCTAGGGAACCCGTTTAAACCCTCTGTACCGTATTGAACCTGGCTTGATATGACCCGTTTACTTCCTTTGTTTAAGCTCTTTTCTGTTAATTTTCTTTCATTATTAATCAAATTAAAGCTATGGAGATAACCATTCAAGATAAGAAATTGTAGAAAAAATTCTTGACAGTCCATGTGTAAAGTTTCATCATGTAGTTGCTGCAATAGAAGAATTCTTACAGATTTATCTACTATGAGTTTACATGAAATAATAGGTTCTCTTCCATCACAAGAGCAAAGCATGACTAGGTTTACTGAACAAGACTTAGAACAAGCATTTCGCTCAAAAGTAAGCACTTGTTTGGATTGGGGTAAACTAGGTGAAGGCAAGGACATAAGCGGATGCTAAACTGACATCAGCACTAGGGCAAGCAAACCCCTTGGACCTGTTTGTTTTGCTGGAGAAATTGTGAAGGAAAGTGCTTCCCCCTTGCATTGTCAATTGTTTGGTTTGCCATTTTCGAAGGGAAACCACTTACCTTCCAATTTTTCCATTCAAAATGTCACATCAAAGGAGAACCTCTATTCTCACCATTTGAATTTTTTAACTAAAAAAAAGAAAGAAAGCTTTTCCTCACTTGCCAAGGAAAGCAAATAGGTTTCCTTCTCTTTCTATGTAATCCAAACAAAAGAAATGTTAAATCAAAAGGAAATTGTTTGCTTCCCCTAGTTTACCCCAATTCCAAACAGGCCCCAAGGGTGTGTTTGGTGGCACCAAATTTCATGAAAGATAATGAAACTTTGCACCAAATTAATCTCATTGTCATGTAATATCATGATATTTGTTGCAACCAAAGATGCCCAAATTTGATGAAGATTATGTGTTAATGGATAAAAAGAAAAAAGAAAAATTATGGCAAAAGTAAAAATGGCAGGAAATAAGTATTGAGATGTTTCCTATCTTGCCAATAGGGCAAAAGCTAGATTAAAATCTGAAAGTTCTGATGAATCTTGGCTATAGCATTTGAGACATGGTCATTTGAATTTTGAAGGCTTAAAATTATTGAAGTGGTAGAATATTGCGATGGGTTTGCATTTTATTAATAAAGAAAATTATGTAAAGATTTATCTATGGGGAGCAATATAGATTTCCTTGTCTTTGGTTGAGTGTGTTTTGTTTGTTTTCATGACTGCTATTTCCTATGTGTTTGACATGTTTTAAATAGGGGGAAAAGAGAGTCTTGATTCATTCAGTAGTTGAAGACATCTGAAAACTTGTTTCCCTCTATTCAATCTGATTTTTCTTGGTT
Organism: Liriodendron chinense; assembly: GCA_003013855.2. Lineage (NCBI taxonomy): Eukaryota > Viridiplantae > Streptophyta > Magnoliopsida > Magnoliales > Magnoliaceae > Liriodendron > Liriodendron chinense. The sequence continues at coordinate 1,699,737 of ML058415.1, read as the reverse complement.
TAGCATGCTGGCAACTGTTATGAATGCAATATTCCTGCAAGCAACAATGGAGAGCATTGGCATCCCAACACGTGTTCAGACGGCATTTCGCATGTCTGAGGTTGCAGAACCATACATCAGAAGAAGGGCAATTAGGCATTTGGAGAAAGGAAGAGTTGTGATCTTTGCAGCTGGAACTGGCAACCCTTTCTTCACAACAGATACAGCCGCAGCCCTCCGTTGTGCAGAAAGTGAGTCAATTTCTATGTATCAATGTGAATTGAATGTGACTTATTGCACATGTTATTGCAGTTCCCATGGGAAGACATGGAAAACGTGTACAAGATCCAGACTACTAATCTGCCAGGTCCTTTATATTGGCCAGGGCTGCAACTTGGGTTCAGGCAACTTGTACCCCAACTGACCCAACCCGAGTTCGGTCAGGTTGTCAAGGTCCTTGGGTTAGGGTTGGAAAACTCTAACTTGATTTGAATTTGGGTTGAGGAAATCCAGATTGGCTTAGGTCGGGTTGGAAATAATCCCATGTATTTGGGTCGGTCAGTTAGGTTGAGTATTGAGGAATTTGGGTCAGGTCGGATTGCGGGCTGGGTCCTCCAAAGGTCAGACCGGCTTGGTTGACCCTCAATCTGACCCAACCTGCCCAAGTTGCACCCCTAATATTGGCCATGGCCTAAAATTAGGTACCAGATAATCAAAACCACTATATTTGGGACAGAGGTGACCACTGCTCGTTATTGGGCGTTGGAATCGACCATCTGACCTGCCTGATTTTTGGGCCATGTGGCCATATATTGTTGGTCTTTGGGGTAATTTAGGGGCATTTTCACACCGGGCTCGAGTGGGGTGGCCCATGTGATGCGGGGGCACACTCAGGGTGGGCGATCCGTGTGAGGCGGATGGCCCATGTGAAGTGGGGCCCACGAAGGAGGGTTTGGCCGAGGTCCTGACCCGTGTGAAGCAAGAGCCTGGACTCTGAGATAAAGGGATTGATTTGCCACGCTCTATCAGTTTAAGCTTTTAGAGCAAGTGGGTAGTCGTCCTAGGTCAAAATGGTATCAAAGTGGGAGGTCTCGCGTTTGAGACTCCTCATTGGGGGTGATTAATGCAGGGGCATTTTCACACCGGGCTCAAGTGAGGTAGCCTTAGTGATGCGGGGGCACACTTCGAGTGGGCGATCTATGTGAGGTGGATGCTCATGTGATGTGAGGCCCATGTGAAGTGGTGCCCACGAAGGAGGGTTCGGCCGAGGGCTTGGCCTGTGTGAAGCAGAAGCCTGGGTTATGAGATAAAGGAATTAATTCGCCACGCTCTATCAATTCGAGCTTTTAGATCAAGTGGTTAGTTGTCCTGCGTCATGGGGCCATTAGTCTAGATCTTGTAGACGCGACATGTCCCAATGGGAACTTGCATACAGTAACTCCAACTATATGTTATAAAGCAAGATTAGATTAATGCGGGCATTCCTACATATGGTTTTACATTCACGTAATACACAATAGCAGATGTTGGCCACAATTTCTATTTTCTGATAGCACTTATCCATTATTCAGTTAATGCTGAGGTCGTGCTGAAAGCTACAAATGTTGATGGTGTCTATGACAATGATCCCAAGCTTAACCCGAATGCCCACCTTCTTGAAACTCTTAGCTATCAGGATGTGACTACGAAGGATCTGTCGGTCATGGACATGACTGCTATCACCTTGTGTCAGGAAAACAATATCCCTGGTATGGTTGGATAATACTGAGTTGGAGAACTTCTCATAACCTTTACATTCTGCAGAGTTCCCTTTACCCTACATGCTTCTATCAGTGTGAACCTGGACCATGTCAGACAATGGAGCTGCGCCTCTGGCGGTCCCCATCATGTATATGACCTTGCAAAAAGTCGGGCTGGTCCGCTCATCATGCGAACCATGTGTACCATTAATTCGGAACTTGCTAAAAGAAGCATGGCAACTGTTTCTTTTTTCTATAAATTGGAGCCCGGTGATTGTTTCGTGTTTTTTTTATAAATGGGGCTCGCTCCAGTGGTATCAGTACCTCTGTAACCTTACAGTGGTACTGGACAGATGGGGTGCTCATTGAATGTTCATAGAATCCAGCCCGTCCATCATACGTGTCACCTCAAAAACCACAAGCCCCCAAAAAATCAGCCCGGTCCAAAAGTCAGGGTGGGCCATAGTACATGGAACATGTTGAGAGGGAACGCTTACCATTTATTAGAATGGGGGACTTACCATGTTGTATATATATCAAATCCAGTCTGTTCAGATCCTCCACCCATGCCTGATGAAGAATCAGGCCAAAAATCAGGCTGTTTTATGACTCAGACGTGTGCCTTTGAAATTCAAGGGTGGGAATTCAATTCCCTCTCAGCTTGTTTCCTTTTCTGTAGGGCCTTTTTGAGGTCACACATTTGTTGGATGAGTTGGATGGTGTGAATACATCACGTGGGCCCCTTGATACATTGGACACCTGGAAACAGCTTTTTTTATTATTATTATAAATTGGACAACTGTATACGTGTGGCCCACGTGATGAGTTGGCCCAGCTGATTTTTGGCCAGGTCATCTACATTATGGCAGGTACCTGATTCATTGTTTGGATGCGTGACAGGCATGCCAGGTTGCATGTATGGCTATGTCTGGGTTGAGTGAAGTTCTGGTTTATCCCACTTAAGAGGGATAGAACTGATTAGTGAGCTTTCTTGCTGCAGTTGTTGTTTTCAATTTAACTAAACCTGGGAACATCTCAAAAGCTATTGTTGGCGAGAGGGTAGGCACCTTTATTGGCAGGACATGGAATTCAGCAATCACAAATTGAAAGCCGGGATGATTGGGTTTCAGAAAGCATAATGTGTTCAGGTTTGGAAGACGATGATTCGAACTTGGCAGATGGCTTTTACATGAGGCTCCTTGACTTGATGATGTAGCCACCATTTGTTGTTCCAGGTATGGGAATCTAGTTGATGTACATGAATTTTGTAGAATCGAATGTTTTTAAATCTTTACACAATGTTCAACTTCAGGCTGAGAAGATTCATTGTTAGCCTGGCAATTTCATCGAATGATTAAGGATCCAGCGGTCTACTTATGATATGTAAACTAACAGTTTTTATTCATTGTCTGCTCAAAAAGAGGGGGGAAAAAATCAAATGATGGAGGAGGTAGCTAGCAAATGCTATGTGTCACACCAAGTCTCAATCATTCAATTGAAGCCATTAATAGAGACCTTACTTTAGAGTTACGAAAAAGTGAAAGGAAACGGAAAACAGGAAGAAAGGAGATGGAGAGAGACAATTAGGGTTGTCCGTTCCTACTCTCCCTTTTTATATCAAGTCAAAAAAGCAAAAATGCCTCACCTACTTTAAGATATGACATGTGATGTTAAGTGCACCTAATAAACTAAATAAATGGACACACAGACAAAATTAAAGACTAGGTGGGCCATTTATTACAGTCATCTAGGTGGGCCCATATAGTTATATGGCCCACATCCACAGTCATCAACACTTACCAATTTCATCAAATAACTAGTATAGCTCCTTAGGCACTGCGTCCATTTCAATGGGGTTTGTAGCTCATTTGCAGCAAATGAAACATGCTGCAGTAAGGACTCATTACCTTTTTTCTTCCCGATAGTCAAAGTTGGGCTTGAACCTGAGACACCAATGTTGAATGTGCCCTGTTTACATTTGAGCTACAGGCTTGAACCCAGGACTCAACACCTCAATCTGAGCTTGTGGCAACAGGGATAGCTGCCACAGTGGAATCCTCAAATTCAACTAGAATTTAGCTAAACACTTTGCATATCATTACCATATCATTCTTGCCATCATTTGACAGGAGATGGGCTGAGGCACCTCTCATCTGATGAGTGAGTATATCCATCATCAGCATCCATCCATCTTGGGGGGAATACAAGATTCCACACTTAACCTTCTTCTCACATTGTCATGAGTTTTCTCTTTTTTCCAAGCTAAGGTAGTCTCTCATGTCACTCGCTAGTCCTGCCTTCATTTTGATGAAAATAACCAGTTACCAAGGTCATTCAAGACTGTATACTTCGAAAGGACTAAGATCTTCAACCCATAAACAACATTGAACGAGTGTGCACCTTGGGACAACAGCTGATTCTGATTAGAAACTAGGGTAACTGGGAACTAATACTTTAGGGGCTTGTTTGGATTTGTGGAAAGGAAAGGAAACAATATTTACCGCGAAACTTTCTATCCTTGTGGGAATTTGTGGGGAGCACCATTTCCCACTTTCCCCTTTTGTTGGAAAATCAACAAATTTATTTTCCCACCATTTCCCTAAGAAAGGCATTTTACCGTAATTGAAGGACAATGACTTTCTCATTAGTTAAACCCATATGTGCCACCATTTATATTCAATCGCCTCATGTGTCTCATGTGCCAATGTACCACAGTAGATATTCTATTGTACTGCACATGTGCCACCATCCATCTCCACATGCATCACGTGTGCAAAGTGCCCACATTATAGCATATGTGCCATTGTCCATCTTGAAGCACTCCATATGTGCCACATGTGCCACCCTATGACGTCAAGCACCCTACATGTGTCACATGCAAATTTGGTACATGCTAATAACTACCAGGAAATTTCTCTCAGGAGTTCATTATTATTATTATCTTGCCAAACGATAGATTTTGAAACAGTGCCACAGTTTTATAGGAATATCTTAAAAACAAATAGGGCCTGTTTGGATTCATGGAAAAAGATTTGAGGAATACCATTTCTAGAAAATGGTGAGAAAGGAAAAGCCATTTCTCTTGGTTGTTTTTGAGCAAGACTGTTCTGAAATTTTTGTTCTCTATTTTCAAATAAGGTTTCTTGAAAAACACTACCTCTCTCACACTTTCCACAAATCCAAATAGGACCCTCAGGTAAAATACCAATGCACTAGTACCCTTTATGAACAAATTGACATGGTTTTTAAGTATACGGCTTGATGATAAGTAAAAGTTCTAAGAGTTGATCTGTTGATTCTTAACTCCATGTGGAACTATCTACTATAGTATAACGAGAGGAGAATGCATGTTATGGGGGCAAAATTTTGCTTGGAGTTGGTATTAATTTCTTACTGAAGTTGTGATTATTTAAGGACATTAGGAAGCGTTTTAAGACAAAGTAAAAGCATTTATGTAATTTGTGAAGCATCTGCTAGGCAACCCACTTGCTTGTGACGAGAAAAACTTTGGAACGATGGTTTGATATGCAAGCAATTGATGAATTGTACACCTGAAATATTATGAACTTAAACTAGACTACCAAAAAGCAATCCTAATTTAAATGGCTTTTAAACTAAAATTGAATTTGATTTCATTGATTTGTGAATAACTAACGGATGGTCAAAATAAAAATAGCTAATGGTCCAAATTCAATAAATAAAAGCTCACTAAGAATCCATGGTTATGATAGATGACATTTCTAAAATGTATCTGATAACTTGGGGCAGTCTGTTTGATTAAGTTCATATCTGTTATGTGCAGAATTTCATGGCACTTAGTATCGAACACTGCACTCTAACAGAGTATCACTTCCTTTTGTAACTGATCTTCCACCTCTATTTCCCAGGATCCATTTCTTGCAAATCACTCCTCTCCACATGCATTGCACATGCCATATCTGACTTCCAAAACACAACAAGGGGCCGTTGGGATCGTCAGTTACTTAAGCTACTTATGCCTCAAGTAGCTTATCTTGATTTCTACTTAAACTGCTTAAGTAAAAAAGTTACTTATAAGTGATCATAAACCAAACTTACTTGTCTCAAATAAGTTAGTTGTAACTTGTTTGGTGGTATCCAAATGGGCCCTAAAAATGTGGTGAGGAATTTCTCTATTTTATCAACTAATTGAGAAAAAAGAGAAAAGAAAAAAGAAAAAACAAAACGCTGTACCTATATGTGGAATGAATGGAAGTAAAGAAATAGGGCTGTTCAAAAAACCGACTAAACCGATAAAACCGACCGAACCGGACCGAACCGATCGATTTCGGTCGGTTTTCCAATCTATTTTGGGTCGGGTCGGTTTTTTAATATAAAAAACCGAGAGTGTCGGTTCGGTTGTCGGTTTGTAAAAATTATAAACCGTTTTCAACCGAACCGAACCGATGTGTGTGTGTGTGTGTGTGTGTGTGTGTGTGTGTGTGAGACAAGTTGAGGTTGGCCCCACTTCAATATTTACATGAAATCCACTCTAACTAATAAGGGTGCCACCCCAAGTTAGGCCCAAGACTGAAATATCATCTTTATCTGTAATTCAAGTGAGCCACACCAAGAAAAAGAGTTTGGAGGGTAATGTGGCCTGTACACTATTTCCAATTGTGTGGTCCGCTTGTATCAAAGATGACGCTGGTTTTTCATATTTAGGCTTAAAATTGGGTTAGTCACCTGCTAGTTGGAGTGGATTTTTAAAATGCATGATAGTGGGGCCCATTTAAACTACATTACCAATTACCTCATGTCAAGTAAAAGAATTTTACGTAGACACCGACTCTGCAACACAGTGAGGGTGCGAATTAGGGTAACAGTGCAGTGGGTGTTATCCTAACTGTGTGGACCCACCTTGATGTATGTTTTGTATATCCATTCCATTCTTCTGTTTTCATCTATCATTTTAGGACATGATTCCAAGCCTCGAGAAGATCCAAATCTCAAGTAAACAATACCATTGGAAACAATGATGAATGACTATTAAAAATATTTGATGGGCCACAAAAGTGTTAGATTAAGTCCCAAACTGATACAACTGACAAAACCGAACCGACCCGAATTTATCCGGTTCGGTTCGGTTGGTGATGATTCATCGGTTCAGTTCGGTTGTTAAATATTCAAAACCGACTAAGTCGGTTTGGTTGGATATTTTCCCTCAAAACCGAACAGACTGAACCGTGCACAGCCCTATAAAGAAAGCCATCTAGATGGTAACATCTCACCCTCACGATGGGACTCCAAAACATAATAAAGATTTTGTGAAGAATTTCTCTACTTTATTAACTAATGGAGAAGGAAAAAAGAAAAAGACACTCCATCTATATGTAAAATCAAAGGAAGCCATCTAGATGGTTATCAAGCTTCTTGTTGAGTTCTTTATATACAATGAAATTTGCTCCTATTATTTAGAACCTGATTTCACCACTTCAATTGAGATCATTAGAGCTACACGAGTCGAGTCGAATGGAGTACCACCCTGCTCAATGCTCGATTCGAACCCACCTACCCTTGCCCGTTACTCGACTCTACTCGGCCAAGTCGAACAGGCCTTTGCTCGATCAACAGACTGAGCTGAGTTCGAGTTGATTTCGAGTTTCCGAGCTAAGTCCGATTTCGAGTTTGTATTTTCAAATAAGGGCTCACCCGAAATTTCATGAAAAATGATGGGGGGAGGGATTATCGACGTCGACGAGCGGGTAGAGGTTGAAAACAGGGGTGGCCGGCGACAAGCGGGCAGAGTGAGAGTGGCCGGCATCGAGAGGGTAGAGTGAGGGTTGCCGGCATGGAGTGGACGGCCGGCCGGCCGTCGAGCTCATAGAGGGGGAGGGTGGGTTAGGGTTAGGGTTTGAAAATGAGGGTGCTCGGGCGTGTTAAAGGGAAAAGTGTAAAAATGATTAGAGTAAAAAAAAAAAAAATTTACTTATATATAGTACGGCTTCGAGCCAAACAGAGTTCAAGTCTATAAATGAGTCAAGCTGAATTGAGTATGGCCCTGCTCGAAGCTCGCTCGAACACATTCGAACATCAGAAATTTGACTCGGCTCGGTTCAAACTCACTTCCGATATGAGCCGAGTCGAGCATTTTCCTAGCAAGTCAAGCGAGTTTTTCGAGCTTACTCGACTCGCGTACAGCTCTATAGATCATGGTCATGGATAGATCACCCTGGTTTGGATTCATAAGAAGTAACGACCGCCTTCTGAAGGCTCACTTCAACTCCAGTTGGTTCCCTAGACCAAAGATATTGCATACGAGTCGCTGACCATTCTTCAACAGGCACATGGTGAGAGATTTTTCTTCCCACTGCTTGGCAGCTCACAGTTTCACGGTCCATTTCACTCTACGATGGGTGTTCTTTTCACCTTTCCTTCACAGGGATGCTGATTAGCTACTGACTGCATTAATAGCAAAATTAGCTACTGAAAAGACCAAGTTCCGTTGGCCTCACCATGATGCATTTGTTACATCCACAGTGTCCAACCAATTGGGGAGATCATTTTAGGGCATGAACCAAAGAATGAGGCAAATCTAAAGCTCGTGTGGACCCCACCACAGAAAATAGTGGGGATTGAATGCCTACCATTAAAAACTTTTGGGGCCCATAGAAGTCTTCGATCAAGCTGATACTCGTATTTTCACAGCGCTACTCTGCTATTGGTTGCCCAAGAATATTTTGCCAACGACTAGTCCTTGCTAATTCACATGGGATTTCATGTTCCCCATGTTATTTGGGTGAGAGCACAAGCTAGTAAGAATTGAATATGCAACAACGGCCCAAAAACGCATACCCCAAATGAATAGAGGCGCAAATGGGTGGGTTGGCCCAATCTCGACAATTAGTGGGTTTGGGTACAAAATTTAAGACCCATAGGATGGGTTTTGGTCTAAGAGTTCAACCTAAATTACTAAAAAGGGTTGGGTCAAGTCCCTCTCAAAATCAACTCAACTGGGACCAACTTTTTAAATGGGCCCAAATTGAATCATTCTAAAATTGACCCAACTTAGACCTAACTAGACTCAACTTGCCCAAACTCAACCAAAAGAAAAGAAAAAAGAAGAAAAAAAAGAAGAAGAAGAAGAAGAAAAAGTTAATTTATTTGGGTTTTTTTTTATTATATAATCTTTTTGGACAGACTACGGCAATGATTGTTGGGCATTTTATTTACCATCAAAATTAATAATACTTAGATGGTTTAAGGACATTATTGTATGATAACTCAATTGCAGTATTTATACTCTCTGTACAACTGACATTGTCTCGATCCAAGCGTGACCTATGGATATCGGGTCCTCTATTTACACATGACCTATTAAATACATGTGTTGGCAATTCTTTTTTACTTTGATCCAGCCCCAGCTCCAGCTCTACCTGAGTTTTACTGAATTACCTTTGGGTCTAAAATTCTTATTGGGTCTGACCCTTACCAGACCCATTTGCCACCCTACAGATGTAAACTTCAGACCCCTTTGCATCCCTACCTGTGTAAACCAAGTTACCATTCACTGCCCTGTAACAAGCCACACCAAATAAAACTGTACACCATTGCATAACCTTTCATCTAAGGAAGGTGCTTCCCATTTCAAGAGGGAATAATGGCAATCGGCATATTATAGTTTTCACAAAGCAGACCCAAAAACGTTCACAAATTCCATCAGTATCTACCATAGGGGAAGCACTAGCAAAGAATTTGGATCGTCTGCTTAAGTTTAATAGGATTTTCTTGTTTGTCTATGTCTAATTGGTCTAGCTCAACACATCGGCAGCACCGGTTGCATTAAATTCAATCAATGCTGATGTGGATCAAGCATAAGCAAATAGAAAATTCCTCTTAAAGCTGAGTAGATGATCCAAATTCTCAAATAAGATGATACGTATAGGAATTTGAATCATCTGCTCAACTTTAACGAGACTTTTCTGTTTGCCATGTGATTGGTCCAGCTTAGCACACGCCAACATTGACTGCATTAAATGCACAGTATTGAGCTGAACCAAATTAGTCCACAAACAGGAAAATCCTGTTGAGCAGACTAACGAAACTCTATCTACGGAAGTTATGGTGGGTCCCACAATTTTGAAAGGTTTAATCCGAACCATGGACCTACTTATCAAACACCGCACTTTGCCAGAGTATCAAACAACTTCCCATTCTCCGTAGATGGGATGCGCCTAGGGTTGTAAATGGGTCAGCGGATCTGATGGGGTACCCGGACCCAACCCATTTAGACCCAACCCATTTGTTAAATGGTACGGGTCTGAGTCCAAGAACAAACCTAGTTGCTAAATGGGTCTGAGTCTGGTTTCCTTTATATTAGGCCGACCCGACCCAACCCAACCCAACCCAACCCAACCCAACCCAACCTCATTTAGTAAGTGGGCGAGTTTGGTCTATGTTTCAAGGGACCGTCCAACCTAGACCTGTCCAAACTCGATTTTAAGCCTGGTAAAATGCTTGCATACTTGTTCCAGACTCGGACCCATTAAATTCAACCCATTTATAAATGAGCTTGTGTGGATATGACTCGGATCCATTTATAAATGGGTATGATGGGTTGACTAAGTCTAGGTCTACAATTTGGACTCAGATCCGTTTAGTAAATGGGCTAGTTCTGAATTTGACTAAACCCACCCCAAACCCAGTCATTAACAGCCTTTGGCGCGCCTCACGTATGGACCTACGCGATGAGCAGCCGGGATCTCACACGGGCGTGCCACCATGGGAGGCGTACAGTTACTTGAGCCGAGACAAGCCGAGTGGAACGGAGCCAAGCCAGAGGAAGAGGCTCCGCCGCCGGCTAGCGGACGGCTGCATGACAGCAGAGACGCCGACCAGACGTCCCGGTCAGGCCGCCCAGTGACGTGGCAAAGGCGTGCGAAGGCCGAAAGATAGCTCGGACGGTCCAGATCTTCCCCTTTAATCGACATCCGACGGTCAGAATCGCGTAGAGGCTGTCCGCCAGGCCGTCCTATCTTTTCTCGTGGTCGAAATGATTCCTCGACTTGGGTAAAATTGCATTTCGTTTCATTTCATTCGAATTTCACATCCTCGCTACTATATAAATGCCCTTTTCCCTTCTTCCTCACTATTTCTAGCGTTTGAGAGAGAGAGAGAGAGAGAGGGGCTCTTTGCATCGGAGAAGCCAAGGAGAAAGGCTAGCCCTAGTCTCCTTTTCTTATCCTCTCTCCTTCATCGCTTCTTCAACAAGGTAAGCAGATCTTCTCATCCGATCATCGTCCTTCTTGTCATTTGATCTGTGCTTTTTTGTAATGATTCCGATCAGATCTGGTGATATTCTTCGTCTTCGTAGTATGTTGTGTTGCAATCTTGTATTTTTTGTTGCAAATCTTGTGTTTTGAAAATAATAAGCTTTGCTGGAAAATCTTGCGATTTCCTTGCATGTTTGCCGAGAATCCTATCTTCTAGTAGGGTTTGATTGCGATGCGGAGTGAGTTTTAGGACTCTTACAGTCCAGATCTAGCTTTTTTCATGCTTATTCTTTTGCTTGATGAACGATTGGAATTGAATTCTGGCGGCATATCGATGAGATCCCTGGCTGTTGGCTGATATTAGATTAATACTTCCAAAATCCTATCTTTTGTCGTGCCATGGATAGATCTATGTCTTTTTCTTTTCTTATTTTGCTGTTGTTTTGATGGTAATCTAAATATTTCCCCTTTTTTCATCTCTGCTGTGATTATGCCTATCGTGGGTTTTTTCCCCTTGTGATTTGGTTGTTCTATCCATTGACTATATAATATTTTCACTTTTGTCAGCTTTCTTGATTTCTTCTTCCCCTTTCTGGATGATCAGTGCTTTTTTTTTTTTTTTTTTTTTTAAATTAGATTTGAGGACCAAACTGCGTTCTTTCTGGTCAACCAACTGTGCTTCTTTGAATTAGATTGGGGACCAGTGCTGCTTTGAATTTGTTTGGGAACCAAACTGTATTCTTTCTGGTCGACCAACTGTAAGACGGGATTCAGCTTTTACTCGTGTGGATTGTTCATCTCATTGGCTTCATAATGTATCTGTCCTATGTGGGATTCTGTAGCAGGGACACTTGATGGTGGGCTGATTGAACAGACAGCAAAAAGGTTTCAAAAGGCCTCTTTTGCTCTATGGAGCATCTTGTAGCTGCTTGGTTTCATCAATCTGATCTATTTCTGTCAGCAGCTACTTCAGCAGTTGAAACTGATTGAATCCAGTCTTGAATCGGGATAGCTTTATGTGTGGTAGCTGTTGTGAAGGGTTTGCTGTTTCAAAAATAATAGAAAAAGCATTGTCTTTATGTATTTTCTTTCTTTCCTTCATTCTTTTATTCTCTGATGTGTTCAAAAACCTCCGTGCTTATTTTATTTTTTTTGACAGAACTATGTTTTGTAGATATGGTTGCTATTGGTACTCAATAACCATTGAATTAAATGCAGGCAATCCAATCAATGGATCATCTTATTGAAGGGCCTAGCCAGGATATTGCACCAATCAGATGATTCTTAATTCCTGCAGTCAATGGAATTTTATTTTGCCAATAATTTTTCCTAGACTGTCCAGCAGTAGCTTTTCTTTTCTTTCCTTTTTTTTTTTTTTTGTTTTTTATTGATTTCTATAGAGGCTAGTAATCAGATGTGTAACATGAGGTTTGTACAACTTTAAGATGTGATCATTGATTGAACGGTATGGATCTCTCAGACTTGTGAGTTTGGCTTCGATGTAACTTTACCATGCATTTATTCAAGACTGGTAAGTGGCACATTCAGTGCCCAGCACTGTATGAAATTTACATGCAGTGAGCGTAATGCATGCCCTTTTTGTAAGAAAAGTAATGCATGCCCATTTTGTAAGAAAAGTAATGCATGCCCATTTTGTAAGTTTTCTAATTCTAATTTTGATAAAAATGCAATGGTGCTTGGGGAGGAAAAAATTAACTACCTTTCCATGAAAATATTGAAAGAGTAATAAATGATTACGGGGAGTGAAAAGATTGTAACATATACCTCTTTAATAGAATTGTAAAAGTTTTAAGAACATTTGAGAAAACAATAGCCATGTTTACTTGTGTTACTGCAAGACTGTTATGAAAAGGGACCACAACATTTATCAAATTTTCATCAAATTATAGGAGGACTGGAAGAGATGCGAACCTTTCTGATATGGTTGGTTGCAAGCATTGAAACTATGAATCCAGAGAAAACATGTACTTGTATAAATGGAAGTTCTAGGAATCAGGGAAGTAGTATGTATACAACATGGTAATGCGTGCCTTTTGATAAGGGACCCTAGAGGGGGAGACAATTTGATTTTGGAGCCTTATTTAATGAGGACATTAACTCTTGTGAGTTTTTTTTTATTGGCACAGACCTCTATAGATTAGTGAGGTCATTTCATAGATTGATAGGAAAATTAACTGAATATGAGAATCAGAAAAGTGCAATGAGAAAAAAATTGACAGTGGCAGAATGTGATGGATGATTTGCAACCACTCAGAAATTGTAATATGGCATGCGTAACCCAAATTAAACTGTCCTTGCGCACACTTTAGATGGTTTATGTGGCAGCAAATATCTGGAAGTGATATTTGTTAGTATCTAATGGACAATCAACATTATCGCAATCATTCTAACCCATGTACAGTGGGTTCCATGATTTGGATGGTTTAATTTCAGCTTCATATTGGCATGCTTACAAATGCAAGTGCCTGTGCATAATCCACCATACTCTGCCAGAGTATCAAATAACACATGAGTGTAACTTGCATGCTTGGAGTTGCTGTGAATCAAAGAAGAAACATGCTTACAAGGTTTACACATCACAAGAAATTTTTTTCCCCATCTTTCCACAAAAAAAATTCCTCATACGTGACCTTTCTTCTGCAGGTTTATAAAAGATGGCTGATGCTGAGGATATTCAACCTCTCGTCTGTGACAATGGAACTGGAATGGTCAAGGTTAGTCAACCTGCATCAAACTTCTATGCATAATCTCAGTTGTGTTTCAAATAAATTTTCAATCTTGAGAAAATTACACTATACTGATGCCTGCTGTTCCTTTGATAAGGCTGGATTTGCTGGTGATGATGCTCCAAGGGCAGTATTTCCCAGCATTGTGGGCCGGCCACGCCACACTGGTGTCATGGTTGGCATGGGCCAAAAAGATGCTTACGTGGGGGATGAAGCCCAATCTAAGAGAGGTATCCTCACCCTCAAATACCCCATCGAGCATGGTATTGTCAGCAACTGGGATGACATGGAGAAGATTTGGCATCACACTTTCTACAATGAGCTCCGTGTTGCTCCTGAAGAACACCCGGTGCTTCTCACTGAAGCACCTCTCAACCCCAAAGCAAACAGAGAGAAAATGACCCAGATCATGTTTGAGACCTTCAATGTACCTGCCATGTATGTCGCTATTCAGGCTGTCCTTTCTCTATATGCCAGTGGTCGCACAACTGGTTTGCATCTATGGCCCTATCTTCAATTGAGATTTTTCCTCTACTTTTGCTCATTTACCTAAAAATCCTTCTTTCTTTTTTTTTTTTTTTATGTGCAGGTATCGTGCTTGATTCTGGTGATGGTGTGAGCCACACAGTGCCCATTTATGAAGGATATGCACTTCCCCATGCAATCCTTCGTCTGGATCTTGCAGGACGTGACCTCACGGATGCATTGATGAAGATCCTTACAGAAAGAGGTTACTCATTCACGACCACTGCTGAACGGGAAATTGTTAGGGACATGAAAGAGAAGCTTGCATATGTCGCCCTTGACTATGAGCAGGAGCTGGAGACTGCCAAGAGCAGTTCCTCGGTCGAGAAGAGCTATGAGCTGCCTGATGGGCAGGTGATCACGATTGGAGCCGAGAGGTTCCGTTGCCCTGAGGTTCTCTTCCAGCCATCCCTCATTGGAATGGAAGCTGCTGGAATCCATGAGACCACATACAACTCCATCATGAAATGCGATGTGGATATCAGGAAGGATTTGTACGGCAACATAGTGCTGAGTGGTGGTTCAACCATGTTCCCAGGCATTGCTGATCGAATGAGCAAGGAAATCACAGCACTTGCCCCTAGCAGCATGAAGATCAAGGTTGTTGCCCCACCCGAGAGAAAGTACAGTGTCTGGATAGGAGGATCCATCCTGGCGTCACTCAGCACCTTCCAGCAGGTTAATATAGGTTTTGTTTTAAATTCCGCAAGTACTTGGATGGTTATCATGTATACCTGTCCCTGATTATCTCAATGTGTTCCAATATGCAGATGTGGATTGCCAAGGCTGAGTATGATGAATCTGGGCCGTCCATTGTGCACCGGAAATGCTTTTAAAATATTCACATGGGGTGGTGAGTTCTTCCTCTAATAGTTGGTTTTTGGTTGTGTAATGTCATGTCAATGTGAGCTGGGGTTTGATTGAAAGAAGATTGTGCGCCTGTGCTTCTGAGAAAAATACCTAGATGACTTTTGCTGCTGCAGCCAAACTAGTGGTAGGTATTTGTCTAGTTTTAGATTGGAAGAGGGTTTTTTTTTTTTTTTTTTCTTTCCCTAGAGTCCGCCTTGCCTATTAGTTAGTGTGGATGCTCTGCAAAGTCATATTTGCAAGCAAAATGGGGCATGGCTTCTGCTGGCAAGCAGAGCACAAGAGTATTATTACTCTTCCTCTCCTCTTTTTTACCCGTTCAGTGGTAGGAGAAAAATGCCAGAACCCATTCTTTTGATTGTGGTGTGGCTTCTAGTCCCCTGCAGGATGTAGCTGTAGCTGCCTGCTTTGTGTGATTTTTCCTTTGTTTTTCTTTGTTATTTCCCTTATTTTCTAGCATATTTCTGTTAATATTGTATGAGAAAATTTGTTGCGGTTACGAACTATATGATTATGGATTTGGTGATATTTGAGAGAGTTGATGGCATATGATGGTTGTTACGTTTGGTTCCTTTGCTCTTTTGAGTTTGTAACGAGTAATTTTCATTGGACAGCGGTCAGTGGTTGTAATTTGTATGCCAGCAGCATAGCATGTCACTTATCAAGCAATCTGTTAATCTGGCACACCCAACAGCACCCATATATGAGATCGCAACTGTTAATCTGCTGGCTTCAATGGCAAAATGACACCTTAGCCACCAACCCCATGATGTCTAGGGTTTGCTTGATGTCCCAACAGAAACCCTGGTTGTGCAGTGCAGAGGGGTTTGGATTAGGGTGCTCACATGGTCCGCAACAAATTAGAATTTAGAGCCTGCAAACATTTGTTTTTTTGGAAAGTCACACTGCCTGAGATTGAACAATGGATTACTCACACACACACACACACACGCACACACTACACTGCCTCCACCAGTCTCATCTTATGAGAAGGTGGAGTTTTTTAGATATCAAGGTGGGGCGTGCATGTGTGAGGGCCTTTGGGGATGAATTCCGATTTAACTCAGAAGAATCCTGGCGATGATATCATTGTCTCCATCGGCATCTTATCAGGCAATACAAAGCTCGACCTCAAAGAAGTTATGCCTTGGATTGAGGTCTCTGAGGTCTGGTGTTGGATGTCTTTCTTAGGTTGAGCATGTGATGCATTCTTCGTTCGACTTGCAGGCTGATTTTACTTTGTTCCATATGGTGTGGCCTCCTGAGTTTTGAATCTGCGGCCCAAATGTACTTTGAACACGGAACTGATGGAGTGAAATATATTATTTTCCTAAGAAAATTGTTGTTGTTGAGTAAACATAGGTGATGATGTTTTCTTTCCTGAAAACAGTTTCTGGAGAAACATTATCTTTTCCCCACGCTTATTAACAAATCCAAACTAGGTTTATTGAGAAATGATTTCTTTTTGAGTCCTGGTCAAACTCAAAATCTTCAAGAGCGACTCACCTAGAAATGGAGTTGAGTTACTGTGATTTGATGACTGAGGTTTGCCACATCTTGGTCCGGTGGGCCACCTTGTGGAAGGGACATAGACTGAAAGTAATGGATGATCATTATTTATTTGTCCTAGTAAATGGAATATGTTTCTATTTGGACCCGAGCTACATGGCTTATTAGGTGTCAACGATCATATGATTCCTAATGGTTCTATGGAAAGATGAGCAGCTTGTAGCTATCGAAAATTAGCTACGCAGCTTGCTCCAGCTGTAGCCCACCTTGGCACCATTACGTGATGATCCAGATCCTTTTGTCTTAAAGGACACCTTTATATATATATATATATATATATATATATATATATATATATATTTGGTAGTAGAAGGTCCCACCTCATTTCAATCAAAATCTTTGCCATCGCTTCAAGTTATAAGTCAGAGAATTATTTTGTCTAGACAGGTGTTTCTAACTCGACTTTGTCCAAGCTGATGGGTGCTTTTCCTGAGTGAAGATAGAATTCCATGTTGCCCATCATCTATGGTGATAATCTCTAGATGAATGGTCTGCAACTCTAGATCTTCTATTTGAGCAGAAAGGGCGAGCAGTCTGGGCACACCCTGCTTGGTGATCCATACCATTTGACTGATGTTCCCTACTGTGGATGGCAAGCTTCAAAACGAAAACCGTCTTACCCAACTCTTCGTTGTTGATGTGGGTATTCTGCGGTCTTTTCTATCACCCATGATAAGGTTAGGATTGTCTGGACTCTGGAGGAGAGTTTGACATAGCCATTTCACTTGATGGATTCCATATGGTGAGCGGTCTAGAACAAATGCATTGGTACACCCACTTAAAATTGCTTAAAGAGACATGTACTGATAAACTACTAACAAAGGAATTAGACATCAATCCTTGTCGGACGTGACCCGCCTGTAACAAGGGTTGGTTACAGGACTCCCCTGTAACCCCTAGCTCACCAGCCCATTTTAGGACATGAGCCCAAATATGAGGGAGATCCAAAACTTAAGTGGGCCCCACCATAGGAAACAGTGGGGAGGGAAATGCCCACCGTTGAACCCTTCCTGGGTCCATGGTATGTTTATATGGAATACAACCCATGTTTATATGCCATCCAACCCATTCATGGGGTGATTCCCCCCTGGATGAAGGGAAAACACAAATGTCAGCCTGCTGCACAACTTCTGTGGTCCCAAGAAGGTTTCAATGGTTGGTGTTGGAGTGATATAACACATATTATGGTGGGCCCCACAGCTTGGGATCACAGGTGAAAAAACCATCCATATTCAACTGAAAATGGTCCTACTATTAGAGCCTGATATCCTTTCCTTCACTGTAAAAGAGTTTTGGGGAATTGTCCATCCACGGGGGACAACTAACCAGCAGTCTGGTTTACAGAACCATGAGCCTTGAGTATTAGAATTGAAAAATCATGTACACCCTTGCAAATTTAATATGTGCACTTGAGCACCAAACAGAGCACTCCCATCTCTAATTCATTTGTACATGGGAGTACCATTTTTTCGGCCAGAATGTGTTCATGGCCAAACAGAGATAAAATTTAGATGGAGAAAGCTGGTGGCAGCCAGTTATCACAGCATTCTGTAACAGGGAAACTCATTTGAAGACCTTCGAACACGAAAATTACCACCTACTCCTTTGATGGATAAAGCAAAATGCTTATGCTGCGACTGATTTGTTATAGGAGCATCCTTTTCTTCTGGCCAAAAGGAATGGTTTAGTTGGGGCAGGTAGGCAGCCAATGCTATCTACCTTATCCGGCTGCTTCGGCAGGGGCCTAGCTGGCTTTTGCGATAGCTGACCCTTCTTCTCAAACCACTCAGGCTTGAGAAATGCATGGAAACCCAACTTGTTGTAATAGACTCCCCTAACAGAACCACCAGCAGCTTCAACAGTCTCCTTCGCCCTAACTGTCACTCTAGATACCTGAACCAAATCCGCAAGTCAGTTTCTCCAAAGTTTGTTGTGTGCGAAAATGACAACTCATGTACCAGTTCTCCATTGGATTGTCGTAGGGGGAGACCGTTATATGAAGATTACCTCGAGATGAATTGACCACTTGATATGTTCAGCACCATGCCCTATTAATCTTACGCCATCTTTAATGTGCATCCCTATGGCACCTGTATCCTATTGTCACAAGAACAAATAAATAAATAAACAAGGAAAGAGGGAAAAGGTCTCAACTAAAGTGGGCACCATAAGCAGTTGATGATACTACTAATTATCAGTTCTGATGAATCAATCTTGCCTGCATTTATGAGCTTTGCAATCTTTCCTAGTCCCACTGGCTGATCACAAAGAATCATCCTCCCCCAGAGTCCCTAGAGCGAAAGGAAACACTACAAATTCAAAGAGAGGATCAAATGATAAGAAATCATCCTCCCCAAGACTCCCTAGAGCGAAAATCTCACAAAATCCATCATCAACAAACAACATGAGATCCATAGCCTACTCAACTATCCTGTCCTTTGCTCTTTAAAAGACATCTTCCAACGATTCTGACCTGTTGTTAAAAGATCCTGTTGTTATGTTCCTTCAAATTGACCAAAGACCAGCAAAGTAATGCCAACCTCCAAAGAATCCGCCTTTTCTTGCCACCATAAACCCCAATCCTAAGATTGGAAAAGCATCGCTATTGACTTTGGCATCACCCACACCACCTCGAAGAAGGCCAAAAGCTGCATCCAGAGATCTGTTGTGAAGGAGCAATGAATAAACTAGTAATATCCAATCTTGTCACTTCTCAAGCACACAATAGATCCCATCGACGATTATCATTCTCTTACTAAAATGGTTAAAAGGAAGGACTGTTTTTAGCAACTAACCAACCAAATGCCAGAACCCTATACAGACCCATGTATTACCACAATTCTTGTTGTCGGAGCCTCCACATTAGCCCCTGACCCCAATCTGAGGACATTGTACAACAATTGACAGAAAAAACTTCGAAAATCGATTGGAAGTCTATCCTGGAAAGGGAGGGCAGGGGAAGGCAAGGTGACAACCCTCCTTCCATTGTTTCCACCGCTACTAAAGGGAACATGGAAGACTGCAACAGATCATAAGTAGGTGCAACCATCTACAACCACACATCCTCTCAAAATAGTGTTCTCAAGCCACACCAGATACAGAAGGCTACCCCTTTACAGGCATTTCCACACTACAATTTCCATGGGCTGGACAACCTGTAAAGAGACATGAATTTGTAAACCACCCCCTTATCTCACTTCACTTCACCTCATATTTACTCGATATCAGTTGCTTCCACAAATATCCATCATTAACCACCTTCTTTTCCGAAATCGTCAAGGCAATTTACTTCAAAAAAAAGGCGGAAAGGAAACTGTTTCTTTTTTGAATGTTAATGATAAAGCATACAAGCATAGAAAGGTCTTCCCCTAGTACACAAGATGGTTATACATTCATCCAATCCCTCAAAAGGTCTTCCCTAATACACTCCATGAAAATGTTTAGCCTAGTCATGACCCTCCAGAAGACCTCTATCATAGTAGATCTGTTGTTAAAGGTGCAGTCATTTTGTTCCGCCCAACATGAGCACACCACAGTCAGGAAAGAGATTTTCCAAAGAGTGCCTTTCATTTTTACTGGAAACTACCAATTTCATGCATAAGTCTGATCATCAATCGACCTGAGCATCACTCAAATCGAGCCAAATTGAGAAAGGGGCTTTTATTTCCAAATCACCATGATAACCTCACAGTGGATAAATAGGTGATTGACAAACTCCATATCCGTTAGGCACACAATGCACCAATTTGTTATTGCCATGCTCCTCTTACCTAAGTTATAAATGGTTAAAACATTATTCTTGGCCAAAATAAATGCAAATGCAACCATTCTTGGCAGACTTGGGTATCATTAGATAAGCACTTGTCGCTCCAAAGCAACACTGCAATCACCACCACAAAGAAGCTGATAAATGGACTTACCTGAAAAGCTACTGAAGGGGTCAGTCCATCGTCACCTATCATTGCGAGAAGGAGAACGGAAAACGCGATTTTGAAGCTGAATAAAATCCTTAAACCTGTCATCCCTTAGGTTCCTGCAAAAACATGGAGTCAAAACCGCCCAATTACGAATCTTAATTTTAGGACAATTTCTGAGGACGATCTGATTGTGCTGGAGAGAGATTTAGATCTGGAAGAAGTTAAGGAAGCAGTGTGGGAGCTCAGGAGGGACAAAGCCCCTAGACCAGTTGGATTTCCTATTACGTTTTTTCAATCGTTTTGGATTCTGGTTAAAGATGATCTTTTCTCATTTCTATCTGATATTATGAAAGGTAACCATTTGGCCTCTGAATTAGGTTGGACGTTCCTTGCCCTCATCCCAAAGATAGAAGGGGCGACCAATGCTAAGGACTTTCACCCCATCAGCTTGATCGGGAGCCCGTATAAGATTTTCTCCAAGATTTCAAATCAAAGTTTGCGGCTGATTATTCCTAAGATCATATCCCCCTTCCAATTTGCTTTCGTTGAAGGGAGACAGATCCTGGATAGCGTGTTGATAGCTAATGAATGCTTGGACTCCCATGCTCGAATGAGGAAACCTGTTATCCTCTGTAAATTGGATTTGGAGAAAGCCTATGACCACATTGAATGGGATTTTTTGGAATTTATGCTTCAAAAGATAGGTTTCGGCCTTAAATGGAGAACTTGGATTAGAAACTGTGTTTCTTTTCCTAAGTTCTTGGTCATCATTAATGGTGCCCTGTTTGGTTTTTTTCAAGCCTTCTAGGGGCTGCATCAAGGAGACCCTCTATCCCCTTTCCTGTTTGTTATAGTTACTGAAGCCCTCAGTGGGTTACTCTCTAGGGGGCAAGATTTGGGTCTTGTTAGAGGTTTTTTTATTGAGAACTATCCCACTCTTGTTTCTCATTTGCAATTTGCTGATGACACTTTGATTTTCTGTGAGGCTGATGATCTCATGATTTCCTTTTTAGGTATGACCATTGTTTAGTTTTAGGTCATTTCAGGTCTCAAGACCAACCTAGCGAAATCAGAATTATTTGGAGTTAATCTCAGTAAGGAAGTTTGTCTATCTTTCGCTGAGTTTCTGGGATGTAAGGTATCTTTGCTACCTACTCTATATTTGGGGCTCCATCTCTGCGTAGGTAAACCCCCTTTAACTCTTTGGGATAGAATTATTGAAAGAATGGAGCTCAAGTTATCTGTGTGGCAGATGAATACCCTATCTTTAGGAAGAAGAATTAACCTCGTAAAGTCTTCTCTCTCTAACTTGCCCATCTACTATTTGTCCCTTCTTCACTGCTCGAAGTCCATTATTGCTAAAATTGATAATTTGAGGAGAAATTTTTTGTGGCAAGGTAGTGTTGAGGGGAAGAAATTCCCTCTGTTCAACTGGAAAGAGGTTTGTGTCTCTTTTGAAGTGGGGGGGAGAGATGTTAGGGACCTTTCCATGTTTAATGAGGCCCTTTTGGGGAAATGGGTATAGAGATTTGCAACGAAAAACGATAGTCTTTGGCATCAAATTATCTCTGCTAAGTATGGTATTCCCCCTAGGGATGGTGGACGAGATCCTCCTCCCTTTATAGAGCCTCTTTCATCTGGAAAGGAATATCCAAGTCTGTCCCCTTGGTTTTTTATAGAACTTCTCATGCTATAGGGAATGGTTTCAGAACTAAGTTTTGGCTTCATCTTTGGTGTGGCAATCAGATTCTTGCAAAGTCTTTCCCTGCTCTTTTCGTTGTTTCGTCTGATAAAGATGTGCTTGTTAAGGACTGTTTCTGTTCCGTTAGGGAGGGTGGAGGTGTTTGGCTTCCTCCGTTCCGTAGAAATCTGTTGGACTCTGAAATAGATGATCTTACTACCTTCCTTGGTCAGTTGCATGATTTTCATCTTAACACTGCTGTCGAGGATACGTTACATTGGAAGTGTTCAGCTTCTGGAGTCTTCTTCGTGTGTTCCTTCTATCAATCTCTTTCAGCGGGGACCTTGATTTCGCCTTCCCACACTGCTCCTTCGTGGAAATATAGTGTTTCTCCTAAAGTTGTGGCTTTTGGTTGGTTAGTGGACAAAAATCACATCCTCGCGGTGGATAACCTTCAGAAACGCGGAATGATTATCACGTCCGTCTGCCTCCTCTGTCTCCGATCTTAAGAATATGTTGATCACCTGTTCTTCTATTGTCCCTTCGCTTCAAATATCTGATGGAGTATGCTTAGGCTCTCTGGGGTTGAGTAGCTGATGTCACGTCCGTCTTTCTCTTGTATTCTAGTTTTTTTGTTGGTTTTGTTGTTTTCTCCTTTTCTTTGTTGCTCTCTGTTTTTGCTTACTATTCCCTG
Source organism: Liriodendron chinense (assembly GCA_003013855.2). Classification (NCBI taxonomy): domain Eukaryota; kingdom Viridiplantae; phylum Streptophyta; class Magnoliopsida; order Magnoliales; family Magnoliaceae; genus Liriodendron; species Liriodendron chinense. The sequence goes on along the minus strand of ML058415.1, from coordinate 1,676,789 downwards.
TTCCTTGCTTTTCTTGTTAATAAATTTGGCTGATCTTTCAAAAAAAAAACTGCCCAATTGCCTCCAAATGAAACATTGAGAAACAAAAGCTTGTTGGCCAGAGGAGATTGTCAAGCCCAACAAAATCACTTCTAATAGTGAACTGCCAAACCAGGTGCATCCAAGAATTTATAACCCCATCTCCAACCATACACAATCGCTTTTCAAATTCTCCAGGCCCTATACTGAAAAGACAGAAGAGTGAACTGCCCTCCCTCCAGCACCCCGTATTCTCATGAGACCATAGGCTATTTTCCTCCCATCCAAACCGCCATTGCCATTTACGAAGTAAGGCACAATCATAATCTTTAGATTTTATACCTGTGCCTGCAGTAGCTTGAGATTTGCAAACCTCTTTCCATCCCACATGAAGATATTTCTTCCTTGGCTCCCTCCCTCTCTCCATAGGAATTCCGAAGACTTTCAAGATGCTGAATAATGCTGGCCAGGCACTTGAAAAGAGATGCAAGTATGAAGACATCTTGGAGTCTTGGGCAAGGCTACGTTAATTAGGGTTACTTGGCCTCCTAGAGATCAGTACCTACTCTTCCAAAAGATGACAGTTTCCTTTCCACTTTCAATGACTAGTACCCAAAAAACGCTTCAGTGGTTTCCTCACATAAGTGGAAGACCAAGAAAAGAAGGTTGTCAACCTTTCAACTGAATATATTTCCTAATGAATACATTTGAACTATTTTGGCTCCCCATAACAGAAGTGTCACCCGCATACTGAGGATGGGTAACTTGAAAATCATCCCTACTGATATAGAATTCTCTCCAAAAACCCTTTTACATGAGCTTTTCCCACTACCAAAAAAAGAAGTGGAGAATCTCTTTTTCTTTTAGGATAATAGATTTGTTTTTATTGAAAAGCTGCTAAGATAAAATCAAAGCAGCAAAGAATATAACCCAAACATGGGTGATACCAAAAAACCATTTACATTTTTAACCCCAGATGCCCATTCTAATAAATCTCTCTTGGATTTCCATAGTACTTCTCCCCATGAGCCTTGTTCGTTAAGGAAAAATAGCCTATTACACTCCCCCAAAATATTCCACAAAACTGCTAGTAGTAATAGGCGCCAAATAACTAACTTTTCCTTAGGAAGAATCATGCCGTGCCAGGCCCAAAAATATATCTTCAACCAATTTTGGCTTTACGCAATCCACTTCAAGTATGCTAAGAGCATACACGATACTTGCCGAGTGAAGGAACAATAGATGAAGAGGTGATCGATTGATTCTAATAGATGAAGAAGTGATCGATTGATTCTGCATCACTCATACACAGGAGGTGTATATTAGGGAGGACCATAGCCCTTTTCTAAAGATTGTCTATGGTCAAAATCCTCTTTCTTCCAACCAACCAAGTACAGGATGCCACCTTAGAAGGGGCACTATAGAACCGGAAGGCGTGAAAGAAATCTTTCTTCTCATATCCGATGGAATCTGAAGCATCTTGTAGAAAGAGTGAACTGAGAACTTCCCAAATGGAGAAGCACTCCATAACAAGGAGTCTTTTGAGACACCCAGATCCATAGTTCAAGTGGTAGAGTGAGTGAAGATAGCCTCGTTCCAACACTGAGGTCCTGGTATCGATTCCCAAAGTGGGGGTGGCTAACATTGCACTGTGACTAACAGGGGTGGGTGGGTGTACTAACACGCAGTTGAACATCATGTTACGACCCTTAAGGACATGATTCAACCGTTACCTGGACCTTTCCGCTGACAACTTTGCAACCAAACAATATATTGCAATATCAAACCACCAGTATACAATGATTTACAATGGCTCTAAACAATGTATTGTATCAAACCACCCATATACAACTTACCATGCTTTCAAACACCGTTCATCTGTAGAATTCACATCTGTTCCACTTCCACACTCTCACAAACGAGGGATGAAATCCCGGAGTGAGTTGAACCGATGGTTGGACATATCACAAACACGATGCAGAAGTTTCTTAATCCCATGGTAGTAGGGGACAATTCACTGCTAGGGGCATTAATTGCACTTTGCCAATTCCATTCCATTTAGTCCCCTTTATAGACTCGTACACCAAACAGCCCTAAGTGTGTAATGATGTCTTTTTTAACATTCCTTGAAGTTTCATTGAAAAATTCTACCAATTTCTCAATGTTTCTAAAAAACAATGAAATATTATGCCATAGATAGAATATATTTCCCATATCCATGCCGTCCATCTATTTTTTTAGATTATTTTAGAGTATGAGTCTAACAATTAGGCAGGTCCAATTCTCTAAGTGGATTGTACTAGAGGAAGTAGCGTGATAATGAAATTCACCATTGAAATCTTCCTAGGGTCTACTATGATGTTTATTTGCCATCCAACCTATTCATAAGGTGATGTAGACCCAGATGAAGAGAAAACATGAATATCAGAATTTTAAATGGTGGGAGTTCAATCCCCACTGTGTGGTCCACTTGAGCATTGTAACTGACTAATTTTTAGACTCATGCCCTAAAATAATCCGAAAAAATGGTTGGACAGCGTGGATAAAACCCATACTTCCATTGGTTTTATTCCTCTAAAATGTCTATTTCTTTGTGCATAGGCAGCCCACTTGATCAATGGATTGACTACAAACATTAAAGTGGGAAATAGAGACTTTATCAATTTTTCAGCCAGGCCAGGTTGGGCCCACTCAATCAATTTTTTCAAGCTCAAACTCAGGCTTTAGCAGGCTCTGGCCTTCAGTCTTAACTGTCAGGCTTCAGCAAACTCGACCAATTGCCACCCCTCGGGGACCCAACAAATGCCACGTGGAAGTGAGGCATATGCATGATATGGGAGTCCTTCATCGGTCACTCGCACATGTGGAAAACAAATTTATGTCCACCATACGTGTGGCTCAAAAAAAAAGACTCGACTCATCAGCCCAATTTGATGCACAAGTGTGTCCACCGCAAAGAGAGCTATCTTCATGGACAGAAATACTTATCCCTATGACTTTGTCATCTGACAACTTGGAATTTGACTGTTATTTAAGAATTCAATTCCAAGAATCTGATGCCACAAGAATTTGATTCTCTCAATCTGTTTGGCAATTTGGATTTTCATTTCCTAAAATTCAGACCAACCTTTACACTGTAACTGTTGTCTTATTTTATTGTTTGCAAGACATCCAATAGATAATTGAGAGAGAGAGAGAGAGAGAGAGAGAGAGAGAGAGAGTCATTGGTCTAAGGTGATAGAACAAAAAATGGGCCAACATATGTGTCATGAAAATATCTAGTCCATACATTTCAAGTAATCTATTGAAGTGTCTACATTCGTATTTCAAATTATGCTCTTTGGCAACATAGTGCATGGAACATGCCCCAAAAATCTTCATGATTGGAAGATAGTAGCTACCAATCTATAGCATCCATCATGTGGACCCCAAATTTAATTGGTGGTAACACCCAAAAGCCACATTAGTTAGATGATCATAACCATTTTATCAATGACCATTGGATGGTTTTAACTATGTAATCAATGTCTTAAAATGGATGGTCTACAATCCAGAATTATTATACTAGCAAGGTTAATTGATCTAGACAATTATGTTCTACCTTTGAATGATTAAAATTCTCAAGATGCTTTATTTGCCTGTTTCTCGCCATTTGATCAATGACCACGAAAATGGAGATTAGGGGTCTGTTTGGATACCAACCCATAAGTAACTTTTATTTTAACAATTTACTTTTATACTCTCTCCCTCTTCTTTTTCTCTCTCATCTCTCCATATGATTGATAGTCCAAAGGTAGCCTCACATGATGGACAACCTACACGATGGATGGTCCACATCAAAAGTGGGCTCCACATTATGGATGACCCACATCAAGGTGGCACCCACATAATCGATGGTCCACATCAAAAGGTTGGCCCCTAATGATGAATGGCCCACATTGAAGGTGGGGCCCCACGAGGGATCATCCACATCAAAGGTCCACATGATGGGCTGTGGGTATTGAAGGTGGGCCCCCCATGATAGATAATGGATGGCCCATATCAAGGTAGGCCCCACATGAGGACAATCGACATCTGAGGTGGACCCCTAATGATGAAGGGTCCACATGCAAGGTGGACGCTGCATAATGGACACTCCACATCGAATGTTCGACATGACGGACAACTTGCATCGAAGGTAGGCTCCACATGATTGATAGCCCACATCAAAGGTGGGTTCAACATAATGAGTAGTCTGCATCATAGGTTGGGCCTACATGATGAATAGTGACTAATAAAGGCGGACCAAACAAACGGAATGCATACTAATGTTGTTTACTAAATAAGTAGAAACTTAGATAAGCTACTTGAGGTATAAGCTATTTATTTAAACTTACTTAAAATGCAAACTGAGGCTGAGAAGATCATTGATATGGAGCTTATATCATGCACAATCTACTTTTATTAACCATAACCTCAAGAATCACTTTGATTGGACTATTCTAACCTTCTCATCAAAGGTTTGGAAAATGGCTGATTGGACTAAAATTGAGATACTTCAACGGGCAACTGGCCCAAATGCATCATCATTAAGATTTTGGAAGATCTAAAACAAGCGGGGCACATGCACACACATCATCCCACATGCTCATCTCTTAGGGATGTGGATTACCTGATGACCCGGCTGCCAAGAATATCCTTGGTGACCTGATGTGGCAGGATTTGATTGGGTCATATGCCGCTATCAAAGATAGGCCTTGCATACTTGGTGGAACAACTTTCAAATATGCTTTACACATGCCCCATTTCTAGCAGCTGCATGTGGTCCAATTAATAAGCAGATTGTGTGGCGTGTGTGTTGATATCACTAAGTTATGTGGGGCCCACCATGATGTACATCTATTTTTTGAGATCATTTTAGGGCATGGGCCCAAAAATGAAGCACTTCCAAAGCTCAAGTAGACCACACCACAAAAAGTAGTGGGGTAAACCTTCCCAAGGCCCACGATGATGTTTATTTGCCATCCAAGACCTGCATGGAGGGAAAACACAAATATCAACTTGATCCATGACTTTTGTAGCCCTCAAAAAGTTTTTAATTGTATTAGTTCAATACCCACTGTTGTTTTTGTTTTTGTTTTTTTTTTTTTTAATTTCTCGGGTGTGGTCCACTTGAGCTTTAAATCTACTTTATTTTTTTGCCTATGTCATAAAATAATCTTAAAAAATAATGGAGGTGTGGATTTAGCACATACATCATGGTGGGACCCACAGAACTTGGTGACATCAACATACCCCACCAGGCTTCTGTCCAATCCTATCCTGCCATGTCAAGTCACCCAGAAGACATGGACATCTTGAATACCAATGGTATACGTCCAATGAGCATGTGTCACTCACCAGATGAGTGGCCCAGCCTGAATCATATGTGGGCACATGTAGTTAGGGAACTCTCTTATAAACATCCAAATCCTACGTCAGAAAGTGCCATGCTGGTGCATATACGTTAGGCTTTTGCTTTTAGGTTTCTAGATAAAAATAGCAAACCTCTAAAAAGGTGAGATAACCATGCCTAAGAGTCACATTCATCAGATAATTCCTATACCCGATTTCTGACCATCAGATTAATGGTTGCAAATAAATCAGTTCACGGTACAGATTCAATGGGTGGTAGTCTAATCAGTGAAATTTTCTAGCTTTACTCCAAAAAAACAGCAAGGTCAACTATTTGGACGGTTGAGATTAGCATTAATATATGCCATAATCTGTAAAAAAAAAAAAAAAAAATTCTGTTTGTCAGCCGCAATGGTTGGATCAGCATGATGTTAGGATTTTTAGCTTAGTAGCCCCAGGTCTGCCCATTCCAACAAAAAGTTGAATTTCTTGTGAGGTTCATCTTTTGTAGCCCCCACACAAGAAATTGCAAACTGTTTGGTACAAAATGCCCCTATGACCACCTATTGTGCTGAAGGGGGATCCATAGTGCTCAGGGAGAATCCAACCCCCCAAGTGAGATCTATATTGCTCAAGGAAGACCCACACTATTCTAGGGAGATTCACATTGCTCAGGGTAGACCCAAAGTGCTCTGGGGATCTACAATGCAGCTAGAGGTGGGCAACGATCCGGGCCAGGTCGAGTTAGCCCTAGTTTGGTTTGGCTTGTTTTTGTGCCACCCTAGTTTGTAGATTGGCCCTGTTTGGGTTTCAGGCCAACCCATGCGGCCCACGTTTGGTTTGCTCTAGAAAATTTTGGTTTGGTCGGGAATTGATTTACTTGAAAATTTCAAACTAGACTTGGCCAAGTTTGAATAGGTGGCGGCTCTTTTTTCGTTTGTTTGTTTAAATAAAAAAGAATTAAAAACTTAGAAATAACATACAAGAAAAAAATGCAAAAATATCTTACCACATGATGTTTAACATCTTCCAAGAGAGGAGTGCAACTTCAAAATAAACTTATTAGAGCCTTTTTCAAACAAAAGCACACAAGCATACATTCATGTATATGTATTATGTATTATGTATTATCCATATCGTCATCATGTATATGTATTATCCACACAGTCCATCCATTTTTACATATCATTTTAGGAATGATCCCAAAATTAAATCATCTCCAAACCTCAAGTGGATCACACCACAGGAAACAGTGTGCTTACAATCTACGAGTCGAATCAAATCGAACTTCAAGCTGAGCCGATACTACCCTGGTTTGAGATTGGTTTGTTTTTTTAAACGAGCTTCGAGCTGAGTCAATACTACCCTGGTTTGAGCTTGGTTTGTTTTTTAAAACAAACTTCGAGCTGAGTCGATACTACCCTAGTTTGAGCTTGGTTTGTTTTTTTAAACGAGCTTCAAGTTGAGCCGATACTACCTTGGTTTGAGCTTAGTTTGTTTTTTTAAACGAGCTTGACTTCGAGGCTTGGTTTGGTTTGAACTTCTATTCGAACCAAATTAAGCTGAGCTTTTTCAAACCAATCTGAATTGAGCTTTCGAGCTAGCTTGGTTTGTGCCCCGCTCTAAATGCAAAAGGTAGTTAGAAAGGCATTTGCAATGAAATAAAAAAAATTACAATTTCTTGTGTGGGGGCTAATAAAGATAATCCTCCTGAGAAATCGGGCTTTCTTTTTTGTTAGATTTGACATAGTTCGGGGCTGTTGTGGTGGGTCAAACATCATATTTTTCCACCCTACGTGTCACATGTATTAGATAAGATATCTATCCGTGGAAAATGTAAGTTCCACAAGATGCTTATCTGCCGTTGAAATTATCCACTCAGTGGATGTGGCTCCACGGTACATCCCCGATTGTCCATTAATTTTGATAGTATCCAGCCCAACGAGTGGATTTGGCTCCATACTCAGATCTCCAAAATCGGAGCAATTATCGTAGAGTAAACTCTGTTGGGTCCACCCTGAATGTACGTGGTTTATCCATGCCGTCCATCCGTTTTTATAGAACATTTTAGGGGTTGAGCCCAAAATTAAAGTATATACAAGGCTCAAATAGACTACACCAGAGGAAACAACGGGAATAATGATTTCCACCATTGAAACTTTTCTAGGGCCACATTGATATTCATTTGTCATCCAACCTGTTCATCAGATCACATAGACATGGATAATGAAGGAAAAAAAAAATATATATCAGCTTGATCCAAAACTTCTATGGCCTCTAAGATTTTTTCTACAGTAAAAAGTTCAATTCACATTGTTTCCTTCGGTGTGGTCCTCTTTAGCTTTGGATATGCTTCATTTTTGGTATCTAGCCATAAATTTACCTTATAAAATGGATGGACGGAGTGGATACAATACATAAATCACAGTGGACCCCACAGACTTTACTCAATACGCTTAATGAAAACCCACAGCACCATGTGCAATCAGGAAGCCGAAAATTTTAGGTATTTTATACTCTGTGGGGCCCACCGTGATTTAAGTTATTTTATCCATTCTGTCCATCCATCTTAACAGATAATTTTAGGCCCAGAGCCCAAAAATGAAGTATATTGAAAGATCAAGTGGACCACACCACAAGAAAGTGTAAAGTGTTAACTGAATGTCTATCGTTAAAAAATTCTTAGGGGCCACAGAAGTTTTGGATCAAGAGGATATTTGTGTTTTCTCTCCATCAATTCCTATGTGATCTTATGAACAGGTTGGATGACAAATAAACATCACTGTGGGACCTAGGAAGATTTCAACGGTGGAAATTATTATTCCCACTGTTTCCTGTGGCGTGGTCCACTCGAGCCTCACATATCCCAACACCTAAAATGAGCTGGAAAAACAGATGAACGGCATGGATAAACCACATATATTCATGGTGGGCCCAACAGAGTTTACTTAGTATGATAACTCAGTACGCAGTCCGATTTCGTGCAAGCATAATTCAAAGGAACCCACGGTGAAAAATTAAAGACCAGGAAAGGATGATTTTGCCATTTCAAACGTGGGACCCATGTCTATACATGCACATATGGCAGTGAGAGCACAAAAATGACAGGAATTGAATGGATCAATATCAAGAAAACATTGCGAACAAATGAAAGTCTATGTACCTATGTGAGTAACATGCATGAATTGATCCATAGTCAATAAAATAACATATGCTATTTTATTTGAGTGGAATTTTGGTCAATGCTCCACCCATAGTTGAGGTTGTTGTGCAATTGCACTATTTGAATGGTGGACCAGTCACAGTCAGTTTGAAAAATGAAAGGTGGCGGTCAACCATCAAAAGGAACCTTAGCTCTTGGGCACATATTTTATAAACTTCATCTCTTAACTTCCACACATGTACAAGGGATCCACTTTCCTGGTGTGTGAGGTTAGGTGGTCCAATGATCCAGACTATGGGCCTGAAAACCTCGGTGTGGCTAAGGCAAAGCCTCCAAAATTAACCAAATCAAAATATGCTAAAGATTGTGTTCAAGGCGGAATGTGTTAGGAATAGAGTTGTACAAAAGTCAGCGGGTGACCTAGGCTCGAGCTTGGCTCGGCTTGGTCCTCAAGCCTAGGTGGTGGGCTTGGCTTGGTTTGGACGAGCTTTCGAGCCAAATTCAAGCCTGTTCGAGCTTGTCCGAACTTCAAGCTTTCGAGCCTGAATTCGAACATATTTGAGCCTAGTCCGAGCTTTAAACTTGCCTGGCTGGAGAGAGATAAGATGAGGGAGAGCAAGAGAGGGAGGAGATGATGTGGACTGGCCGAATGTGGTCGCTGCTGCTGGTCAGGCCGGGGCTGCAAGGAGGGTGAGCGGGTGGGTTTTTTTTGTTAGGGTTAGGGTCGGGCGAGTGGGTGTTGGAAGAAAATAAAAGGGGCTAGGGCGAGCGGGCAACTTAAATTACACACACACACACACACACACACACACACACACACCAGCCTTTACAAATCGAGCCAAGCCTGATTTCGAGCTGGGACGAGCTGAGCTTAGGTCAGGCTCAAGTTTGGCCCGAATTTCCAACGAGCCCAAAAATTCGGCTTGGCTTAGCTTGAACCACCCTCCGAATCGAGCCAAGCCGAGCGAGCTTTTCGAGCTAGCTCGGTTCATGTATAGCTCTAGTTAGGAAAGTAGAGTTGTACACGAGCTGAGATAGTTCGAAATGCTTACTTAGTTAGACCTGGTTTAGCCCGGATTGTCTCGACCCAAAAGGGGGATTCTGGATGGCCAAAGCCTGTTTGACTCAACTCGTTAAAAAATAAGTCGAGGTTGAGCAGTAAATAGCTCAATTCAGCTTAGCTCGAAGCTTGACTCTGCTCAACCTCAACTTGGCTCGCTCTATATATATGTGATATGTGAAAATTTCATCCGTGCATGTCTTACATGCCATTTGCACTTGTTTGTCAACTGTTGGATTGAAATAATTAAATTATTAATTTAACATTTTTTTTTATATTTTGTTAAACATATGTTTCTAAAATATTGATGGTGTTGAATGGACTATACTTTTGAATTTACTGTTATTTAAATTATATGCATAGTGTATATCTTATTTTTAGGCTTTTAGCTATTACTAAAGATAGCTCGGCTTGACTCGACCAGCTCACTCACTTCAACTCGGCTTAGCTTGAACCATTAGGTTGAAGCGAACTAGTGTGTTGAGCTCAAAGGCCGAGCTGAGTTGAGCTCGAGTTGGGGTTAGAGTGGGGCTGAGTTGCAAAGCTCAGCTCAACTCATGTGTCACAAACTTGTGGCTAAACTTATCGATAGAGTTTTATGACTAGTATAAGATCAACCTCAAGCTGGAGCGCAACTAATTTAGACAGGCAACACGTGAATTGCCTGCAACAGTTCTGATGTGGTCCAATGAAAAGGTTACACAGTTAGATGTGTACCCTATAATGAGAAGTGGTTAAATGTGGCCGCCAAAAAAAAGCAATTCAAGTATCGTAGCTTTTTCATTATTTTTTGTTACGATATTATTATCTAACAAGCACATATGATGCTTTTAAGTTTGAGGTATATTGGACCTCTGTCCATACAATTGTTATCTATGATGAACATATTTTGATTGAAGACATGCAAAGGGTCGGTCCGTTTTTACAATATCTTTATCAGAAGAGTTTTTTTTTTTTTTTTTTTTTTTTGGACATATTAGATCGCAATCTGATGATTATGATTGAGATCGACTTCGTTGGGGATATTTATGGATTTTCAAAATAAACTATGATCCAGCCTGACTTTCATGAGGCAACACCGTTGATCTTGGTCAAGATTCCAATCTATGACCGATCGGGTCCATTGTCCCTTGATGTGATCAGATCTAGCTATAACTCCTCTAGGGATAAGGGGTTACAAGATCTGGACCATTGGAAGTCCAATGGGAAGTTCCACCGTTAAAGTGGTAAAAATGATGTGTGGGTTAAGATATGTTGTCTATATGTCATCCAATCCATTCATCTGACTTGCCCCAAAGATCAAGACATTCCAAGACTCACTTGAGCCACACTTCATTAATTTAGAGGTTTTAGTCATAATTTTAAACGGTTACCTATGGTATGGCCCACCTAAGTCTTTGACCAGACTTGCTATTGCGATCCATGGTGAAAATGTGAGGACGCAGCTGATGAACGGTTGGATTCGATGCATGACCCTCCCCATGAAAAAAATTGCCTTCATTGTCTTAATATATATATGAAGTGTGATCATGATAGTTAGGATCGTATCACACTCAGAAATTGTACACGTGGCAGATATTAACTCAAATAAAACCGGCTAGATTGTGCAACCCGCTCTCTCCAAGTTATAATCCGAAGATCAGATTAGTTGAACAATCATAACCACTGATTTATGGACATTTGTTTGTGGAAACAGGACCGTTGGATTTTTTTTTCATTTCTAACCGTCCAATAAATATCCACCAATCCTATATCCGGATTTTTTTTTATGATACATCTAACTTGGTACTGCACTTTGAACGGTTTAATTTGATTAATTATAAGCCACAAATGTAATTTATAAGTGCATGCATATCATCCATCATACTCCGCCAGAGCATCAAAGCTTTTCTCTTAAAATATTCATTATCTTCCGTAGAAGTCGTTCTGCGTACGACTGGGCTGGAAATCTGGAGGGCCCACGTTTCAAGAAAAGGCCGAAAAGAGAGGAGAAATGCGATTCCCATGAGAAATCGGATTGCGTACTGAGTTACTCAGTACGCTTTTATCGTACTGAGTAAACTCAGTTGAGCCCACTGTGAATGTATGTAGTTTATTCACTCCGTCCATCCGTTTTTCCAGATCATTTTAGGAGTTGAGAACAAAATTGAAGTATATCCAAATCTTAAGTGGAACATACCACAGGAAACAGTGGGAAGAATGATTTCCACCGTTGAAACTTTTCTAGGGCCCAGAGTGATGTTTATTTATCATCCAACCTGTTCATAAGATCAAAAAGACGTGGATGAAGGTAAAACATAAATATCAGCTTGATCCAAAGCTTATGTTGCCCCCAAAAAATTTTCAACGGTAGACGCTCAATTTACACTGTTTCCTATTGTGTGGTCCACTTGAGATTTTTATATGTTCCATTTTTTGCATCAAACCCTAAAATTATACGGTAAAATGGATGGACAGAGTGGATAAAATAAATAGATCAAGGTGGACCCCACAGAGTTTACTCAGTACGCTTAGTCGTAGTAAGTTACTACGTACGCAATCCGCTTCCTTCCCATCAGTTTCGATCGGAGCAACTCTCATCCATCGCCATCCGACAAGTTGAACTAACTTACGAGCTCCCTCTTTTTCTTAAATGGTGGTAACTCATCCATCGTCCACATTACATAACTGCCCCCAAGCAGCTTCAGGCGGCCCAATAAATCTAATCAGATGATCCTCACCATCCAACTGACGGACATCAAAGGACAGCCGTCTAAATATTTCATCTGATACACCATACATTAACTTTACTCATTCAACCGTGAATTTTTCTCTTGCGCGGTCGAGTGGGACTCGCCAGGAAGAACGCGAATTAGAACGACTCTGTCCGTTTCAGTTAGGTACCGCACGTTCACTACCGATCCTAAATATCAGTTAAATCCAGAACGTTGGTTGGACTACACCATGAGGAATGACTCTAAATTCGTGTGATGTGGACCACATGAGCCCTTGAAATGTGCTGATTTAAAAAAAAAAAATCTACTCATCCTTCACTGGGCCGTTAGATTGGATGGCATATAAACACCAAGTGGGCCCCACTTAGCGGTCCACCTGAGTTTTGAATCGACCGATGAAGGGATCTTATCCAAGTAAAATCGACCGTCCATGTCAGTGAGTGGTCACGCCCCTGAATGATCACGTGTAAGCTGGTAAAAACTCAGGTAGGCCAGTTAGGATGGGGGCCGCCCAACATTAGTTGAGTGTAGGGTCCACCATGGGTGGGTGGATTAGGTGAGACCCCCTATCCACCGAGGTGGGTGGGGCCCACTGTGATGTATGTGTCTACATCTACGCTGTCCATCTGTATTGAAAGCTCATTTTAGGGGATGATCCAAGAAATGAAGCAATTCCTAATCCCATATGGTGATTGACCATTAAAAAACTTCTTGTGGCCACAAAATCTTTGGATGAAGATTAGACTTTAGGTGGTCTCTTCATATTAGTGTTTGTGACCTTATGAACAGGTTGGATGGCAAATAAAATTTCAGTGGAATCCATGGAGTTTTTAATGGTAAGGATTCAATCACGACTGTTTCCTGTGGTATGGTCCAACTAAGATTTGAGTCAGCTTCATTTTTGGAATCATGCCCTAAAATGAGCTTTCAAAATGGTTGGACAGTGTGGATTTAAGGCACATACATCACTGTGGCCCCACAGTCAGGGGTCCCAACCTAATCGGCTTCCTCCATTTAGTCCATTAATCTGACACAAATCACTTGATGATGAGTCTTTCCAAAAATCATGATGGTCGGGAGCCTAGGTGGGCCACACCACTTAAATTAGAGGTTTAGACATGATTTTACACTGTTTATTAGGGGGAGGCGTACTCTGAGTTTTGGATCTGTGTGATATTCGGGTTAAAGGACAAACATCAGGTGACGCACCTGATGAATGGTGTGTACTCAGGCAGATGAAGTCGTCCGTCAAACCCGGAGGTGATTTTTATTGCAATAGCCCTCAGGTGTGCTATTTTTACTAAAAGTCCAATTTCTTGGCCAGGTCATTCTTTTTTGCTTTTTGATGAGAAATTGAAAATTTTACAATCAAGAATGCCCCTTTGACCAAGTTGTGCTCAGGAGGAATCCACCTTGCTCCACAGTGCCCAGGGGAATCGGTAGGAGGGGCATTTTCGACCATGGATTTTTAATTTCTGTTCAAAAGGCTAAAAAAGATAAATCAGACGAGAAGTTAGACTTTTAGTAAAAATAGCCACATCACGGTTTGGGTCCGAGTACGGGGATGGGACGCTACGGTTTATTAAATGCCACAAGAAGCACACAGCAGCCTTAAATGTGTACGAAATTACGAAACTGCCACTCCTTGGGTCGTTTTGTTGTGGAAGATGGTTTGGCTGTTGAGTGCAGAAGACAAAAGACGTGAAAAATCTGGTAGAGGGACGATAGAGTGAGAGAGAGAGAGAGAGAGAGAGAGGAAGGCGTTATCTTCATGGGAACCACGAGCGTTACTTCATGGCGGAACCGACACGTGTCATCGGAAACTTCCATCTGTAGCAGATAGCCCTATCCCTTTCTCTCTGTCTATATATATTCCAGCACCAGCATCATCAGCTTCTTGTTCTTGTTAGAGAGAGAGAGAGAAATCGAGAGAGTTGCAGAAGGGAAAGCAAGGGCAAGAAATCATGGATCATGCAGCGGACGCTCATCGAACGGATTTGATGACAATAACTCGGTATGTTCTGAATGAGCAAACAAAGCATCCTGAATCGAGAGGTGATTTCACCATTCTTCTCAGCAACATCGTCCTCGGTTGCAAGTTCGTCTGCGCTGCTGTTAATAAGGTCGTCCTCTCTCTCTCTCTCTCTCTCTCTCTCTCTCTCTCTCTCTGTTTTCCTTTCCATTTTGAATTGAAATGAACAAGATTTCTACTTTATGATTCTTTCTTTTTTCTTTTTAGTTGAACAGGCAGGGCTGGCGAAACTCATCGGACTTGCTGGAGAGACCAATGTCCAGGTAATGTTTTTCTGATCATTTTCTATACTGATATGCATCTTTCAATGTTTCAATTTCATGAGTAGCCTCTCTTTATATTAGAAATGGGTCTGATTGTTTTGAGTTCTGTTTGGAAAATGTAACATTTACCTTAAATGCAGGGTGAAGAACAAAAGAAATTAGATGTACTTTCCAATGAAGTTTTTGTTAACGCTTTGATCAGCAGCGGCCGAACGGTATGTCTCTTCAATCTTTTAAACTATGGTACCCTGAATTATTCATGAATTTAAGTAAGTTTCTTGATTATCCTTTCTGCAGTGCATTCTTGTTTCAGAGGAGGACGAGGAGGCAACGTTTGTGGAACCATCAAAGCGTGGAAGGTATGTGCTGCTACCTTCTACTCTTAAATCGTTATACCTCACAGTTGCTAATTGATTCAGCTTTAATTATTCCTATTGCTGCAGGTATTGTGTTGTTTTTGATCCATTGGATGGGTCCTCTAACATAGACTGTGGTGTTTCCATTGGAACGGTACGCCTTCTATCTATCCCAAATTCCCAATATGATTCTTCCTTCTTTTTGAATCATTAAAGTCATCTCATCTAAACGGACTTGAGATAGAGAAAGATCTGAGCCGTTCATTTCTTTGTGATCCTTGCAGTGGATGGTTGTACAAGTGTGGATTTATGATGTTTCTTATTATTGATCTTGATGATGATTGTGGGCAATGTATATTTTGCCTCTAGATTTTTGGAATCTATATGGTGAAAGATGCCAAGGAACCAGATCTAGATGATGTGTTGCAACCTGGGAAGAACATGCTAGCTGCTGGCTATTGTATGTATGGAAGCTCTTGCACGGTAAACTCATCTTCATTTCAAGACATCCAATTTGGTGCAATAGTTGTCAAATGTTTCTATGTGGGCTTGAACCGTGTGAAATCTGATCCACCATCTTCAACTCCTTAGCTTTTAGACTTTCATTGTCTGAGCTGGGATTGTTTGAAATGCCCATTCCCACCATTTCTCGTTCACCAATGGTTCATGGGTTTATGGTCCTGTTTTTCTCTTCATTTTTATTTTCTAGGAAATTATCATTCCAGATGTCTCATATTGCAGTTTGTTCTGAGCACCGGAAGCGGCGTCAATGGTTTCACTCTAGATCCATCACTCGGGGAGTTCATATTGACTCATCCAGACATAAAAGTATGTGTTGCAGTTGATTTCTGGATCAGTGTGCATTTAAACATAACATTCTAAATCTTTATTTCTGGATCTCGTTTTTGAGCTTCAAAGGAATTGTCTCTGCCATGTTTTGATCAACTTTATTAGTTATTTGATAATTTCCCTATCATGCAGATTCCAAAGAAGGGAAAAATATACTCAGTAAATGAAGGAAATGCCAAGAATTGGGATGAACCAACAACAAAGTATGAAAAAATCAAGTTACAGTATTTTTTGTTCTTTGTCACTTATTTGGGTCGCTCTTATTAACCTTCTTCAGCTTACAGGTATGTGGAGAAATGCAAGTTCCCCAAGGACGGTTCATCTCCAAAGTCTCTGAGATACATCGGAAGGTATATAAACATTACATCCTTACAATCTCTTGGAATAAAAAATATTTCTGGAGTTGGAGACCAAGCAGACCTCATTGATGCTGCTTCCTGCTCATGCGCATATCGAGTCCTAAAGTCATCGTCGTCGTCATCATCATTATCTAAGCCTCATTCCAATTAATTGAGGTTGGCTATGTAATCTTGTTCTGCCATTCCATCCTATCAGGGCCATAACTTCAGTTAGACCATAGATTGTTATGTCTTTTTCTTACTGCCTCCACCCATGTCATTTTGAGCCTTCCCTTTGCCCTTTTAGAGCCTTCAACTTGTACCAACTCACTCCCAATAACCGATGTAGTTCCTGGTCTCCATTGCACATGCCCAAGCCATCTAAGTCTACTTTCTCTTATCTTATTACCTATTGGTACTACTCCTTAAGTTCCCTCAAATGCATTCATTTCTAATTCTATCATTCTTCATCTTGCCACTCATCCATCTCAACATCCTCATTTTAGCTACACTCAAACTTGTGAAGATGTTGTTCCTTAATTGCCCAACATTTTATCCTGTAAAACATGGCTGGTCTTACAGATATCCTGTAACATTTCCCATTCAGTTTGAATGGTACACGAGGATCAAATAACACTCTAGAGGCAAATCTCCATTTCTTCCACCCTTGCTTGAATTCTATGGGAAACATCCTTCTCAATCTCTCCACTCTCTTGAATTATCAACCTGATATATCGTAAGTGGTCATTTGGGAAACTTCTTGGTCAGCAATTTTAACTAATTCATCATTTCCACTCTTATTGTTGCTAAAATTGCACTCCATGTACTCTGTTTTACTCCAACTTATTGTAAATCCTTTTAAGTTCTAAATCGTCCCTCTAAAAATTTAGCATTTTGTTTATGCCCTTCCTCGTCTTATCAGCCAAAACTATGTCATCTGCAAACAACATACACCATGGGATCTCTTCTTGCAAATGCCTCGTTTATTTGTCCATAACCGAGCAAAAAGGTATTGGCTCAATGTCGATCCTTGGTAGTTGGTACAAGCCTTTAATAATTGGGAACTCACTTATCTCTCAACTACTAGTCCTTACGTTAGCTACTACTCCCTCATACATATCCTCAATCATGCTAATATATCCTCTTGAAACTCCTTTATTTCCCAACACTCATTAGATTAACTCTCTAGTCTCTAGGGACCTTGTCGCATGCTTTTTATAAGTCAACAAAGACCTTGTGGAGTTTCTTCCCCATGTTCTTATATTTCTCCATCAGTTGCCTAAGTAGGACAATACCTTCGGTGCAAACTGAAATTACACCTTTTGGAGTAAAGGCGTATGTGTGCGGAAGCTTTGAAAACAACTAGTATTATGGCTAAATCCTATGGGGGGGGGGGATTAGGACCTTTTGAAATTCTTTTCACCTACTTTACAGTTTTAACAAATTAAAGTAAGCAAGAACACTTCGGCTTCCAAGCCTAAGTGGGTCTAATCACACGACTAGCATATTGTAAGCAATAAGCAACCTAGTCTAAGCATGCATAGATACTCAAATGATTAAACAAATCAAGCTCCTAATCTATGCAACCTAAGTAGACTAGAGGATGGATCAATTAAGCTCAAGTCTACATAACTAAGTGAAAGTACATCTTGTGTATGGATGTGCCTATTTAGTGCCTAACATACATTTTAATCAAACATTCATAATTAAGCAATTAAACACAGTGCATAATAAGAAATGTGCTCAAATACAATCACAAACACAAGCATGTATAGTGGTTCGACTACTTGTCTACTCTGCGCCCGGTTCAAGTACTCAATCCCTTTGAGCACATCGGCATTCATTGGGGAGTTTAAATTTGGTTCCTCCCAACCAAGGTGTTTTAAATCGGCTCCACTAAACCAAGGAGTTTACAAGTTCCTCCCAACTTATTCGACCTACGCAAAGGTCTAGTCTTACACAAGAATTACGCACGTTTACTCCCGTGTCGGAGGCTCCCCCTTGGAGACTTTGTTTAGGCCGACAAACGAGCCAAAGAGTGCTAAACAACTCCTAGTCTTTAGGCCGACAAACGCATCAAGGAACGGCCAACGTCCCTAAAGCTTTAGACTCAACTAATAAGCCAAGGATCGGCAAACGACCCTAGTTCGAGTTTTTCAAACAAACTCTACACTCAACTCCCACAGGGAATTGAGTGGAAGGGCTCTCTACAATGACAACCTTACTTGTCGGATGAGCCCCTTGTTCAGCACTGGTTTAGGTTGCTTGATGTCCACTCTCCCGTGCTTCAATCAGCTTCCTTTGCTCCCCCGATCGTGTTGCCGCTGCGTTGCCAATGCCTCAGCTACACTTGATCAACCAACTTGCAAATGATGCCTTTGATATGCCCAAGGTGATAGGAGGGTAGGTTTGAGATCTCTACAACTTATGGAAATGGGTTGCCTAGAGAGTCTCACCTACAAAGATCTCATCATAGAGTATTGGATAGGAATATGACTATCAAGATCAATCCAATCTCTAGAGATCAAAAGAGGGTCAAGTGCATTTTCTTCTTGAGCTTTGAATGTTCCATACTTGTGATGAATCACAAGGAAGATCACTTGTTTGGATTAGGAATAGAGCTCTTAATGATTTTCAACAATGATGGCTTCTATCTCCTTACAATCCCCTCTCTTAGCTCAAAAATGAATCTCCCACATTTTATAGATTTTCTTCCAATGGTTAAAAAACGGGCAGATTCGCGAATCTCCGATTGATCAGAAAAAGGTCTGATTGATTGGAGACCTGTCCGATTGATCGGAGACATGTTCGATTGATCGAAAATCTGTCTAGAAAACTTTCTGGAAGATATTCCGATTGATCGGAATCATGGTCCAATTGATCGGACTAACCCCTTCCGATAGATCGGAAGTCTGTCCGATTGATAAAAAATTTGTCCAGTGGATGTCAAACTTGCTGGAACAAATTCCGATTGATCGGGACTTCTGTCCGATTGATCAGAGTCTAATCGGAACTCTTATCCGATTGATCGGAGTCCTATCGAAAACTGCTATTTGAGTTGTTTTGTTTACAACAGCTTCCACCTCTTTAATTAGTCTAACTTAACATGTTTTTCATGGAGTTCTAAGACTAATGATGATGCTAAAGGGTATAACTAGTTGGTCCAAGTCATCTAAGAGGTTATGAGTTTGGGTAGGTTCAAGGTTAAGGCACACTAAGGCATCTCTTTTACCCGTTTCTTCTTCCTTGATGCAGCTAGTCTGTCTTGAGTCTTCGGTCTTCGTCTTCATTAAGCTCAATCGACATTAAACTCACTAACCTAAGTGATTGACAAACAAGGTGCACTAGTATGCTACAAAAAATTGCACTAGCACAAACCTCCTTGGCATGAAATTAAATTGATTTTTTTAATATATTCGTCTCATGCCTTAGTCTTTGCTTAATCAATCTCTCCTAAAGTTTCATAGTATGGCTTATAAGTTCAATCCCATGGTAGTTCGTGCAGCTTTGTATATCTCCTTTGTTCTTATAAATAAATATTATGGTACTTTTCCTCTATTCATTTAGATTTTCTTTAATTTTACTATCTTGTTGAATAACTTTGTCAATTAAAATAATCTAGTATCTCCAATACACTTCCAAACCTCTGTTAGTATACCATTTGGTCTGAGAGCTTTTCATGTTTTCATCTTTCTCAAAGCTTCTTTCACTTCACATATTCTAATCCTATTAAAGTATTTGTGGTCTTTGTCATCATTTGAGTTTATGGTTCCTTCTATCCCTATGCTTTCAAAGTGTCTGTCATTTAACAAGTTCTGAAAAAAGCTTCTCCACCTTTCATTGATCTCATTGTCCTTAACTAGTATCCTCTAATGATCACTCTTAATGCTAAGGTGGCAATGAACCGAGTAGCCTGGACGGCCCAACTTTGGGCCGTGCTTGAACTTACTAGCTTAGCCTGTGGGCCTAGATTGGGCCTCACATGCATCGGCCCATTGCTACCCCTACTTAACGCATGTAACATGATCAAGGTCTCTACCCTTTCTCTCTCTCGTTTTTGCAAGTTTGAAGACACTTTTCTCACCTTCTCTTGTTCCCAATCTATTATAAAGATCATTTTAAGCCTTAAGTTTATCCTCACTACTTTCTTAGCCATCTTTTTGGCATTTCTATATTATTCAAAAAAAAAAATTTAATCATTTTTAGTCTTTTGCGGCTTTGATACATAAACATTTCTCATTAATAGCTTTTTGTACGTCGTCGTTCCAACACCAAGTTTTCTTAGATAATTGGCTTGTTTCTCTAGATATTCGTAAAACGTCTTTTGCCATTTTCCTAATGCTCTAGATATTCCTAAAATATTTTTTGCCATTTTCCGAATGCACACACACACACACACACACACACACACACACACACACACACACATATGGAGAAAGTACAGGATCTAGAACTTTCTGTCCGTCATAGATACGAAATATCTACTGACAAAAAACATATACATACGAAATATATGGCACTGTCTACTTTGCATTACATCATTGAGCTGGTGCTTTCCATGGTTTACTCTATATATTGGATCAGCTCTGGGATCTCTTGATGCGAAATTTAATATATGCATGTATGAGAATCATGTTGCGGAAACATGGACCAATTGTGTGCTATTTAATGATCTGACCTTTTGTTAGTCACTGAATCTTGTAATGCCTTTTGGGTTGGCAAAGAAGGCCTTGCTCTCTTATCGATTTTGCCGCTTTTTAGAATAGGTTCATTGCCTAAAAGACCTTCAGCTTAGGGTTCACTTCCCCCATGAGAATGATGTCATGTACTTTCCATGATTAATTACTTGAACATTTGGGGCAGTGTTTTCCATATCGGTATCCACGGATGTATCACAAATATTTTGGGTATCGCATGGGAAATATCGGATGTAATGCATAATGTCTCGCTGTTTTTGGGAAACATTGGGAAATTGGTTTATTTTTTCAAAAAAAACTTCATGGGATATTGAAAAAGATATCAATAGACACTTAGAAATCAAAAGATCACAAAAAACAAGTGCACATAATAGGTCCTTTGTATAGGGTCCTAAAATGTGCGCTATTTAACAAAAGTGATATAACTATATTCAAAATTAATTCATATCATTTATAAATCTAAGAAGACATGTATGAAAACACAAGCAATTTTTCCGAAATCGGAGGTTGAAATCCATGATTGAGCATGCAAAACATGCAAAATCATGGATTTCATCTTATTCTATTGATTCCAAGTGATTTATACAAAATAATAATAATAATAATAATAATAATAATAATAATAACTAAAATAAAAAACCTCACTGTTTCAAAATTGAGTCCACCCGTTTTCTGATCTTGATTTCCATTAAAAAAATCCAGTTTCTCCTCCAAATAATCGAAGGGACTAAACGTGATATATATAAAAAAAAAGGGAAAGAAGGGTATCGATAATATCAATGATACATTTGAATGTATCATTGATACAACGTTTTATATGTTGACGACGTTTTGAAAACATCGCATTACACCGATGATACCGTTGATACAATGTGATATATCGTGATACTATCGTTGATGCTGAAATGGACATGTTTCAGTGGTGTTTCATATCACTGTGGTGCGATAGCAGTAATATCGGCCAATATTATTAATAGTTTATACCATGGTCCGGATACTTGACTGTCTTGTCTTGAATGCATCTACTTCTCTTTGGGTGCTCTTCCCATCTTGATTCTAGAGGCCATATTGTTCTTTCTTCAAGTTTTTCCAGCTTTTTTTTTTATTATATATATTAAGACTATAGAGGAGAAAGATGCAAAGGATTCACCATTCTCACACTAAGCTCCTTGCAGAAACATGAAGGCAACTCCTTCAAACAATTCAGGAAGAAAACCTGGCCTAAGGATTGACCATTCAGTTTCCTTCCATAGTTACTAAAATTGCAGCATATTCTGAATTTCTAGGAGATTGCATGCAAGCAAAGATACAATATATGGATTAAATTTTTTTGTTAAATTATTATGGTGGAATCCCTTCAATCCACTACGTCATGGTGATCACAACTTATGGCACTAGCAACTATGAGGCGTAATGCTGTTGTAAATTTCAAAATCTTTGTGCGGAAATTTCTTCATATGTAAGATTCTGTGTGTTTGTGTACTCAAATCATTGAATTGCATCATCATTTAATGGTGTTGGAACTGGAGACTTGGGAGACTTATTAGGAATCTTCTCTATCCAAACCTATGAATAGAAATTACAAGCAGAAAGCTCTCAACAAGTTCCTCTTTTTTCCCTTGACAATGGATTTGTAATCACTAAAAATGATTTGCAGTATGGTAGCTGATGTCCACCGTACATTGCTCTATGGGGGTATCTTTTTGTATCCTGCAGATAAGAAGAGTCCAAATGGAAAACTACGGTATGTTATAATGGAAAAAGTTTCATCCTCTTCTCCTTGCAATTCTCAGTCTTGTAACGCTACTCATATTTTGTGACTGAAATTGGTCTATCTCATATCAAACAGTGTTCTGTATGAAGTTTTTCCAATGTCTTTCTTGATGGAACAAGCAGGAGGTCAAGCTTTCACGGGAAAGCAACGGGTATTGACCAGATGCCTTCATTTTCATACACCTTGTAGATCTGCTATGTTTCCTATATAATTAGATTTTCTGGTACATCTTCATTTTTATCTTCACCTCGAGGGTTGTTATTCTATGCAGAGTTAATTTTGTGTGTGTGCGTGTGTGTGTGTGTGTGTGTGTGTGTGTGGTTGGGGGGGGGGGGGGGGGATGCTTCCATGAAGTTTTTGTGCATCACACTACACATTTAAGAAAATAACTTCAGAGAACCATCTTTTGCTGTTGCTGGCCTTATGCTACTGTGAAATGCTTCTTGGAATAGTCACTAGATTACTGCAACGGAGGGTTTGAAAATTGCCTACATGAAAAAGGTAGTGGACAATAGTTGTGCCAAGCTGCAAGGTGGGGAGTGATTGTGTTGGGGTGTTGGTAAACACATAATGGTGGGTTCCTTGTTGTTTTGTGAAGCCAACTGCTCTGTGCATGCTTGCCAACACTCTGTACATATCGAATTGCATTGGTGGGAAATTAATTCCATCCAGTGTTTGGAATCAATGGATGGGATTGAATTAATCAAGGTATTTGACCTTCCAATCCCAGCAGGAGATATGGCGTGATTTCTGATGGATTTCGAAATCCGCTACATTTGTGGGCCCTACGTTGATGTCAGTGTTTTATCCATGCCATCTATCCATATGCACCCTTTACACATTACACTCAAGTTGCATATGAATATAGGTGATGAGCAAGGTATTCCGTAACGGTAACCATAGCTGTTATGGCCACCACTGTTACCTTTACAATATAGGGTGCACACGGTCTCTCTCTCTCTCTCTCTCTCTCTCTCTCTCTCTCTCTCCAATTATAAAGAGAGAGGGGGGGGGGGGGGGGGGGGGGGGGGGGCGTAACGGGCCTACATGGGAGTTGCAACGGTCTTTCTGGGTCATTTTTTCTGTAACGGCTATCACAGCCTTTACAACCTCATAACGTGTAATGGTCGCCACCGTTCCCTTTACGTAACGAGCTTTATGGCACACCATTGATGAGCATCACATCTGAAATCTGGTCCCTTGATTACAATTCCAGCGTCTGCCAAACGCTGGTTTCACGTAATATAGTGTTTTTCTCAAAGGAAGAATTTGATCCCAAACGTGGGATTTGATGGTCAAAATACCATGCTATTTCCAGACATGTATTGCAGGGAGTAATCATTGTGTAAATACCATACAATGCAATGCATCTTTCCAAACACGGCCTAAACATGTTTAAATAACTCTATACTAGGTTTAGATTACCATATATTTTTTCAAAGAATTGCATCCTTAATGAAAACAAATGAGACAGTCCCAAGCCCAGGTAGAGGGTTCATGTCCAGTAGGCAACCAGTGATTTATAATTTGCCAATAAATCATGAGAAATCCATCCATAAATAGCTGCACAAGGCTATGATGATAATGATACTGATGATATCAGCAGGAGGAAGCATTTACATTTTGCCGAATATTGCTGCATTCATTTCATGTCTGCAATACACTCTACAGACAATTTTATAGTCCCACTGTAGATTGTAATTTGGCATCTGTGAGTGATGCACTAACTTTACCTTCCATTTCTGCAGGCACTTGACCTGCTTCCGACAAATATTCATCAACGATCTCCCATCTTCCTTGGCAGCTATGACGATGTTGAAGATATCAAAGCACTCTATGCTGCTGGAGAGACAAAAGTATAACATGCAAATCCCGTATTTTCTCTTGATTCTGTTGGTTATCTTCAAATCTATTGGCCAGTATAATAACTACTCTCCATTAATTAAAAAGCTAAGACTTTTTCATAGAGCCTCTTTGTAATGGAAGCAGTCATTTATGAGTGAAAATTTGGGTCTACCTTCCCAAGTCTCTACTTCCACTGTTGTGCTTAGACAGATGCATATAGCATCTAAAAAATCATGGAAACCTGTCCTGCATACCCTAAGTTGGGCAGGCTAAAGCATGCATTGTGGTGCATGGAATGTTCATTTCATTGATGTGAATGGTAACAAATAGCAGGTGGAGGTAGTCTTAGGGCTACCAGAATTTGCAAATGTTCAAAACAGATTGGTTTCATTACTAGCAAGTTGAACCAATAATTCAGGTGAGTTTCCTAGATTCAGATGAAATCTGCATTAAATTTTTTTTTTTTTTTTTTTCAGAAAATAGGAAACATGAATAAAGATTATGAGGATAATTTTTACAACATTTTTGATAGGATAGGCGACTTAAAAAGGGTGGGAGGGAGACCATCCATTATGTTGGAGTAGCAAGCAGAAGAATCTGTGAAAAATCATGGATGAAGAATCTGTTAAACTTCTTGAAATCCATCCAGTCAAGTTACTTGAAGACCAACCGAAAACTGAAATGTAAATATTCAATTATTGATTATTTTCAAATAAAAAATGTCTTCTATAAAAAATCAACTGGGAACTTAGAAATCCCAAGGAAAGCTCGACTCAGTATAGTTTAAGTGTCAACTAGAAAAAGCCCCCAAAAAAAAAAAAAAAAAAATGGTAATGGCAGTTAGTGAGTTGACTTGAAATACAGTGGAGTTAAAGTTGAATCAGGAGAATTTTTTGGTCAATTTGTCAAGTTTTTAAATTAAGGCCATAGTAGGATTCCTAGTGAACTAAGGAAAGTGAAGAACATTGCTTACTTTCCCTATCTGGGTGGGCAAGTCCATGATTATGGTTTCCAACATGTAATATGTTGCAATGCCATCCACCATACAATCAACATCAATACAGACCATCCAAGCCACGCTCGCCAGTGCGGATAGAGAATACCCAGGATTCATGCTGACTAGGCGTCTGATACTACTCATTAAGTTTGGTGTGTATCACTCACCTGACACAGCATAGGCCCATGCTTGAGTCTCACCACAGGCATTCGGTGAATGCCCTACCAAAAGCCACCAGGCCCTCTTAACCTCAAGCAATTAAAGACATCATCTAGGAACCAAATTCATGTTCTGTAACGAATAAACTTTAATCCCTCCCTCCTCTTAATCTCAAGCAATTAAAGACACCAATTTAGGGACCAACTTCATGTTCTGTAACGAATAAACTTTAATCTATAGGAACCAGCTTCATGTTCTGTAATGAATGAACTTCCCTCCCTCCATCTATCTATCTAAATTTCTTACTGGCCAAAAACACTCCCACATTTTGCTGTGATAAAATGATAAAACCTGAGATTGGGGGTTAGTTTTGTCAAAACCTCTGGCTGTGCCTGTAGTCCCCATATAAATATGCAAAAAATACGGATTCTTTTTTTTTAATAGAAAGAAGTCCAATTTAATGTATTGTTGTTCTCTTTCGATTGCCATCCATAAAATGGATAAAACAATACAACTGTGAATCAAGATATATTTGTCTAGTCGCTAAAATTACCTAGTATGACAATACATGATCAAGTGTGAGAAGATAAATCAGTAGTTCAAGAACATCTAGCCTTTGGCGTACTTGATAAAAAGATATAATAGAGAAAATGTGAAGCTTTTGGACAAGATACCATGCAGAGCTTTTATTTTTATGTATGATGTGCTCTGGACCTCTGGTAATTTCAAGAACATCTAGCCACCATGAACATCAGTTTGTGGGCCTAGTGTAGTGATTATGATCGTATAATGGGGGTTGACGCCACGTGCATGTGTTGACCGCCACACCGTATCTTCAAATTTGGTAATGAAATATCATTATGGTCTTGTCCTTCCTCTCTAGGCATTTGCCTTTTGCTAACCCTGCATCCTCTTTACAGAACCACAATGCCTGTAGGTAGGTAACTCAGAAGCTGTCCCATTCTTGGATTTAGTGATTTAGCAGATTGAGAAAAAGCTGTCTTCTAGGAAAAGGAATTACCTCTCCTTGGGAAATAAAGTAACTTCAGTCATCTGAGGGAGTTGTAATGGCTATTAATTTCATCTTCTCAATTGCCACCGTGCCCATAAATTGAAAATGGCAGCATGGGGATGGGAGATGTTATTTTTAATTTTAAGATTTGGGCTCTTATTGGCAAATGATGGCAAAGGATCAGAGAAAACCATTGTTATGCAAATTTTTATCATCATCTTCTAAGCCTTATTCCAATTAATTAGGATTAGCTACATGAATCCTATTCCACTCTATCAAGGGCCAGACATACACATGTCAAGTCATTTCTCACTACATCCACATCATTTTATGCCTTCCCCTTGCCCTTTGAGAGCCTTTAACTTATAACTACTCCTAACTAGTGTGGTTCTCAGCCTCCACTGCACGTGACCAAACCATCTAAGTCCACTTTCTCGTCTTATTACCTATTTGATGCAGGATGCCCTAATTATGATGTATGCTCATGAACACATATAATCCAGCGGAAATGAAAGACAATAATAATCTAAAATTTCAACATCAATCATCATAAACTAAGAAAATTATAAAGAGACATGTAATGGAGTGGGTCATCATCACAACCATAAAGTGTGGAATTCAATTGTAGCTTAGGTTGGATCCGGTGAGGGATGGAACCTCCTGACCTTGCATGGTCATCACCCAATTGCCTAATGGGAATCACTAATCTGAAAGATCAAAGGATTTCTCAGATGAGGAATTCAAAAATCTAAGGAACTAGTGTTTGGATCAATTCTCAGATTTTAGGTTGTGGAAAGTAAACAAAATAAGGATTTAAAATGATGAGAAAAGATGATAGATTACCTGAAAAGAAGATTGGAGGGACAAAAGAAGAAAAGAGAAGAAAATCGGAGAAGAAGATGAAGTTCCAAGAGAGAGAGAGGGAGGAAGGAGGCAACTAGAGGCTTGCTTTTCATTAATCGACAACTAACGAAAAAGGTTTCAGGCAATACCATTATAAAATTTAAGATTAGCATAATTATCAAAATACCCTTACTAACAAAATTTTAAAAAAAAAAAAAGACATTTGTATGAAAAAAAACGCGCACATTAACCTAAAACTCAAAAAAGTAAAAATGCATAAAATAAACTCAAATCTAAGATGTCCAATGGGCTCCAATGATGGTGTGATGAAAGTGGGCCATGACGAACCAACGGTCCAATCATATCATCATTGCGATCCAATGGTCCGATCATCTCCTCCAAGCAACTAACACATGTCTTCCCAAAATGGGGTCTTCTCAAATGTCTCGGACTACATGTGTAAGGTCTTCAATGCTCCTCAAGTCGACACGAACAATCTAAGCATATCATCATCAAGCCATAAAGATATAGGTGTCACTCGCCTCCTACGCTGATAAACCCTAAAGGGCTTGATGTCTGCATCAAACCATCTAAGTCCACTTTCTCGTCTTATTACCTATTGGTACTACTAAGTTCCCTAGAATACATTCATTTCTAATTCTATCCTTGTTTTGCATCTCATCCACCTCAACATCCTTATCCTTATTTCAGCTATGCTCAACTTATGAACATGTTCTTCTTTAACTGCCCAACATTCTTTGTAATAAAAGCATGGCTGGTCTTACAGCTACCCTATAAAATGTCCCTTTCAATTTGAGTGGCACACGACCATGAGATACAACTCGAGAGGAAGTTATATTTGATAAAGCATGGGGTGTTTAATGGAAGCTGGTTGACTAGCTTGTACCCTGGAAAATCATGGGGAATGCTAATATTAAGATTCTTGCCTTTCCTAGTTGGCATTGAAGGCATTCGATTATCAATTAGCATAGCAATGTCCACTTTGGGACCAGAGATTCTCAACTTTCTGCTTTATGTACCTCCTTTCTCAATGCAAGCATGCAATGGTAATCCAGGATCTTCAGTGGCTCTGTACGGAGATCTAAATGATGAATAAAGTTACAGAGTTTGAGAGCCTCATTTTGATCCTCAGTGGTGTTCAATCACCCCCCTAATGCAAATGGGCAGACAACCTCAAGTCTTCCTGATGTTTAAGTGATTCATTGGTCATCCATGGGCCATGGCCGACACATCTTAGTGTTATTACATGTATTTTTCCAATTGATAATGCAACATCGTAATGGGTGTCTTTAATTTTGAGACTGGGACTGAAATGCAAGGTCCCTCAAAAAATTCACCATAGCATTGGAATTGTCACAGAGACTACAATGTTCTGGACCACTTGTATCTGCAATGAAGTTACCAGAATTGATTTTTTTTTTTTAACCAAATTGGCCCTCATCAAACCACCAACATCAAGTAAATTCTTTAGTTGAATACAGAAGGTTACTTTCTTAGATGCCCAGTTGCAACATAGGAATGTCGGTAGGCGATACCTTATTTATCTTCAGATTGAAGGATAGAAGCCCCCATTTTAATTGAAGGCCATGCCCCAAGCATGGGCATCTTTTAGATTGCAAGATCTTGGCCCCCAACTGAATATGAGTCCTAATGGAAAGATTTTAGGATGCAGCACTGGTTGCAGGGATTAAAAAGATGAATTAGGTGTTGATAATTACACACTGCATTGATTTTTCATGAAATGAGTTTTCGGTCATTGACGTTCAAAAAATATTTTGTATGAAAAGACACAAAATAAGCTTGCAACATTTTCAGAGAAAATCAGTTTCCAGAAAGCGACTCCCAAGATTTCTATTACACAAATTTCTACTCCAAATACGGCCTCATCTTATCATCAATCTGGGGCTAATAAATAGAAAGGAGTCATATCCTTTGTGGCCTCATCTTATCATCAATCTGGGGCTAATAAATAGAAACGGAGTCCTATTCTTTGTGGTTTCCAATCGCCAATCAATGCAAAATAGATGGGTCCCACCAAGGGTGCCATACGTTTTTGTCAATTTAGGGGTGCATACAGATGGGCTCTGTAGTAATAATAAATAAGATAGACACAACAAATTAAATAACCAGCAATTCTACAATGAAAGACAGATCCCTCGCCAGATATCATCTTATAAGCATTGACCTCGTACCAACCTCAAACAACTACAACAAAAGAATTAATAAAAATTTCAACCAACTTATAGATTACAACTCGTTACAACAACAACAAGGAAGATGTAAAGTCATCTGCGCCTTTGTCGAGAGAAGGATGGAGACCCGGTGGGTTGTACTCTATGATTTCGGCTAGGGGAATCCAAGGATCCTCGGAAGGAAGGGAAGGGATCTTTCACAATTTCCGGAACTGAACTAAATGGTTCCATGAAACATGCAATGTTTATGCGAGTCCTGTCGAGTTCCACTTGTAGTAGTTCAGCACTATATTGCTGTGCAAGCACCTGCGAACACATGGAAGCATTTATACGTTGTATGAAAAGGCAAAAACTAAAAATCAGGAAAAGAAATGAAAAACAAAAGGCCATTTTGAAAATAACAAGGATACTGGTAGATTGGGGCAGGCAAAGTAACCATCCCAGCTGTCGTTTTAAGGAGGAGAAAAAATCCAGATGAGAAAACGTGATGCTGTCTGGCATGCCTACATTGGCACAGCCAATGGCATCATTTCTCAAATAATTTTGTTGCAGGTACTACAATATGATAATGATGACTAATTACAGGTACATACCATATCATATGCCTTCTTTTTTTTTTTTATCATGGTGCGGTATACCAATATGAGTGGAAGATATGGTCAGTTCAGGAGCCCATGTATTGAATAGAACTTCTTTTAAAATATTAAAAAAAAAAAAAAAAAAAAAAAAAAAAAAACCTGAAACCTTGCCTCGGTTGAAAAGTATGTCCAGCCTATTTTAGAATGTTATTGTCTAGTCCTGGCAAGTCGAGTTGACTGCGTCTATTCAAACTCTGATATAGTCAAGTCAACTTTGCCCACTTTGAGATTTACTTTGTTTCTTATTTGTGAGATTTCAAACTATGAATAGGATGCATGTAAAGATATCCAGGTTGTAGGAAAGCATTATTTATAGGCAGATTGCAGATCTTTGTTATCTGCACATGTATCAGATATTGGCAACATGGGTACTGATCCCTTACAAGTTTCAACAACAATACCCACGTCGACAATTCTAGGAAAATCTAAGTCAAGTGTAGAACGAGGACAGGTATGATTTATTTCTTGTGCTTATATAAGAGGCTTACAATTAAATCATCTGGTGATATGGTTATCCCTTGCTGTCTATCATCTACAAGCGCCTCTTCGCTCCCACGAGTTGGGCGGCGATGGTGGCCTGGATTCTCAGAAGTCTCAATCACGCTTTCAGATGCTTTCTCCAGCAACAGTCCTTGTAAAGACTTCAAAGCTTCACGTGAATCAGGCGTGAAGTATGCATTCAGTATGGTCTCGAAATATTCAAGCTGCAGAGAAGAAGAAACGGAGACCAAAATAGTTGAGAAGCATGCCAGACAACTCCTCAAGCTCAAGCTCAAGCTCAGCTTACCAAATGAAAAGAAGAAAAAGAAAAGAGAGGCTCTTTTCACATAAACATGATGGAATGAAGTTTCTTAGGGAGTCTAAGAATCATAGTTCTATCCAATGATTTGCAAGCAATAAAAGAGGACAATGTCAAGAGAGTGAGTTCACCTCAAGCATGAGTTGGCAGAAACCATTTGCATCCAATGACTTCAGGTCTTTAGCACTGTTTTCATGGAAGAGACTGAGAAAAGTATCAATCAAGCCCTCCACTAGAATACCCAGTGTCTTTTCAAGCAGGGGCTTAGCACCAGCAAAGACCTGCAGGGAAAAATTGGTGGAATGATAATAACTTGTTAAACCAAGCAAACAGCTTAAATGGTCGAATACTTCATTTGTTCTGTCCAAGAATCATAACATCTTAAAAGAATTTTGCAAGCAAGGCTCTCAGGGAGTTGTCCCTCCATGTCTCCTTTATGAGGGCATTTAGGTCAGGTCGATAAAAATATGGTTGACAGTGGGTATCTAGAGGGATGCAATGGGCCACAACACCCAGCATGATGCCTGCCAGCAAGACTGATAATTAAAAATGTTGTGTTCTGTGAAGTTTGCTCACACAAATAGGATATTGAGTCATACTTCCCCTCATTCCGGTAAGGTACACACACAACCTAGGCCATCATCAGGTAGGTTGCGCTGTGCATGTGCTGTGGCAAAAAGATCAGACAGGTCTTGTCATTATGTTGGCCACACATGCATGTTGAATGACTGTTGGTCAACTTTTTTCTATCACCCACCCTTTTCTTTGTTTATTGGTCATCAGATGAACTAAGTGACCAACTTTAGGCTTGGACAAAGTGATGATGGGTCATATTCCCACCTTATCACTGGCTGAGATCTCATGTGCTACTTGCACCTTGTGAATGGCTGTGTCATTCAGGATTCAATGAAAAAAAAAGACATAACTGAGGAATAAGCTGGTATTTTCACGGCCCATTCCCTCCCTCTCTCTCTCTCTCTCAAAGGGTGGAAGGGGCGTTGCTTTTTGCATATATTTATTCCTAGGCTAGTGACGAGAGGGTCACCTCCTGAGTTGTATTGGTGCTTCTTTTTTTTTCTTCTGGGTCAATGAATTTTAGTCATCTTTCAAAAAAATAAAAATAAAAATAAAAAATCAGTGCACTCTGTAAGCTATAGTGAGAGGATTCTCCACATGCTTGCACCATCAGCAGGTCGTGTCCTGCAGTGACTATTAATCCTGCAGGATCTGGGTTCTTGGCTCGTGGTTTAGTATGTTGTCTATCAAAACAGAGCAGAGGTTCATTCTGCGTTCAATTATAATCATACACTCCTTTGGACCAAAATCAGTGTGTTTATTTTTCTTATGAGGGAGTAGATCCTTGGGAGTTATCACTATGGGCACTCCTGAGTTTGCATTAACAATCAGCTTACAGACACTAATAGCTGTTCGGGATGACTAGGGAACTAGGACTCTTTTCATTACAAAATAAAATCACAGTCCTACCATCCACCTTTCACTTAAAAAAAAAAAACGATTTAGAGAAACGTATAATGAACAAAGCAAATAGCTGTGTGCCGGACTTCAAGAGCATGAAGTACCTCTGCATGTACAGCCACGAGTGTGTGCAGTAGTTCCACAGCTGCATCTCGAATTCCCTGTAAAGAGAATCATTTCATGAGATCTACATGGAAGAAGCCATTACTGTTGCATTTAAAGTGTTCCCTCTGCAAAGCTGAAAGAAGAAAAAGAACTACCATAGATCTCATTATTTCTTACTTTGACAGCAGGTGCCCCACCCCATTGGACTCCAGAATCCAAAAGATAGTTTATAGCAGCAGTTCTGATCAGGTTTGCCTAAGAAAACAACACAAAATTGAAATAAAAACACATGAATCACATCAACAGTAGGTTCAGTAAAAATTACCACTGAATTTCTGAAAACTAACGAGGATTTCTACATAACCACATGAAAACATCCAGAAGATAGTTTATAGTTATAAATTTTAATTGGGTTTTCTCAATAAGACAACGAAAATTAAATTAAAATACATGAATCACATTGGCAACAAGTTCAGCAAAAATTCAATGTACCTGAATTTCTGACAAGAAAAGAGCATTTCCACATCAAATTTGAAGTTTAAAAAAAAAAAAAAAATTCCAGAAATCCTCTTGGAGGGTGATGGGTCTATTGTCAGAAACCTCAAAACAAGTTCAAGGCATGACCAAGTGAATAAGGGTAACTTCCTGGCGATAAATCCTAGTTGTATCTAATGAAGATAGGTTGAGGCAATAACACCAGTGCCTTGTGTTGAAGGATGCTATGCTGGCTGAATCTTGCAAAGGATCAAAAGCTCTAGATTGAATGGATTCTAGAGACACTTCAGACATAAAACTCTTTGCAGGACCCATAGAGGAGCCTGACGCAACAGAATATATACCGCCTTGACTTGCATACACGATCCTAGCCATTATTCCAGTTTTGGGCCATTTCAGTCTTTGTAAGATGAGGTTTACTTTTTGTCCGATAAGGACACAACATCCCAGTAACACGTTCTACAAGTCTTTTATCTCCCATGCAGGAAGCATCATTTTTTTTTCTATATATATTTTTTAATAATTGGCAAAATTTTATTCATAAACAAGAAAGAGATGCTGGAAATTGCATCCTGGGACAGGCAACGATTCACCAATAAAAAGTGAAATTCTCAACACCGAACCCTCTCACTTTCAGCTCCATAGACTTATGTCATCAATCTCTTCTAATACATGATAAGATGGAATGTTTAGGCTAGATGCCAAATCACAGGTCATGTCCAGACAGGATTCTGAAAATAGTGCAGCTTTCAAAGTGAGGTACACAGAAATAATGCAGAGTAGAAGTTTAAAAAAAAAAATGAGGAGGCTTATGTTCATGGAGTAAAAATTCTCAAACCAGTCTTGGTGTATGTTCAAGACTGGTGGGAAGGGAAACACATGCACCTAATACTGAATATCGAGGTGGAATCTACTTGTTAAGAAAAAAGCAAGTTTGAAATTAAATAGAAGATCCATGCAGGGTTACCCTAAAGACACATTTTTGACATGCAACACAAGTGCCACTCACAAATAACAGTGAAATCAATGGGCCTTCCCTGCGACCTGCCTTGGGGTGCATTTGACACTGCATTTAATTAGATTAAAATTATTATTTTAATAAGGTAGAAATGGGTTTGAGCCCGTGCCTCAGTGGTAGACAGAGTGCACTTTTTTTCTTGAAAGGTGGTAGAAAGAGTACATCTGAAAATTGAGGTCTTGGGTCCAAGCCCATACATTTTCCCACGTTGGGGCCCACATAGCTCTACCTCATAGTACCTTTTCCCACACACACACACACACACACACACACACACACACACACATAAAAAGAGGTCGAGCTATGTGGGCCCCACCATGATGTGTGATGGACATTCATCCCATTAATCAGATGCACCCTTTCATGGTGAGTCAAGGGCCAAAAAATCAAGCCAATCCATGACTTAGGTAGGCCACACCATAGATAACAGTGAGAGTGGATGCTGACCCATTCAAACATTCATGATTGCTTATAGGGCCCATTGAGAATCTGAGATGTGGTTCAGACATCCAACCCATCCATTCTGTGTGTTCCACTTGGATGAGGGGTCACACCAAATTTTAGGCCATTCCAAACTCAGGTGGGCCCCACCAAGTGCTTTTAGATGTTTTGGCTATGATTTCCCATGGTTTCAGATGGTGTGGCCCACCTAAGTACTGGATACAGCTGATTTTTGGCATATCCCACAACCTGGGGGTACCTACCACCCACCCACACACCCACAAGCACGCACGCACACGTATATATATATATATATATATATATATATATATATATATATATATATATATATATATATAGAGGAATCCTCACATGCACACTAGTTCTCAAGAGAACTCGTGAGCAGTTTTTGACAGCTCATCACAAGTGATGTGAGCCCAAAATCAGATCCGTCCACATGATGCAGCACCCCAAAAAAACCCTAGGGCCCAACTTTCAACCTGATCAAAAACTCTGGTGGGCTGTAGCAGAGAGAGAGGCAAATCAAAGGAGGAAACCGTTTCCTTTTGCCATGGCCCACCAAAGTTTTGGATCAAGTTGAAATTTGGGGCCTGGGGGTTTTTTGGGGTGCTACATCACGTGGACGGCTCAGATTTTGGGCTTACATCACATGTAATGAGCTATCGAAAAGTGTTAACAAGTTCTCGTGAGAACTGGTGCGTAGGTGAGCATTCCTCTATATATGTATATTACAGCCTTGGGATATGGATACATATTGGTTATCACATAGGATATATCAGTTGTATATTGCTATTGTTGGGAAACATGGGGAAACATGGAAATTCGTCAAATTTTTCAATGAAACTTCATGGATTGTTAAAAAAGACATTAATAGACACTTCGGAATCAAAACATCATTAAAAAAAAGTGCACATAATAGGTTTCCCTTGTTTAGGGCCTAGTCTATGTGTTGTCTGATTGAACTAATCCATATCTATTCAATCTACAATGTAAGAAGACATGTATGGAAACACAAGCAACACATTAAAAAACAAAAGAAGCTATGCGCGCACGCGCGCGCACACACACACACACACACATATAGGCACACACATACACACACACGTGTGTGTGTGTCACCTTTGGGATGCGAATTCATATCAATTATCACATGGTATATATCGGATGTATATTGCTATTGTTGGGAAACATGGGGAAACATTGGGAAATTTGTCGAATTTTTCGATGAAACTTCATGAATTGTTAAAAAAGACATCAATAGACACTTAAGAATCAAAACATCAAGGAAAAAAAAGTTCACATAATAGGTTTCCTTTGTTTAGGGTACTAATCTATGCGTTGTCTAATTGAGCTGATGCATATATTCAATCTACAACATAAGAAGACATGTATGGAAACACAAGCAATACATTCAAAAGCAAAAGAAGAAATAGAAAACTAGAAATATACCCATGAATGATGTGTGTGGCTGTGGCTTAGATCCACATAAAGCTGCGCACACATTAGGAGTGGAATTTTGAAGAAAAAAATACTCTGAAACGGGAGCCAATTGACCACTGATTGAAGTATAATTTTGAGAAAAAAAAATATATTATTTATTTTTTAATTATTCTCCTGAAAAATCTCTAAATTACCAAGAATCATTAGATCATCCAATTTTACGCAACCTCGTCTTCTATTGGCGGAGTTGAACCATATTCAGAGATTGGATTGACTGCAACCACCAAAACATAGGGACCGCTTTTGCCAACACTATATTAAAAATACTTGACGGCCAAGAATGCCGGGTTGACCCTCGGTCACCGGGTGGGCCGGGTGGCTATGTTCTCAATCAGTGAAGCCTCACATCCGTGGTTACATACATATTTGATTTCGTGTTTGGAGTTTGGACAATAGAATTGCAACTGATTTGGGAAAAAATTGAGAAATTTTGAATTTTCCCCAATTTTCTGCAAATCAGCCCATCTCCCTAAATCCATAATTTTTAATGCATATAACCATTTAACATTGATTTCACATGATTTTACAACAAAAAAAGGATTGAAACTCGAAAATGCTCGCCGGATCGAAAATGGCCCAAATAGGTTTGGATCTTGATTCCAACTTGAAATTTGTGTTTTTTTTTCTAAGGGATCCAAGAGGAAGGGTTGAAATCCACAATAAATCTAGTCATTAGTAGAAAGGAATCAAGAAAAATAGATTTAGAATGGGTTTTTCCAA
Organism: Liriodendron chinense; assembly: GCA_003013855.2. Taxonomy (NCBI): domain Eukaryota; kingdom Viridiplantae; phylum Streptophyta; class Magnoliopsida; order Magnoliales; family Magnoliaceae; genus Liriodendron; species Liriodendron chinense. The sequence goes on along the minus strand of ML058415.1, from coordinate 1,639,870 downwards.
ATTTTCTGAAGAAAGCCTTGGACTTTCCACGTCTCTGTGCAATATCTGTCGATATCGACTGATATCATTGATATTGAGAATTTTATATAAGGGATTGGTCGCGATATCTTGCGATATATGTTGCGATATGTTCTTCGATACAAAGAATTTCAGATGCTTCCTTGGGTTTTTGTATCACACAGGTGGGATTCACGATATATCGTGGGGTTTTTGTATCACATAGTTGGGATACACGATATATCGTGATATATATCAGCCGATATTGTTGATGCTGAAAACGCTGATTAGTACCTACAACAGGAAATAAAGTGATGGAGATTTAGATGTTTGCAGCCTTATTGCCTTTTTGGGATTGTAATTTTACATTGTTGTCTTTGTATTCTTTTCCACTTATTGTGGCCTTTTAATAAAGTCATTAACTTTAAAAAAAGGAAATAAAGTGATGGAGAGATGATTGAGAATTGAGATGGTTCAATAAATGCAATGAAAATTGGAGACGGCTCTAGTATGGGAGGTTTTTTTTTTTTTTTTTTCATGTTAAGGCATGATGAAGGGTCTAAAAGGAGTGTAGGGGAAGACCTAAAAGGAGTCGAACCGAGGTGGTGAGAAAGAATATAAAGGGGTGTTCACTTAGTATATAGGTCCATGGATTGAAATCATGGGTGAACCATGATTCGTTAAGGTCCATGGATTGAAATCGTGGGTGAAACATGATTCATAAAGCCAACCAAAATGGTTGGGACATGATGATTGGGACGTTTGCGTCATTACTAAACGGGTATGCCATTTAAGATTTTATGTTCTATTTTACCATTACATAGTAGGGTAGGTATGTATATTGAGGTCTTGGGTTCGAGCCCAGACTAATCTATCAATAATAACAACAAGGCATATTCACCATGGGAGTGGGAGCAATGTTACCCGTTTACACAACAGGAGACACTTAATAGAGAGATGGAGGGGGGGGCAAATGATGACACTAAATTGAATTATACCTTTGCATAAGTATACTGCTCGAGGACCTTCTCTTCAATGGCTGCAAATGATGACACTAAATCTTGTATATCCGAGTCCCCTTCACCTTTTTCCCTGTAGTTATGTAAGGCATAAGAGAAGTATCGAAATTGATAAGGGAGTTGAGTGAATACACCTGCAGCTGAAAGCTATGAGTGCAACCAAAAAGGTGTCCAACCTAAAGATGATAATGCAACTAAACCTATTACCAGTGTTTCAAAAAGTGAATAGCATGTACCATAGTGTTCATCCCTCTGAAGCATACAGAGTAGGATACGTAGAGCAGAGCTTAATTCTAGTTTTCAAGTTAAAATAATAGGAAAAATAGGGCAAAGAGTAAAAATAAGGGGGAAAAAAATTAACAATGGAACTGATATAATGCAGTTTCTAATATTGTTTTATTAAAATCATTGAAAACCTTTACTAATTTCAGAAATTAGCAAAATGTTAATTGATTTTTCTGTTTTAGTGGTGTAAGCTGCATAGCATGTAATGTACCCCAAATGCGACTTGCGCTATTTTCATGCGCTACGCTACATAGCATATACTATTTAACACACTAGCTATTACAAATTTACAATATTAGAGATGCAAATGACACATTTCATGCATACGTTGTAGCTCCAATGAGAAAAAGCTATGACTAACCAATCTGAAAGCTCACTCCACAGAAAGGACCAAAAAGCTACTACGTACCGAGAGTGCAGCCATATATGTTTGTATTTATTGTACAACTCAAAAGTCAGTTGATCTTTGCAATATCCAATGTTACTCAATACCATCAGCAGCTTTTGATGTGAATCTGCAGCAACACTAGCAGTACGGAGGTTTTTTGCTTCAGGTCCCTGTAAGTAACCGTTTTGTAAGTTCGAAGTTTCTTTGTTTGAATTACTTTGAGAGAGTCCACTCCCTATCTGCTCCAGAAAACCTGATGGGAGTGAACAAAATAAAATCCCATTATTTCAGTACCAAAGAAACCTAGGCAGCAAACTAAAATGCAAGAATCACATTTTGCAGTCTGAAACTGTTTAGCATACCTGCAAAATCCATGAAGCAGTTTAAAAATGCAAGTCTAACAGATTCTTGGATTTCTTGGACTTGCGAAAACATGTCGTCTGACTTTGTTGCCTCAACCCATACATTCTGAATCCTCCTAGAATAGGAAGAAGAAGAAGAAGAAAAAAGGGTTTAGATCAAAGAAAAAGTTTATGGAGTCTACAAGAAAAAGGAATGATTTCAAAAACATTGAGAAAAATAGAAGATGCAAAACTTCAAAGCAATTCTCATTGGGAACTAGGGCTGCCGAAATGCTGGGCCGATGTATGTCCAAGCCCCACCCATAAAGTAAAACTTAGGCCCAAACTTGGCATGGGCCCATGACAGGCAAAAAAAAAAAAAAAGGCCCAAGCTTGGCCCCTGATGATTATACATGGCCCAAACCCAATTCCAGCCAGAGTCAGAGCCAGGCCATTCACTTTCGTGCAAGATTCAGGCTGTTCATTACCTGCGCCCCACCATGCATGATAAATTGCAAAAATTTCCTTCGAACCCTAAGTGGGCTGGGCCATCAGGCTCTTACAGACAGCCAGAGCCTGGCCTGTTCAATAAAAAACAGGTTTTAGTTTTGGCCTGGGTCCAGCCCGCAGTCCTAATATTCCAGCCCAGGCCCTGCCCAAAGCAGGCCAGGCCTGAAAGCTTGACAGGCTGCCTGGCCCATTAACAGCCATATTGAAAACCCACCAAGTGCAAAATAAATCCAATATGAAGAATTTAAAAAAATAATAATAATTCTTTCAACCAAGAGTTTACAAAACAAGAGATCAAGATAAAACTCGATAACTTAAGCACAGATAGTGTTCATTACTGAAAATTGTAGGACAGCAAGACATTCAAAATTTTGAGAGTAGAAAGTGCATGCGGTTGTTTATTAGTGATACAACTTTTTATTTGCTTTACTAATATTTATATTAATATAGAAAACAATATGGACATGAACAACTTAAGACACCAGATAAAGCCAAGATAAAGGCAGGGAAAGTAACGCCACACGATTCATGAAAACTTTGACTAAACATGTGCTTGGGTCACTTGGATTTGCATGGCTCTTGGCAGTTGGCATCGTCTCTTGAATCAAATTAATTAAAAATATCCTAATTACTCTGAGAACAAAAGATTGCGAAAAGGGAATCCAAAATAAGAAAATCAAAGACATGAAATTTGTCTCATTCAACATGTATGAAATAATTTACAGTGTATAAGCTTACGATAGAGTTCTTAGGGTGAGTATTTGGTGGATGTTGGGGAAAGAGTTTGTACAAAGATATATCAACATCATCCGGTACTGTTCCAAGAGTGAGATCAACTTTTGGTGAGACAAATTCCTTATGTTGGTGGTATTCACCAAGGATTAAAAAAAAAAAAAAAAAGTCCTTCAAGTTTTTGCACGTTATATAAATTAACCACTAGTATTCAGGAAAAAGTTCCTTGGTGTCTGTTGTTTGCAGATTAGTTGGTGAGACTAGGGAGGGGGCAAATGCTAAATTGGACGTTTCGACTTTGGAGGAAGCATCTGGACTGCAAAGGTCTATAAATTTGCAGCACTAGGACAAAGTATGGAATGCAACTTTAGGAGGCATAATTGTAGAGAAGAGGCTTTAGTTAATTTTAGGAGGCAAAATTATAGAGAAGAGGCTCTAGTTAAAAACACTGGCTAGGATATACTCAGGGTGACATATTTTGTTACTTGGCTTTCTGATGCAGGACAGCCCCAAATATGATGCATGCTCATGAACACAATTATTCAGCGGAAATAAAAGCAATAATAATAATGAAATCTAGCATCAATCATCATAAACTAAGAAAATCATAAAGGAAACATGCAATGGGACGGGCCATCATCACAACCATGGAGTATGGGATTCAAGTAGCGTATAGGTTGGATCCGGCGAGGGATGGAACCTCCCGATCTTACATGGTCATACCCAATCGATCAATGATGATCACTAGTCCGAAGAATCAGAAAGTTTCTCGGATTGGGGATTTGAGAATTTGGGAGTTTAGGATTTAGATCGATTCTCAAGGTTTAGATCGTGGGGAATAAACAAAACAGAAGTTTAGAAGGATAATAATAGAAGATGAAATACCTGGAAGAAGTTGGAGGGGCACAAGAAGAATAGAGAAGAAAGAGATCAAGGAAGAAGAAGAAGCACCATGAGAGAGGGAAAGAGGAAGGAGGCAACCAAAGGTTTGCTCTTTTTCATAAATCAACAACTAATCAAAAAGGTTTAGGGCAACACCCTTATAAAATGCGGAATTAGCATAATTACCAAAATACCCCTACTAACAAAATTTCAAAAAAAAGACATTTGCATGAAAAAAATGTATCCACACTAACCCAAAACTCAAATAAGTAAAAAATGCGTAAAATAAACTCAAATCTAAGATGTCCAATGCGCTCCAATGATGGTGTGATGAAAGTGGGCCACAATGAACCAACGGTCTGATCACATCATCATCACGATCCAACGGTCTGATCATCTCCTCAAAGCAACTTACACATGTCTTCCCAAGGTGGGGTCTTTTCAAATGTCTCGGACTACATGTGTAAGGTCTTCAATGCTCCTCAATAGTCGCCTATCCACAAGGACGGTGCTTGTGGATGGCGCTTTCTTCGTTGGTACACTTGAAATGATCTTGTGTCCTCATTAACTCCCCTCGGGTGAGAAAAACTCGACTCCGGCGAATTAAAACTCTTGTGGCGCTCTAGTAAGTCTGGATCAACACGCTGCACTTCCGTTTCAGTCAACCACGTAGATTCAGAAGGTGGTTTGTTCCTCCATTTGACAAGATACCTCTGGAAACCTCCATCTCGCATGGAAACTATCTCATCATCCAAGATCTCTTCAATTTCTTCTTTATGGACAATAGGTGGAGGGAGGGGTGGAAGGGGTTGTGAAGCAAAATCAGAATAGGGCCATGAATGAAATGATGGATCAATGGTAGGGTCAGGGGAACGGACTAGATCTTCTACATTAAAAGTCGGGTTAATGCCCATTTCAGATGGAAGGTCAATCCGATATGCGTTGGACCCAATTTTCTGCACTATCTTGAATGGTCCAGCACTACGCGCTTGTAATTTCTTAGCGGTACCTTGTGAGAACCGCTCTGGCCTTACCCTTACCATTACAGTCTCCTTCTTGAAAATCTAGCAGTCTACGATGAGAATCAGCTGAAATTTTATAATTATCATTACTCTTACTTATCCGCTGTCTAATATGTGTATGCAATTCATGGATATGTCGTGCAAATGCATCAGCTGATTCAGAAGACCTTTGGGTGACAGACATGGGTAATAGATCTATTGGCATTCTAGGTTTATACCCACTAACAACCTCAAATGGACTCATTCCTGTAGATCGATTTACTGACCTATTATAAGCAAATTCAGCAGTTGGTAAGATTAGGTCCCAAGTCTTAACATGATCACCCACTAGACAACGTAGAAGATTTCCAAGACTACGGTTTACCACTTCAGTTTGACCGTCTGTTTGTGGGTGGTAAGTAGTAGAGAATTGTAAACGAGTTCCCATAATGTGCCACAGTGTCTTCCAAAAATAGCTAGTAAATCGAACATCACGATCAGACACTATGGTTTTAGGTAACCCATGGAGACGCACCACACCATCAAAAAAGATACGAGCAACATGAGACGCATCTGACGTTTTCGAACATGGGAGGAAATGCGTCATTTTAGAGAAACGGTCCACCACGACAAAAATGGAATCGTGCTTTTTGATAGTCTTGGGAAGCCCAAGCACGAAGTCCATACTAATGTCCTGCCACGGAGCATGTGGTACTGGCAATGGCGTATATAGCCCGGTATTTTGTTTTCTCTGCTTTGCCAGTTGACATGTACGACACTGCCCTAAAACTTTGGCTACGTCTCGCTTGAGACTTGGCCAATAGAAACGATCTTCCACAAGGGCAATGGTCTTATCACGACCAAAATGGCCAGCTATCCCTCCTGAATGAAGCTCCCAGATGAGGAATTCACGAAGGGACATACGGGGAATGCAAAGTCTGTCTCCCTTGAAAAGGAAGCCATCTTTAAGAACACATTCGCCCATAATACGCTGGTCACTAGAGAGCGACGCGTAAGTACCCCCAAAATCAGGACATGTGGGGTATTCATCTTTCAGTTGCTCAAACCCGACTACCTCTACACTCAAGGAGTTGAGCAACGCCACTCTTCTACTAAGGGCATCCGCTGGTTTGTTTTCAACCCCGGCTTTGTGTTTCAACACAAACGAATATTCCTGAAGGAACGCTACCCACTTGGCATGCCTTGGGTTGAGTTTCTTCTGAGAATGCAAATATCTCAAAGCCTCGTGGTCAGAAAACAAGACGAATTCCTGCGGTAGGAGATAGTGTCGCCAATGTCTCAGGGATTGCACTACCGCATAGAGCTCTTTGTTATAAGTGGAGTATTTTTGTTTTGCCTCATTTAATTTCTCACTAAAATAGGCTACAGGGTGGCCCTCCTGGCTCAACACTCCACCTATACCAACACCAGACGCATCACACGCCACCTCAAAGACTTTAGAAAAGTCAGGTAGACGCATGACAGGAGCTTCTACCATTTTGCCCTTAATCTCCTTAAAAGCCTTGACTGCGGCTTTAGACCACACGAATTCTCCCTTTTTCATGCATTCTGTAATGGGAGCCATGATCGTGCTAAAACCTCTAATGAACCGACGATAAAAAGTTGCTAGGCTGTGAAAGCTTCGCACCTCATGAATGTTCCTCGGTTCTGGCCACTCAACTATGGCCTTGACCTTTTCAGGGTCTGCACACATCCCTTCAGATGATACTATGAATCCTAAGAACACAACTTGGCTGGACATGAATGCGCATTTCTTAAGATTAGCGTACAACTTTTCCTTCCTAAGGACGCTACAAACCTTCTTTAAATGTTCAAGGTGTGATTCCTTAGTGGTACTGTAAATAAGAATGTCGTCAAAGTACACCACTAGGAATTTTTCCATGAACGGCCTCAAGGCTTGTGTCATCACCTGCATGAACGTACTGGGTGCATTAGTCAAGCCAAAGGGCATGACCAACCACTCATACAACCCATCTTTTGTTTTAAACGCAGTTTTCCATTCATCCCCTGGGCGTATACGGATTTGGTGATATCCACTTTTGAGGTCTATCTTAGAGAATATGGTGGACCTCGCCATCATATCAAGCATATCATCAAGCCTAGGTATGGGAAACCTATACTTGACAGTAATTTTGTTTATGGCACGACTGTCCACACATGCGCCACGTGCCGTCTTTCTTTGGCGTCAACAATGCAGGCACGGCACACGGGCTCATACTCTCTTGGATGAAACCCTTTTGCAGAAGCTCATCAACTTGCCTCTTTAATTCTGCATGTTCTGCCGGGTTCATCCTGTAGTGAGGAAGGTTCGGTAGAGTAGACCCTGGGACAAGATCAATGGCATGCTGTATGTCCCTCATAGGTGGTAACTCATTCGGTAAGTCTTCAGGAAATACATCACTGTATTCCTTCAGAACCGAAGTCACCTCACGGGGTAACTCTAATGGAACCTCAGGTGTAATTTCTCTAGCCACAAGGGCATACACCATAGAATCCTCCTTAGTCTCTCTTTCAAACTCTCTTGCATTGATTATATGTAGAGACTTAGGCCTGGATTTCCCCACTCCTTTAGGCTCACTTGCCTTCTCATCCTTTTTCTTCCCTAGTGTGCTCTCAGGTGGCATAGGGTTAAGTTTGATCTTTTTACCGTTATGCGTGAAGGTACACGCATTGGAACGGCCAAAGATCGTGACATCATTATCGAATAGCCACGGTCTACCTAGGATAACATGTCCCACATCCATAGGTAAAACATCACACCACAGGGACTCTTTGTATGACCCAAACTCGATGGGGACTAGACATTGATGGGTGACAGGTAGGGATGTCTTGTCAACCCAAGAGACTTTATATGGGTCTGGATGAGGTGTGGGTTTCAGTTTCAATCGCTCTAAGGTGTTAGTGGAAATCACATTCTGACAACTTCCACTGTCCACTATCACCTTGCAATTCTTTTCACCACACTTGGCAATAGTTTAGAAGATAGTGCTTCGACGCCAGTCAGCACTACTCCTAGACTGAGCTAGCACACGCCTGACTACTGCAAGCGTTGCTTCTCCATCTATTTCTTCCTCATCAGTAAGTCCTCCTTCAGGATGATACTCTTCAACTTCATAATCACCCTGGTCATCTCCACACTCGTGGGACTCGCCTATAACTAAGGTTTTTCCACGGCTCTTCGTAGGACACTGATTAGATATGTGGTCCAGATTGCCACACTCGTAGCATCTCACTTGGCTACCTCCACTAGGACCTGCACCAAGAACCCCTTTGCCCTTGTCCTCCTTAGGCCTAGGCGGGATGGTTGCCTGTGCCCTAGGTTGACTACCAACATTAGGTCTAGTTCCCTGGGAACTAGATCTAGCACTGGAGTCTCGGGACTCAAAACGACGGACGACAGGAGTCCTTAAATACTGCTCTTAACTCCTGCACGACTTGATATGCTTCATCCAAGTCCGTTAAGGGCCAAGTCATAAGCTCGCGCTGAAGATCCGCACGAAGGCCCGTCTTGAAATGCGAGAGCGTTACTAGAGGGTCTTCTTGGATATCACATCGCATCACATATTCTTCAAATTTAGCGATGTAGTCAGCGGCAGACATTGACCCTTGGCGTAAGGATTGCCATTTGTCAAGGAGCTTCTGACGGTATGAGAGAGAAAGGTACTTCTCCTTCAACTTCTCTTTCATCTCATACCAATCTGTGATAGGGGCTCTACCAACTCTTTCTATCCTACGCTCGGTGTTGGTCCAAAAGAGCTTGGCTTGACCCACAAGCTTCATCTTAGCAAACCGCATTTGACGGTTTTCTGACATGCCATACCACTCAAAGTAGTGGTCCATGTCAGCAACCCAGTCAAGGAATGCTTTGGGGTCCAAGCGCCCATCAAAACTCGGGGCCTCGACTCTAACATTCTTCATCGCGCGCTCATCTGGATCATAGCGGTCTTGATGATCATATGTGGCTCGTGCCTCTTGCACAACACCACGACCGTTACCACGATCCCTATCCTCACTCCCTACGCGCGTGGCAGCGCGTTCCTCTATGATTCCTCCCACTTGGGAGTGCGCATCATCCCCAACAGCGGGGTTTTCCCTTTGAGATGCCTCTAGTTGCTCGACCTTGGTCCTGGTAGTGGTGATCTGGTCCTCAAGGCGGGCAAAATCACGCTTATGACTTGCTTCTAGGGCGGTTATCTTTTGTATCAATTGAGCAAGTTGCTCAGATAACTGCTCGTTACTCATGGTAGGCTGAAGTCCAAAACCTCTACCTCTTCTAGTTGGCATACAAATAAGACTCGAACCAAAACTCTACCCAACCAGACCACCAGGTGTTTTGACTCACAAGATGAATGCGATGAATGCAAAAATAATATGAACTGACTAAAAATAAATTAAAACAGAAAACAACTCAAATCTGGAAATTTTCCAAATTAGGAAACTTTCTAAAATTGGAAAGTTTCTAAAATTGGAAACTTTCTAAATCTGGAACTTTCCTAAATTAAGCTCAGAAATTCAAAACCCTAATTTGATAACTCGTTCTAGACACAAACCATGCAAGCCTATTCTCTGATACCAAATTTGATGCAGGACAGCCCCAAATATGATGCATGCTCATGAACACAATTATTCAGCGGAAATAAAAGCAATAATAATAATGAAATCTAGCATCAATCATCATAAACTAAGAAAATCATAAAGGAAACATGCAATGGGACGGGCCATCATCACAACCATGGAGTATGGGATTCAAGTAGCGTATAGGTTGGATCCGGCGAGGGATGGAACCTCCCGATCTTACATGGTCATACCCAATCGATCAATGATGATCACTAGTCCGAAGAATCAGAAAGTTTCTCGGATTGGGATTTGAGAATTTGGGGGTTTAGGGTTTAGATCGATTCTCAAGGTTTAGATCGTGGGGAATAAACAAAACAGAAGTTTAGAAGGATAATAATAGAAGATGAAATACCTGGAAGAAGTTGGAGGGGCACAAGAAGAATAGAGAAGAAAGAGATCAAGGAAGAAGAAGAAGCACCATGAGAGAGGGAAAGAGGAAGGAGGCAACCAAAGGTTTGCTCTTTTTCATAAATCAACAACTAATCAAAAAGGTTTAGGGCAACACCCTTATAAAATTCGGAATTAGCATAATTACCAAAATACCCCTACTAACAAAATTTCAAAAAAAAGACATTTGCATGAAAAAAATGTACCCACACTAACCCAAAACTCAAATAAGTAAAAAATGCGTAAAATAAACTCAAATCTAAGATGTCCAATGCGCTCCAATGATGGTGTGATGAAAGTGGGCCACAATGAACCAACGGTCTGATCACATCATCATCACGATCCAACGGTCTGATCATCTCCTCAAAGCAACTTACACATGTCTTCCCAAGGTGGGGTCTTTTCAAATGTCTCGGACTACATGTGTAAGGTCTTCAATGCTCCTCAATAGTCGCCTATCCACAAGGACGGTGCTTGTGGATGGCGCTTTCTTCGTTGGTACACTTGAAATGATCTTGTGTCCTCATCACTTTCTAATTCAAAAGGTTGGAAAGATCAATGAGGGTGGATCCATTAGAGCTAGGGGTTCAATTGATTGCTGCATCCTGCATGCCAATAAAACTCAAGTGAATACTTTATGATAGTGCTGCTTGACTGGTTACTATATGAGGAACAATGTTGGGTATTAAGAAGTGACATGAACAGAGAATGAGCATTGCAAAGATGAGGATGTTGTGATAGACATGTGGTCTACAAAGAATAAATTAAGCATGAGAGCAATTGAGGCAGCTTAGGAGTTGCCTCAATAGGAGATGAAATGATAAAAGTAAATTGAAAAAGTTCGATTAGGGTTAAGGAGCCTAAAAGGAGGCTTAGCAGCGGAAGACCTAGAAGGACTTGGATTGAGGTGGTGAGAAGGGAAATGAAGGTTTGTTTAATTACCAATAATAGGGCCAAGAGAATGATTCGGAAAACAGAACTTGTAACGCACAGCCGAATAACTCTTACAAGGCTATGATGATGAAAAAAACAGTATGTATCATATTTAGTTATGAAAATTTACAATTAACAGATAAGTTGATACTTTGGCAAACTCTTAAGACCCTGAATATTTCTAAATACTGACTGGTGGTATTAAAAAATTTGAAAACTCAATTACTGTAATTTTATTTAAGAATGAAATGTCCTTGACTATTTTAAGGGGATAATAGGACGATACAAATTGTTACCGTAGTGAACAGAAATTTCAGGTTTGTCATGGACTGGACTTCATTAAATAGTTGGGCTAGGGGATTTCAGCGTGATCAGATTCTCACATTATGGGAAGTGATTCTGTGGAAAAGTGAAAAGCAGTGATGTGGGGAAAGGATTGTATGTGATGGCCGGGACAGCAGAAATTTGTATATTGCTGTCGATAGGTTCTCAATTTCAGCAGCTTGCCTTGGCTCTGTATTTCTGGTTGTAGAGTCATCCATTCATCAAAAAAAAAAAAAAAATGCTACTAATCTTAGCTAATTAAACCAGGGCTCAGACTTGGATTTGATTAGTCACCAGGTCAGGTCATCCTGGCAATAAGTGAGTCGACCCAGCGGATCAACGACTAATTTTATAATAGTGATATTAATAAGAACAACAATAATTATAACAATACTAATAGTAGTAATAGTAACAACAAAAACAACAACAATGAGAATAAGAAATTTTGTAGGCTCCCATTCTATGAAGACACCCACCAGATCAATGAATGGTTGGGACCTTACACTTTAGAAGGTTTTTTGGGCATCCCTCATCCTTCATAGGTCCTGTCATGGAAGATTAAAAATACGATTCGTTCTTCCTATTCCTCCATTATCACCAGGTAAGGACACGAGAAACCAGAATCTTTTCCTGAACTAGGATGGGCTCACGAAATCAGGGCAACTCTCATCCTAAACTAAGACAAGATTAGCTTCCCAACCCAGGCACCAAGTGACCAGGTCAAGTTGACTTGGGTGAGCCCAGGTTAACCGACCATGTTATACTACTAATACTATGAGAATGGTATTAAAATAAATAAATAAAAAATCATACTTTGATATTCTAGATAACCACTTCCAACAACGGTGTTCAAAAAGCACGAAAAAGACAACACAACGAACAAATGACGAAAGAAACTTGGAATTTGTGTTCCTAACAAGCACTTGATTAAATCCAAAAAGTATCTCCTCAAGATTTTTCTTCTCCTCCCTTTTTTTTGGAAGCGATGTCTCTCCAAGAATTAATTTCATAAGAAAGTCAAAATACATTTCTTCCTCTCCTTGCACCACTTACGCAAGCTAGGATTAATGTTAATTTCTTAATCCTTTTTCTAAATTTCAGTTTGGGTCAATTTATCATTTAAAAAGAAACAAAAGACCTTGAACACAACCCCCCCTCCCTAGCATGATGCTTTGGAAAGGTAAGGAGAGCGGCCTTTTTAGTGGCTTTCAAATACCGGGATTTACGGAGACTGTTAGTCACTTGCAGTACGCGGATGATACCATCTTTTTTTATGAGGCGGAGGAGGAGTCGATTCGGAATCTGTGCAAAGTTCTGGTTTGCCTTGAGGCGGTTTCGGGTCTAAAGATTAATGCAACAAAGTCCGGGTGTGCATGTCGACAGTAAGGAACGTCTACGGTTTGCTAGTGTTTTTGGTTGTTGTTCCGCTTCCTTCCTTACAAAGTACCTTGGGCTACCTCTCTGCATTGGTAAACCTGCTTCATATCTGTGGAACATGGTCATCAAAAGAATCCAGCGGAAGCTCGACTCATGGCAATGTAGATATCTATCCTTGGGCGGGCGTCTATCTTTGATAAAGATGGCTTTCTCTAATATGCAGGTGTACTTTTTATCCCTGTTTAAGTGCCCGATATCCGTCTTGGATAGGCTCGAGAAACTGAGGGGCTTCCTTTGGAATGGGGGAAGTGAAGGGCGGAAGTTTCATCTCTTAAAGTGGGAAGAGGTTTGTAAGCCGGTAGCTGAAGGAGGTGTAGGTATAAGACCTTTAGCTATGGTGAATACGACCCTCCTAGGGAAATGGATTTGGACGTTCTTTGTCGAAGAGGACAAATATTGGAGAAGGCTGATAGCTGCAAAATATGGATTATAGGAGGGTGGTTGGTTCGTTAAATTTTCCTCTCTATATAGAGCCTCAAGTGTTTGGAAAGGTATTGCATCTACTTAGCATCTCGTCATCAGAGGTATCGCTTACGGCTTAGGAAAGGGATCCCGTATTTGTTTCTAGGTGGATGTGTGGTGTGGCTCCCAAGCGCTTCAGGATGCTTTTCCAACGATAGCTATGCTTGCTCCCAACAGGTTCATTCGGGTGGAAGATTGCTACTCTTTGAAAGGAGACAGTGTTGTGTGGCTCCCTCCTTGCCACAGGAATCTCGAGGATGATGAATTTGTTGAGATGCTGGGGTTACTAGATCTATTGGTCTCAGTAAATCCTAACATCCTTGAGGATGACAAGATTCTCTGGACTAGAAATAGTTCCACCAAGTTCTCTGTTAGATCGTTCTCCTCTTTCCTTTCCAAGTTGTCTCCGAACACACAACCTCTTCACCCATTTCATCTCTGGTACTATGGGGCTCCCCCCTAGAGTAGTGTCTTTTGTTTGGTTGGTGGGTCAGCAACATATTCTCACAGTTGATAATCTCCAGAAAAGAGGGATGGTCATACCGAATATTTGCCTCATGTGCATGGCCAATGAAGAATCAGTTGATCACCTCCTCATTCACTACCCTTTCGCTTCTAAGGTGTGGGACTTCTTCCTTTACTCGAATAGTATTGGGTGGGCTATGCCTAGCCATGTGGAGGATCTTTTGTGGGCGTGGCATGGTGGAGTCGGTAAGAACATAAAAGTGGTTTGGCAGCTTCTCATCATGGCGATCCTTTGGACGATTTGGGGAGCGAGGAATGCTCTATTTTTTTAGAATGTTATTGTGGTCTGTGAGGGTTAATGACGTCATTCAAAAGATCGATCGTCTTGTTTCTGAGTGGGTGGATTTTGTAAAGGCAGGGCCAGTCAGCTCCCCCATTTGAGTGATTTTTTCTTCTGCATGCTTGTATTCTTTCTCGTTGTTGCGAGTTTTCTAATAAACTTTCATTACCTCTAAAAAAACAATCATTGGAATTTTGCAAAGACCTTCAAAATGAGTTATCACTGAAACGAACAGTGGCTGCAAATTTATGCGTCTTGAGGCCACTGCGTTAAACACACAAAGTGTTTTCTGGCCTCCTTTTTAGCTTCTGACAAGTCTATAGTTGCATGAAGCAAGGGAAGTCGTATAGATTTGGGTTTGGGATTGGGGAAGTGTCTGTTTCAAAACATTTGCAAGTATAAACAATTGTGAAGGAGTATGAGTCAAAAGCACAAGTCGAAGTGGGAATGATGCCTTGGTAGAAGGTTCGTGCTACAAAAAACTAGCCCATGTTGGTCTTGCAACCCATGTCGCATTGTTTCTATCCAGCCTCTATTTTTTTATTTCTCCACAACAAACTAGCTACCAATGGCCAGATATCTCTGCAGCACATAAGCAAATGTTGTGGATAACAACTATCCTAGGATGGCCAAATGAGAATTTCAAAAAAAAAAAAGCATCCTGAGATGTCATTAGTCACCAAGGTATTCAAAAGAGAATTTCATAATTGTTGCTTTATCAAAAGCATTTCTTGAAGTCAATCGACGTGATCAGATTTAAGAAAACAAGTTCCTAACCACAAGTTTTGGAAATTCTGTATAAGAATATTAAGACCTTAACCATGTAGTTATAAACAATAGAACAAATAACTTCTTTTTACTATACCTAGCATAAGGAAACAACAAAATGTACCATGTTAAAGGAGCTAAAGGTATTACTTGATGGAGTCATTCATGTCGAATGATATATATTAAATGATGTTAAGAATTTCTATCCTTACAACATGGCATCTCTGCTCTCCTCAAGACCTTAGGGAATAAGCATCTCCACCACAAGAAGTCCTACGGCGATTCCCACGATGAGAGATCAAAGAGGCAATTTAACACATGTTCCAATGTGACAAAATGTGTGGGATCCAATCAGGAGGAGCCTACATTTATCCCAAAGGTCGGGCTAAGTCCACTCATCACATGGATTAGTCATGCTAAATTTGAAGATTACAAAAAACAATAATAAGCATTCTATACTCAACATACCTATATCACCCGCCTAAAGAATAAAGGTTGATTTATGGGCCAGGAAATGCTCTTAGTCGCATCCACCTGATGTGTAGTTCAGACCCTACAAACAAGAGCCACAAGCTCTTCTTCAATCTCTCCCCATGTAAGTTGCATCAACATTTGCGCACCACTTGTTATCCATACATTGTCCGAGCTGTAACTGGGTTTTATGCACCCTTTAAAGCCAATTGGATATTTATTTATTGGAATTGCACCATTAGTGACCCCTATTGATGAATGGAACTTTTCCATTAGTGGCCTGCTAATATCTTCTCTTATATTAATTGTGTGTGGATGTGTGTTATAAGCTAAGAGGGTTATAGGGTTTCCTTATGGAATCTCTCTTTTGGCCCAAGGGGAAAGAATAAAATGGACAAAATGACCTGATTGTCATGGGAGAATCGTCAAACCACAATTTTTTAGTACCCTAAATTCCATAACCACTCCAGTGGATATGGGCAACCCAAGAGTAGTTAATGTGGTTATCCTGTGTGATGTGAACCAACGACGAGTTGGAATGGATTAATCTCCACCATCAGGCACCTCGTAGCATATATCTTTTACCACATGGGAGTTAGAATACCATTAAGGGTCATTTGGATAGGAGTAAATGGAGGTAAATGGCCTTTGAGGTGCATTTAGACGGGAGTAAATGAATGGAAACGAAATGAAATGGCAGTAAATAGACCTGTAAATGAAATTCTCTCTGAGATGGGAGATTTGGAAGTAAATGGGGTGAAGTGCCCTTTTGGGCTCCCTTGGAGACTTGCATGAGCAAACAAAGGTGTCATTACGCACATGTCCGTTGTACACGGGGTGCACTGATAATACTCCGAAACAATTCAATTATTGGCTACATCACTAAAATCGGACCAATAGAATTATCCAAACTATCCAAAGGTTGGCCAACTAATTGGACGGTTAAAAAACTTTGACAAGTTGCTTGTTTTTTATCCCTACATTTGTAGCCCACCCGAAGCTCGAAATTTCCACATTTTTGGCTGAAGTATACATTTCAATGGGCTTATTACAATCGTTCTGTCAAATATCACGTATATACACTAATTTGGGATATCACATATGTTCCTGTAAATATATTGAAAAATTCCAACGCATTCCAATTCCTTCCATTTACTCCCATCCAAACAGAATATTTGGATTCCGAATGCATTTCATTTACTCCCATCCAGACACAACTAAGCCATTTACTCCCAAATCGTTTACCTCCAATTCCATTTCTCATTTACCTACATTTACAAGCTCCCAAACAAGCCCCTAGATCATTAGTACTGTTATATACTTGATTTGATATTCACATTGGAGGATCACATCAAGTCTCCTAACTGAGAGGCCCATCATGCTTAGTATGGATTGACTTAATCATGCACCAGCTTTGACTAATCTGTATAGACCTGAGGTCACACAAGAACATCATGTTCTTAGTGCAATTGGCCTTACGCATCTTTTGAGGTTACATTGGTTGTTGGCATACAGGTGCAATTGGACACAAACATTAGGATGCAGTTGAAGCCTTCTATGCACCAACATGAGATCCAGTAGTCCCCTAAGAATTTGTTGCGATTTGATCTTGTTGATCGGGCCATCCGTCAAGTGGTTTTTTAAGATGGAGGTTTGAGAGAGAGAGAAGAAGAGTGATTAGGTTCTAACCCTAATCCTCCAAGTTTTATTAATAGGGCTTATTTGCCCTTTTATAACTTACTACCTTAGAATAGAAAAATAACATTAAGACCCCCAATAAAACCCTTACACAAAGGCCCTTATGTTTCAACACTCCCCCTCAAGTTGGTGCGTGAATATCTATCATGCCCAACTTGCCAGAAATCTCACGAAGAGCAGTGGAATTTAGAGCCTTTGTAAATATATCTGCCAACTAATCTGAAGAGCAAACAAAGGGTGTGGAAAGTTCTCCTGAAGCAATCTTCTCTCGAATGAAATGGATATCAACTTCAATATATTTAGTCATCTCATGAAAAACTGAGTCTAAAGCAATATGAATGGCTGCTTGGTTGTCACAATAGAGAGGAATAGTTGAGTCAAAGAATAAACCCAACTCTTTCATAATGGACTTTAACCATAGCAGCTCACATGTCCCATTAGCAATAGCTCTATACTCTACCTCTGCACTTGACGTAGAGACCACGGATTGTTTCTTGCTTCTCCAAGTCACCAAGTTTCCTTCCACAAAAGTACAATACCCAGACATAGATTTTCTATCTATAGAGCAACCTGCCCAATCCGCATCTGAGAAACCACATCTATTCACATGCCCATGATTCTTGTACAAAATTCCTCGACCTAGACATGTCTTTAGGTATCTTAGGATATGATGAACCGCCTCCAAGTGAGGCTTCCTGAGAGAATACATGTATCGACTCACAATGCTCACTGCTTGAGTAATATCCGGGCTTGTGATTGTCAAATAAATCAATTTCCCTGATACATGCCAATGTCATCAAGCTTGTCACCTATGTCTGCATACAGTGAACATTTCTGCTCCATGGGGGAAGGCGCTGGTCGTGAACCCAACTTTCATGTCTCCTTGAGAAGATCAAGGGTGTATTTTCTCTGAGAGATAAAGATGCCCTTTGATGAGCGGGCCACTTCAATTCCCAGAAAATATCGCAAACAACCTAAGTCCTTCATTTCAAACTCCTTGCTTAGTTAATGTTTGGTTTGTTGGATAAATTGCAAGTCATCACCAGTAAGGACAATGTCATCCACATACACAAGTAGAATAGTTCTTCCTTCTGGGCGTGAATGAATAAACATTGTATGATCTGTTTGGCAGTGCTTGAATCCAAAGGAGAGAACTGCAGAGCTAAATTTTGCAAACCAAGCTTTGGGAGACTGTTTTAAGTCATACAAAGCCTTTTTCAGCTTACACACCTTTCTTGACTCCCCCTTAAGTTGAAAACCAGGGGGACGATCCATGTATACCTCCTTAGTTAGATCATCATTCAGAAAAGCATTCTTGACATCTAATTGGAACAAAGGCCAATCCAGGTTATCCGCCAGAGAAAGGATGAGCCGAACAGAATTGAGTTTCGCCACAGGAGAAAAAGTCTCAGTATAATTAACTCCAAAAAGTTGAGTGTAGCCCTTACCACCAGTCGAGCCTTGTATCTTTCTACAGTACCATCTGCACGATATTTGATGGAGAAGAGCCATTTACAACCGTCTTCTTACCAGGAGGTAAAGAGATAACATCCAATGTACTACTCTTGTGTAGAGCCTCCATCTCAGCTTCCATAGCTTGTTTCCAGGCAGGTACTGCCAAAACATCGTGGACAGATCTGGGAATACTATGAGAAGATATAGCTGCTAAAAAGGAATAATAGGATGATGATAAGGACTCATAACACAGAAAATTAGATATAGGATGCAAAACGGAATGATGACTACGAGTGCGAGTTGCAACAGGAGAAGGAGTGCCTGTGGTCAGAGTCAGATCCATTGCCACGGATTGAACTTGAATTGGTCTTACCCGCTGACGAACATAGGAAATAAGTTTCTTAGGTTCACTAGTAGCCGACAGAGTGACTAATGCAGGTAATAGAAGAGTGGGTGAGGAAGAAACAAGTCCGACATCAGCACTGTAGAAAGCACGATTCTCAAGAAAGGTGACATCCATGGAAACATAAACTTCCTGCATGTGGGATCATAGCACTTATACCCCTTATGTTGCACAGAGTATCCAATGAATATACATTTAATTGCTCTGGAGTCAAGTTTGTCCCTGGAAGGACTAGAGTTATGGACAAAACAAACACACCCAAACACACGAGGGATAATATGGAATAATGGTGAGGACGAAAAAAGGATGTGCATTGGGATTTTTCCTTGAAAGATACGAGTAGGAAACCGATTAATCAAGAAACAGGCCGTCAGAACTGCGGCAGACCAATATTACTTGGGAACACCCATCCCTAGTAATAGAGAACGTGTAACTTCTAATAAATGGCGATTCTTTCACTCAGAAACCCCATTTTGTTGAAGAGTATACACGCAAGAAAGTTGATGAATAATGCCATTATCCTGGAGATAGTTTGTAAATGACTTGGATGAATATTCCCCTCCATTGTCAGACTGGAAGATTTGAATGGAACAACCATATTGATTTGTCACCAGTTTGTGAAATGTTTGAAACAATGAGAATAATTCATCTCGTCGACGCATAAGATATACCCATGCTACTCGTGAGAAATCATCAATAAAAGTTATAAAGTATTTGAACCAATCAAACGAGGCTACGAGACTGGGTCCCCATATGTCTGAGTGGACAAGTTCAAATGCTTTGGTACTTCTATGTTCAACCACAGGAAATGAATTACGAACGTGTTTGCTCAATTGACACACTTCACAACCACTAATATCATCACTTTTATTTAAATTTGTAATAATCAAGTTCAAGACACGACTTAGAACATAACCCAATTGAGTATGCCACCAGCTTACAGACTCATTATTTGAAACAGTAATTGGAGCAGTAGTATCAACAGAAAGACAAGAGCCACTACTACTATTAGTGAATGCCACCAATAACTCCCCTTATTGTAGAAAGTAAAGACCATCTCGCTCAAATCCCGTACCAATAATCCTCCTCGTACTCAAGTCCTGAAACATACAAGATTTGGGAGAAAAAGTTATATTGCAGTTCAGAGCACGGGTGAGACTACTAACAGAAATTAAATTCGCATGAAATTTAAGAATATACAGGACATTTGGAAGAGTGAGAGAGGAGGACACACGAACAGAACCAATAAATTGTACAGGAGTGGTGTTACCATCAGCAAGACGAACAGACCGAGAGCATGATGTAACTGTAGAAGGTGTAAGGAAGTGACGCATACCAGTCATATGGTCAGAAGCCCCAGAATTGATGATCCAAGTGGATGGGGCTGAGGAAGCATGCAAAGCAATACCTATGGTTGCAACGAAGGAAGTAGATGAGGGCTGTACATCAGAGGAAAGCGTAGTGGATGTAGAAGGCTGCAGCAATCTCAGGAGTTCCATAACTTCTGCTCTGGTTATCAATATAGACTCAGAAGGAGAAGTATCGGGGATTTTCACATTATCCATAGGTTGTTCCTCAATATCTATTGTGGCAGCATGTGCTGAGGGATAGCCATGTATTTTGAAGCATCATTTCACTGAATGCCCTGAGCGGTTGCAGTGAGTACAGAAGTAATGCAAACCTCCACGTCTACGTCCTCAACCACAAACTGAGGAACTGCCACGTGAATCAAAACGGCCACCCCTTCCATTAGGTGAAGCAGTGGAAGATGTAAAAGTTGCTCGCTCTTGTGCAAGAGATGATAAAGTAGTAAGCATGGTCATCACTTGACGACGAGTCTCCTCGGTATGAACAATGGAGTAAACTGTCTCAAGCAATGGAAATGGGATCGTAGCAACCAGCTAGGTACGAAGGGACTCGTAGTCTGCATTTAGCCCAGCCGAGAAACTTGTAAGTTTTGGCTTTGTCTTCACGTTTGCACACTATTTCAGCACTGCTACTATCCGGTAGTTCACTTAATGGATGCAAGTAACTCAACTCTTCTCATCTGCTCTGTAAGGCCCCAAAGTACTCAGTGACTGACATATTATTTTGAGCTAGTGAGTAAAGTTTTGTTGTCAACTGAAAAATGCAAGGTTCATTTGAGGTCGTTCCATATGATTTTTGGAGTGCAGTCCATAAAGCTGCAGGCACTTTCATAAAAGAAATAAGCAGATGCAACATGTTGTTCCATAGAATTTAAAACCAGCCCATAACAATGGCGTTTGCAAACTCCCATGCATCAACTTTTGTGGGATCTGTAGGTTTCTTGTTGGCACCTGTGAGATATCCGAATTTTTCTTTTCCAACAACATACATTCGAACTGCTCGAGACCACAACAAAAAAAATTTTCCCATTGAATTTGGTAGAAGTAATGGAGAGTAGGCCCTCAGAAGATTTTGAGTCCATAGTTGGAAAAAAAGGAAGAAAAATCTCAATACTAGGTGGCCGAAGAGGCTTCAATCATCCCGAATGGCTTCAAATAGGCTTCATTGCATGCAGACAAGCATCTGGAGACGCATGAAAAACAGCTCCGACATCATATTATCAGTCCAGCGCCCCTACAGATGCCAGATATTTACTTCGACAGCCCTGGGGGGTCGGATCTCGCTTCCGGCGACCCTGCCGGCGTCAGGTGTGCAGTCCGACGGCCCTAGGGGTCGGATCTCGCTTCCGGCGACCCTGCCGGCGTCAGGTGTGCAGCCCGACGGCCCTGGGGTGGTCGGATCTGGGTTCCGGCGACCCTGGTGGCATCAGATCTGGGTTCCAACTGCCCTGCCGACGTCGGATCTTAGGTCTGGCGAGCCTGACGGTGTCGGATCACAGATCTGACGCCCTCATGAGATGTTGCTGCCTCCTATAGGTGCAGCTATGAGAAAGAAAACTCAAACGGGTTCGTAGGTGGTGCGGCTGAGAGAAGAGGCACCTCCGGTGGGGTCCACGTGATCTAGGGAAGCGAGGACCTCCTTGTCTCTAATACCATGAAGACAGAGATTTTGAGAGAGAGAGAGAGAGAGAGAGAGAGAGAGAGAGAGAGAAGAAGAGTGATTAGGTTCTAACCCTAATCCTTCAAGTTTTATTACTAGGGCTTATTTGCCCTTTTACAACTTACTACCTTAGAATAGAAAAATAATATTAAGACCCCCAATAAAACCCTTACACAAAGGCCCTTATGTTTCAACAGTTTTAAAGCTGGCCAATGCTCTCAAATACTTTCAAAAGGTTTATTGAATGTTTTTAACCATTAGATCTTCTGTTTTTAGCGTTAAAGTGTTTTATCGGACTTCACGCACATTCAATGGAAAAGATCTGTTTATGGTCCACCTCTTGTGTTGCCATGGGATTTCCACCAAGGAAGGACACCATGGATGGTGGAGGGATTGGGGTCAAATTGGGTGCATGGGACATGCGGATATATAGGACATACCAAAAGTCCATGAGGGTGTGGAGCACCATACATGGCACTCCCCCTACAACCCTAGATGGATCCTATCTCTAAAAGGATTGGATATCCAGAGCTGGAGAGGAAATGAATGATAATAAAATATAAAATGTGGGGAGAAGAAGAGAAGAAAAGGAGAAAATCCCCTTTGTTCATCTCTTCATCCTTTCCACGTGATCAACTCATTGAACAATTGTCATTACATGCTTTTGATCACAGCCTTATAGTGTGATCGAAGGTGGCTCTCTCATCTCTCCTTCACTAGAGATAGATCCAGGGGAGACCTTCACAAAAGGAGAACACCTTCTCTGCACCTTTTCAGAGCATAACAAAGGTAACATCCTGACCATCTGTTCGTATCTTTTGTAAATTGAAGTTCATCTACATGGGAATCCTACTTTAATTAATTAAAATAAGTGTTCTCAGAAAGTTCCGCTTATGCCTTTCTTAAAATTGCAATAACATGTTCACAACACATATTCCGACATGGCACAATGTGCAAGATCCACTTAGGTGGCTACCGTAGCCCAAAATTCAAGCTGGTCCACTCATCACATGGACTACCCATGCTAAAAATTTGAAAATTACAAGGAAAAAAAAAAAAAGATGACCAACCTATATCCAACCTACATTTATTGCCCGCCTAAAAAATAAACCTTGGTTTATGGGTTAGGGCATGCTTAAAGTGACTTCCACCCGATGTGTAGCCCAAACCATACAAACATGAGCCACAAACTCTTCTTCAAAATCTCCTTGCACAAACCGCCTCAGTGTCTCTCCTCCATGACATGTGCTCTATACATAGTCTGAGGTGTAACATAATGGTTTTACTTTCTTTAAGCCCAGTTTTAGTTCAAGAGCTTATGTGTAGAACACCTTCCCCCTTATCATTTTAACCATACAAATGGAGCTAAGAAAAGGTGTGATGCGGAACAAAAGCATTCAAGGTGTACCAACGAAGAATACGCCAACCACAAGCACCATCCTTGTGGATAGGCGACTATTGAGGAGCTGAAGACCCTCCACATGTGATCAAACACATAGAAGATCCCACTCAGGGAAGGCACTTGTGAAGGAAGAAAGGAGAAAGACAACCGAAGAACTGAAGAATTCGGGCGCCCGACCATAGCCTTCGGGCGCCCGAACTTGGTCTGCCGGTCGCCCGAACCTCTCTGGAGGTTTTCGGACGACTTTGGGCGGGACCTCGGGCGCCCGACCGAGCGCCCGAACTTTCCCGCACTTATGTTATTTTGCGCGTTTTTGCTTAGTTTTAGGGGTAGTTTAGTCTTTTACTTGTTTTTAGTGTTTATTTAAGAGGGCTAAGCCCTAAACTCGAATTCAGTTGATTATTATTGAAAAGCAAACCCTTTGGTTGCCTCCTTCTTCTTCTCTCTCTCTCTCAATGTGATGCTTCTTCCTCTTCCCTGAATCTCTCTTCTTCTAATTGCTTCTTGTGCCCCTCTAACCTTCTTCCAGGTAATCATTTTTCCTCCTTGTAATCATTTATGGAGTATAGGCGTTTGATATCTTCAGGGCCATTAAGTGTTGTCGTGTGGTCGTTGAGACCCAATGGAAAGCCGAACTTCGATGAGTTGGCCTACTTTAATGGTCACATGGACCCACAAACATTCCTTGATTGGCTTGAAGACTTGGACTATTTTTTTTATTGGTATGATATGTCGAATTACCGTCGAGTGAGGTTTGCCAAGTGGAAATTGGAGGGCCAAGCCAAGTCGTTTTGGACAGATTTGGAGCTACAACTTGATAAAGTTGGGAGAGCCCCGATCTCACAATGGGACGAGATGAAAGAGCGTTTAAAAGAAAAATATCTTTCCATCTCTTATCGTCAAAAGCCCTTGGTTCAAAAGAGAGTTGCCTCACCTTCCCGTCCAAACACAGAACCAATATGGTCACCTCCTTGTAAAGTGGTCCAACCCATCATTAAGGAAATATCGACTTATGAACAATTGGAGTGTTTAACACCAATTATATTTCCTTGGAAGCAAGATAATACCTTGGTGAATGGCCAGTTGGAAGAGTCCAAACATGATGTTTATGAAGTAGAAGAGTACGTGCCTAGCGTCACTAGTGATGAAATGGAAGAAATTGAGGCATCGCTCATCATCGTGGAAGATGACGAAGTGTGTGCTAGTGATGAAAAGGTCGAAGGATTTGAGACCGCACCACTTCCATATGTCATTTGTGATTTAATTGATGCAGTCTCCCAATCTACGTCTCTTACCATGGTGAACACAAATGAAATTGAAGAAGAGGCTAGTGAGGATATGATGATAGATGTCTACATGACTTGTGATATCCCACCAGATGATTTATGGGATAAATTTTCACCCATATGGGACACTCAACACACAATCGATCTTGTCCCTAGGTTGGTCTTGTCAAGCTTTCCTCCATACCAGGTGAACCCCGTAGAAAATACAGAAATGCAGCATCAATTTGATAAACTTCTTGGGGAAGACTTCAATAAGGAAAGTTTGAGTTGGAGTTTTGTTTTGTGTGTCATGCCTGCTCTTTTCACTTCCAAGAACAATGGCATATGGCACACATGTGGGCATATCCTGACCGCCCACAAAGCTTCAATCAAGTGTCAAGCCATCATGCGACGTATTCACGTCATGGTGGATATGATGACCATAGTCCTTATCCCGTATCTTGGTGACATTTTGGGCATAATGGCTGATGCCAAGATCTGCTTAAGACTTGGTATTACTAGTGTTTGTTCTCAAGTGTTGGGATACTTGAAAATCATCATTGTTTACAATACTTATAATGAGAAATTATGTGTCACCCATGAGAATTGTCCTTTTGTTTCAGTTTTCCAAGTTCTAGGTCATAGGTGTAATAACCCAAGTTTTCGAAAATAATTAAAGTAACAAATCAATTAATTAATTAATAATTTATGTGGATTATTATATTGATAAATTAATAATTTGTAGGGAATTCATGTAGGACCCTTTATTAAATTTTCTCAACACAAACCCTAGATCAGTGTAGAAGTCACAGATTTATCAAAACTCACCATAAATACGAAAAATACCATTGATTAAATTAATCTATATAGATGATTTTAAGTGTACCAGTTTCTGACGATCCGTTTCATGTAAAACTTCATATAATAGTTTAGAGACCTAATCTAACCGTACACGTCAAATTTCAGCCCTCCAATCATCCTACAAGTACCCTAATAAGAAATCGGGCCATAAGTGGGCCATCTAAACTCGGAACTGCATCAATTTTTGTGTCATACCCTAAAATCATGTGGCCTACATGATGGTCGGAGTAGATTTTTCACATACATCACTGTGGGACCCACATGCACTGTGTGCACGTCAGAGACGCGGTCAACACGCGTTGACCGCGTGCGCAGCGAAAGGCTGCGTCTTCCTGGTTCGACGCTGCGGCAGCAGCGTCCGCTGGTCGTCGGACGTTCCACACCATCCATCACGGTGGACCCCATTCAGAAACCAGTTCCACCCATTGTGTAGCCCTCTCTTGGGACAACTAAGGGAAGGTTTTTTATTTGTGATCAGTGACTAGAGTGGGCTGCAAAATCTATTGAAACCTAGAACTAAACGAAATAGAACGCGCAAGATTGGGGCCGATCCTACGCATGGGTCCCTGAAACTTGAAAGGATTGTTTGCGTGGGCCCCACCTACGATTTTAATGGTTTACATAGTACCAAGCGTGGATGCAGAGGGAGATCTGGAATCTTGATCTTTCCTTCTCCCACTCAAACTCGACTACGCCCGTCCGGAGCTTCCGTCCGCAGTACGCCACCTCCAGCGTACCTGTGGGATATAAGAACATGTAGTCGTCCCTCCCCTCCCCCACAAAAACGTAGAGAGAGTGAGAGAGAGAGAGAGAGACGTTAGAGAGAGAGAGAGAGAGAAAGAGAGAGAGAGAGAGAGAGAGAGAGAGAGAGAGAGGGAGGGAGAGAGGGAGACTTTGTATTGAGAGAGAGAGAGATTTTTGGGGTAATATCCCAGCAGCAAGGAGAGAAGAAGAAGAAAGAAAAAGAAGAAGAAGAAGGAAAGAAGAAAGAAAGATTGAAACTGTGAGTTCATCTCATATTTTTTTCACTTTGTAATTTCATGGTTTTTGTTTCTTTGAATTCGTTTTAGACTTTCGGTTCTGAATTCTGGTTGTGTTTAAGATTAATTTCGATTATTAAATTTTATGTGGTTCAGAATTTTGAGTTGTATTTTGTGAATGTATATTTGAGTTTATTTTCAGTTAAAACTTATCTAGTCTTTACGTAAAAATTTGTTAAGTACTTTCTGTATTGAGAATTTAACCCCACGATAGAATTTAAACTTGGAATGATGATGAACAATTATGAGTTATTTGGAAAATTGATTTGACTCATGCATAGCACGATTTGTGAACTCCAGTTATTACCGTAGGGTGAGCACCCTGGTGTGTGCAATAGGCCCATTGATGATTGTTTAGGTGAGCGCCCAAGTGTGTGCAACAGTCCCTGGTTGAGCGCCCTGTGTGTGCAATATACCCTTCTGATAGTCCATCGATTGTGGACGGGTTGGTTGAGCTCCTTGGTGTGTGCAAGATACCATACTAGCGTACCCGGTGGATATCAGATGATTTTGGCAGGTTAGGTGAGTTCCCTGGTGTGTACAAGAGACCAACCCTGCAATTATGAGACAGTGTAGGCCCGACTATAAACTGGCCCTGGATGTTCTACTGATAACCATACTGAGATTGTTGAAGCATATTTGCATCCCATGCATCACGTACATGTTTTGGGTTGATGAAACATGCATAATGTGCATATTTAAGAGATTTTGGTTGATGAAATCACTATTGGAATTGTAGTGATTTGTACTTTAAAGGGTCAAGTGATTTTCTATATCGAGTTACATGTGTTAAACTATTATGAGAATGCTCACCGGCTTTTATAGCTGACGCAGTGTTATGCGATTAACTGTAGTGACAGGTGATGATTTAGAAGACTTCGAGGAAGCGGTTCCAGATGAGGGAATACTCTAGAAGATATTTTTTTTGAATTAGTTATTTTGATTTTTGGTTTGAAAGCATTGATGTAATAAGGCCCATTAGATGGCCATTAGTTTAAACAGTTTGGGAACAATTTCATAGACTCGTTGATTATAGTTTAATTTTCAAAGTTGGTTTATTTTTATTCCATATATTTGGTACCTTGTGAATGGAAAGGATAAAAGTTTCAGTTGTGATTATGAAGGATTCATTCATAACACCCTTGATTTCGAGATTTGAGTTCTATACTCGAGTGTCGAATTTTGGAGGCGTTACATAGGATTGTTTATTTCCATAGGATTGTTTATTCCAAGTTCGTGGATTTTTCAGAGTGTCCTTCAGCAGTCACCCATGTCTGTCATCCAAAGGTCTTCGGAGTCGGCCAATGCATTTGCACGTCACATTCATGATTTGCATACATATATTAGACAGCGGATAAATAAGAGCAATGATGATTATAAAATCTCAGCTGATTCTCATCGTAGATTGCAAGAATTTCAGGAAGGAGACTGTAATGATGAGGATAAGGCCAAGGTGGTTCTTACAAGGTTCCGCTAAGAAATTACAAACGCGTAGTGCTGGACCATTCAAAATATTGCAGAAAATTGAGTCTAGCGTGTATCGGATCGACCTTCCATCTGAAAGGGGAATTAACCCAACTTTTAAGATCTAGTTCGTTCCCACCATCCCATCGTTGATCCATCGTCCCTTTCATGGCCTTGTTTTGATTTTGCTACACAACCCCTTCCACCCCTTCCTCCACCCATTACCCATAAAGAAGAAACTGAGGAGATCTTGGGTGAAGAGATCATTTTTATGAGAGGCGGAGGTTTCCAAAGATACTTTGTCAAATGGAAGAATAAGCCACCGTCAGAATCTACATGGTTGATAGAAGTGGAGTTACAGAGCGTTAATCCAGAATTACTAGAGCGCCACAAGAGTTTTAACTCGCCAGAGTCGAGTTCTTCTCAGACGAGGAGAATGATGTGGAACAAAAGCATTCAAGGTGTACCAACGAAGAATACGCCAACCACAAGCACCATCCTTGTGGATAGGCGACTATTGAGGAGCTGAAGACCCTCCACATGTGATCAGACACATAGAAGATCCCACTCAAGGAAGGCACATGTGAAGGAAGAAAGGAGAAAGACGACCGAAGAACTGAAGAATTCGGGC
Source organism: Liriodendron chinense (assembly GCA_003013855.2). Taxonomy (NCBI): domain Eukaryota; kingdom Viridiplantae; phylum Streptophyta; class Magnoliopsida; order Magnoliales; family Magnoliaceae; genus Liriodendron; species Liriodendron chinense. The sequence continues at coordinate 1,611,244 of ML058415.1, read as the reverse complement.
GCCCGACCATAGCCTTCGGGTGCCCTATCAGGCGCCCTAACTTGGTCTGCCGGTCGCCCGAACCTCTCTGGAGGTTTTCGGACGACTTCGAGCGGGACCTCGGGCGCCCGATCGAGCGCCCGAACTTTCCCGCACTTATGTTATTTTGCGCGTTTTTGCTTAGTTTTAGGGGTAGTTTAGCCTTTTACTTGTTTTTAGTGTTTATTTAAGAGGGTTAAGCCCTAAACTCGAATTCAGTTGATTATTATTGAAAAGCAAACTCTTTGATTGCCTCCTTCTTCTTCTTCTCTCTCTCATGGTGATGCTTCTTCCTCTTCCCTGAATCTCTTTTCTTCTAATTGCTTCTTGTGCCCCTCTAACCTTCTTCCAGGTAATCATTTTTCCTCTTTCTATATTCTATTTTGCTAATCCTTCCTCGATCAAACCTTGGAAATCAAACTAAACCCTAAAACCCAAATTCTCAAATCCCTAATCCGAGAAACTTCCTGATTCTTCGGACTAGTGATCAACATTGATCGATTGGGTATAGCCATGCAAGATCGGGAGGTTCCATCCCTCGCCGGATCCAACCTATACTCTAATTGAATCCCATACTCCATGGTTGTGATGATGGCCCGTCCCATTGCATGTTTCCTTTCTGGTTTTCTTAGTTTATGATGATTGATGCTAGATTTTATATTGTTATTGCCTTTTTACTTCCGCTGAATAATTGTGTTCATGAGCATGCATCATATTTAGGGCTGTCCTGCATCAAGGTGCCAATACAATTTTAGCAGCTATGTAGAATTATATCTCAAGTATGACTTGAAAGATCTTCCAAATGCATTGGCGTGTTTGGTTCCAATGATGGTGACCCTCTCAATCCTCTTAGAAAGAACAATAATCGAGCATGCATAAAGTTCATTGGCTTCATCTTGCATGATTCTTTCTCCAGCTTTAACCCAAGAAATGTTTCTCTTAGTCCATGATGGAGGAGAAGTTAGCACCAATATCAACAACAACAATTGGCAAGGGTTGGCTTCCCACAAATGTCCTTGTCTTAGTTGCAAGAACCTTCTCCCAAGGTGCTAATGACTCCCACACTTCAAAATCTCACTCCTGCTTCATAGGCATTCAGATTTTTTTACATTTTGAATTCTTCATACCATGCAACAAAGTTTGACATGCATCAATCTTCTCTTAGTTGCAAAAACCTTCTGCCAAGCTGTTAGAGCCTCTTGCATTTCAAAATCTCACTCTGCTTCTTGGGCATTCGCACACTTAAATTTGTTCACTCCTTGTGCAACAAAGGTTGAAGTGCATCAGTCCCCAAAATGAGATCTTCTGCTTCTCCATTCCTCACACATTGATGTCATTAAATAACCTTTGTGCAGACATTTGAGGTTCATCTTCCTCATCCTTCTTTGCGCTAGGGTAGCTTGTGAAGCAGTTGGAGAACAGTTCAATCAAGAAATCCATCACCCTATGTGTGCCTTCACAAAATAAGGAATAGATTTGGGGCAATGAGAGAGAACTAGAGCCCAAATTCAACGACTCCACCTGAGGTTATCATTCCTGTGAGTCTAACTCTTTCTGGATTTAGAACTCTTCATGTTGAGAGGAGTGTTGATGGTAAAATAAGTCAAGCACTTGGTAGATGCATCTTGAGTTACCACAAGGTCTTGGAACACCCTCTTTGAGTTCTTCAATAGCATGATGTTTAAAACATTCCAAAAGTTAGAAATAACTTGTCCATCGCAAACAAGTCCTTGATGTTTAGCATGGGATTCAATAATAGCTTCACATACTATCATTCTTCCACTCTGTGTTTGAGCTGTTGAACTTCCTTGGGTTCTGTCATGCTATGATTTCCACGTTCTCGAGGAGTAATTGCTTCTTAAATGCTTCTGCTTCTTCTTCTTTATTTTCTTTTTTTAAGGATAATGGAAATTTTATTAAAGGCCCGCTAGCAAGCAAAGCGGGGAAAAACAGAGGAAAGACCCCCAAGGGATTACATCCTTAACAAAGAAACTAAAAGATCATGCTCAACATTAATGTTGGCTGCCCATTCAAAAACAACATTTTTGACACGGGCAATCACGACCTCGCTTGATCCTAAAGAATTCCAAAAATAACGTCTATTCCGTGCTGCCCACCAGATTGCAGGCAAGATCAAATGCCAAATGGCTTTAGTGGCCTTGACAAAATCTCCTCCATGCCATACCCAAAGAAGTCTTCCGACATTCTCCAGCATAACCCAAGAACTCCCGAATAGGGAAAGGAAATGCAACCAAATTGTAAATGTAAATGGGCAAAATATGAAAAGATGGTCAATAGTTTCAGCAGCTTGGCTGCATGGACAGCATATATTCGGAATAATCATCCCGTGTTTCTGAAGATTATCGATCGTCAACACCTTCTCCCTACTAGCTAAGAAAATGCAGTCACCTTGGGCAGGCTACCATAGGACCAAAAGTGATAAGCGAAGGGATCTCCAGAGATTGTAGAAGGAGCTCACCATGAACTTACCCAAGGCCTGATCGATCCATATCAAAGAATCTGGTTCAAACATAGGGGCATTAAAGCGGATGGACTTTAAGAGGGCAAGAAGCTCTGTTATCTCACTATCCAATAAGTCTCTTCTACAAAGGGGCATCCAGTACGCTGAAGGTCCATCACCATGGAAGCATTGAGCCACTTTCAAATCTTCAGATGTTGCTAGGCAAGCCAGGGAAGAAAAATGCAGCTCTAGGGGAAGATCTCCACACCATGTGTCCTTCCAAAATCTGATACGAGCACCATCACCTAGACTAAAAGAGATGAATTTCTTAAATTCTCATCTCAATGCCGAGATAGTTTTCCAAATATGGGAAGCTTGATGGAGAGAGGATTCATTCACCTCCCATCCTTCTTCATTGAGACCATACTTGCTAGCAACCATCTCTTGCCAAAGCCAACCTTCCTCCGTGCCGAACCTCGAAAGCCATTTTCCAAGCAGCACGGAATTCATAATCGATAGTGACGCAGGCCAACACCGCCTAGAAAAATAGGCTTACACACCTCATTCCAACCTAAGCTTGTCCGACCTTTCCTGAACAAATTGCAGACATTTAAAAAGCGACATGAAATAAAAAGGCATATTCCAAAATGTTGTTTTGATCAAGGTTAGACGACCTCCCAAGGACATGTATCTAGTCTTCCACCGGGATAAATTGCTTTCAATACGCTCAATAACCGTATCCCATAAATGTTTAGGGGGCTTCGCGACACACAGTGGCAATCCTAGATATGTCAAAGGGAGCGAACCTACCATGCACCCGAAGCCAGAAGCGAGACTCTGTAGCTCTTCCGGAGATAGATGGGCGCCTAGCATTTCACTTTTACCCACACTGATGTTCAACCCTGAAACTACCTCAAAACATGGAACCATTTTCCAAGGATTAGAGATCATTGCTCAATTGGCATCATAACAAATCATAGTGTCATCCGCAAACTAGATGTGAGACATACGAATCATTGGGTTGGCCACCTTAAATCCACTAATGAGCTCTGATTCTTGTCCTTTGGCTAACAGGCGACTGAAGGCTTCCCCGATAACCAAAAAGAGATAGGGAGAGAGTGGGTCCCCTTGGTGAAGACCCCTAGACGGCTTGAAGAAGCCCTTCAGAGAACCATTAACAAGCACCAAGTAGGTAGGAGACTTGATACACAACTGAATCCACCCTCTCCACTTTTTCACACATCCCAATCATGTAATCAAGAAAGTCCCACTCAATGTGATCATAGGCCTTCTCAACGTCCAACTTATAGATAACCCCGAGGATCTTTTACTTAAATCCAGAGTCTATGCACTCATGGGCAGGGTGATGAGAGCACAATCTAGGATTTGCCTTCCTGCTACGAAAGCACCTTGGGATTCTGAAATAACTCTCTCCAATACTCCCCGAACTCTAGAGGCTAAATTTTTTGTGAGAATCTTGTACGGACTTCCAATAAGACTAATCGGCCTATAGTCTTTAAGACTTTCCGCTCCTTCCACCTTTGGAATGATTGCAACAAAAGATGCCCCCAATTCAAGTGGCAACCTATTTTCACTGAAGGACTCGTTTATAAATGCAACCACATCATCCCAAATGACATTCGAGAAATCTGGGAAGAAGGCAAGAGGAAAGCCATCCGGGCCAGTTGCTTGGTCTCTTCCCAACTTGTCCACCACCTCCTTGATCTCAACTTCCGAAATAAGTCTTTCCAAAAGAGCTACTTCTTCATCCGAAATGCTGGCAAAGGGAAGATTATCCAACCAAGGTCAGCACTATGGTTCTTTAAATAGAAGCTTATCATAATACTAAATAACGGCCTTGCAAATCTGATCCTTGTTTTCAACTCGCTTCCCATCAACAACCATAGAAGATATTCTATTAATTCTTGCACGCGTCGATGTCATACTCAATGTTATCAAATGGTATAAGCAATCCTATGCGATCACTTATGCCTGATCGCACAATCTTTTTCTTCTTCTTTTTTTGAAAAAAATAAAAAAGAAAAAAATTGAAAAAAAAATTGGAAAGTATGCAATGGCCTATGCGATTATGCGATCGCATAATGGTATATGCGATCGCTTTATGCAATATGCGATGGCATACCATCCATATGGCATATGCGACCAGATGGCATATGGATGGCATTATGCGATTATGTGATCGCATAATCGATTATGTGCTGTGAAAGTAGTGTGTTCTTGTCTCCTTTGAGCCATAAGGCTCTAAAGCGTTGTCTCCACTTTATTTCTTCTTCCTTCAACATCTTGGAGTACTCAGCTAGTAGATTTAATCGTTTAATTTTGTCATTAAGATCGAGCTCATTCTCCTCTTCTTCAATATCAACGGCATGAAAATTTTCCAATGTTCCTACTCTCTCTGCTTCTTAAGCCCCTAGAACTTCCTTTCTCTAAATCTTCAATTTTTCTTTCAACAACTTGAGCTTCTTATGGAGTCTTGACCTAGCTGCACCTGCCGTCTTGAAGGAGTACCATCAGCCTTCTACTAAACCACAGAATCCATCTACCTCCATACGCCAAAGTTCAAATTTAAAAGGTTTGGGACCCCAACTCTCTGAATCACCTTGAAGAGAGATAGGTCTGTGACCTAAAATGGGCCTGGGAAGAGCCTTACACTGAGCCAGTTAATGCCTGTCTAGCCAATCTGGAGTAACCAGAAACCTATCCAGAAGTGACATAAGAAGATCAGATCTACCATTGGTCTAGGTGAATTTTCCAAAGTTTTCGCTCTTTCTACTTCTCGAGCCCCCAGAACTTCTATCTCCAAATCTTCAATTTTTCTTTCAACAACTTGAGCTTCTTATGGAATCCTCACCCAGCTGCACCTGTCATCTTGAAGGAGGACCACCAGCCTTTGACTAAACCACGGAACTCATCCACCTCCATCCACCAAAGTTCAAATTTAAAAGCTTGGGAACCCAACTCTCCGAATCACCTTGAAGTGAGAGGTCTGTGATCTAAAATGGGCTTGGGAAGAGCCTTGCAATGAGCCAGCCGATGCCTGTTTAACCAAAATCTGGAGTAACCAGAAACCTATCCAGACATGACATAAGAGGATCAGATCTACCATTGGTCCAGGTGAATTTGGCTCCTGACATTGAGATGTCGATTAAGTCGAATTATTGAATCCATTCATTGAAGTCCCTCATACTTCTGGATAACTGCAAACCAGATGATTTTTCGTAGCTAAACTGGGTTACGTTGAAGTCCCCTCCTATACACCATAGGAGGAAGCATCTGCACAGAATGGATCAGAGCTTGTCCAAAAATCTGGATCAACCAGCAGCCTTACTAGGCCCGTAGACTGCCATAAAAAAGCCATTGAAAACCAGAAGAGATATCAAGCAGGGCCACTGAAATTGAAAAGTCACCACACCAATATTATCCACCTTTCTCCATTTGCTAGTGTTCCATGCAACGACGATGCCTCCTGCTGATCCTTTTGCATTTAGAGACACAAAATTCTTAGACTTAATACCCCAAATGTCATTAAGAATGTTACTATCAAAAGATTCCAACTTTGTCTCTTGCAATGCAACAATATGGGCCTTTGAATTCTTAGATTTCTCTAACATGTCGCCACTTTGCCTTACAGCCCAGACCTCTAGCATTCCAGCTCAGACTTCAATTCGTTCCAATTTTCACAGAAAAAAAAAAAAAAAAAAAACCATAGATGTGTCTTGAGTTCACTAGCTACAATTGAGTTAGTCATCGTTTTTTACTTGGAGGCTTTAAACACATGAAACTCTTCAAAAAATTCATTGAAAATTTTAAGACCAGATAATTTGGGTAGGGCATCGTCTTAATTACTTGGTAATTCGACTGCCTACCCAAGTAACATCACCCACCTTTATCCATCCCTAGGACAAGTCAACACATCACTTCTAGGTGGAGTTAGAGACAAAAAGAGCACGTAATTTTTTTTCTTTTGTTCTAAAAAATAATGAAAAAGATAAAGAAAGGAAAAGAAAAGAAAAGGAAGAAGAAGAAGCAAGGCTATAAGTTACATGGGAGGTAATAGTGCCCTGTTCAACACATACTTTAAGAGGTGCCCACCACTAATGTTTCCAATACCAGTGAGAATATATTTGCCAAAGATTCAGAATAAAGAGAATAAGCAGTGGACAAAAACATATAGATGAGGATAGATGAACTACGAAAAAGAGAGACTGAAATTATACGAGTATCCAGAAAATGATATGTGTCAGGAAAGAAAAGAAGACACGTTGATGGTATGAATAATTTGGCTTGTGAACCCTCTGCTACTTCTTGGCAAAAGATGAGAAAAGAAAGATAACCAAAATTAAGAATGTGGCCTTGATCTTCAAAATCAATGCTTTCACAATCACTTTCAGGCCAACAAGATGCTTTTCACATGTGTTTGTGTGTAAGCACAGCATGCACACCCACACACATTAATATAAACAATGAACATATCTATTTTAGACACACACCATCATCATCATCTAATCCCTAGTGTCAATGTTTGCGTGAGGTGTATGTTTGTGTGTGTGTAGAGAGAGAGAGAGAGAGAGAGAGAGAGAGAGAGAGAGAGAGAGGGCTCATCTTTGACCAGTTGGCTGCAAGTCACTATATAACTAGTGACAAGTTCCACCATGTCATGTGTGCGAAATCCAACTGTCTAATACGTTGGCCCCACAAGTAAGGACGAGGCTCAAGACGAGGGTTGGTGGGTAAGGGACTTCATTATATAGGGCGTCGGGTTTGTGGAAAACGGTTGCTGGGGTGGCTTCTAAGTTTAAAGAGGTGATTTCTTTCTCTCTTAGAGATGGTGAGCAGATTCGTTTTTGGGAGGTGTGGATAAGAGATAGATCTCTACACGGAGTTTCCAAGTTTAGCTTAGCTATCTCTGGAAAGGGATATTCCTATTGCGCATTGTTTCACTACTTGTAGAGATATAGTTGTCTCGTCTCCCCCTTGCAGGAGGAACTTTTCAGATGAGGAAGCAAACAATTTCATCAGGCTTCTAGAATGTCTTCATTGTTGCTCTCCTTCCTTGAATGAAAGGGATGTGAAGGTGTGGAATAAAGACAAGTTGGGCCAATTTTCGGTTCGCTCTCTCTACAAGATGCTTCGGAGATCTATGCTGGGAGAGGAGCTAAACCTCCTATATTTGGTTCCATGGCACACCCTAAGAGGGTGCTCACTGCTCACAATTGATAACCTCCAAAGAAGGTCATCAGTGTTTCCCAACATTTGCATGATGTGCATGAATAATGTGGAGTCGGTTAATCATCTCTTCATTCATTGCCCTTTTGCTAAAAAGGTGTGGGAGAACTTCGTTATTCTCAAAATTTAGTTCGGGGTCTATTGAAGACCTTCTCTTGGCTTGGCACAGAGAAGGGGCAAGGAAAGAAGGATGGTATATGATGACTAGTCTCGACGATAGTCTTATGGGTTATTTGGGGGAAGAGGAACAACCAGTGTTTTCAGAATGTGAGTAGGTGAGTGTTAAGGAAGTCAAACCGGTTAAGTGAGATGTGGTGGAATGGGCCCTTGTTTAAAGGCCATTGATGTTTGTAATTTATCTTATTTGTTTGGGCTGTAGTTGCTGTTTCCACCTTAGATTTTTCTTTGGCATTCTCTTTAAATAAAAGTTTCATTACCTTCAGAAAAAAAAAAGGCTGGCCCCGCCATCACGATCACCTAATGCAAAAAAATCAGCATGATCCAATCATTAGATGGGCCACACCATAGAACAAAATGACTAACTGCTAATATAATTAGGAAATATAGGTGTGGCCCACCCGATGGCTGGATCAGGCTGATATCAGCATGAGGTGATCCTTATGGTGGTGCCAACCTTTTGGACAGGTTGGATTTCACACCGATAGCCTGATGGCCGACATTTTCTGCATAAAGTGATCCTCAAAATAAGCTTTAGAGAGGTTAAGAAGCAAATCTATAAATCAAAATGACATCCAAATATACTGTCTATAGGAGTACACATTAAGGACTTACAAATTGATCTGATCCATTGCTGAGACTGTCATTGAATGGAAGGCAAAAGGCATGAATGATATTGTGTATGGAGATTGATTCCTCTCAAGAACTGATATAGGAATCCACAATTCTTCCTTAGATATTTCCTCTGTTGTTGCCCGCATCCATGAGCAGAGCCGTAATATGTAGATCTTCGTGATTTCCATATGAAGTGTTCGCAGGATTCTAACTGGTAGAGTTAGAAAATACCCTAAGAATAAAGTCAATCTAAAAAGATGAAATAATGCAAAAAATGAACTTAACTACCAGCATTAGGAGGAGCAGACTCTTTCCCTTCAATAGCCTGATATGCTTTAGATATCTCCTTTATGGCATCACTCATGTATGGGCGAAGAATATTTGCTTGTTCAAAATCTCGAAATGTGTTATGGACCTGCATTAGGAACAATTATTTGTATCAATTGCCAACCGATCCACTTAGATGAATGTAAGAACAAGGGTAGAACTGAGTAAAGAATCCCAGGAGATAAAGATAGCTCATAGTTTAACCTACTCGAGAGTATGCTACTTGGAAGCTAGAAAATGAAACTTCCTTTAGTTGACTGAGAGAATGTAGATGTAAAGATCAGAATATCAAAGTTTCTTTAGTTGACTGGGAAATGGTAAATTACTAGTAAGAATCATGTAAAGCAGTCAAAGTACTGCTGCCACTACAACTACTATGAACCATCTCGTTGGCAATGCTAGTACAAACATATATGGCCAGGATTGTATTCCCATTTCCCAAAGTTTGCAGATGACGATCCTGACAGATGGTATATCGAGAAAAGCAGTTCAAGATATTCAATTGAATCCCTAATAAGATCATATGGTAGCACGAGCCAGCATCCACCAATTTGGAGACACAATGCCATGATGTAAGTGGATGGAAAAGACTGTCATGGAGATGTCATGGTCCCACATACCTTGTGCAGCCAATTCGGGCCACCAGAATATGAGGGTCTAGACTCTAGGAGGTTCTCCATCCAAACTTCAACAAACCACAATCAAAGACTATCAAACACAGTTTGAGCAGCTGTCTAACTAAATAATTAAAATTCCATAATTGTTTTTGAAAGTTGCGTTATATCTGGACTTTGAGATGTGATCTGGGTGGCTAAAGATAATCCTACAACTAGGGTTCCAAATATCACCAATATTATCGGGATCCCCAGCTTAGTAAAATACTGAAACTGTTGATAGGATAAAAATTTGCAAATATCGCCAATATTTTCTATAATATCAGTATCGATATTAGTAATACTTGGAATCCCTCATAAAAGTACCATGGTATCAAAGATACCATCAATAATATCCCTGATGCCAGGGAAACATCCGTAAATAGGCGCAAATTGACAAAATTTTCAAAAACCCAAAAAATCTCCATTTGGGGGGGGGTTGAAATTTTATTCCTTGGGGATTTAGATCAATCTTGTTTTTTATTGCATAAAAGTTTGAATTTGGGAAGAAATCTTAACTCAAAACAAAGACAGGCCAAAACCCAAAGGTGACAAAAAATCCGTAGAAACTTCATTTTTTTTCAAATGAAAATCCATGTCCATGCATGTGGTGAAAGAAAAAATTTAAGTGAAAATTGGGGGAAATTGGAAAAACCTTAATTTTTCCATTTTTATATTGGGAAATGTGTTCCTCACTATTAATTAATGTGGAATTTTATATATTAATGAATGTTGGCCAATCTATTAATTGGCTACAAATTTTGTATATTTATTTTATAATAATTTTTTCAACAACACATGGTTAGGCCCCCTATAAAATGGAGATTTATTATGTATAGTGGTTTTCTACAATACTTGATTCTTACGTGTGTAAACATGTGCCTTTTAACATCTAACACTGAAAAATTCCACCCTTTTCCCAACCTTTCCCCAATGTTTCCCTCAGACTATGATATTTTTTCGAGTATTGGTAAAAATATCAAGGATACCAATACATGTTTTCGTATCCCCACTCATTGAAACATGTAACGAAACCAATACTCTGAACACTGCCTGTAATTTACAAGACTTCTATATAGATAAGCCAATTTATAGCATGCTACCGTCGAGTTTAGCGCAACGATCCAAAAAGCCCAACTAAAAAATTAATTTGGCACTTTGGGGTGGAGAGGGGCAGATTGTGGAGAGATTTGATAGAGGCGAAGTATGGTTCCAAGGGGGGGTTGTTAAACACTCGTATCTCTATAGAGCTTCTGCAATTTGTAAAGCCATAGCCACTGACTGAATCCATTGTGCGCCAAGGAGTGGCTTTTGCGGTGGCTAATGGTCGCCGAATTCGCTTTTGGGTGGATGTTTGGTGAGGGGACCAGGCACTAGAAGTCTATTGATAATCTTCAGCGCCGAGCCATGATTCTTCCAAACATTTGCCTTATGTGTATTGCTGAGGAAGAGTCTATTGATCACCTTTTTATTCACTGTCCCTTCAGGGTCAAGGTTTAGAGTCACTTCCTTTCCTTTTTCCAAACAGCTTGGGCGATGCCGAGATCCGTTGAGCTACTTTAAGCATGGCATCGAGGTTGGGCTTCCAAGGTGGGGAATGCCGAATGGAGGCTCCTTATTATGGCGGTGTTATGCTCTATTTGGGGGGCTAGAAATGAGCGTTGATTTAGTAATCGTTGTGCATATCCCGATGATGTCGTTAGAAGAGTTCACATCCTTCTTGAGGATTGGGTTTTGGTTCTCAAGCCGGCTTAGGCCAGTAGGTGTTGGTTGTTTTGGGTTTTGTATTCTTTTCTCGCTTCTTGCAGGCTTCTTAATAAATTTTCTATTATCTCTCAAAAAAAAAAAAAAATAGATCGACTACAAACAGGACCTCCATTTGTAAAACAGTTATCGTCAATGAAGATGGTTGATGAAGAAAGAAAGTACTTTGTTTCAATGTCATGAGAAGCTCTCTCAAGGTCATCAATGTAAGTCCCAACTTTAGTTTTCGAAGGTCTCAATGGTGACGATCAAGAGGACCTAGGAGGATGGATTCAATGATGAATTGCTTTGTGAAAGTCACAAAAACCATTTTTAGAGAGGTAATGGACTTCAATCGAAGAGGATATCTTTAAGGGGGGAGTGCTATGTATTATATCACTGTGTACTTAGATGTGGGTTGTTACTTGTTAGTAGTAGTCTGGTTGGAAATTGGCTTAACTAGGAAGTGGGGCTACAGTTGGGAATTTGGGTTGAGTGTTGTGTTAGGGTTTGCATTATTTTAATTATAAAATTATGGACATCATATGTCTGTTTACCAAAAAGAAAAGATACTAAGAGTTCCAATATTGATCCCCTCAAAAAATCAAAACACTCATTACAGTCTGTGGTCGTAACGCTTGCATCTTGGAGTTTGAAAAAACATTCATGAATCCTAGAAGGAGAATTCTCCTTATTGACAAGGAATCAAGAGTAGATAAACAAACATGTTATTAAAAATGAGCATCTTTTTTTTTTTTTTTTTTTACAATTATGCTTGTTGAATCTAGCAATAAAGTTCTTCTGTCTGCATTCTCCAATACAAGCTTTACCAACTTTTTTTGTAACAAAAGACTAACATTTTAATTAATGGGTCATTTGGGAGCTTCTAAATGGAGGTAAATGGAATCCATTTCACATTTACTCCCATTTCAAGTGTAAATGACTTACTAAGTTGTGTTTGGATGGGAGTAAATGAAATGCATTGTAATTCAAATATTTTGTTTGGATGAGAGTAAATGGGAGGCATTGGAATGCATTGGAATTTTTCAATATATTGACAGGAACATATGTGATATCCTAAATCAGCTTTAATATCCCAAATCAGTGTACATATGTGATATTTATAGAATGATTTAATAAGCCCATTGTAATAACTTTAGCCAAAAATGAGGAAATTTCAAGCCTCGGGTGGGCCACAAACGTAAGGATCACAAACAAGCAACATGCCAACATTTTTTAACTGTCCGTTTAGATGGCCAATGTTTGGACAGTTTGGATCATTCTAGTGTGATTTTAGGGATGTAGCCAATAATTGGATTGTTTCGGACTTCGGAGTATCACGAGCATGCCATGTGTACAGTTGACACGTGTGTAGCGACACTTTTGTTTACTCGTGCGACTCTCCAAGGGAGCCCAAAAAGGCATTTCACCCCCCCATTTAATCCCAAATCTCTCTTCCTTAGGATTTCAAATCAACCCCATTTGCTGCCAATTCCATTTACCTCCATTTACTCCCATCCAAACACACCTATAACCCATTTACTCCCAATTACTCCCATCCAAAGAACCTCTAAGGGAATACAGACTTTTTTTAACAGTTGCAATTTATAAGTAGCCATAGGTATCTTGTAATAATTTCTACAAATGTTGTTGTGAACATTAGAAGAAATTGTAAGATCATAAATGTTGCCAATGAGCAAGTTCTCAATCCTTCTTTGGATATTTCAAAGAATGACAAGAAGATTGACTTATAAAGTATAGAATAGCATCAGAAGGGATATTTTCATGCAAACAAGTGACAAAAAACTTAACAATGGAATAAGAGAAAAATGCAAAATTAATAAAAGATCCAACCATTAATTTGTGCTGTATGAGAGGATGATCAAGAAGTGAACATCTTTACCTTGGTCGCGTAGGCAGAAACAGTACCATGTACCATTTCAGCAACTTCATCAAGAGAATGACTTGAATACTTTACATCGCTGACTTTATCCTCGATCTTTTTGTTGGCAGGTTTAACATTTAATTCTTGATCAAGAAGCACATTGCCAGAAGCATGGGAAGACTGTCATTTAAGAACAACTTGTAACTTCATATATCACGTTTTCCTTATAAACTCAAGGAAAAACCAAGGAAAGATATAAAATAATAGCAAAAGGTGGAAAATGATTTCTAACCCAAAACTATTAATATTAAGCGTGACACAAAGTGGCAAAAGATTTTAGTGTGGGAGCAGGAAAGTTTATTTTTCAAAAACGATAGCAAGTACAACCAGCCAGAACGAGGGTATAGAACATGAATTCAAAGTGTGATTCAAGGTTCATTCAACTAAGATTTCAATGAAACCATGTTCGAACTTTTATCGATCAAGATTGAAATATTTCAAGAATACATTCAAAGGAAAGCCCCAAAGCTCACCCTATCAAACAACATATTTTAAAATACAAGTACTCCTCAAGATGGAACCAATTGTATCGGTAATAGAATGAGGACGAGCAAATGAATTCTAAAGATGTCGAATATTATCATAAGCATAAGATCTAGAATTTTACTACTATGTTTTCAACAATTCAAATTACTAATACAATAATAATACCAGATCAAGATTCTTTTAGTCACACACAATTAGAAAGACCATGAGATACTATTGTAGTTAGATGTAGGAGGGAAGAGCAAGAGCTTATCTGATACCATGTAGTTTGATAAGAGAGAAGGGTAAAAGGAATAGAGATCTTGGCTTTGAGCCCATACTTACCTATAAAAAGAAGAAAAGGAGGTTAGGGTTGGACATCCCCACCACCTTTGCTTTTATTCACTCAAGTTGTAAAAATAAAAAATACCAGAATAGCCCCTCAATACAAAATACATACACCTCAGTGTACCAAGTATGCTAATGGGCTACAGGATGAGGAAAAGAGAGCAGGTGGGCCATACAACGTACCCCCCAAAATTACAGTCATGTAGGTGGGCCCTATGATTGTACCAGCCACATTCATCAACTTTAACAGCTACAAAATTAATGGAGAGGATGATGAAAAGGATAAATATCCATCCGTGACTGAGTAATCTACTGTTGTTTTGTCTTTTAAACAAGCATATCATGAATGTTCCAGAGACTGCGTTTGGACAATTTTCTCTGATTTCTGTTCTATTTTTCAATTTATCAGAGTCACATACAGTGAATCTCACGGCCTTGAAGTACCCTGATGAAGCTTTAGTTTTTCTCCAGTCCTTCAGAGCCACAAACCTAAATTCATGTCAAGGAGGCTGTTCAAGATCTTAGTGTGGATTGGAAACTGTTGCGGAGTGATTATTCGAAGTTAAACCTCAACATATTTGGTTTAGGCTGTTTAGCTCCCATCTAGTTTGGCCCTGTTCTTTCAATACCCTAATGAAGCTTTAGTTTTTCTCCACTCCTTCGGAGCCGCAAACCTAACTTCATGTCAAAGGAGGCTGTTCAAAATCTTTGTATGGATTGGAAACTGTTGTTGAGTGATTATTCGAAGTTAAACCTCAACATATCTGCTTTAGCTCTCATCTGGTTTGGTCCTGTTCCTTCAATACCCTGATGAAGCTTTAGTTTTTCTCCAATACTTCAGAGCCACAAACCTAACTTCATGTCAAGGAGATTGTTCAAGATCTTTGGATTGGAAACTGTTGTGGAGGATTATTCAAAGTTGAACCACAATATATCCAGTTTAGCTCTCATCTAGTTTGGTCCTGTTCTTTGAATACATGTTCAAGGACTATCAAAGCATCTCCACTGTGACAAATGCTGAAAACCAGGAAGTGCCAAGCCCAACATATGCCATGTTACATGAAACCATATATTGACTGATAAAAAGAGGTGAAGTTCCTGTTGTACGTGAAACCCCACTATGTAGCAGCAGTAATGCCATAGCTACTGGGTAACCAGGCTCCTCCATCTATCTCTTGATGCTGCCATGGAAGATACTGTCATGTTTCTCATGCTAGTTCTTTGGCACATCTTCAGTTACTTGGTCATCATAGTTGATTGTCCATGATTACACTGTTCACTAAGATAGTGCAGGAGCATGTTGCACTTCTTGTCATTGCTTCAAACCTTCTCTTTCATTTAACTTTCGTATTTTTCATCTTGAAGTCATTTCTGCATCAACTCCATTGCTTCAGGTATCTGGTTCCCATGGCCACAGAAATACTCTCTGACTCATTTTAGAATGTTAGCTGCTGATTCTAAGTAAAGATTTTAATGGTGTAATCTATCTCTTTGGTTTTGCAATTCTTATTAACGTCTCCCTCCCTCCCTGTCGAAAAAGACAGATAGAAAAGACACTGTTGCTTTCTCTTACTTTTGTTTCCTTTTTCTCCGGCATTTTAGAAATATACTTAAAGGTGAGTGTGTGGCCATTCATCTAGTTTGGGAACCAGTACGACTCCCTGAAACCAATACACAACAACTCATCTAGTTTGGGACCCAGTACAACGCACTTAAACTAATACGGCTTTTGTCCGGCTACAAACAACTCATCTGGTCGATAATTCGCGTATATAATAAAAATAAAAACAACAACGACAATGACAAGAATGATAATAATTATAATAAATACCAGAAATAGGAAACTTCAGGAAAATTATGCAGACACGCAATAAGCATCTAATAACAAAGTAAATACAACTACATTTATAAGTCTAAAAAGATAATGTAGAAAACTTTATAATAAAAAATTTGAATGTTCCCCCCTATTTCGAAGTCCCAATCTCCTGGTAAATATTGTAAATCTGGGACATATTAATCTGATCAGGTATATAATTCATGAGCAGAACCAAATCTCATGGGCAAAAGATAATAAGAAAAGGCCTTCACTAACTTCTAGCTCCATAGAATTCAAAAGCCAGGACATGACGAGTAGGTTATTTGATTTCCAATCCCCGTAAGAACGATCTAACATAACAAGTTCTGGTATACTAACATCCATATAACCTAACTTCTATTTTCCTCCAATAAACATCTTAACTGATTTTGACCATTGAAGATAATTACTAGACTTAAGTTTATGGGTTGTAATCTACAACTCGGGATTTTCAGTAATGAACAATAAATCTCTCCATCTTAGAGTTGACTGAATCGACTGTCTCAAATCTTGACGAAGAGGCCATATTGAATCCAAACAATATGTATCAAAACAGAGGTCAAAATAATAGTCAAATCCCAATTCACGAAAAACCAAGAAGATAGAGAGGGAAGATCTTACGGCTAGATTAACAAATTTGAAAGATAAGGATTACAGTAAGCAGATTTCAATAAATTTGGACACTAAAATCTGTCCAAACAACAATCAATAACAAAATCCTTATCACTGCAGACAAATTTCCAGCAATTCTGAAGGCAAAATTGCCCAAAGTACAGTGCACACAAGCTTCCAGCAAAAGACTGCAACCATAAACCATTTTTTAATTAAAAAAATTGGAAAAAAGAAAAAAGAAAAAAAGAACCATGATTGAAGAAGATTGTCCAGCAACATCTTCTCTCAGATCTCCCAAAATACAGGCTGCAAGTCTCAAGCCTCAAAGAACACCTCAGCCACAATTTGAACTCCACCACAAATCTCAAAAATCTCCAGCCGCCAGCCGTAGGTCTCCCCCTCTCGAATCAAATCAGATCAGTGGGTATAAAACACCCATGACCAACAAAACAAGATGAAATATATGTACAAAAGAAGAAGAAAAGAGGAAAAAGAAATATGCTTTAAAGGAGAAAGATTGAGAGAGGAAGGAACAAGGCAAGAAACCATAGGAAGGCTTTGATACCATGTAAAGTAGAAAAGCATTAAAAGAAAGGAAAGACTAGTAGGGTTGGACGTACAACCCTATTGCATTTATAAGACAAAATATGCAAATTACATCAAATACAAGTAAAAGGGCAAAATTGGAAACAAGAAAAAACCTAAGAAATAACATAAAACTAATAGGCTCCAAAGGCCCACGGCAGGCCCATATATCAGATAACAAAAGGCAAGCAAGATGGTTCCCTGAAGAAATGGAAGGTTAGAATGTGTCAAGAAGCATTTACACTGGAAGAGATGTAGTGAAGGACTTAACTTGCAAGACATCCCATTTAAAGTAGTACAGGATTTAAGATGAAGAAACAGCTTAGAAGTACCTTAGCAAACTTCCCACTGAACACAGAAAGCGCCAATCTCCAAAATGCTGGTAAATGGTTGATAAGAACAGCAGTTAACCAGCGGATATACCTTCCTCTGAGAGCATCTACTTCATCTGTCACATCCACTGGCTCTGAATCTACTGGCAGGTTACTGTCCCCGAGAAGAAGAGAGTAGTCCACATCCGACTGGTATGAGAAAACAGGTAACAATAAATCCATCATTCCAGTGAAAGTTCCCATACAAATAAATATGCACATACACTCCTACATGCGTGAAAACAGGTAACAAATTAATTTTTCATAGTTTCATTCCAACGAAAGTGCCAATACATATAAATGAATACATGCACCCTCACATGCATGTCCACAAGCATGCTCATGTATGGATATGGTGCAAGCTCATGTATAGGATCCTCATGTATTATGGGATGCTCATGTCTGTCTGCATGCATTTATGTATGTATTTATGCAGACAACAGGAGCAGGTAAGCTCAACCACAACCAACTAATCTGAATTATCAAATATGTGGAGTTCTATGCTGGATTTTCACACAGAATTTAGGGTTATAGCGAATAGAAAAAGACATGCACATGCAGCAAGTGCACATAAATGATGACAAACAAGCAGGGAACCTAAATTGAAACACTTACAGCCTTGTTTGAATCCTGCTGGATTTGCCTCCATCTTGTATCAGACAGAACCCGTTCCCGGATCTCATTGTGCAAAGCCTCCGTCTGTGCTTCATGATCAAAAGTACATTTTTCAAGCAATCTTCGAATCCTGCGGTTCTGCCCAAAGAGATGAACCTCAACAACTGGAACGTATCTTGGAAAAACAATAGACTACCTAATAATACTGCAAGAATGAAATTACAACATTGTGGTATGCGTGGAGCTAATTCATCAATATTCTCTCTAACCCATACAGTTATCAAAAGGACAAACAAATGACAATTGCCAACCTGTATATTTAGATAGTGCCACACAGGGTCTGACTCAGGTTCCAACTCCGATAACAGCCTGACAGTGTTCTCAAGCTAGCAGAAGCACAAGTCATAAATCAGTAGGCTAGTACATCATGACATAACATGCAGCCTACCAGTAAATGCCCATCCACTTTTGAAATAAAGGCAAAAGAAATGAAAGAGACACATATAATTGATAAACTAATGTACAATCAACATTTCATTATTAGAACTCTGTAGATCAGAGTATCCACAGATGGGCAGATATAAGAAGAGTTAGCTATATTCTCTCATACCATTTTATATTTTTGGAAAAAACAAAAAAACAAAAAAAAAAGCACGTAAGTAACATTACGTCACCATCATAATCCAAGACTTATACCGATTAATTTGGGTTGGCTACATGAATCCTATCCTGCCAATCTACTCTATCAAGGGCCATACCTTCAGTTAGACCATAGTTCATCTAGTCTTTTCTTACTACCTCCATCCACATTCTTTTGGGCCTTCCCCTTGCCCTTTTAGAGCCTTCAACTTGGACCAACTCACTCCTAACTGGCACAAGTTCCTAGTTTCCGTTGCACATGAACAAACCATCTAAGTCTACTTTCCCTCATCTTATTACCTATTGGTGCTACTCCTAAGTTCCCTCGAATGCGTTCATTTCTACTTCTATCCTTCCTCGTCTTGTCACTGGTCAACTCAACATCCTCATTTCAGCTACACATCCTATGAACATGTTGTTCATTAACTGCCTAATATCATGTGCTATAAAGCATGATTGGTCTTATCTATCCCATAAAATTTCCCTTTCAGTTTCGAGTGATGCACGACGATCACATAAAACACAGCCACATCTCCATTTCTTCAACTCATCTTGAATTTTATGGGCAACATCCTTCTCAATCTCTCCACTCTCATGAATTATTGACCCATGGTACCAAAAGTGGCAGTTTTGGGAAACTTCTTTACCAACACCCACAGATTAACTGCAGGCTAAGGTTCCTTATTTCCCTAGAATGGGCGGAGAAATTCCCTCTTATTTCCCAAAGGGGTCTCCCTAGGCCTTTTTCAGATCATTCTCCAGTGCTTTTGGAAGTGGACAAGGAGGATTGGGGACCAAAGCCTTTCCGCTTTGAATTGGCATGGTTAGAAGTCGAAGGTTTTGGGTTCAAGATTGTGGAATGGTGGAAATCTTTTTCGGTGGAAGGGGGCGCAGGGGTCTCTCTCTTCAAAAAATTGAAATGCTTGAATTTGAAGATAAAAGGTTTGGAAAAAAGATGTCCTTGATGGTTGAGAGGTGGAAAAGGATGAAATTCTTTTGCAAATTCAACAACTAGATGCTAAAGAAGAGAAAATGAAGTTATCAGAGGATGAAATAGCGTGGAGGGAAGTTTACAAAGCAAAATACAATGCGAGGGTGAGGAAGGAAGAGATCAAATGGAGACAAAGGTCTAGAGCAACTTGGTTGAAAGCGGGAGATAAGAATACAAAGTTTTTCCATGCGACGGCTAGTGCGAGAGCGCGTGTCAATAAAAATTCCTCCCCAGTGGTGGATGGTCAATTGATAGAGGAGAAATCCAAAATATATGATTCGATAGAACAATTTTACAAAAATCTTTTGGCTAAGGACGGGGATAAGAGGCCTGGGCTGGATAATTTGCGTTTTGATTCGATATCGCCAAAACAAGCGACTTCGTTGGAAAATTCGTTTTCGAAAGATGAAATCAAGCAAGCAGTGGCAGATTTGGGAAGTGAGAAGGCCCCTGGTCCAGATGGCTTTCCGATAATATTTTATCAAAAATTTTGGGATGTTGTGAAAGGTGATGTCATTGGTTTCTTGCGAGATTTTTTCGATACAGGTATAATTTTTAAGCAATTAGGAGTTACCTTTATTGCTTAGATCCCCAAAAAGGAAGGTGCAAAATGTTTGAAAGATTTTCGTCCTATCAGTCTTTTGTGGGGGGGGGGCTATAAGATTCTAGCTAAGGTATTGGCCACTAGATTCAAGAAAGTGCTGGGAAATGTCATATCGGAATCTCAAGGGGCTTTTATGGATGGAAGGCAAATTGTAGATTGTTCTTTGTTGGCAAATGAATGTGTCGATTCTTGCTATAGGAGAGGGGAGGAAGGTATGATTTGCAAACTCGATGTGGAAAAAGCCTATGATCATGTGGATTGGTCATTCCTAGATTATATGTTGGGTAAACTGGGTTGTAGGCCAAAATGGTGTTTCTGGATGTGGGCTTGTGTTAGTTAGGCAAAATTCTCTATCTCGGTGAACGGATCGCCTAAAGGTATTTTTGTGCCCTCTTGGGGCCTTAGGCAAGGCGACCCTTTATCTCCTTTCTTGTTTGTCACCATTATGAAGGCGCTCAGTAAAATGTTAGACAGAGGAACTCAAGTGGGATTGATAGAGGGTTTTCAAGTGCATAACTCGAATTTCCAGATCTCTCATATTCAGTATGCAAATGATACACTTCTTTTGTGTAAGGCGGATGATTTTTTTGTGGAAAATCTTCGATCAATTATAGTAAGTTTTGAGGCAGTTTCTGGTTTGAAAGTCAATATTTCTAAAAGTGAGGTTTTGGGTATAGGCATTTCTAAAGAAAAAGTACAGGCTTTTGTGGACATATTTGGGTGCAAGGAAGCATCCTTTCCTACAACTTAATTAGGGCTTCCATTATGTATAGGAAGACCGGCGAAGCATATGTGGGACGGCATTATAGAATGATGTGAGAGAAAGATCTCTAAATGGCAGTCTAGATTCTTATCTTTGGGTGGGAGATTGGTGATGATTAAATCCTCTATGTCGAACCTCCCGGTATATTTTATGTCACTTTTCAAATATCTGAAATCTATCATTAAGGCTTTGGAGAGGCGTAGAAGGGATTTCTTATGGGAAGGATCGGGAGAAAAGCACAAATTACACCTTTTGAAATGGGATGAAGTTTGTAAACCAAAGGTTCAAGGAGGAGCGGGAATCTTGAAATTAGAAGAGATGAATCTTGCTCTATTGGGAAAATGGGTTTGGAGCAGGGTGTGCCGTACCGGCCGATACGTACCGGAAACGTCCGGTACCGTTACGCGATACGGGGTCCAAATCGGGGACCCCAAGAATTTTGACCGTACCGGTCCGTTACGGGGCCGTAACGGCCGGTACGGCCCAAAACGGCCGTTACGGCCCCCGTAACGGTCAAAAAACGGTCATTTTTTTTTTTTTTTATAAATACTTGCTGTTTTGCATTTTCTTCCCACTTTTCTTCCCCCATTTCTTTTCTAATCTGTTCTTTTGCTAAAAACGACCACAATTAGTCTATTTTGGAGAATTAAAACGACCAATTTCTACGATTTGGATGAATCGAAGCTCCGTGGGCCATTTTTCGAAGAAATCCGAAAATAGGTATTTATACATTTTTCTTCCTCTAATCACTTTTTTTCCACCTTGATATGATGTTGTAGCCATTGTAAAATGTTAAAATGTGTATTTCAAGATTATGCAACTGATTTTTATATTTTTTTTAATTTCGGTCTATTTTCGGATTAATATTAAAAATTAGTAAAAATCATGTTTTTTTTTTTTCTTTTTCTGGTTTAATGGTTGGATAACATGTGTTACTTATAGTAGGACACAATCATGTGCATTTTACAGATTATGCACATGATTTGCTATTTTTTTTGTATTTTTTTTAATTTCGGAATAATTTCGGAATAAATTTAAAAATTAGGAAAAATCATTTTTTTCAAAAAAAAATTCTGGTTTAAAGGTTGGATAATATGTGTTACTTATAATAGAACATAATCATGTGCACTTTACAGATTATGCACATGGTTTGCTATTTTTTTTGTATTTTTTTAATTTCGGAATAATTTTAAAAATTAGGGAAAATTAATATTTTCAAAAAAAAATTCTGATGTAAAGGTTGGATGACATGTGTCACTTATAATAGAACATAATCATGTGCATTTTACAGATTATGCACATGGTTTGCTATTTTTTTTGTATTTTTATAATTTCGGAATAATTTTAAAAATTAGGGAAAATTAATATTTTAAAAAAAAATTCTGATTTAAAGGTTGGATGACATGTGTTACTTATAATAGAACATAATCGTGTGCATTTTACAGATTATGCACATGGTTTGCTATTTTTTTTGTATTTTTTTAATTTCGGAATAATTTTAAAAATTAGAGAAAATTAATATTTTCAAAAAAAATTCTGATGTAAAGGTTGGATGACATGTGTCACTTATAATAGAACATAATCATGTGCATTTTACAGATTATGCACATGGTTTGCTATTTTTTTTGTATTTTTTTAATTTCGGAATAATTTTTAAAATTAGGGAAAATTAATATTTTCAAAAAAAAATTCTGATTTAAAGGTTGGATGACATGTGTTACTTATAATAGAACATAATCGTGTGCATTTTACAGATTATGCACATGGTTTGCTAATTTTTTTGTATTTTTTTAATTTCGGAATAATTTTAAAAATTAGGGAAAATTAATATTTTCAAAAAAAAATTCTAGTTTAAAAGGTTGGATAACATGTGTTAGTGTGTTACTTATAATAGAACATAATCATGTGCATTTTACAGATTATGCATATGGTTTGTTATTTTTTTTGTATTTGTTTAAATTTCGGAATAATTTTAAAAATTAGAGAAAATCATTTTTTTTCAAAAACATGGAGAATCATATTTACAGATTAATGAGTAATGACTAATGTATGTTTATATTTTTATTTTTTCGACAGGTTTTGCCGTTTTGGACTTTGGAGCTTCGTAGTTGTACTTTGTAGGCTGTAGCCCATAGGGTTTAGTTACTTTAGTATTTGAATTTAGTAGTTAGTACTTGATTTCATTATCTGTATTTAAGATTTACAATTACATTTATAAATTTTAAAATCTAAGTATTTCACTCTTAGACTCAGTATCTAAGTGACATAGCCACATCACATAAGCCATCTCTAATTAAAAAATGTCTAGGACTGGAACTGGAAGTGGAACTGCAAATGAGGATATTGGATGGGAACATTGTCAGAGGGTAGGTGGTGGAAGGCACCAAATAAAATGCAACTATTGTGATAGAGTAATAAATGGTGGAATTACGCGACTTAAACAACATTTGGCACATCGAAAGGGTCAAGTTGCAGGATGCACCAAAGTTCCCAAAGAGATAATGATACTGATGCAAGCCAATTTAGAAGAGTCAAAGGGGAAACGAGCTGCTGTGCAGAAAAAGAAAGATGATATCCTTGATGCGGCCCGACAAGAGGTGTTTGGTCCAGAATATATGGGCGTTCGTGGCGAAGACATCATTGATTCTGAGGAAGATTCTGATCGAGAAATGACTATAGCTAGGAGAGAAAGCGTGCGCTATGCTCGTGAAGAGGAAGAACGTCGACGCACGTTTGGTTCAAGTGCGAGTGGGAGTGGGAGTGGCCAGGGGAGTACAACTGCAGCCCCAACGGGAAGTACAGCTGGGGTTGGAGGGAGTATGTTTGGTGGATTAAGGCGTATGTTTAGCAGCCGGCGGGGCACATCTTCACATGTAGCTCGTCATCCTATAGATGTAGATGTGGAAGAAGAAGATGTGCCTAGGAGACCCTCTGTTGATCCGATCCTCTTTAGGAAAGAATCTAGTAAACAAAAGAAGATAAAACAAATGTGGAGTAGAACTTCTGTTGAGAAACTGGGTAGGGCAGCAGCAAAGTTATTTATACATGCCAACATACCCCCTAATGCGGCAAACTCTCCATATTGGCAGGTGGTAATTGATGCAGCAGCAGAAGCAGGTGAAGGAATTAAAGCTCCCACAGCCAAGGAGATTAGGGGAAAATGGACAGACGCAGAGTATGCAGATACAAAGGCATACGTAAATACCTTTAAACCCATATGGCAGGCCAGAGGATGCACGATCATGTGTGATGGTTGGACTGGCCCAACAAGACGCAGCATGATCAACTTCATGGTGTATTGCCACTTGGGAACAGTGTACCACAAGTCAATTGATGCCTCGGATGAAATAAAAAATGCTGAATATATTTTTAGCTTGATGGATAAAGTAGTGGATGAGATTGGGGAGGAGAATGTGGTGCAGATTGTGACAGATAATGAAGCAACATATAAGTCTGCAGGAAATTTGTTGATGCTAAAGAGAACACATATATTTTGGTCACCGTGTGCTGCACATTGTATTGATCTTATATTGGAAGATATTGGAAAGAGAAAGAATGTCAAAGAAATGGTTGAAAAAGCAAAAGAAGTGACAACATTTATTTACAACCATAATCACCTAGTTGCAATAATGAGGAAGTTCACGAAGGGACGAGAGTTGCTTAGGCCAGCGGCGACTAGATTTGCAACAAACTTTATAGCTTTAGAGAGTTTGTATCAGCATAGGGGAGAGTTGAGTGAAATGTTTGCTTCCCAACAATGGCTCAACACAAAATATGGGAAGAAGACATCAGGGACGCCGGTTGATGTTATAAACACCATAAGAGACAACAAATATTGGAAGAGGGTTAAGAAAATTTTAAAGGTGATGGAACCACTGATGAGGGTACTTCGTCTTGTTGAAACCGATGAAGCACCTACGATGGGCTTCCTCTACGACGCCATGGATAAAGCGAAGTTGGCAATTCAACGTGATTGTTCAAGCTGGCGAGCTTACTGGAATTTGATCGACAAAAGATGGACAAAGCAGCTCCACCACGATATTCATGCAGCAGGTTATTACCTAAATCCTAGGTATAGATATGCCCAATCATTTGTTATGGATGATGAGATTCGTATTGGATTAAAGAACGTGATAAAGAGATTAGAGCCTGACTTAGATGTACAAGTAAAGGCTTTGAATGAATTGGATATATTTGGAACTCGCCAGGGTAGCTTTGGAGATACTCTTGCACAACATGCAGTACTTAAGTTGCACCCCGCCGACTGGTGGATAAATTTCGGAGAGACTACACCGGCTCTCCAAAAAATTGCAGTAAGGATTTTGAGCCAAACAACGTCTTCCTCTAGTTGCGAAAGAAATTGGAGTTGTTTTGCACTTATTCATACGAAGAATAGAAATAGAATTCAGACTAGGACGTTAGATAGACTTGTCTTTATGCATTACAACATGAGGCTAAGAATGCGCATGCATTCAAGGAGGCATATCAGTAATGCCGGTGATGGGGATTATTGTCCAATAAACTTGGAAAATATTTATGATGAGGATGACCCACTTCTACCTTGGTTGGAAGTAAGGGAAAAAGAAATAGAAGATGATAGTGAAGAAATAGAAGTTGAAGACCCAGAAATACGCAGGGCACAGCAAGAGAGTCGTGCATTTGTGTTGGACCCAGAAAGGGGGGCGGATTTCATGCAAACTCAGCAGAAGAGTGCGAGCTCTAGCGATACTGAAACAGATGATGATGATGATGATGATGATGATGATGCACCTAATGCTGGTCCTCCCACTTCTGGCATTGCTCAACCCACCAGGGCTACTGATACCATACAGCCGTCTACGGATCGCGAGGCTGATGAACTTCGACGAAGCAGGCGGGGCCGAGGGGGTCGAACTTATGAGTGTACTGAGTCACGATACAGCCAGCAAGAGCCTGGCTCCAGTAGTGCACCTGCAGGTCCTGCTCCTGCACCGCAATCTACACCGACAGATCTGGAACATCAGCATGCGTATGGCTATGATCCGAGGAATTATGGGTATTCTTACAACCAATGGGATTATAAGGAACCTGTTCTGCCACTTTCATGTTGGAGTAGTCCTCCTGACGCTGTTCCACATATACCATATGAACCAAATCCAAGTTATTCATCTCAATCTCAACAGCCTGGCCCTGAATACGAGTACCAGTATGGGCACGGCTATTCGACGGGCACCAGTAGATATCCTCACTCAGGGTCAGAATCTTTGCCTAGTCAGGATCAGTCATCATCAGGTTTCGTTGACCTGATCTTTCCCTCTGGCACTGAATATTATGGATATGCAACAACAAGACTGCAACAACCCGATGATGATGACGACGACGACGTGGAGGTTGAGCAACCACAACAAAGCAGGTTTTCATTTTGGTGGTGAGGTCCGATTTGGTGAGTCTTTTCCATTACCCACATGGTCATACATTCACCAAAAAAACACACACTTTACATTGTTGAACTTGTGTTTAAAATAACTCCCCTGACAAGTGACAACCAGTCAAGTAATCTTTAATCAACATGCTTGCAGGGGAGTATATCAGGTATTACTATTTTTTTTTTCTACTTTAGAATGTTCAATTGGCAGGACAAGAGTCGGTCATAGATTCAAGATAAGAGAAGTCTTAATACATTATTTTTTGCAAGTCCTCACTCCTCACTCCTCAGGTATGTAAATAAATTGTAAATAATATAAAGTAAATTATAAAAAAATAATAGTACATGTGAAAATTGAAATACTTTGATGTTACATTTATTCTAATATACATATTATTGGTATTAGACAGTTAGAAATTTGAATTTATAAGTTCTGCAGTTAATTCCAGGTTATTAGCTTCATAAATTCACCAGACAGCCCGATACAGCTTTTTCACCAAAGAGTAGACCGCTTCACCTTGGAGGTTCGGGTCGGAGGGAGAGGCTAGACGGAGGAAGGTAATAGGGAAAAAATATAGGGTTGAGGAAGGGGGGTGGTGGACTAAGGCTTCTTCCTTGTATCGATGTTCCTATTTGTGGAAATCGGTAGCATCCTTGAAAGAAAGTGTGGGAAGGAATAGGCTTTTACTTGGGGGATGGAAAAAGAGTCAGATTTTGGTTAGATAGGTGGGCGGGAGAGGTAAGGTTGAATGAGAGGTTTCCATCCTTAGCCAGGCTTGCTAGGGAAGAGGGGGAGGTGGTAAGCAATTGTTTTTCTTCAAGAGGGGAGGAGGTCACATGGATGCCTATGTTTAGAAGGAATCTCTCAGATGGGGAATTTGAAGAGTTAGTTCTATTGCTTGATATGTTATCAAATTGCTCTCCATTGATTACAGAAGCGGATTCTTTGAGATGGCTCAAGTCCAAGACAGGATCTTTCTTAGTTAGATCCTTCTACCGGTTTTTGTGTGTATCTGATGAAAATATTGAGATGGCAGCAACGACTTTTTTGTAGCATTATGGTGCCCCTCTGAGGGTGGCGGCTTTTGGTTGGTTAGCAGGTAAGAATAAAGTGCTAACGGTAGATGATCTTTGTAAGCGGAATATGTGCCTCCCAAATGTTTGCTTGATGTGCTACAAGGACGCCGAATCTGTGGATCACTTATTCATGCATTGTGTTTTTGCCAAAGAAGTGTGGGGTCTTCTTCTCCAATCCTTCGGGGTTCTTTGGGTGTTCTCGAAGACGATTGTCGAATTTCTCATAGCTTGGCATGGCGGGGGGTTAGGGAAAGAGAAGATAATGGTGTGGCGTTTAAGTTTATTAACAATTCTATGGGCTTTATGGTAGGAAAGAAATCAAAGATGTTTCAATAGCAAAAAGAGTGGGCCGGTGCAAGTCTTCAATAGGGCAATGCTCAATTTGAAGGATTGGGGGACGCAAAGATAACTACATCTGTTTTTCTGCTCCTTTGGGGGAGTTTAGGGTTGGGTTGTGTACTTCTTAGTATATTCGTATCTACGCATTTTTCGACTTCGGTCTTTTATATATACCATTAGCGTTCAAAAAAAAAAAAAACCCGCAAATTAACTCTCTAGGGACCCTATTAAATGCTCTAAGTCAACTAAGACCATGAATAGATCCTCTCCTTATATTTCACTATCAATTGTCCTAGTAGGAAAATAGCTTCAGAGGTAGACCTCCCAGGCATGAAAACAAACTGATTTTCGAATACATTTGTCCCATGCAGAAGTCTTTGCTCAATCACTCTCTCCCAAAGTTTCATAGCATGGCTCATAAGTTTAATCCCACGATAGTTAGTGCAGCTTCATATGTCTCATTTATAGTTATAAAAAGATGCCTACAGTACTTTTGCTCCATTCTTCTAACATTTTCTTCAATCTTACAGTCTTGTTGAACAACTTTGTTGAACAAAATAACCTAGTATCTCCCATACACTTCCAAACCTCTATCGGTATGCCACCCAATCCAAGGGCCTTCAGTGTTTTCATCTTTCTCAAAGCTTCTTTCGCTTCATATATCCTAATCCTATGAAAGTATTTATGGTCTCCAACATCATTTGAATTTATGGTTCCTTCTATCCTTATGGCTCCTAGCGTGATTATCATTTAAACAATTCTAAAAATAGCTTCCCCACCTTTCAATGATCTTATTGTCCTTTACTAGTACCCTCTGGTTATTGATCTAAATGCATCTAACATGGCCTAGGTCCAACCCTTCCTTGCTCTCATTTTTACAAGTTCGAAGACATCTTTGTCACCTTCTCCTGTCCCCAATCCATTGAAAATATCCACATAACCCTTAAGTTTATAATGAGGACATTCGACCATTTAGAGTGTACCAGAGGAGGAGATCAGCCCAACATTCACTTTGGCTCAATGACTTGTGCATGGGCCCAGGTGGGCCGCACTGAGGCCTTGAAGACCCCAAATGCATGATCATGCATCTTCGAAGACCCTACACTAGGAAGCTGCATGTGGGCTGCTTAGTTAAGGAGTCTTGAACGTTGGATTACGAGTACACAATGATTGGACCGTTGGATCGTGTGGATCCTTCGATCAAACAGTTGTATCATTATGATCCTTGATCACTTATCATGAGTATTTGGATTAGTAGATTTTATGTTTTTTTTTTTATTATTCAAATGAACAAAAGTGTCAAAAAATTCAAATGCGGGAGCAGGGAGCAGAAATTTTAAAATGTTAGCAAGTTCAAACATGCAAGAAGCATGACAGGGAACACGAATATGAAGTGCAAATATTATGTGGAAGCAACATCTAAGTAGAAGGGTCTTGCAATTGACAAAAACGCACAAGCTCAACTTCCAACGAGGGAAGAATGGTGCAAGGGGGCAGTTCAACAATTTTCAGGTGGCGTAACTTGAGTATTCATCTTTTATACAGCTACAAGTGGACCTCCACCAAGTTGTGCATCGTGGGAGGCTCATCACCTATTTTGTCAAAAAGGGGCATGCTTGATGCAACAATACAGCAAAGGTAATGCAAGACGGTATGAGAATCAAGATTTAGTGGGATATCTATGGTTATGTAAGGTCACAATTTAGTAGGATTATTGTGTTATGCTTAGGGTATCCAAAGACTGCTTAAAGGGGCTTGATTTGGGTGTTTCTATTGAATGTTATTTTATGGATATTGAAGACCATTTCATCTCTATAGCAAGCTTAATTAATCAACTATTGATTTTATTTCTCTATTTTGGTGCACATCAGCTCATTTCATCGCACAAAGTATTTTGAGGACTGGCTACACACAGAATCTTAGGGCGTGTTTGGATTACCGATTACTGGGGTAATGAGGTGTATAACCGTAATGATTCTGTCTTTCCAGGTAGTCACTGGGATTCCAGTCTAACCATTGAAATACAATGCATTCCATACAAAGTTGTCATAAGGGACATTCATTCCTCCTACCTCTATATGTATAGTGATTGGATATCGAAATATTAGGTCCCGCAATCCATCTTTGAAATTAATGGTGGATCAGAGGGTTAATTGTGCCTGGTGGTAGGGAGCGGAATTGCGTCAACGGATCCGCCGAGGTGGGTGGGATCCCTGGTTGTGGGGCTCACAGTGATGTATGTGCCTTAGATCAACACCGTCCAACCATTTTGAAACCTCATTTTAGGGAATGTGTGATCCCAAAAATAAAGTTGATGCAAATCTTAGGTGGACATACCACAGGAAACAGTCGTGATTGAATCCCTAGCATTAAAAACTTCATGGATTCCACTAGAATGTTTATCTACCATCCAACCTGTTGATAAGGTCACAAACACGTAGATGAAGAGACCACACAAATATCATCTTAGTCCAAAGCTTTTGTGGCCCACAACAAGTTTTTAATGGTCAATCACCATCGTTTCCTGTACTATGGTCCATCTGGGAGTTAGAACTACTTCATTTTTTGCATCATAACCTAAAATGAGCATTTAATACGAATCTGTGGCGTGGATGTAGTCACATACAGACAGTTGGACCCATAGTCAGGGGTCCCACCCACCTAGGTGGATTCGGGGTCTCACCTAATCCGCTCCCTAGCGGTAACCCCGACTGTGGATCCACCTCCCACAGGAAAACTTTTGTGAAGGTCGATTTGCCACAGATCCATATCATTTGACGAAAGTGCGGACGTGCATCACAGTGGATCACATAGCCAGTGGCCCCCCAATGATTGAGATAGGGCCTACTTCTCCCCTAATCTGATACCCCACTCACAATGGGTCTGAATTGAAAGGAAAATGAACCATACTGTTCTGGCAAGTCGGAGGAGGCAGTTACATCACCAGTATTCCCCCGGCGATGATCGGAGAAGACAACACCAAAAGGTCTGTGTCGAAGGATTGAGATGCAAGTGGAGGAGGAAGAGTCAGAAGCATGTTGCGGCCATCTTCCTTTATGTGCACCAAGAGACTATGAAAGAGGAACAGTAACTTGGTAGATAAGGTGGTGGAATTCGCAGGAGTCCTCTGGAATGGCGGTAGGAATCAAAGCATGAAGACGGTTCGAGTCTCAAGACTGAAAATGGATAGGCTATAATGCGTATCCAAGCGAGTGATTTCATTGGGTAATGTGCGTTTACAACACAATACCATGGAAGTCGGTAATCCAAACACGCCCTTATCGTTTGGACAGAATACACAGCCTGGGGTTACATTTGAGTGCCACAACTTCCATTTTGAGGGTGATTTATAATTCATTTAGAAGGTTTTTCAAGATCTATGAAACTATGCTATGATTTTTTATTTTTTATTTTTTTTGGGTTAGCACACACACTCCACTGTTAGTCACACCGCAGTGTTAGCCACCCCCCACTTGGGAATCAATACCAAGACCCAGGTGTTGAAATGAGGATATCTTCACTTAGTCTACCTCTTAGAGCTATGGATCGAGGTGTTGAAATTATGCTACAATGTTCTACAGCATTTGCAAGATTTTATTGTTAATGGCCTCGAATTTCAACACCTGAGGAGAAAAAAAAAAGGGAAAAAAAAAAAAAAAAAAAAAAAAAAAGCCCTCAAATTTCAACCTGAAAATTTGAGAGAATTTGAGAGAGGATTAGCTACAATTTTTTAGTTCTTTCTACAATTGGTGGCAGAAGCATTTAGCCGTATGCTAGAAAGGGGGTAAGATTCTGGTCTCATCAGCAGATTTCTTGTGTCTAAATCCGGGAATCTCGTGTCTCACCTTCAGTATGCAGACGACAACATTATATTTTGTGAAGTTAATCCCATCAAGTTGGATAACCTACGAAAGATAATTGTGTGTTTTGAAGCGGTCTCGGGATTGAAAGTGAATATGGGAAAGAGTGATGTCTTGGGTATCCATTTATCCCAAGATGAGGTTTTGCGGTTGTCCTCGATCATTGGGTATAAGGTGGGATCCTTTCCCTCCTCATACTTAGGTTTACCCCTATGCATTG
Source organism: Liriodendron chinense (assembly GCA_003013855.2). Classification (NCBI taxonomy): domain Eukaryota; kingdom Viridiplantae; phylum Streptophyta; class Magnoliopsida; order Magnoliales; family Magnoliaceae; genus Liriodendron; species Liriodendron chinense. The sequence goes on along the minus strand of ML058415.1, from coordinate 1,579,310 downwards.
GCAAGCCTCCTTTATATCTATGGGATAAGGTTTTGGAGAGGATAGAAAGAAAGAAAGAAAGTTGGCTTCCTGGAAGAGCCATTACCTATCGTGGGGAGGGAGACTTACCCTCATAAAAGCGGCGTTCTCCAACATGCCGCTTTATTTTATGTCCCTTTTCAAATGCCCAGCTTCAATTAGAATCAAATTGAAGAAACTCAGACGAGATTTCTTTTGGAGAGACAGTTTTGAAAGATTCAAATTCCACCTTCTCAGATGGGAAGAGGTTTGTAAACCTATAACTGAACGCGGGGCTGGTCTTCGTGATCTTCTCATCATGAATCGTGCCTTGCTTGTGAAATGGCTGTGGAGATTTGCCAAGGAAGAAGAAGCTCTCTGGAGGAATGTTATTACGTCTAAGTATGAGCTGGCTCCGGGGGGTTGGGAAGTCAAGTAGTCCTCGCTTTATAGGGCCTCTCACGCATGGAAGGCTATTATGGAGTATATGATGGACCTCAGAAAAGGCACTTCTTTCTCCTTAGGCGATGGCTCTAGAGTGAGATTCTGGGAGGACAGATGGTGCGGCGATGCCCCCCTATCTCAATCTTACCCTCGGCTAGCTCGTCTTGCTACTGCTGCTAACATTAAGGTTTCGGAGTGCTTTTTGGGATTGGGTAGTAATACTTGCTAGTGTCCCCCTTCCAGAAGAGATTTGTCCGATTCGGAAATTGAGGAGCTCCTGTCCCTTTTAGATAGGATTCGTCTTAATTACCTTCCAGCTGGCAGGGATGAAATGGTCTAGAATTACCACAGCTCAGGTAAATTCATTGTTAGTTCCTTCTACAAGTTGATCCGTTCAACAGAATCTACAGCAGATGGGATTAATCACGCCTATCATTTTTGGTATTATCAAATCCCTCCTAAGGTTGCAGTCTTCTTGTGGCTGGTTGGAACTTGGAAGGAAGAAGGTGCCGACGATAGATAATCTAAGGAGGGCCATGGTGATCCCCAACAGATGCTATTTGTGTGAGCAAGATGCAGAGACAGTTGATCACCTCTTCATTTTTTGCCCCTTCTCGTCCATATTGTGGCAACATTTCTTATCTTATTTCAATTATTGTTGGGTTATGCCTAGTAATGTGAACGACCTTCTGTGGACATGGCACGGAGGAGGATGGTGTACCGACAAAGGGTTTCCTTGGCATTCGGTCCTTCCGGCAGTTTGGTGGGAGCTTTGGAAGGAAAGAAACAGACGGTGCTTCGAAAATGTGTCTCGTTCAGTGGAGGCTGTGATATCGCTTGTGAAGGCCTCGATTAGTGAATGGGCTTCTTTCCTCTAAATCCCTTTCTGTTTGTTGTTGGTGTTTCCTTTTTGTTCCATTTGGGCTTTTTGCCCTCCGTGTATTCTTTTCTCGCTAGCAGTTGCTAGCAGGCCTTTAATAATTTCCGTTACTCTTGAAAAAAAATTAGTTAGGGGACAAGCAACTAGTGATTTCTCTTATAGTTTCAAGTTATGTTGGTTTCCATGAAAGGGTTACAAGTTCCATAAGAAATATAAACCTACCAGGAACAAGGTTTGGAGATATAAGGTACTAAGCATGTCAAAGAGTGCATACAAGGCATCATTACAATCTAAACGATCTGCATACTTCATGTCAAGTGTTTGTATCATTTTAATCTTGAATCAGAATGTTTGCAAATTGCTAACGAAAATGAAAAAATGCATAAGCCTACTTCAGCGAGGTCTAATTGTGGATCTTCCAATGACTTGTAAAGCATTCCTTTGAATTCCTGCATCACTTTTTCCACCTCCTCAAGGACTCGTTTTAGTATTCCCACCTGAAAGTGCATGTTCCAGTGATTTAGTGAGGTTTTTACAGAAAGTAGAAAGAGGCCATGCACTAGTTCCAATTTTTGGTCCGATGTGGTGCAACTGCTTTAAATTAAAATCAAGCAAGAAGTCCTGTTAAATTAACAGAATAAACAACCACATATGAGATTATCAAAGTAAATTGCAACAAATTAGCTAGATTGTCACAACCAAAACATTTCATTCAAGATTACTTTGTCCTGCATGTAAATGCAGTCAGACAGTCATATTATCTTTCTAGAAATCAATTTCAAAAGAAAAATATGGAATGCAATGGGAGAATGTTGCCCAAAAGTGGTCCTGGCTTCAGTGTTTGGCTGTGAAGCTGGCAAAAGCTTCCTCCATTGTCTAGCAGTAAACCAGCCAAACGTCTATGGGAGGTTGTTGCTGAAAGTGTGCCGTGTAACTATCTGCTTGAATAAGTAGGAATCTGAGCAGTTGGTTAGTTCTAATTAAAGTTTATTTATCCAATATGCTTGTATATTATTTGTCCCTTTCCGGCAAGGTGGCGTAGGAAGTTCTATCTAGTGAGGTGGAACGAAATGGATCAGCCTCAGGCGCAGGGGGAGCTTGGATTAGAAAAGGGATATGGAGGTTTGAGATAAAAGAGAACAGCTATTCGAAGCAGATTACCATCAGAAAGCATGAGGTCAAGCCAGGATGGTGGAGCCGGTGGACTATCTTACCATCATTCATAGTACAGAGCATCGGTGATGTGGCAACCCATGATGGGCAGCCTCATGGTTTTCTTGGAAGTGGTGGTTCTGGAGGTAGATGACAGTTCAGGAACAAAAATTTTGGCATATGGGAATTGTCACACAAGGTTATGTCATGATTTCCCCAGACTGTCTCGTCCAATCAGCAAGAAATTGCTTCCTAATGCTTTAGTAAATAGGATCCTTTCCATTGAAAATTTTAGGAAAAGGGATTTCATGATAATGAAAGGCCACATCATGTGTCTAAAGGATGCAGAATCCTCAGATCACTCCCTCATTAATGCAAGGTAGCATTTGAGGTGTTTAGATCATTTTTGGCTCTCCGGTATGAGGTGGGTTTAGCCCAGCTAGATCTGTAATCCAAGAGCCCATGTAATGATCATGCATGCGATTTACAAAGAGACTAATGAGTGTCCCAAACAGTACCAGGTACAAAGTTATATTTCTTTGAAAAAGGAGAGGTTTAAAAAGGAGAGGTACTCTATGTACATGAGAAGGCAGGACAATCGACTTTGCTTTCCTGTATTCCCTAACAGCCATATCATATTCGCCCTTACTGATGCTCCCACGAATTGCACTAGGCAAATTAAATAGTGTTCGGAACCTCTGTAGCATCCCTTGGACAGACCTGATCTTTTCAGCTTGCACCTGCAGTAATATCATGTGTAAGGAGAACAATCAATCTTAACCCCAACTGGATGGTGAAACATAAAACCATACAGTCATAGATGCCAATAGAATTCAAATTAGGTTTTTTTTTTTTTTTTTTACCTGTCTCTCGAATAGAGGCTCAAAAGCATGATTTGCCTGCAAACTGACATTATGTATAGCATGGTATAAGTTAGCAGTTCCTGCACCCTCAGGATCTTCCTCTATCCACCTAAGTTTTGATTCTATGTCTGAAAAACAATTTAAACTCACTTCTCACAGTCAGAGGAACAAAAATCATTGAATCAGTTACCCATTAGTGATACAGATCCCAATCCACACACACAACAAAAAATAAATAAAGCCAAGGTATTAAAACCCAGAACGGGCTCTGATTTCCTTTCATGGGTGTTTCAGTCCAAGTGCCGGCCCATCCAATCCGACCCATTCCAACCCAGGACATCTATTTAAATCATCACTGAATGAAAAGAACAAAATATATGGAATAAACAACCATAACACCTCTAGGACAATGGTTAGCATGTCTGGCTTCTAAGTGAAGGTTGTTGCCTGTAAGTTCAGTCTCCACTGGGCCATTATAGACTTTATTAAGAGAACCAGGGTTTCTGGACCATTTTGTAGCCAGTTCCCATCTGGGTTTTAAATCACTGTATAGAAAATATTGAAGAAAAAGGGAAATATACAAATGTGCACCAATCCTTTTGAAAAACAAAAGTAAATCAGCTAAGTTGATATAAAAAATAAAATCAGATAATCCAGGTAGACAGTCCCAGCATACCATCGATTGTGTTTTTGCAAGAGACAAAACAGTCAAAATTTTCTTTAACCAATTGCTTCTTCTGCTCAGTCCTTCCCTTGAGATCTGTTTTTAAAACAAGTGCACCAGACTCCAAATCTGCTGCACTTGTGTCTTGGTGTATCCGTGACAGGAATAGCTTCGCATCAAATTGTTCAGAAAAATAAATCAATTTTTCTGCAAAATTCAAATATAGATTGATGTCAAACTATCAGAAACTAATGTTAGCCTCAGAGATTTAAGAGATGATGACCATGGACCATACAATAAAGCCACAGAAACTCAACAGTAACATTCTATAAAACAACTAGTTACCTTTGCGGAAGAAGATTACAAACATATTATTTTGGAAAAAAATAAAAGAGCATGGCCAATCTGTAAATCAATCTACACTCATCAACAAGTATCTTTTCCACACTGAAATTGCAATTTTAAACGGCAAAAATGTAAGAAATTGGACTTTTTCTGCTTCAAATCAATGTCAATGCATAAAACTCCTGCATAGATATGGATTTTTACTTGTTTTCTTCCTAATTTATTGAAAAAAATTTGAATTTAAAAATCTAAAATGAAATTTTCTCATCGAATGGGTTCTGGCGTGATTCACTCTCTGAATGCAATTTCCCCACCAAAATCATATTTTGATGCAAAACAACTCAAGAGAAGTTTTCAAAACACAACTATGAACAAAATTCCCCAAGAAGTCTCACCTAAAGTTGGGTTTTTTTTTCCTTTCGGGTTTTTATTTCCCCCAACTTACACTGTTACCGCTCAATCGATAGTGTAGTTTAAAGTAAACTTATGAAGGAGGTCAGACAATATATTGCAATAACTATAATATCACATTATATTTTTAGATATGCACGATATTTCCCTTGCTAAAATGGTGGGGTTTGCATCGCCCTGCCTCCAATACCGATAGTATCAGCCTATATATCAGCCAATTCTATCAATGCATCAAACGCTGCTCAGGGGTCCCTAGTCACTTAGATCAACACGCCCCAATCCGGCCTGGCCCATTTGCAACCCTACCCATTGCACGATAGAAAAAATCAAAGCCAATAATAAATAAACTCATTCAAAGCCACTAGATTTAGGTTTCCAGATCTCAAGTACCAAAATTGGAAACATCACCACAATGCAAACCTACCAACCAACATGATTTTCCTTTTACATGAATATGTACCAATAACAAAAGAATGCAAGTTCAAGAATGCCTTCACCAAAATATGACAGTCTAATAGGTATCTGAAAACTCAAGTTGAATAAATGACAATATATAAGTTATGATTATGCAGCTATGTGGTTTGTAGTACAATCACAATGTTTGATAACAGTATACCCAGCCAATCACCATAACATGAAATGAAACACAAAAGCTGAAGTTCCAATGATGTAGCAAAGAAACATAATGGAAGAAGAATTGGAATACCACGAGTGCTTGGATCTAGAATTTCTTTATCAGGCTTGTCTCTAGAAACTGGGGAACTGTCTGAAGCATCATTGATCAATGTTAATGACTTGCTATCTATTATCCTGCCAATATGCAACATAAAGACATGGGTAATGGGAACAAATAACAGAAGAGTAACAATATAGAAAGTAACTCATAATCTGCTAAATGAAACAATTTCAACCTCATGATGTAAAAAATAGCAACATGTATGTCTCTGTTGCTCAAGTCTAAATAACACAACTATTAACATTACTCTCAATCTACTTCACCCAAGTAAAAATTTAACAGCACTGAAAAAATATGTTTTGGCAAATATTCTCTTACTCTGTATGCTTTTGGACAATTTTTAAGAGGCAAGGGTCTCTCCCTCACCTAAATGAGGAAATAATGTTGACAACATCACTCGTTGGCCTTTTCAGAGGAAAGGATTCTGGGGATTCTCATTTACTGATCTCAGGAGAGTTGGAATGAGGAGGTGGGAGAAGTGATGCGATACATTGGGTATGGAACCATATCGGACGTGTAACAGACAATACAGAACCATATCGGCCTTTTTTCTACTTTGCCAAAGATTTTGAAAAATTATTGAAAAATAGGAAATACCAGTGTATCTTTTTTTCTTTTTCTTTTTTTTGTGTGTGCGCACGTGTTTTTTAGCACAATTTTCTTTTTTTCCTTTTCATTAGTGTAGTTGGTTTCATTTAAAAAAGAAGAAGAAGAAGAAGAAGCAAAAACTTTCTTAGGAAGCAACAAGTGGTGTTTTGATTAAATTAGGTAACTGGTATTTGCAAGACCTATATATACAAAGCCATGCATATGGTTTTGGAGCCCTAATTGTTTTCACTGAATGAGCAAACTTTTGATTTTTTCTTCTGTACTTTCTGTTCTTAGTGTTATAAGAGTAATTCATCTACTCTTTCGAGTCATATAATAATAATAATAATAATAACCTTCAACGAAGAGCGCTAGTCCTTCCCAATATCTGCATTATGTGTATGGGTGATGAGGAGACAATAGACCATTTATTCATTCATTGTCCTTTCGCCACAAGCGTTTGGAATCATCTTCTTTCTCTCCTCCAGGCAGATTGGGTCATGCCCAAGACAGTGGATCAGTTATTGTGGGCTTGGCATGGAGGTGGAAGCGGGAAATCTCATAAAGTTACATGGCGACTGTTCATCATGGCAGCTCTCTGGGTCATTTAGGGTGCTAGGAATGATCGTTGTTTTCGCAACCTTTCAGTGGGGGTTAAAGATGTAATTGCTAGGGTTCTTCAGCTAGTGGCTGAATGGCCAGCCTCGGCTGTCCCCCTGTTTTAATCGAGGCGGTGGTGTGGGCTTGTATTTCTTTTGCGCCTGTAGCGCCTTGTCAATAAATTTTTGTTACCTCTCAAAAAAAAAAAATAATAGCAATAATAATAATAATAACAATAATTATAATAATAACAACAACAACAACAACAACAACCATAACAATAACAATAACAATAATAATAATCTTAGGAAGCAACAAGTGGTGTTCTGATTAAATTAGGTAAGTGGTCTTTGACGCATATGGTTTTGGAGCCATGATTGTTTTCATTGAATAAGCAAACTTTTGAGGTTTTTTTTTTTTTTTTTGGGTGCTTTTTGTTCCTAGTGTTAGAAGAGTGATTCTACTATTTGTAGTAACTATGATACTATACGACTGTTGTAATCTTACGAAACCTCTTTATTCAATTTGAGGAATTCTAAGAATTGCATGACACTATTGTAGAGAATTTTGTACCCCAAAGCTGGCAAGTGCACTTTTTCTTGAATTACCTTAATTCTGGGCCTAATTTTTGTTTTGAATTGTATAATATCTAATAAGTTTTCTGTAGAAGAAATAGAAGAAAGTATAGTTGCACAAAGCATGAAGCGAAGCGGCAACATATTTGGGTGTAGGAGCAGGGAAGTGTATCTTTCAAAAAGTAAACAAGTATAAAATAGGTAGGAAGCGGGAGCGGAGAGAGACTTCGAAACGGGGAATCGCAGCAGCGACACCTAGTTAGAAGGATCCTGCAACTAGTTAAGTGATTACTGATATCAGCTATCATCAATGTGGATACAAAGGAACAAATAAGACATTAGCAAAAATAGCAAAGCTTACCCCAGTCCTAATGGATCAACAAATTCCAGCCCACGAGATAATGAATTTAAGTCGGTAAACCCCTTTCGACCCAATGTTGATCCTTTCCTCTCCATGGTTTGGGTAACAGGCGCTGCTCTTGTCTCCCGCATTTCACGTACTCGACGACCAAGCTGTTATAGAAAACATGAATCCACAGATCACTTTTCCAACCTCAAATAGCTGGGTAAGACCATAATGATGATGATGAATAAATGAATGAACGAACAAGTCATCTTTTCCCTGCATCATCAACATATCAATATAACAGCACAAAAAAAAAGTAACAGAACAACATTACTTGGAATATATACTCTTTGGGAACTAATGCAGATATTATGAAGTGCACCAACTCTTGCATAGGTTTATATTAGCACAGCTCTAAAAATGTTATTGGAGGAGTAAGAAGCATATATGAATAAACTTTTCAACATTCATACCACTTGCATCTTTCTCCATACTTGAAACATGGTTTTGCTTAGGCATCACCATTAAGTACTCCAGGGGCACGTGGGAATGAGATTCCATTGATCAATGCTCTATCCTCTAATATCTCATCTTCATTATGTAGACAAAATCACCTTCTTTTGTGGTTCAGACTCCTAAGTGCAAGCACAAGTCCTAAGTTCACTTGTAAAGCAAGTGTATTATTCTTTAATAAGGGAGAACAAGCATCATGGTGAGAATATGAGTGCAACCCAAGTTCAGCTCTTTGAACCTAAAGCAGCCTCAACTTGTTAGTCCTCTTACAGTGCTCAACGTCAAAACCGTTAGCCCAACAGCCCCTAAAACCTCTAGGCATAAATCTGTCCCCTTCCCTACCACTTCCCAACCCAAATCTACATGGTTTCTCAAGGGCCTATAGCGTATTTTCAATCACTTCAACAGCAAATTATAATAATTCAAAAGGGATGTGCGTACAGAATTTCTATTTGGAGAAACAAATTCTAAGATAAGAGTCACCAACCCACCATTGATTTGCGATAAGTACTCAATTGCTCCAGATGTGCCAAAAAAATGTGGAAATGCGCCAAAAGGAAGCCATCATTGGATCGCTCGATGGATCCACCAAGGTATTTGTTGATGGATCAACGGCAAGATGAGATCAGGCTCCAGTCGAATCAAAAGATTAGTTGATGGATGATTGAATATGTAGGCATCTGTGCATGTGGATCTACGACTAGGCCCATAGGTCCAACCTGTGGGCCTTATGTATTATTGGCCTTAGTTCTAAGCTTTTTTTCCCTCCTCTTTAGTTTTTTGCTTTCCTTATTTGCCCCTTAGTATTTCTTTAATCTTTCCTTCATATTAAGGGCATGTATGTAATTATACTTTTTCTCCTCTTATTATAAATACGGTAGGGCTGGGCGTCCCAACCCTAAGTGCTCTTTTTATCTCTCATATTCTTTCTCAAATTCTCTCCTCCTAAAAAATGGTATTAGAGCTTAAGTGTTCGTAGGGCTCTTTCTTCTTCTTCTTCTTTTCCTTTCACCTTGTTTACTTCTTCATTCTTTTTTCTGTTTTGGGAGTTGTGAGGCCTTTTCCTCACCAACTTGTTGTGATTCATGAAAGAGGGGTGGCTTGCGGCTAGAATTTTTAGGGTTTTGAATCAGGTGTTGCTAGATTTGAAGCCCGTTTGCTAATCAGCTAAAGTTTTTTGGTGATCCAGTTGATGTGTTGTTGGATTTGAAGCCCTTGCTGATTTTTTTGTTGTCCAGTTGAAGACATTGCAAGAAATTCTTATTCAAATTCATTTTTGAAGTTTTTTCACGAAGGATTTGCTGTTTTCTGATTGATTGGAAGGTATTGTTGCACATTCTCATTTGGCAAATTTTTTACGTCATTTTTTCTCCAGTCTTTCAACATCCGGTTTTTGGCTATTGTCGTTTAGACAAGTTTTTGGACTTCTTTTCTCATTTATTTATCAAGTTGTAAGGAGTAAGGACCTTCCTCTCCTCCGTCGTTCACTCAAATTTATTTTTTTTAAAGATTATATATGGCCTTGTCAACGATTTCTAAGGCAATTGATCCTATTAACTCTAAGATAGAACGGTTCATTGTTCACTCTAAAAATCTTAGTTTACAGATTACCACACATAAAATTAAGACCAGCAATTACCTTTGATGGTCAAAAGCTGTTGAAAATTTCATTAGAGGAAAACAAAAGTTGGGTTATAAAGAAGGCAATATCACAAAATCCCAACTGTCTAATCCTTTATATGGAGATTGGAAATCAAATAACTTGCTTGTCATGTCCTGGCTTTTGAATTCAATGGAACCAGGAATTAGCGAAGGCCTTCACTGTTATCTACTGCTCATGAGATCTGATAAACTACCCATGAACTATATGCGGATCAGAATAATGTCTCGGATTTATAATATTTATCAGGAAATTGAAAATCTAAGACGAGGGGAGCAATTAGTATCTGACTATTATGCCAAGATGTGTAGTATGAGGTAGGAATTAGCCTTTCTAGATGATCTTCATTTTGTGAGTTCCACAGATGCAAAGGCATATAAAAAAAAGCATTAAGAAGAAAAGAACTTTTGAGCTATTGGCAGGCCTTGATACAGTGTATACATTATTATTGCGTGATGAGAAGCGTTGCACTTATATGGGATCGACTGTGGTTGAAAAATCTGCTCTAGTAACAGGTTTTTGAAACTTTGATAATGCTAATGTTGGTCATGGTAGAGGGTCAAGAAGTGGAGGACATGATAATGGTTGTGGTATTGACCATGGTCATCGCATCGATTGATTGTGTACTCATTGCAGTAGACAAGGACATACTGTGGATTATTGTTGGGTTCTTCATGGTAGACCTCCAAACCAAGTTGCTAACTCTACAACTTCAAATGGGAGAGATTCTCATACTATGGTTGGGGATACGATTCCTTGCTTAACTTCACCTGTGGTTCCATCGGCTAGTGATGTTCTTCATCTCACAAAATCTGAGTATGATGCTTTGTTAAGAGATGCCACTCAAAATAAGGCCTTCTTATCCATTTCCTTGGCTCAGACAAGTAATACATCCACTACTCTTCATACTACCTCTGCGTTAAGTCCTTTAGTCATTGATTCAGGGTCTACCAATCATATGACAAGTACATCAAGCTCTTTTTCTTTATTTAGTCCCAAAGACTTGAATTGTAGTGTGACGAAACAAAGAAGTTGCTTGGTAGTGGACATGAGAATGATGGTTTATACCTTTCTCGTTTGAATACTACCTTTTATCTAGCGTTGTAGGTTTGGTCATCCTTTGTTTTTTTTTTTTTTAGGACTCCTTCAAATCCAATATTGCCGTCTTTAATACCAATGTCAGCTGAGTCTAATGATGTTAAAAAATTTAAGTGTCAGGCTTGTGTTTTAGCCAAACATCGCAAGTCTATCTATCCGCATGTGGAGAAATGTTCCAATAGTCAATAGAATTTTTTTTATTTGGTTCATTTGGATGTTTGGAAACCAATTCCTATTGTTTTTAATGAATTTAAATATTTTGTCTCATTTATTGATGATACATCTCAGTATGACATTGATTTATTTGATGAAATCTAGAGATGAGGTTAGCTCTTTTTTCAAAGTATTTCATAGTTGGGCTAAAAATCAATTTAATGTGAGTATTGATACTCTTCGGATGGATAATTCAAAAGAATACATTTCTCGTACTATTATACCTTATCTTTGGGAGCATGATATTAACTCTCAGACCACATGTGCATATACCCCACAACAAAATGGCATGGCTGAAAGAAAGAATAGACATCTTTTAGAAGTCACTTGAGCTCTTCTTGTTGGAATGTCTGTACATAAATCATTTTGGTCAGATGTTGTTCTTAGAGCCTGCTATCTAATCAACCATGTTCCCACTAAAATTCTTATTGGAAAGTCTCCCGTTCAATTTTTTCGGCCTTTTTATCCAATCTCTGACATTTCCCTACACATCTTTGCATGTGTATGTTATGTCTATAACACTGATCATCTTATAAACAAATTGTCAAATTCGTCCTCACAAAAAGGATATAAATGTCTTGATCCACTTACTAAAAAGCGTTATGTCTCAATGATGTTATATTTGTGGAAGAAGCTCAATACTTTTCTAATAGAAAGGAGAAGACACATTTTATGGTTCTTCATGTTTCTGTTCTTAAGGCTGATCAAATAGTGTCTATATTCTGAACCTGACAATGTTAAAAAATAAGGTTGCTACTGATTCTAATAAGTCAAACTTGGAAGTATAGAACGAAGGAATGTTTGTAAACCCAATATTTTTTAGGACACCACGAAACATGCTCTTTCAGTTACAAGTACCAATAGCATTCCTACTCAATTGCATATTTATGATGTTTCTTAGAATCTGACTCAAATTCAACTCTTGCTAACATAAAAGCAATAAGACAGTGTACCTCTCATCCTATTCAAATGTTTGTTTTCTATCATTCCTTATCCCCTCGACATCAGTCCTTTATTTCAACTAGTGAGTGTTCTTCCTCCACTATTAAGGCTTTTATTTCTCCTTTGTGGCACCAAGCTATGGAGGAGATGATAGTTCTTGAAAGAATCATACCTGAGCAATGAGTAAGCTACCAGATGGGAAGAATCATGTAGGTTGTTATTGGGTGTATGTTCTCAAGTACAATCCGATGGAAGTATAGCTCGTCATAATGCCCGCTTGTAGCTAAAGGTTTTACATGAGCCTTTTTTTTTTTTTTTGAAGATTATTCTGAAACCTTTGCTCCTGTTGCTAGGACGAACTCTACACAGATGATTATTACTCCCTTGCATTAGTTGGATATTAAGAATACTTTTTTAAACAGTGATTTAAACGAAAATATCTATACGCTTCCTCTTGCTAGATTTGCTTGAAGGTATGTCGTTTGAAGAAGGAAATATATGGTTTGAAGAAGGCTCCTCGAACCTTATTTGAAAAGTTTAGTGAGGCCTTGATTCATATTGGCTTTACTCGTATCCATTTTGATCATTCTATGTTTGCCAAGCGGCATGCGAATGGGAACTATTATTGTAAGCATATATGTGGATGATATTCTTATTACAAGTGATGATGTTGATGACATATCAGACCTAGAATTATATTAGAGTAAGGTATTTCACATCAAAGATTTGGAACCGTTGATACTTTCTTAGAATTGAAGTCTCTCAGTCAAAGAATGGCATAATTCATTGATCACTAATTTTCCCCGTTCTTCCCCTTGTCCTTCCTGTGGAATTAGCGTTATCGTAATTAATGGAGCATTCGTGATGAGGACACAAGACCTTTTCAAGTCTACCAACGAAGAAAGCGCCCACCACAAGCATCCTCCTTGTGGCTAGGCAACTATTGAAGAGCATTAAAGACACTACACACGTGATTTGACACATTGAAGACCCCACATTGGGAGGACACATGTGTAGGAGGAAGAAGACCCGCCGGATAGATTTCACTGTCTTCAAGCGCCCGATCGGGCGCCCGATTGGGAGCCCGAACTTAGCCTCTCTGGCGCCCGAACTCTCTGGACATTTTTGGATGTCTTCGGCCGCCCGACGAAGCGCCCGAACTTTTGAGCAAATTGTTTTTCTTTTCCGTTTTTACTTAAAGATTTAGGGTAATTTAGTCATTTTACTTGCTTTTAGTGTTTATTTAAGAGGGCTAAGCCCTAAACTCGAAAATAACTTTGATTATTGATTAATGAAAAGCCTCTTAGTACTTCTCTCTCTCTCTCTCTTCTCTCTCTCTCTCTCTCTCTCTCTCTCTCATAGTGTTTCTTCTTCCTTGATCTCCTTCTTCACTTTTCTTCTTGTGCCCCTCCAACTTCTTCCAGGTAATTTATCTTTCTTCCCCTACATTCTAAACATTGGTTTTCTTAATTTCCCATGATCAGAATCTGAGAATTAATCCCAAACTTAATTCTCCAGATTTTCCAAATCCCTCATCCGAGAAACCTTTCGATTCCTCGGGCTAGTAATCCCCATTGATCGATTGGGTTAAGACTATGCAAGATCGGAAGGTTCCATCCCTCACCGGATCCAACCATAGCAATAATTGAATCTCATACTTCGTGGTTATGATGAATGGCCCGCTCCATTGCATGTTTCCTTGTGATTTTCTTAATTTATGATGATCGATGCTAGATTTTTAGATTATCATTGTCTTTTATTTCCGCTGATTTAATTTTGTTCATGAGCATACATCATAATTAGGGCATTCTTCGTCAATTCAAGTCGTAGGAGCTCACGGCAGCCTTTAGGAGTTTTGTTGGTCTTGAAACACTTGAGATCACTAAAGTATAAGGAAGCTCTGGATTTGGCGAATTAACAGAACGCCTGAACATCATCCTTTGATGACTACATCCGCTTCATGCAACAAGTACATGACGAAGTTTGACACAATATCGTTACAAGTAATGATAGTTATAAGCAACATGCGGGTGCAAGACATTGTTTTGTTGAATTTGCGGAAGACGACATAGTTATGATTCATGTTTGTCCTCAACGGTTACCCCTCGGACCTTTAAAAAAGTAACATCCTCGTAATGCGAGACCGTTCAAAATCATAAAGAAGATTAGTGCTAATGCTTATGTTTTAGATCTCCCACCAAATTTACCTATCAGTCATACTTTCAATGTGTTACATCTTTCCATCTATCGTAGGCACCATTTTGATGATGGTATCAACAAACAGGCTATCACACTTCCGACCATTTTGCCACCTACAGACACGATCATTGATGTTCTCGACAACTAGATCGTCTCCACGCATCAAGGTGGTTACCAAAAGTTTCTCGTCCATTAGCAAGGACGACCTCTCCATGATGCTACATAGATCACAACTATAGACTTCCAGCGCCTAAATCCTAACTTCTATGAGCAATATCAGCTCATTAACTCACCGGAGTCAAGTTCTTGCAAGACGGGAAGGATTCATACAAGTTGAATTGGGCCTAAGATCAATGGGCCAAGCCCAAGCCCATCAGACCTAGGACCAGGCCCCACAGTTGGCCCATTAATAAGGAGGCCCACACCTCCTAATTAGGCAGCTAGCTATGCAAAATTAATCAGCTAGCCATGCAATAAAATACCATTAGACATCTCTAATCCATTAAGCACCTTTCTTATTACTTTTTCATTTTTGTAACAAGTCATTAGTTGTTAATGACATTAAGAACATTCCTTCTTTGTACGTCTCAAAGCCTATTTAAGGGCCTAACATGATAGTATCATGGCACCTTGGAAATGAATGAAAATTTTTATTGTTTCTGCTTCATTTGTGATTCTTGGAGGTGCCTACGTTTGGGCAAATCCTTCCCATAAACCACCTACGCCAGCCACACTTGTGTACACTAATGACCACAAATCACAAGACTTCTATCATTCACACCACATATTAAGAGGTCAGCACCACCTAATAACTTTGCTAAACTCACACCACAAAGACACTTCACTCAAGCTCTCTCACACCTTACTTTTTTTGTCATACCACAAGGCATCCCCCTACTATCCCTATTTATAAGGGATTTACCCAACTACAAGTTCTATAAGCACCGCTGACCTCCAACTCTTGCACTGAAGTTTGATTCTTATTTTCTAGGAGTTTCTTTAGGAACCCGATCGGGTCTGTGTTTCCAACATGGATTAGATCTCACACATACATGCCATGTTGGCACACATTGGCATGTACACGAGCTTTATTGTATGTGTGTGTATGCAGACCATACATGTGCTATCATGGGCCACATAGGTGTGACATCCAATCTTGCTCGTATGTCCCATATTAGCACACATTGGCGTGAACAAGAGCTTTATAGTATGTGTGTTTTTGTGTGTGTGCAATAAAGCTCACGTACACACCACACATGTACAAGCATGGCAAATAGGTCCCTAGTCCGACCTTCTACATGCTTTCTCAAATATAAATCTAGTCCACTCAGCATACGGACTCTGATATTGGAAACAGGTTGGTGGGTTATAAAACTTCAGCCAAGTTTTTCAGGGTCGTACATTTGTTTTGTAAACTGTGGCCCACCTGACCAGTGGATCAACCTTATTCTTTGGCTTGGGCATCAATATAGCGGTTCCTTTCTGATAGATAGATTGGATATTGGAGTCTTGGACCTGTCATACCATGTTGACACATGTGCAGAGTGTCCATGAGTTTTATTGCACACACGTTTACACTTAGCAAAGCTCTATAGAGAGAGGCCTCAAGTCCAACAAGTTGGACCCAGGTTACAGTCCATCCAGTAGATAAGTTCCAACCTACTAAGCAGGTACAACATCCAACCCTTTCAATATGTTGGCCCCACCATAAGGATCTCCCAGTGCAAAAATCAAACCCATATATGGCCATTGATAAATAGCAAAATAAGTGTGGTCCACTCAATGAACGGATGTGGCTGATTTTTGCACAAATTGATCCTCATGACCGTGCCAACCAATTGAATGGGTTGGATGTCGCACACATATGAAAGGTGGAAGTTATCAGACTATCAAATTACCACAAGATCTCTACAAAGGCCCGAGGAGGAGGAGGAGACAAGGTATACCTCGGACTCATCAACTCGCTTCCAGCAATTGGGCTCTTCGCCATCCCACCTCCGATTGCCGCCGCTGCCAGCATCATCCCTCCCGCCTTTCCGGGGAGCAGCAGCACCAGCTCGAGTCTGCGCGGCTGTGTAGTCCCTGCCAGTGACAGAATCCTCATCCCCGGAGGAGATGCTGAGCAACTCGACCTCAGAGTCGTCGTGACGGGTGGTGGTGGTGGTAGGGTTAGGGTTTTTCGATTGGTGCTTGGAAGGAGGAGGCTGGAGGAGGTTGACGACGGGTTTTGAAGGCTTTGAAGGAGGTCTGTGATAGTTGAGATCTCTCTCTGCCTGCTCTTTCAAGGCCATCTGAAGAAGCTCGTCTTCATCCATTTCATCGCTACTGTCGCTCGACATTTTCGCCCTCTCTATCTCTCTCTCGATCTGGATCTTCGGTCTCTAGCGCTTTTTCTTCTGCCCTCTAATTCGGACATATGCAAGAGAGCTGTCTGATGGTTGGTTGAGTCACCCGCCTTCAAGCGCCGGCTCCAAACGCGCCACACACGCCAGCACCTCCTCTACGTGCGTGCGGCATTTGTCTAGAAGTAGAAGACTAGAACACATGTTCGACGCCGGATCCCGATACACACGTATATAAGGATAGGCTTAGCTTACAAATCCACGTGTTGGGCCCACCGTAATTTTTTATTGACATCCAGTCCGTCCATCATGTGATGCCCCTAATTTTACCTATGGTGACCGAAAAATCCGGCTGATCTAAAGCTCGGGTGAGCCACAAAACAGACGACAGTCAGGGCTGGTTTGGTTGATTGTAATTGAAATACACTTGAATCTAAATCCTAAAATCCAAATTCAGTGTTGGAATCCAAAATTGCAAATGAAACCCAGATTCCATCTTCAACTTGTTGTTTGGTTGAAAATGGTGTGATCCAACTGTAGCTTCGGTTGAAGAGCCTAACATAGCTAGGTTAAGAGATAATTGAGCGTGTCCCTAATTCCCCGAAGATCGAGAGGTAAGACCTTGATCCGGTTGATGCTAGGGGGGACCAGTTTATGGATTGAACAAGAATTGTACGACTTCGGGCTGGGCTGGATGGAACAAGTGCGGGCCTAGCCCAATCTACTGGATCTGGGTAACCTTTATAGTTGGAGAAATCCTAGCGCAAGAAGTTGTACCGAAAAAAATGAATCTGCCGCACTAGCAAGTCAAGGCTGAACTGCCTATTTGAAGGGGGCGGCTAGAGCAGCAAAGGTGACATTTTTGGAACCAATCGAAGAATCAATTGACCCGGGGGCAGAGACATTGTGTTTTCCCGACCTAGTTTCAGTGGGTTCATTCCTAGTAGCGCAAGAAGCTCTTTGATCAGTGATTCACCAGCCACTACATCAAGGGATCCCACCTTATTCTCAAACCTGGTGGCTCGGTTGATTGGCACTCCTGTAGGCTCATCTTGCATACAAATTCTGGGGGTCCCAGGTCCTGCATCCAGCATGGCCCACTTGGGCTTTGAATCTGCCTAAGAACTTGCCCCTTGGCCTATATTAGTGCCACAAGACAGATGGCCGAGTTGGATGGAAAATAAACATTATAATGGGCCCTATGAAATTTTTAATGCTGAACGTTCAATCAACACTATTTTGTTGTGGTGCGGTCCACTTGAGATTTAGATTTGACTCATTTTTTGTCTAATGCCTTCAATTAAGCTCTCAAAACGGATGGACTGCATAAATATAAAACACATACATCATAGATGTACAATGCATACACCGAGGTGGGCACCACCCAAGGGGTATTATCGTCAAATAGAAACGGTCCACCGCATCGTTTCCATTAATCCTCATTCCAGCTAATTTACGTTTCCAAATGGAATCCTATTTGGCTAGAATTTGCCGCCAAACACACCAGTTAAAATTAAATTTCATTGGAATTCAAATTTTAAGTTGAAAATATATTTCAGATGCCAACCAAATAGGCTCTAAGTAGAATAGACTGGACTCCAAATTTTGTATTTAAAAGGCTATAATTGGAATGCATTAACTAAATCAAATTTAATACCTCAGTTAGTGCATGTGACAGTTGACATAATGATTATAATAATGCCATTGGGATATATATTTGGCTAACAGTAAGGAAATTCTAAAGCCTATGTAGGCTGGTTTTATTGCATTTCATTTTACATTAATTTCAATTAATTACCACTGTTTACCATCAACCAAACTGGCCTCTTAGAATGGGGATGCTAAGGGCTCGTTTGGATACCACCGAATAAGTTATTTTTTCTACTTACAATAGATAAGTAATTTATTTGAGATAAGTAAGTTTGGTTTATTATCAATGATAGATAACTTTTTATTTAAAGTTGCTTAACCACTTCAATTTAATAAATAAAAATCAAGATAAGCTACTTGAGGCATAAGTAGCTTATCTTAAGTAACTTAAGATCCAAACACCCCTTGAGCATTAAAACCTTTTGAGTCATATATGGGGCCTACCATGCAGTTTTAGGCATATATTTAGAGGTTTTAGGTATAATTTAGCTGGTATAGTTCATATTAGTTTTGGATTATCTGAGCTTTTTGATCCAAGTATATTATGAGGGCCACACATGATTTATAGATTGGATTTCATTAAAGTATCATGGTGGACCCACAATTGGACTTGTACAATAAGGGAGAAACCGTTTATATTGTACCCACCTTCACTTAAAACAAGTACAGTGCGTAATTGTCAGCAAAGCTGTTAAGTTCACACAGTGGTTAAGTGTCCGACCAGATCTATGTGAGCCCACCATGATGTGTCCGTTTATCCATACTCTCATCTCTTTTCTAAGATCATATTAAGATATGAGCCCGAAAATGAGGTAGATCCAATGCAGTAGTGGACCACCCCAGATAATATAGTGAGCTTGGGTTGCATTAAATGTAAGCATACAACCCAAGCTTACTATTTGGGGCAGTACACTAGTGCATTAGATTTGCCTCATTTTTTTTCCTATACCTTAACATGATCTTAGAAAAGGTATGGACAACATAGATAAACAAACACATCAAATCTATGAAGATGGCTTTTTGCATCTTCTCTTCCTTCGGTGAGTTACAACTTATTAAGGTGTTTGTTGAAAATTAGACACCACAGTGGCCCTGTACACAAACTCATGTTGCCATCCCATTCGTATTGTTCCACATGGTGTGGCCCACCTGAGCAGCAGATCTGGCTGATTATGAGCATTGGGGCCGAACATCATGGTAAAATCTAATAAAGGGAGTGTACTTCACATATAAAAACCTGATTGGTTTCTCCTTAATTTCTTGCAAGTTTAATATCGACAATTGTAGGATTTAAATCCTGGCCGTTGGTTATCATTTTCCTAACCAGCAATCTCTAGCACACTTATGGCCCACCTGCTGAATGGACCGGGGGAATCATAGTGTTAGTAATCCAACATCTATTTTACGAATGTGGCCCACACCACATGCTGTATATGTAAAATCCATTCGGTCAATCAGGTTCTATCATCGATTAGAGGACTGGATTAAAAAAAATCAGTTACATCAGAAAATCAGATGGGCCACACCATAGGGAAAAATGGAGATGGGATGCCAACCATAGATTTGTGTATAGGAATTATAGAGACTCCATGATGTGTATCTTTCATCAAACCCGTCAATCGAGCGTGAATCACCAGGATAAAGTGAACATACAAAAACAATGCCTGATCCAAGCATAAATCCGTCTACACAATGTGAAGTTAGAGGTTATAGGAAAAGTTTTACACTGTTCCAGTTGGTGTGTCCCATCAGAGATTTTTATCATTTTGATATTTTGTATGAACGGTTCAAATAATTTTTATCACCTGATGAAGGGAGTAGATTTATGAAACTTGGGTGTTTGTAGATGATTCCTGTCCACTTATGAACCTCCAACATCCCGCACTCATGAACGGCTCTCGCACGAGCGAACGTCCTACCCCTCTCGTCGCGGGAAGCGGATTGCGTACTGAGTAACTCCGCATCCACTCCGTACATCCATCTTAACAGGAAATTTTAGGTATGGTATCAAAAAATGAAGGATGTCAATATCTAAAGTGGACCACACCATAAGAAAAGTGTGAACTGAGTGTTTACCATTGAAACATTCTCAGAGGACACAGAAGTTTTGGATGAAGCTGATATTTGTATTTTCCCTTCATCCATATCCATGTGATCTTATGAACAGGTTAGATGACAAATAAACATCACTGTAGGGCCTGGGAAGGTATCAACGGTGGAAATCATTATTCCCACTGTTTCCCGTGGCATGGTCCACTTGAGATTTGGATATGCTTAAATTTTGGGATCATCTCAACCATTAAAATGATCTGGAAAAATATATGTATGGAATAGATAAATCACATACATTCTAGGTGGGCCCAACTGAGTTTACTCCGCACGATAAGAGATCCCATTCCCTCATCGCGGGCCGCGTCCAACATGATGTATCTGTTTATCCACTCCATCCATCTATTTTCTAGAATCATTTCAAGACATGATCCCAAACATAAGAAAGATCCAACGCTCAAGTGGACCACACCATAGATGACATTCATTTAATGTAGTTATTTGGTGTGGTCTACTTGAACGTTGCATATGCCTCAGTTTTGGTCTCATACCTTGAAATGAAATGATCTGAGAAAAGGGATGGACGGCGTGGATAAACAAATACATAATGGTGGGGCCCACAGATCTGCCTGGACGCGGCTAAAGACGGCAGCGCAGGATGCAATCCGCGTCCCGCACGAGCGCAGGATGCAATCCGCGTCCCGCACGAGCTGCCTTTGTATTTGGACTCTTATTATTACGAGGACTTGTCGTTGCGGGACCGGAATCTTCGACACGACTTGTTTTACGTGGTTGCGTAAAACACGGGAGCGGATTAGGTGAGACCCCGGATCCACCGAGGTGGGTGGGACGTCTGACTGTGGGGCTCACAGTGATGTATGTATATTAAATCCACACCGTCCATCTATTTTGAAATTTTATTTTAGACCATGATCCTAAAAAATAAGCTGACTAAAATATTATTTGGACCACACCACAGAAACAGTCATGATTGAATCTCTACCATTAAAAACTTCATGAATTCCACCAAAATGTTTACTTGCCATCCAACCTGTTCATAAGGTCACAAACACCTATATGAAGAGACCACGTAAATGTCATCTTGATCCAAAGCTTTTTTGGACCACAGGAAGTTTTTAACGGTCAATCACCACCGTTTACTGTACTATGGCCCATCTGGGATTCAGAACTGTTTCATTTTTTGGATCATGCCCTAAAACGAACTTTCAATAAAGATGGACGCCGTGGATGTAGTCACATACATCACAGTGGCCCCACAATCAGGGGTCCCACCCACCTCGGTGGATCCGACCTAATCCGCTCCGGTAAAACACCTGAGCTCTGTGGAGGCTCAACAGTTGTACATGTAAAATCTACACCGTTCATCAGATTTCATCCTCGATTGTACATCCTAAGAATGAAAATCAGCCAGATAGACTCAGGTGGGCCACACCAATGGAAACGATGGTGATAGGATGCGAACCATTAGGCTTTTGTGTGGGGTCACAATGGTGTGTCTCTCTCATTGAACCCGTTGCTTGTGTCCGATATAAGTTTTTATTCACGCTGATATTTTGAATGTGTGGTCAAAATAAGGTTTTCCACCCAATGAACGAAATCGATTTATGTAGTTTTGAGTGTAAAACCGGTGCTGTAGCCTGTAGGAGATGATGTTTGATGGGTTGGCAAGGAGAATCTAGGCGAGGCCCACCGTGATGTTTGTGAGAAATCTATGCCGTCCAACCGTTTTGTGAGATCATTTTAGGCGTTGCAACAGAAAATGAACGGGATCCAAGACTCAAGTGGGCCGCACTAAAGCAAAAGCTGGGCAGAGAAATTCCTACCGTTGAGGCTTTCGCAGGCAATCCGCGTCCACGGGCGCCGTACACGTCGAACACGCAACTGCATTCCAAAGCGTACATATTGCGGGGCTGTCAATGGACCTTGCTAGCCTGTCGGCAATGGCTGTAGTTATGAGAAAGAGTCCACTTTTTGCTGGAAAAAAAAAAAAAAGAAAAGAAAAACCTGCCGCCTTTTTATTGTTCCAAGTAGAGCTGCACACAACTCAATTTATGATCAATTTATTGATTGAATTGAATCGAACAAATCGAATCGAATCGAACCGTTTTCGAAGAT
The DNA here is from genome assembly GCA_003013855.2 of Liriodendron chinense. Taxonomy (NCBI): domain Eukaryota; kingdom Viridiplantae; phylum Streptophyta; class Magnoliopsida; order Magnoliales; family Magnoliaceae; genus Liriodendron; species Liriodendron chinense. The sequence continues at coordinate 1,556,907 of ML058415.1, read as the reverse complement.
CAATTCAATTCAATTTTTTAGAAAAGAAAAAATTCAATTTCAATTCAATTTCAATTTTTAGTTCTTATCGATTGAATCGAATCGAAAATCGAATTGATCTGTATCGACTTGAATCGATTGATGAAATTGAATTGAATATATATATATATATATATATATATATATATATATATATATATATATATATATATATATATTAATGGATGGTATGGATGAAATAGATACATCATAGTAAGTTTTATCTATGCTGTCCATCTATTTTTACATGTAAATTTAAGGATTTTTCAAAAATTAGTAAGATATATATCTCATATTACCACACCACAACAAAACAATGGAGATTGAACGTCCACCGTTAAGTTCTTCCTATGGCCCATTGTAATGTTTATTTGCCATCCAACCTGTTGATAAGGTCATATAAACCTTGAGGAAGGTAAAAAACAAATATCAGCTTGATATCAAACTTCTAAGGCCCCAAAAAGTTTTCAATAATAATTGTCAATCCCCAACTGTTTTCTTATGGTGTGGTCTACTTGGATGTCTCATTTTTTGGGATAATGTCTTAGAATCATATGGAAAATGGATGAAGGGCCTAGATAAAACACATATACCATGGTGGGGCCCACAAAGCTTTGAAACCACCCTTCTGCATATCCGCGCCGACCCAAGTGTCCAAGATGAATCAAATTGCGTACTTAGTAACTAAATGCGCTTGGTGTACTAAGTAAACTCTGTGGGGGCCACGGTGATTTATTCATTTTATCCACTCCGTTCGTCCACTTGAAAAGATAATTTTATGGCTCGAGCCCAAAATTGAAGCGTATAGTGGCACACACCACAGGAAATAGTGTGAATTGAACCTCTACCATTGAAAAATTATTGTGGGCCACAAAAGTTTTAAATCAAGTTGATATTTTTGTTTTTCATTCATACATGTCTACTTGATCTTACGAACAGGTTGGATGATAAATAAACATCACTGTGGGCCCTAGGAAGGTTTCAACGGTGGAAATCATTATTCCCACTATTTCATGTGGCATGGTCCACCCAAGTTTCGGATACGCTTCAATTTTGGGCTCAACGGCTAAAATGAGCAGGCAAAACGAATGGACGGTGTGGTAAACCAAATGCATTCAAAGTAGGCCCAACTAAGTTTACTCGGTACGATAAAAGCGTATAATTTGAAGTTCGCCCAAGAGAAAATTAAGTGTTATGTTGGTAACAACTTAGTGGGTGTTACCCCTATCTTATGGTGCCTACCTTGATGTATTTTTTTGTATATCCATTACGTCCATCTAATTTTACGTCTCATTTTAGGACATGATCCAAAATTATAAGAAGATCAAATCTCAGGTGGACCATACCAAGAGAAAAAGTGATAAATAATCATTAAAAACATTTTTCGAGCCTCAAAAGCTTTGGATCAATATGATATTTCTAATTTCCATATAAGGACTAGTTATTATCATTGTTGCACCCGGGATGTGATCAGGTTAAATGGAGGATTGGGATTCATGAGAAAATGAGTTTTTGGGCCAATGGCCCCATCCTATGATGTGTTTATGTTAGTAGTTTTCATTTTCTTTCAATAAAAGGTTTTTTAGACCTGCAACAATTTTTTACTTTTTAGTTAATAAAAATGCCCATTTTATCACAATTGTTTCTTATACGGTGGGTTATTTTTCTACAAAAGTAAAATCTTTTTTTAAAAGGTGTGGGCTCCACCTAAAATAAGGAATTGGTCCATCACTTGGTTGATCTAATTTGTTCATTTTCATTAGGACCACTGTGAACCTGCAAAGGAATTTTTGCGATTTTCTGTTTTAAGCTCTCTGTGATCGACAGTTATACTAACAATATCCATTAATTCTGAACTATTTCATCCCCCTATGGTCCATTTGTAATGAGTTTTACCTTTAAGCTATGTCGATGTTACGAAATTAAAACCCCTTACATATGAAAGGGATGTATTTAAGATAACCCAGTGGGCCCCTACATACGATGTGGATGGGTTCACAACATGGAGTCTACACGACAAGATGCCAAAGTCGTTTCAGTTTTCTTTTTTCTTCTCCTTCGTTTTTTTTTTTTTTTTTCCTTCACTTCTTAGGATTACATGAAGCCAAAGCTTCCTCGATAATTGATAGTTGTACAACTTGTCTCTTCACACTTCAGATGACGACAAAAAATTCAGCAAGCTCCAGCCAAACTCAGACCTGTTCTTTGAAAAAAATGTTTTTCTGAAGTTTTCTGACCACAATCTATGAAGTGTAAGTTATGGTGAGCAAAGGTAAGTTTTTTGTGTTTTTTCTTTCTTTCTTTTGGTGGGTATGAATGGTAGAAGTTTGTGAAAGAGATGAGGGTGTGGGGGTCTTTTTTGTTGCATAAATGGTGGAACCACATGGATCGCAAATATTTTTCGAAGATCGCATATATTAACAAAGGATCACAAATATTATTTGAAGACCGCAGATATTCACTGAGGATCGTGAATATTCATTGAGGATCACGAATATTTACAATGGAATATCCTCAATCCTCGGTGAATATATGCAGTCCTCAGTGAATATCTGTGGTCCTCGGAGAATATCCACAATCCATGTGGTCCCACCATTCATATAGCAAAAAATAAAAAATAAAAAAGGACCCCCACACCCTCATCTCTTTCACAAACTCTCACCATTCATACCCACCAAAATAAACTAAAAAATATAAAAAAAACTTTTATCATCTCATCATAGCTTTTACTTTGGAGATTGTAGTCGAAAAATTTCAGAAAAACTCTTTTTCGCAGGAAAACCTGGTTTGAGCTTCACCGGAGCTTGTCAGAGTTTTTTTGTCATTTCTCAGAGTGTGCGGGAGACCAGTCGTACAACTACCAACTGTCAAGGAAGTTTCGGCTTCGTGTGATCCCAGGAGTGCAACAAGGGCCCCACATTTTGAACCTATTCATATCTTATATGGGGCCCACTGGGTTGTCTTGAAACAAATCCATCTCTTCCATATGTAAGGAGTTTTAATTTCATGTTATCGGCCTAAGTTTGAGGAAAAACTCATCATAGATGAACCATAGGGGAGAAAATATTTCAAAATTAACGCATACCATTAATGTAGTTGCGGACCACAGAGACCTTCAAACAGAAAATCGTGAAAACCCTTATGAGGTTAAAATAAGGTTGTCTGATTAAAATAAACAGATTAGATTATCCAAGGGGTGGGCTGAATCCCTTTTTTGGTAGGGCCCGCGCCCTTTTTCAAAAAATATTTCTCCTTTCGAGACAAGATCCCGCAATATGGGCAGTTGTGGCAGAGGGGCACTCTCATCCAGTAAAAAGTGAAAAAGTAGTATCATGGCTAAAAAACCTTGAGTTGAAATTCGATGGGCTACTGACACGAACACTAATAGTGGGTCTGATGGTTGATACTGCATGGGATAATTGCAGCACTTGTAGGTAATAAAAGAAGATTTAATGTGTTTAACCCTGCAATCAAGAGTATTTTTGTCATTTGCTTGGGGTAGTTCAGGAACATGTAATAGGTAAGAAACGGCAGAAGACACCAAAAGTCTCTTTTTTAAAATCCTAGCAGCATAGCCACGTAGTTACACACTCTCTCTCCCAATGCATTCAAATAGAAGCTATCAAACACATTTACATGAATTCTAATGGATCCAGATTATGGATTGCCAAACTCAACCAATGATTTAATTCACATAGATTCCATGATAATAGTTGACTTACATCAAATACATTCTCTCAAGCCACCACTTAGGAGTTGTTTAGATTTAGGCAAGGTCATGTCTCAAGTAGTAGTCATGACATCCATGGTTTGTCAAGACCCTCGAACATAAGTTTGTGAACGCCATTCCGCGCTCATGAAGAAACTAAATGATGTTCTCACTTTCTTGGCTTTCTCCATCTGTCAGTTCTGGTTTTGATTTAATTTAAATACAAGGTTGACTCAAATATAAAAGTGTATTTGACTTGAAGTTACTATAAACTAATGTATGACTTCAGAATCTACAATTAGCTAGAATCAATAGAATTGCCTAGATGACGAGAAATTGTAAGATTCCTTGACCTAAGTGACTTCCACGTTGGTCTGCACTATAAATTCTAGGGCAATGGCATCAGTTACAGAAAATGAAGGAATTGTTGTGTGCGTTGCACAAAACCTTAGGATCTCGCCCCCTAAACTACGTGAATTACGTGATATGATAATGCAATAAACAAAATCAAATCATCAACCACACAACGCAAGAGATTTTTACGTGGAAAACCCTTAAAGAGGTAAAAACCATGGGACCTCGTCCAGAGAAACAATCTACTACGAATAGAGAACCGTTTACAACCTTCGATCACAAGCACAAACTGCTTGGATCAAACCTTATTCACTCACGCAAGAGTGGATAAACAATAAAAGAAACCGAGACTAAGAGTTCTCACCGAGCATGAGGAAGTAGAAGAGCCAAGGCGTCGATTGCACTGTGAATCACCTTCACAAGCAACGATCTCATCTTCCAACAAGTTTCCTCTCTCTCTTTCTCTTCCTCTTTTTTAGTTCTCTTTCACTCTGGACGTGTAAACCACTTGTTAAGATTCCCTAATCTTGATTTGGAAGCTAATATATAACCCCATATAAGAGTTAGAGCCAAAACAAAAAACTGTGTATTGCAACCCGCGCGCACTAAGTGGTCGATCGATCGCATACGACAAAAAACTATCCAGTGAGTTGTTGTGAAGAAAACCTATAATTTGACCGGTTGGCCAGGGCCCCAGACCAATTAAACGACCGGTCTGAATGAACTAGCAACTGTCCAGCGTGCAGCAGGTCTCCTGGGGTGAAATTCGACGGGTCGGCCAAGGGGGCCCGACTGGTCATGAGACAGAAAAATACACAATCCCCTCCTCCTGATCCTGAGGAGGAAACCCCATCAGGAGTTAGGTACCCTTTCCTGCTCGTGCAATGCACAGTCTATACTTCATAGAATTGTATAGATTTTAAGGGATTTATAGATATTCCAGCGCCATTGTGTCTAGCCGTGCTCCGTAAAGTTTAAGACTCTGGACATGCCAAAAGATAAAATAAATAACACATAACCATACTGCATAGGGTTTAAGACCCCAAGTAGAAAACGAGAAAATAAAATGGAACTTAGCCTTACTTTATAAGATTTAAGATCTCAGGTAAGTAAGCAAAATGAAAAGCATATGGTTAGGAGAAAGGGTTGCAAAAATAGAAGGGAAAAAAAAAAATAGTGCATATACTTTTGGTGTTCTGGTATGTGTGAAATGGAATATGGTTTGATTCGAAATATGAGAAGAAAAATTAAAAAATCAGATACCTTTAAAAAAAAAAAAAGGATGGTCGGATGTCCTGAATTCTGACCCTACTCGTTGACTTCAGTATTTTATTGACTTTAACTTTGACTAGACAGAATGGCTTAATGAGAGGGGATGCTTCAGAAAGGGCAGAGAATCAGGTGTGTATAGCTTTTAGAGAAGAAGAGTGGGTCATGATCAGAATGGACTTCGATGTTAGGTTGGTTGAGCAGATCTTCACATGTTGTTCAAGCTGCTTCATAACCTCTTCGTCTTCTCTTTCATCTTCTCTTTTTATCTCTCCCTTTTCTATTTTTTCAGGGAAGACGATCAAGCAATGACATGTAAGAGGTAGAGGAGGATCAGACCATGCCAAAACGAAGTCAGGCAAAGAAAAAACGGCAGGTTCAAACAAATCAAAGTGAAGTGGCAGGGCCTGCGATTAGTCCAGCGCATCATGCACCTAAAATCGTTGGACCAAGGACCAATTTTACAAAGAATCAGTCATCCTTAAACTAGTTTTACGTATTATCGGTCCTTGATGGTCCAGTTATAGGTTTTATACCTTTTTAGACATAATTTCCCATCCCACAGATGTACTTGAGACCGTGTTCATTCCTTGGCTTGCAACCTGAATGCCTCGGCAACGATTGATTTGACCCGATGGTTGTTTCAAGGCATGCTTTATGCCATATAGTTACTTTGATCGAGACCCAACTAAAGTCAACAGAGAAGATTCAATCTTATTTATTGTGGGGTGTCAACAAGGGCCAACGTTCATTTACATAAATAATCATAAATATGCAGTCATTAAACCATGGACTGGGCGTCTTTAGTGGAGGGATATCACGTACATGGATGACAAATTTCAATGTGCCACATGTGCGATCGCCCAAGTTCAAGTATTCCATGCGTGCATTTATACGTGCCACAATCAATCTTCATATGCCAAAAATAGGCACATGTTAATGTGCTTACGTGACAAATGTGCACATACACATGTATAAAGGTATCACCAACCAAATTTTAATTTCCACACGTGTGCCACAATCTATCTTTTATGTGATCCAGAGTGTTTGACAAACAACAAATAACCAATTAGTCAGCAACAACATATCCTTGACCAGTTGCACTGACAACGTGTCATGAATTGCCAATCTTGACACAACTTTGTCTAAATCCAAACAGGTAACAACCATTTGGGTCAAAGTAGTTTTGGCACATTTGAACAAGCTAGATATATGATCCTTAGATCATGGATTGAGTTTCTCTTAAGGATGAGTTCAATTACTTGCCAACAACATATTTTAGTTTCAGCATATGCAAGAATCATCTAGCAGCATGTGCTGCTGTCCAAATTCAAGCATCCCACGTGTACTTTTATGCCACTGCTATTCTTCAGTACTCTTAGGACGCGTTTGGATGATAAGTTAATTTAAATAAGCTACTTATGCTTCAACTTATCTTGATTTCTGCTTAATCGGCAGATGAGTATGATTTTTAAAACACCTTACTCGAAAAGTGGGTTGGGTTTGGGTTACTGAAACACCCTATCGGGTAATGCTATGACAGTGGAGCCCACCTTATTTCTACTTTGTCCATCCTGTTTTCCAGATCATTTTAGGGTATTGTCCTAAAAATGGGCCAGATCCAAATGTCATGTGGACCACACCACAGGAAACAATAGTCATTCAGCGACCACCAATAATAAATTCTTAGGGTTCACCGTAATATTTATTTGCCATCCAACCTATTGATAAGGCCACATAGAACGGGATGAAAGGGAAACACAAATATCGGCTTGATGCAAAACTTCTATGGCCCCAATAAGTTTTTAATGGTAAGCATTCAATTATCGTGTTTCCTACAGTGTAGTCCACCTGAGATTTAGATTTGCTTCATTTTTTGACTCATACCCTAAAATGAAGTAGCAAAACGGATGGACGGCATAGATGTACAATACATACATCAAACTGGTATTGTATACAACAAAGTGGGTCCACCGTCACTGCTTAACTAAACAGGCCCTGGCCTTGTTGGGTGAACCCAACTCCACATGCCTAGGGCCCACCATGATGTTTCTTATAAATCTACCCTGTCCATCCATTTTAACATATCATGTTAGGATGTGGGCCCAAAAAGAGACATATCCAAAGCTTAAATGGGCCACATTAAAGGAAACAATAGAGATTGAATGACCACCATTGAAATCTTTTCAAGTCCCACTATGATGATTATATGCCATCCAAATTGGTCACAAGGTCATTCCCATCCCATAAGATCATATGAAAAGCTGGTGGACAAGTGGATATTTCAAAAGAATAAATGCAGGCCTCATGGCTATTTCAACAATAGAGGTTCAATACCACTGTTTCAATAGTGTAGCCCACTTGAGTATTGGATTTGCCTTATAATTGGGCCCACAGCCTAAAATGAGCCAATAAAAATGGTGGAAAGGGTGGATTTCTGAATAATATTATTGTGAGACACTTTTATTTTTTGAACTCCATTCTAAAGTGGGGTTTAATAGTACCTTTTCAAGCTGTGTGGCCTACCAAAGATTTGGATCTTCATTATATATGGACACGCTGATTAAAATGAGTTGATAAAACTGGTGGATGTAGAAGATTTCTCAGAAACATTATGGCATGCCACACGAAAATGGGCGCAATTTCAACAATAGGTGTTCAATAGCACTATTGGAAGTTGTGTGGCCCAATTGAGTGTTAGGTCTACCTCCTCATATTTAGGCCCACCCCCTAAAATAATATAAATAAACTAGTTGACGGGTTAGATTTTAAAAAATATCGTGGGATGTATTTCCCGCACATCCATTCACCATACTTGAGTGCACCACACTGCTCACAGTAACCCTAGGATAAGTTACTTGTTCTAAGCTGCAGAGCAAAAAGGAAAAAAGAAGAAAAGAAAAAAAAAGAAAAGGAAAAAACACTTATTAAAACAAAATTACTTTGTATTATAAGTTACTTATTTAATTTTAATAACTAAACTAAGTTACACTCCAATCCATAACTCAAGTGGAAGACAGAGAAAAGATGACCTTGTTTCAACACTGAAGTCTTGGTACTAATTCCTAAGTGGGGGTGGCTCACATTGGAGGTGGGGTGAGGGTGGGTGTACCAAAAAAAAAAAAAAAAAAAACTTAAGTTGAAAAGATAACTTACTGATTTAACATAAGTTAAAAAGTACCTTATTGGGTGATATCCCAATGGGCCCTAACACGTGCTACAATCTCTCCGGTCCATGATCCAAGGTGTTTGAACAAGCAATTAAGTGACACATCTATGATCACTGACTTGACAATATGCCACGGACACAACTTTGCCCAAATGCAAATAGGTGACTCACACCAAATATTAGCTAGGGTGGTAACAGGTTGGATGTGCACCTACTAGCTTGGTTGGTGGGCCAGACTTCGGTCTTGTATTCATGGCCTGATCAATTTTTCGGTCGGGCTAGGCTCAAGCCATTTTAGCCCAAACTAGTCTTGCCTGACCTGAGTTTATATGTACTTAAATATATCCTAATTCTTACAAATATGCCATTCCAATCCTCAATTAAGCAACTCATTCATTTTGAATGCAGACTTTTTTACAGAGATATCTTGAACATAGATCGTTGCTTTCATTAGTCTAAAATGGCTATTTCTTTGTGCATGTGTGGCCCACTTGATCAACAGATATATTAGGAATATAATTCCAGCATGAGATAGGGATTTTATCAATTTGCCTAGGTTAGGTTGGGTTGGGTCCGGGCCCAACTAGTATTTCCACCTCAAGCTTAGTCCTTGGGTCTTGACTGTTCAGGTCTTGACCTAGCCAACCTATCCCAAAGCTAGGCCATTACCACACACAGTATTATAACCAAAAAACATTCACCCAAATATCACTTGAACCATTTGGCCACGAGTGGCATGTGTTTAGTGGAACTCTCATCTAGAAATAGCACATGAATTACACCATTAGCACCATCTACTGACATATTTTCAGACTGTAGATGTTGAGATAGATATTGATGAACAGTGTAGATTCGCCCTGCTCGGCGCGCACAAGCATAAGGGTGGCAATGGGTTGCGCGGCCCACCTGGCCAGTCCAGCCCACCCTTGGACCGGCTTGGACCAATTATCTTGGGCCTTGGCTAGGCATGGCCTGAGATAAATACTGGGGCCAGTCGGGCTTGTGCTCAAGTTAATATAACCTAGCCTCGTCTCAACTTGCTTCACCTGACTTCACCTAGTCATGTTTTATGTTTTACAAATAGACTATTCAAGCATTGGTTACACAAAAATTGCATATTGAATGTAGACCATTGGAATCATTCCTCAAAATGTCTATTTGTTTATATATTGAATCCTGATAAAGGGATGAATTAGGAACATTCAAGTGGGAAATAAGGATTTTATCTATAAAAGAACATTCAAGGTTTCCATGCATAGAGCTCACTACAACTTTTCTCTTCAACTATAATCATTTGACAAGTTTATGAGTTTTTTTTTTTTTAAAACTTTCACAATTGTTGTTGACTGAAGATCACACAGCTATCACAAATTCCACCTATTGATTGTCAATTTGCAACAGATTGTAGCTGTCTATGATCAATCATCTTTCAATTGAAATGTATCAAAATTATCATGCAAAATAAATGAAAACAACAACTAAAGGTTATAAGCTATCACAATCATCATGCAACGGTTTCCAATGTTACATGTATGGAAGGCCACGCGCATATGTAAGCTTCATTCACTTGTCACACCTAAGAGTAAGCATGATTATCCATTTGCACAGGTCTACTTCAACACTGAGGTCATGGCATCGATCCCCATAGTGGGGTTGGCTAACATTGTGATGTGACTAACAGGGGTTGGTGGGTGTACTAACAATGGGGTGTATGAACTAACCCATAAAAAAAAGGTCTACTTCAATTATTGTTAAAAAAATTCAGCTATCTTAGGGTCATAGAGAGATTATTGTACGACAAATAACATCCAAAGTGTTGGTTTTGGAAGATAGAATGTCTAATGTTTTTTCACTTGTACAACTAATCGGATTGTTGCGAGTGGAACGAATAGGGCATGCTTTGGAAGAAGTGATCTATTACTGAGCTATCATATTGGGAATAACGAGGGCATCTCTGAATACTCAAAAGTTTCATATCCAAAGTGAATTGGCCAAATTTTTAGTTGGATTGCTTGAAAATTCATATTGAAAGGATTTTATTTTATTTTTTTAGGCCAAGTGATTCAAACAACTTGGCCCACCTTTCAAGGATCAAGAAAGCCCTAATCCATAGGTATTAAAGAAAAATTGTGATGGTTCATGCACATTCACTAAGAAAATATAAAGTGGTATGCATATGGCTCAAAATTAAATTTTGTAGGTCATGGGCTCCTTTAAAGATGGTTGGTTGAATTTGGCCCAATGGGCCCCACTATCTGGACAACCAAGATCGAGAGGAAGGACCGCAAACGGTCATCTATATTTTCATGAAATTTTAGGTTTCATTGTAATTAGACATTTTGTGAGCTTATTGTGGTCTCTCTTTTTTTTTTTTCACCGTTAGCTTTTAGCTAGGAGGTTATAAAGTTGTTGGAATTTGTTTTGATTAGTACACTAGTCACCAAGATTAGTTAGAGGTTAATTGTGCCTATTCTATAAATTCTATGTTAGAAATATTGTAAGAAGCTTTGGACTTTTGAAATAAAAATTAATTTTAATTTTCTCTTCCAAATGGATAAAAAGAGAGATGAAGTGGAGAGAAATTCTCTTACTCTTATTGAGATTGGTTTTGATTAACACTTAATACGCTCATAAATTGCTTGATCTTTGAGGGTTTTTGACGATCATTGTTAGAATCGTTCACCGGATTTAGATTCCTCATAGTCGGAAGTTGCACCGTGGATTTGATGCACCACCCTACTACATCAAGTGTAATTGGATTCAGAATCCTCATTGCGAGAAACCACACCATGATTCAACACCGCCCTTCTTGCATCGAGTAGTATCAAATATAAGTTTATTCACCAGGTTTCAATAGAATTCTTGTAACATACCTACAATTTTGGGAGTGCATTTTTTTGTTTTGTTTTGTTTTTTGAAAAGCATAATAATTGAGAATGATCATGGAATGGACCATCGAGACCATTTATCCCACTTCTAAGACAATTCACTTATTAGATCATCAATCCACACCATGGATCATCGATCCAAACAATTTAAACTTAAAATCGATTGTTGGATTTTCAAATGAATCGTTAAAAATGTTATCCGACGGCAGATCTTTTAGATCATGGTAACTAGATGTTAGGTCACTTGATCCATCCGTTGATTGTGATTTATTTTGTTGAGTTTACTCATTATTAGTGTGTGAACTAAGACAAGCCCTTTGTTTTAGGTCCATGAATGGACTTGTGCTTACAATGACTATTAAATTGATCATGGTATAGTGATTTAAAAGGCCACCAAGTGTAAAAGGTTTTTATAATTGGTTGTTTGTAAACCAGATTAATAAAGGATTGACTAATCATACATTCATGGCACTTAGTGACACCGATGTATGTCACATGAGATTTGGGTAGTGCCAATGACGTCTCTTACGATTCTAGGTCATTGTTATGTCACTAAGTTTTCGAGTAATGTCGGTAACGTCTCCTGTGATTCTCGAGTCATTATTTAGAACTTACCACTTGGCATTGATATATGTCTTTTGTGATTTTGGGCTGTGATGCTGGCATATGTCACCTAAGATTTAAGGTAATGCTGATGATGTCTCTTGTGATTTTAGATTATTATGTGATAGTTATTTTACATCGTGGGTTTTACTCACATGTTCCAGCTGAATGTGCATTTTCAGGCTCATGCACATTCATACATTCATGCATTAATCAAGATTCACATTGTGGAGTAAATAATGTATTTGTTTTGTTTCAATTTTTATATTATATTGGACTGTGATAATAGATGTATATTCTTGGATGAGAGTTTTCACTAAGTTGACCACTCACCATCGCTGTATTTAAAAACAATAACAGATAATACAGGACTAGAGGAATAATATGACTTACTTAAGGAGTCAAGCGAGGATCATGTGGATGAGGCGTCTTACCTAAGAGCAGCGAAGCTTTTTTGAGCTAAAAAAATAGCTAATTTTATGATACATTTCAGTAGGGTTCTCATACTTCATGAATTATTTCGGTTTAAAATAAGTCCTCAGCTAAAATGATAAATTTATAAATTGATGTGATGATTAGAACAAAATTTTCAAGGTTCAGTTTATTTTACTTTTATGTGATGAATACCATGCGAGTGAGAAAAAAAATGATGTAAATTACTGTGGTACAAAAAATATTGGAAAGAGTCCTAACAAACTAAGAAACATAAGCTCTTGCTGTTCAAACTGTTTCACTCGGTCTTTTTTAGTGAAATATTAGATCTATTTTTTATACCTTATACCGTACTAAAGTAGGTTCATTGAATGCCTGACTCGTTAAATGATCGATACTACTCTTCTCATATTTCATAAACTAATTCGGTTTGAAATAACTCCCCAGTTGAAAGGACAAATTTATGAATCGATGTGATAATTAGAACTAAATTTTTAAGGTTTTGTTTATTTTACTTTTATGTGATGAATACCATGCGAGTGAGGAAAAAGTTGATGTATATTCATTCATTATTTAACTAACACTCTCGAATTCGGAATCCGAGTCCCTATACTCAGGTGTCAAGTTTTGAGATGTTACAGTCATCTCTAAAGACTTCAAGGATTTTTTTACCGATGGCAATATCTTACCCAAACTCCAAAATCTCACATTCAAAAGAACATTTGTTAGAGGAGCCAACAAAATAAAAAAAAAATAGGGTTGGAATCGAGGATATCCGATTATCCCTTTTACACGTAAAAGAGTATCTAATCTCCCATTTTATTTCTCACATCTCTACCAAACTCAGAACGTATTCTACTTCACACATTCCTAGTACTACTATAATCCTAATATGTTTTATTATTCTACTTTGCATTGCATCTCACTTATTTATTTATATTTGCCTACCTAGGATCCTAAACCCTATGTTGTAAAGTTAGAATTGCATATTATTAAACTATTTATCTTGTTTTTGTTTATTATCGCCTACCCGGAGCCACTTGACTATGAAAAGGCTAGGAATCCTCTACTCGCTTGCTTGCTTAGCCCTTGTGGATTATGCAAAATATGATTAGATATATATGTTGAAATTCTACCAAATCCTCTTTTAAATCATACAACCCTGTATAGTAGAGAGCGTACATCATGCAGTAGAAAAGGGTGCCTAACCCAATTCTTTTTTTTTTTTTTTTTTTATCATCAAGACCCTTGCTTAGAAATCTTTGGTCACAGATCAACTATAGGAGTCATTTGAAACGGAGAACCTCACGATTTTTTGTTCTGTAAGTAATTCTACGGTTTCTAGTTGATATATGGGCTAGTGGTGACTTCAAAGACTCAAAACGTACCTCTTGTATCTAGATTATATCCCTGAGATTACATTGCACAACTAAGTAAATAACAGTAAATCCAATCTAAATGAGGACATTTCACCAAGAAGGGCACGCGGGTGCATTTACAGCCGAATAAGTAAAAACCATGGTGACGCAGGGAGAGAGTGATGAGGTTGATCACTGTCTTCCTCAAGAAGATAATTACCTAGAATCCACACGGCTCCCTGGACTCTTCAATAAATCTTCCTTGAATTTACGAGGAAAAATCTAGAATCCATAGGATGAAGAACGACATAGTCGAATTTTTATTGATAATATGAGAGAAAACTTTAAAAACGAATTTAACAACCTTATATATCTCTAAATAAGCCCTAATTTATACTGACTAAAAATAGTAAGTTTTTTGAAAAACAAAGTTACTAAAAATAGTAAAATCTTAACTAAAGACTATTAATAAGTAGAAAGTTATTAAAACTCATTATTAAGCAAAAGTAGGAACCTCTAAATAAACAAAACTCTAAAACTAAGGAAATACTATAAAAATTGAAATTATTAAAAATAATAATTTTTCTTAAAAGTCTATTTTTTATCTGTAATGGAGCGTTTTCTTGTGAAACGGACAAACGGAACTCACTTTGTAAGTTTGTTGGCCCCAAATGACCAGTTTTAGTTCAAATCCATAGGTTGTGCGTCTCATAATGATACCCGGATCAAAAGTTATGATCGATTTACAGTTTGCCTTCTTTTGGGTCATCCTGTAACGAAAATTGTCAATTTTTGTAGACTTTTCTTTGATATTTTTGCAATCCATGTGTAACAGAAAGGTGCTCGATCATCGTCTTTCATTAGGGTGTCCTTGTTCTACATCACAAAGATAAGCTATTTAGGCATAAATAGCTCATGTAAAATCATTTATGATCCAAACACCCCCATAGGGCGTGTTTGTTTATCCATTTGCATGAGTAAATGTTGATAAATGGGCTATGATTACTTTTTCCATGCATTTGGAGACAGGTGTGAGTAATGCATTATTGTGCTTCAGAAAGTGAGATTGTAATGATGAGTTGGGGACGTAAAATTTGTGGGTCCCACAATAATGTATATATTCAATCCATGCTGTCCATCTGTTTTACCAGATCCCTTTAGGGAACTAGCCCAAAAATGACATAGATTGTAAGCTCAGGTGAAGCACACCATGGGAAATAAGGGAATACTGTTGTACGCCGTTAAAACTGAAATTTTGTGTGGGGCCCACAGTGATGAGTAGCTGTCATCGAACTCATTCAAAAGGTCAGAATGACATGAATGAAGCAAAAAAACTAAATATCTGCTTGATCCAAAACTTTTATGGCCCACGAGAAGTTTTCAATGGTAGATTTTCAATACCCATTTTACCTTCCGTGCGGTCCACATCTGTATTGAACCCGCCTCGTATTTGGGCTTATGGCCTAAAATTAGGGGATAAAACAAATGAACGGCGTGGATGCGACACATACATCACCGTGGGCCCCCATAAATTTTATGTTGTATTACGCGATTTTAGCAAAACTGTCAGGTCAAAAGTGAGGCTTACTTGTAATTCCGCTTGTGAGTAATTATTACTGATTTCCAAGGATTTACCGGTTGCCATTGTTAAACAAACACACCCTTAATTTCACCAAGTAGGATACTTAAGGCACATGCACATAGCAATTGTACATATGCCATTCACGTATCCTCATCTAAACAATTCAAATTATGGGTCCTGGCGTGAATGAATCAAACGTAAAAGTCATGCTGAAAAGATGATTTTGACCATTCGATTGTTGTGCTTAAAGATGATTTTGACCATTTGATTGTTGACATTAGCGCATCGTCGAGGGGAAGCAATATACTCTTTCTTTCTTGACTTTTCATAATTTTATCTAGTTTCTTATTTCAATCTTGTTAATTATATCTGTACTGACTCACCAATTGACTCACCCGAGTCACCAATCCACTCGACCAAGGTTGGCAAACTTTGGACTAGGACATGACTTAGTTGACATACAAATTTTGACTCAGGCGAGTCAACACGGTAACTCCAGCAAGTCATGTTTTGTAGCATTGGGGCCCACAATCCATGCCTATTTATTATGTCATTTATGCGATGTCCAATCTCATCCATCATAATGTATCCACTATTAAGAATGATGCTTCATCCATTATTTTAGATGATCTGGATGGTCGTACATGAGCCCCCACAGGAAAAGAGGCTGAGTCTACATCTTTTGGAAAAATGGTGGTGAACTATCATAAAAGTTATGCTTTGGTAGATATTATGGATGCTACCTAGGCACTCGTAGCTTATGCGTGTGGCATACGCTTCAATTGTCCAAATTGTGTGGCCCACCATAGATAGTTCATCATACCATAATTAGATTGAGTTAATGGTCATAACCCTTGATTAATGAAAACCTGGTTGTTGAGTTAAAGCCATCAATTAAAGATAGAGCTGTACATGAGCTGCCATCGAGCCGGGCCAACTCGAATCGGCTCAACCAGCGGACACTTAGGCTTGAGCTCGGCTCGATTTGACCCTCAAGCTAGGCTAGCCAGCTCAGCTTTGTTTGGTCGAGCTTTCAAGCCGAGAGGAAAAGACTAGAGAGAGACTGAGAGTGAGAGAGAGGGTCATCTGGCCATCTGGGAGAGTAATAAGGGTTGGGCATGCTGGGCATTGGGTACTAGGGGGAGATGAGAGAGAGAGAGATCCGATGAGGGTCTGCCGGACAGTCGGTGGCCAAATGACTGCCGACTAGGTGCTGGGCATGGGCTGGCTGCGAGCAAAATTCAAAAGGAGGGAGGGCCCTCGAATGAAATTAAGGTTGAAAAAGCGCTTGAAATATATTATATATTTTTATAAATTATATAACTTTTTTTTATAAATTATATAATTTAAAATTAAACCGAGCTGATTTGAGCTTAGTTCAAACCAAACCGAACCTGATTTCGAATCGAGCTCGGCTCAAATTTTCAACAAGCCCAAAAATTAGTCTCGGTTTGGTTTGATCTACCTTTCGAATCGAGCCAAACCAAACTTTTTTAAACCGAGCCGAGCGAACTTTCTTCAAGTCACTGAATCATTGGAAGACTTGAGAAAATTCACTTGATTCATATTCTAGACAAGTTCACCTGGTTCATGTTCTAGTTTCATCTCGATGGAATCTACATTGATTCTGACGTGGTGGGGGCATACAAACCGAGTCAAGTAGGGCGAGTCCCAAGTCAAGTCCTGAAGTAAGCCGACCTTGAATCATAACAACTGCGAATTGTGGGCCTCATCAACATCTTGACTATTCTAAATAATGATCTGACATTCTAGATTGTTTAAAAGTTTCAAGCATGATTAAACTAACCCAGTTAGATAACAAAGGTCAGCATGAGGTGGCCCATGACCCCAAACATATTCGTATTATATTTCAGCCCAACAGGCCCCACTTCTATACCTATGTTTTCATGGGACCGGATTAGGTGAGACCCTGGACTCACCCAAGACACCGAAGGGCCCACCTTGATGTATGGATTCCATATCCATGCTGTCCGTCCATTTTTCCAAATAATTTTAAGTTCCAAAAATCAAGAAGACCGAATTATCAGGTGGACCATACCATAGGAAACATTGGTGATTGGCCCTTAATGGACTACAAAAGTTTTGGATCAAGCTGATATTTATTTTTATTTTTTTTTCCTTCATCAGGCGTATGTGACTTTATCAACTTATTGAATGGAAAATAAACATTACAGAAATATTAAGGTGTGCCATAAGAAGTTTTTACTGGTAGGGGTTCAATCACCCCTGTTTTCTATGGTATGGTCCACCTGATAATGGGATCTGCTTCATTTTTTGGCACTATGCCTTAAAATGATCTAGAAAAACAGATACAAAGTACATACATCAAGGTGACCTACAGTAAGGTGGGTCAGACCAGGGTTTCACCTAATCCGCTCTCTGTTTTCATGGCTCAACCATTTGTAAAAAAGCAAGCCCATGGTCCATATTGATCAAATCTTACAATAATTAATCCAGACCACCCATCATGTCTTTTTTCAACGGTAGACGTCATTATTCCAATTGTAGGCCACTTGAGCTCTAGATTTGCTTCATTTTTTTATCTCATGCCCTAAAAATCATCTGGCAAAATAAATGAATAGCTTGGATGAAACACATACATCATGATGGCCCCTCTCCCCAGGCATTTCGGTGGTCCATATTGATAATTTTACCAACGGACCACCCACAATGTCGATTGGATGATCCTAGTGCAGAATAGTCTTCCATATTTATCATACTAAAGCCGTTTTCATTCATTTTAAAAATCACTTTAACTGGATGATCCTAACCATCAATTCTATCGGCAGACAAAATGATCATTTCACTTTGACCATACTACAAAGAGACAAAGCACATGTTTCTCACCTTTAATGTCCCAATCAAAAGTAGGTGAGTCATGCAATTTCATTTTCTTTTTCTTTTTATCCTTTTTTTTTTTTTTCTTATTTACCGGATACCGGATGTCCCGATGTTTCTCGGGGTGAAGGGTTGGGATGAAGCTCCACGTGGATATAGGGATTCCCGGTAAACCAAATGCCGCTATACGAACCGGCCCCATGACCTACCTCTTTTAAATGAAAAGGGAATTTTCCTGGAAAATTCCTCAAATCTATGGAATAATAGTTTCAAGGACGGTGAAAGCGGTGAAGTCCCTTTCTCGAGATAGAATTACAAAATTGCCCTTTTATTTTTATTTACAAAGTAATAAATTAAAAAAACATGGGGCTCATGGTGTATGCGTATGACCGTTAGAACTGTGTACACGAGTGGAGCCGGCTCAATTAGCTCGATCAATTCAGATCAGGATAGCTTGATTCGGCTTGATTCGAAAGAGGCTTTGAACCAAGGTGCAGCTTTTTCCATGCTCAAAATGAATTTTGTGCCGAACGCGATCTAGGCCTTGTTCGATTCGGCTCAATTTTATATATATATATATATATATATATATATATATATATATATATATATATAAAATAAAAACCTTATTCCTTCGTCCCTCCACTCTTGTTCGGCCAGCGAGTCAAGTTGGAAATCTCTCTCTCTCTCTCTTAACTCTCCCTCTCCCGTTCATCCAACCACTGTCCTCTCTCTCTCTCTCATTCGGCCAACTACTAGGCATCGGCCAACCTCTAGTCACCTGTCTGACCTCCAGCAGACTTGTCTAACCAGCCCTGTCCTAATTGTGTCGGTTAGTATATGAATTTTTATATATATATATTTTCAAACCTGCAGCTCAAAGTCAGCTCGAGCTCTAAATTGGTTCAATTCGACTTGAAAGCTGGATCGAGCCACCTTAAACATTAAATCCTAGCTCGATGGCCAAGCTGAGCAGAAGACAAGCCAAGGTGGTCATTGGTCAAGCCTAGAACATGGCTAAGCTCGGCTTGACTCAGCTCCTGTACGAGTCTAAATGTACAGTTGACATCCAATCCGTCCAACAAACATAAATGAAAATTCCAGCTGATCCAGCTAAAAGGTGGACCACTATGTAGAAAAAAAAATACATTACCTGAAAACATCTAAATTCAATCGTAGCCATTCGGAATTGGATTGATGGTACTTTTACTTTTTTGCTTTAAAGCTCATCATGATGGGGTGCATATGTTGGACGGGTTAGATGTCATACTTCGCTCCACAATTTCTTAAATTTATTTATTTAATATATATATATATATAGGTGGCAATTTGGTAATTTGAATCCCATGAATCACTCCCTCGGTAAAAATCCCTAAATAAAAAATTAAGAAACTAATAACGAACTTTGATAAGTCAACACGCGCGTGCATTTTAGCTAATGCACCAGCTCAAATGCCAGCTTGGCAGGCATGTGAAATATCCAAGCCATTCATCAGAAGGGCACCGGTATGAAGATACTCTTGGAGAAGAATCAGGTCCGTTCATTTGTCAGATGGGACAACAATTAAATGACCAAATATACGGTTGTAAAAAAAAATCAGCACAAGTATTCTAAACCATCCACTTATTTCTCCTATTATGCCACACCTAATGAGTGGACCATATTTATCTTTGGGAATTAACATCTAGACAGAGTGGTTCACCTGATGGACGGTTTGGATATTTCACCTATCTTCCACGCTGGCACATGTGCTAGCGTGTGATTAGCTGAAATGCACACGCGCGTGGGCTTATCAAAGCCCATTAATGAGTCTAATGACGTTGTGAAGATGTCACCCATATAGCACCCATTTTTCTAATATCAGGGGATTGATTTGATACTCTGGCAGCCTATTACACTTCATACGCAGGCACCCTGAAATTACATACCGCATACATTAACTCAATCCAGCCGACTAAATTGTGGAACCTACTGTCTCTGATTCACAATTCCAAAATCAGATTGCTTCAACAATCCTAAATGCTGATTGGTGGACACTTGTTTGATAAAACAGCTTAATTTGATATTTTTCATTTTTAACCGTCCAATCAATGCCCACCAATCCGACAGTCATATAATCAAATGATCTTAAATAATTTTTTGAATGATATAACTGAACTGGGACCTATCATCTGGACAGTTTAATTTGAATTACATGTACGCCAATATGCAATTTTAAAAGCGCACGTGTATCATCCATCATACTCCACCAGAGTATGAAAGTTTTTCTCCGAAAAATAGGAGTATACACCAGGAGAATGATACTTGATGCACGAGCACTTAGAAATCGTCCACGTGGCATGAAATTAACTTAAATTAAACCGTTTAATGTTTGGGAATTGGTGCCGCTTGAATTATGGTTCCAAAATCAGAGCCATTAAAAAAAATTCTAATCTCTGATTTAGAGACACTTGTTCATAGAAAACTTGAACCATAATTTCCAATTTTAAGCGTCGAATAAATGTCCAACTACTTCTATGGCCAGATAATGAATAAAAACTGAGAAATATAATTCGGATGGTTGGGTTTGACTTAGTTGCATGCATGCACCCAATTTCGAAGTAATTTCCAAGTGTGTATCAATTATTGAACAATCCTGACCTTTGATTGGGTGGACCCTTGTTTGCTCAATCAGGACCATCAGATATCTTCAATTCTAACCGCCAAATCAATTTCCAACAATCTCATATTCAGATAATCAAATAATCCTAACTTTTGGCTAATGATACATCTGAACTGGGACCCATTAATTGGACAAGTATGCAAAATTCTAAAATTGCCTCCCCACCATCAATCCTAACCTTTGGCTGGTGGATCAATCAGGACCATCAGATATCTTCCATTCTAACCGTCCAATCAATTTCCACCAATCTCATATTCAGATAATCAAAGGACACACACACACACATATGAACTTTGGTCCATTGATTGGACAACTTAATTTGATCCACATGTATGCCAAGTAAGCAAAATTCTAAAAGTGCCTCCCTATCATCTATCAAACTCAGCCAGAGTATGAAAGTCTTAATAGTCCTATCAATGTTCACCAATCCGGCAGTCAGATAATCAAATAATCCTAATTCTTGGTCAATGGAACACATGAACTGGAACCCCATTAATTGGACAACTTAATTTAAACTGCATGCAAGACAAGTATGCAAGATTTAAAATTAAAATAAAAATGCCTACCTATCATCCATCGATCTCTGCCAGAGTATAAAAGTCTCAACGGTCCGATCAATGTTCGCCAATCCAACAGTCAGATCATCAAATAATCCTAATTCTTGATTATCGAAACATATGAACTAGGTCCCATTAATTGGACAGCTTAATTTGAATTACATGTATGCCAAATATGCAAAATTCTAAAAATGCCCGCCTATTATTCATCAAACTCCGCCAGAGTATCAAAGTATTTTTTAATCCGAGTGATATTAAAAGAGGGTACAAGAAAACCCACAAATTAAAAAAAAAATGAATAAATAAATAAAGGGAGAGGAGAAGGGTAGGAAATTACAAAGTCAAACAGATAGTACAAAATGGCACCTACATAGAGATAAGGAGCGATGCCAAAGTTGATGAGACCACATTGGTCCAATGTCACAATCAGATGGGGCCCAGAAATAAAGGCCTAATAAAGATTACCAACTGCCCCACTAAAGAAAGCCTTCCCTCTTGTCTTCATGCAGACTCTTTCTTCCCTTTGGTAAAACTTGTGTAGCTAAAGCTCCCACGACTCTATCTTCTCTTTGCCAAATCATGCCTTTCTGCCTCTCTTTTCTTCTCAATCTCTAAAAGCTTTTCCTTCTACAAGTCAAAGAAATTATTGAAGAAATCCATAGATGGGGTGGGAGAAGTTATAGGAGCTGATAGGAATGTGTTTGGACTATGAATTAAAGCACTATCCATGTAGTTCTTGTTTCCTTGGAAAATTGGACTCCAATCATGCAAGAAGCTGAGAGAACTTGGATCTGTTGGGGGCGAGAATAAGTTTGGTGAGATGGGTGGTAGAGAAGATGGGACCGGAGATAGGATACCCGGGAACGGGCCGGCTCGATCTAGAAGTGTGTCGATGTCAAATTGGTCCACCATCTCCGTGTCACCCATAATTGATTTCTGACCCCCATCTAATGTTTTAGTCTTTTCGATCGATGCCAGACGGGCTGCAGGAGAAATTGCGCCGCTCCCAATACCAGCATACGAAGAAGTAGAAGAAGATGTCGCCGTCGATGCGGTCGATGACGAAGAATTACCCGTTAAACGCTGCACCAATGTCATGAACTCGCTAGCGTCCGTGTGAATTACCTTGGGAGAAACGGTGTAGATTATGACAGGCGGCCGGTGCTGGGGCGGTGGCAGTTGAGGCTGAGAAGGCGCAGGCACCACCGGTGGCTTCTTGATCTTGTAAGAGTCTTTGCGAACTTTGAGAGGTGTCGGCCGGGGGCCCTGGAGCTCTCGCCTGGGCGACGGCCTCCCAGTGGGGAATTCAGATGGGTCCATGACCAAGATGTGTCACTTGAATACCATAAATTGAGAGAATGAGATTGTAAGAGAGAGAGGAGATGGAAAAGGAGAAGGGAGAAACAAAGAGAAGAATCCAAGGTGTTTGTATTATGAGAACAATAGATATAAGAAGAAGCAAGAAATATGGAAAACACAACTTAGTCAATGGAAATTAAGGATTAAAAAAATTAACAAACTACAATAAGTGAGAGTATTCTCTCCTATTAAAAATTTGGGCCAGGCCGGTTTCGTGTTCTCTTTCAACTGAAGAATGATATAATACTCTGCAGGAGTAAGGTGCATCATATACACATACCCTGCATGTAAATAGTATTGCAACTTGGGTCAACCTCAACCCAAGTGGGTCAGGTTAGGTTTGGAAAACTTCCAACCCAATTTGAAATCAGGTTGGGTTCAGGTTGAGCAAATTCACCTCTGGTTGAGTTGGGCACCCACAGGATGGAAATCAGGTTGTGGGTTGGGTCCTTTTGAGGTTAGGTTGGGCTGGGTTGACCCAACTCGCCCGAGTTGCAGACCCATATGTAAATCCACCCAGCAAATCAAACTTACACTCCAGCCGTTGATTGAGTCACAGAGACTTGTCGCTAGCATCAGATGACCCTAATTTTTGTCTAATCAATGGGTCAAATATGAGGGGTGGACGGTCAATATAGGATAGATGATGTGGGGGTGATGCAAATGTGGGCCATCAGCTTCTACTACAGTTGCTCCTTTGAATCCGTCCCTAGGGAGGAACGCGTGCCACGTCAGATTGGCAGTTGGGGTTGTGGATTTTACATGCTCCAAAAATATTATTAGGTGGACTATCAAAGCTGAAGGAAAATGACCAAACTGTCCATCCTGTTCTCAGTTGGGGGGTTAGACACAGTCACGTTGAAGGGGTCGGCCACGTGGGAGAAATATTTATCTTACCTTTCTTGTACAAGTAACTTACTGTTTGGCCAGTCAGGCAAAACTCTCTCTTATTTGATACTCTGGCAGCATACCACACTTGATATGCAGGCACTTAGAAATTGTACACCTGAAATTATTAACTAATCCCACAAAATTATGGGAACATCTTTGACTAAGTTACCGTACAAAACCCAAACTTGTTAACAATTCTAACTTGTGTTGTGTACTTGTTTTTTGAAATAAGACCACTGGATATTTTCATTTCTAACCGTCCAATAAATGTCCACCCATCTGAAAGTTACATAACCCAAAGAAGAAGCTTTTAGTTCATGATAAATCTAAATGGCAGCCAGACTTTTACCATTTTATGCAGTTTTTTGGTAATTTCGAAGTGCCATTGTATCATCCATCAGACAGTGCCAGAGTATCAAAGTATATGTCCTTTGGTATTTATGGCCTGAAAGGAACCCTTCCACATCCTTATTTTTCAAGGGGAATGATCCGAACATTCCAACTAATTTTGGAGCAACTTCTTGTCAATGGAACCAACCAGCTAAAACTCAGTACAGCTGAAATGACTAGTGCACCAATCATGTTACTATAGAGTTGTAATTTACTAGTTATTCCCTTGCTCGTCAAATCTAGAAAGAAAATAAAAAAATAAAAAATAAAAAAAAGAGGGGCCACCATGATGTGTGAGTGCCATCCAAACCATCCATTAGATGCCGCGATCCCCAATGTTAGACCAACATTCCAAAATCCAGCCTAATATATAGCTCAGTTGGGCCACAACCAAAGGAAAATATTGGGGACACTAGGGAGGGGGACGTTGACCAAAGAAACTTCAAGATAAAGCTTGAGCCCCACCATGTTGTTTACATGTCATCCAATCCATTCATCAAGTGCACACCCCAGCAGGATAAAGGGTCAAACCAAAACTCAAGCAATTCCAAAATTTAGGTGGGCCACAACAAGCAAATATATAGGTTTTAGGCGTGATTGTACGCTGCTCCTGGTCTGTTCCACCTGAGTATTTGATAGGTATGATTCTTGGGATTCATGGTGCTCTAAAGGAGTTGCAACAGATGCACGATTTGGATTCCACATAAATATAAAGGGTGGGCCCCACATAGCTCAAACGTTTACAATTAACATACTTAGGAGCAATTGTGATAGTTTCCTATTTTTAAAATTTATTTGTATGCATGTGTACCATGCCAACATGGTAGGTGATTCTCACAAAAATTGTAATTTTAGGTGAAGTTTCGTTGTGCAATTATCATAAATACTATGTGTTTTGAGTTTCAAATAATATTGGAAAATTCTGAAATTGAAAGTTGGTTGCAAATGGTATTCCAGCTATTGGCCCAATGCTTCGCAAAACATCAATTTGATCATCATGTCTGGTTGATAGTTCCAATATGAAATGGGATTTGGTTTGTCTTTTTTATTTTATTTTACATTTTTCACTTAAGACAGCGATGCACATGTTTTATAGGAACATGAGATTCATCCTAACCATTCGATCAATGGTCAATAAAATGAATGGCTAAAATGAATTATACCAGAGAACAATCGATCATTTATCGGGACTTCCAGTCGTGCAATACAGACCTTTGATTACCTCTCAAGAATCACTTTGTTCCAATGATTCTAACCAACAAAAGGCTAGGAAATAGACAGCATAGATTGCTTATATTGGAGATGGTCATGTCGCCAATCTCGACCGTCCATCATGTGGACCCCACATTTGACTGACAATAGATATCAAGAAACAACGTGATCGTCTAATTTTGATCATCCGACCAATAGCTAGGAAAATGGACAAACATTATGTACGCCCCCCATTCGATCTAGACCATCCTTCATGTACGCTCCCCATTTGATTAACCATAAGCTCTCAAGGGTCGATATGATCACAAGTGATTTTAACCATCCAATCAATAGCCAGAAGAAAAGAGAGTTCATAACAATTATACTCAAAAGATATGGTTAATGATCCGGACCATCAATCGTGTAAGTCCAACCTTAGGTTGACTATGGGTCTGAATAATCATTTTGATCAAGTGACTCTAACCATTAGATCAATGGCCAGGGAAATTGATGGTCTAAAATGATTGTCCCAAAAAGGTAATCATTGAAATGGGCCTTCTATCATGTAGGTGACACATTTGATTAACAGTAAGTACCAAGAACAACTTTGGTTGGGTGATTCACCAAGAAAATGGACTGTCCAAATTCATTATGCTAAAACATGAGGTCCATGGCTGTGGATTTTTGGAACCCTAACTCTAAAACTTCTTCTCTTTAGGAACTCAGAGATCCTGATACTTTATATTTTTTGGGGAAAAAAAACCCTTTGGAGTCAAATTCTACAGCTCTTACAAAAGAAGTTCCCAAAATTTTTCTCTTTAGTTCTCAATCTGACAGCTTGACGACTAAGTTCTCCTTTGGAAGGCTTTCTATGACGCTATTGGGAGCATATAGGTCTTCTTGGTTGTCACATTTGAAAGTGGTTGTGGGGATTTTAGATTTTCTGAGATTCTCTAATAAAGGAACTTTGTAAACCTATGGTCATGGAATCACATATCATCAAAGGTAAGCCCCTTTCAAGCTTTTAAGATGGTGCCATGATTTCGATCCGAACAAGGAATTTGGTTTAGCAACAGTGTAGATTTCATTTCCACTACTGTCTTCAATCTATTAGTGAATTGTTACATGCAATCGCAATTCACAGGTCGCCTTGGGAGAGTATTGAAGATCTGTACTTCAACGTAATGCAGAACAAGGCCAAGTGTGGTTAAGGTTGTGTTCAACTAGATCTTGCCAAATAGAGTATGAGAAGTTTTGGATTGGGACTGGATAGGAAGAGAGATGGCAGCAGATTTTATATGAAACCATTCCAAAATACTGTCTGACTTGTTATTGGCAAGGTCGCAATACGACGGGCTAGGATGCAGGATTTAATCCAAATAGGGATTCAATGATTCAAACCATGGATGGAGAAAACATTTTATGGGAAGGAATCATAATGGCCTGTTTGGATTGGTGGAAACTAAAATGTAGATGAGGAAAGGAAAGGTCACATTTGAGGAGAACTATAGAAAAGAATCATTACAAAACTTCTTTTGTTTTAACATACATGATTTTAATGAAAATGTGGTATTGTCAATGGCCAAAAAGTGAGAGTTGTCTCTCAAAAGAGTTGAAATATGAAGATCTTAGGTTTTAGGGAGGAAAAGGAAATGACCCTTTTCGAAGGAAATGAAAACCTATTTCCTCATTGCAAATGTGGAGAACCAGAGAACCATCATATCAGAGGAAGTCAATTTTCTTCACTCATTGGATCCTGTTTTCCACCACCCTAAGGGTCACATGGCTCTTAATGATGAGTATAATGGCGAGAGATAAAGAATGAATCAAGACCAAGAACATTAAGCAACGATGACACCCTTATTAAATTGCAAGACCAATCCAATGGTCACTTGAAATGGAAGAGATAGGGTTGCGCAAAATTGATGTTTTGGAAAGTCTGTAGTTGCCTGGCATTGAAGAAAGCCCATCGCCATTGATCATTAAACTTACAGTAAATATGATTAATGATCCCAAGGATTCTCCTATTACTTAGAAAGCAGCTTCGGTGGGTAGAAAGGGTATCAGTAAAAGAGTGTCAGGTTCTCTCTCTCTCTCTCTCTCTCTCTCTCTCTCTCTCTCAGTAAAAGAGTGTCAGGTGCTCTCTCTCTCTCTCTCTCTCTCTCTCTCTCTCTCTCTCTCTCTCTCTCTCTCTCTATATATATATATATATATATATATATATATATATATGAGAAATGCTCACACAATAGTTAGACATTTCAAATTTATTCAACTACCTGTACACTAAATAGTGGGGGAGGAGGGGGGACTCTCTATGTACATGCAATGCCATCTCATGAGAGACTACGTAACATCAAGTCCTAAATAGTACATAGGTACAATGGGAAGATGTGTTAAAGATCCGGCTTGTTCATCAAATAGGGCCCACAAGTTGGATGTTATCTTCCAAAATTAGTAAATTGTCGTAAATTGTCATCATCACTGGAGCCACACATGCAAGTTGGATATGCACTATTGGAATGTATTTGTAACAATCAACTTTCTTGTAGAAGAATATCTTACTACTTGATTAGAGAAAAATAATGTTTTTATGCCTTTCACATACTTACAAGGTACCCCACCTAATCAACGGACTAGATTTTTACAAATGTGGTGCATCACTCAAATACATCACACATGTACAACTTCTCTCTCATTAGCCCCTTTTCAAACAAGCCTCCTCTCTCTCTCTCTCTCTCTCTCTCTCTCTCTCTCTCTCTCTCTCTCTCCATTTAATACTCTCTCTCTCTCTCTCCATCACTTCATTTAAGACACTCTCTTTTTCTCTCTTCATTTAATACTCTCTCTACCCCGGTTACAATTTTCCTAGAGCTTCATCTCTCCCTAACTAGCCCACCCTTGATTTTTTATGGGCCCCATTGTGATGTGTATGTGAGATCCACTCCGACCATTAGATGTGTAATCCCATGCTAGGCCTAAAGCCAAAAAATCATGATGACTCGTGATTCAGGTAGGCTGCACTAAGGGCCTGTTTGGGCAGCCGTATTATATAGCATTAGGTGGTATGGTATAGCATTGGGTCATGGTTACTCTCTTTTTCTCTCTTCATTTAATACTCTCTCTAACCCGGTTACATTTTTCCTACGAGCTTCATCTCTCCCTAACTAGCCCACCCTTGATTTTTATGGGCCCCATTGTATGAGAGATCCACTCCAACCATTAGATGTGTAATCCCATGCTGGGCCCAAAGCCAAAAAAATCATGATGACTTGTGATTCAGGTAGGCCGCACTCAGGGCCTGTTTGGGCAGCCGTATTAGATAGCATTAGGTTGTATGGTATAGCATTGGGTCCTGTGCCAATTTCATCCGATGTTTGATAATACAAGAAAGGTTTGGATTAATCCAGTATCATGCATTCCAATGCCAAGGGTGGATTTTGGTGGATTTCTGGTGGATCCCAGTATCCGCTACAGTTGTGGGCCCCACATTGATGCGTGTGTTTTATCAACATTATCCATTTATATGTGCCTTTTACACTTTCCATTCAATGTGCACATGCGCACAGGTATGGCCCACCAAACGCAGAATTCACGTAATACATTGTATTTGGTAAGAAAAGCATTTGATCCCAAATGTAGAAAAGGATGATGTTAATCCCTTCTACTACCATGGTATTGCCAGACATGCAATTAATTAGCAATAAATGATGTTGGTCCCATCTAATACCATTTCATCCCTTGAGATACGGCTGTCCAAACAAGCCTTAAGGGAAACAATTGTGAGAGAGACATCCACCCTTGATTTTTATAAGGTCCATTGTGATGAGTATGTAAAATCCACTCCAACCATTAGATGCCACACCAAAAGCTAGGTGTGGGGCTCAAAAGTAACGCCCATACGTTATTCAAGTGGGCCACACCAAGGAAAACAATTTGGAGGGTGAGCTTTTCCTTGTACACTGTTTTCAATCGTGTGGTCCACCTAAGCCACGGATGGGGTATACTATCTCTCTCTCTCTATCATGTCATTTAAGATGCTCTCTTTTTCTCTCTTCATGTAATACTCTCTCTACCCTGATTACATTTTTCCTACAAGCTTCATCTCTCCCTAACTAGCCCACCCTTGATTTTTTAGGGGGCCCACTGTGATGTGTATGTGAGATCCACTCCGACCATTAGATGTATAATCCCATCTAGGCCTAAAGCCAAAAAATGATGATGACTTATGATTCAAGTAGGCCACACTAAGATAAACAATTGGGAGAGTGACATCCACCCTTGATTTTTACTAGGCCCATTGTGATGAGTACGTAAAATCCACTCCAACCCGGCATGACAAGATAGGTCCGAGATCCAATCCATCTGTTAGAATGGCAACATTATATGGATACCCTAGCCCAAGAATTAGGTTGTTCCACTAGTCAAATAGGCCACAATCTGCAAAACAAATGTACCGTTCTTAAAAAAACTTGGCTAAAGTTTTCTTACCCATCCACATGTTGCCAATATTAGGGCCCACATGCTGAGTGGACCGGATTTATTTTTAGGAAAACATTTATAAGGGCGCACCAGCCTGATGGATGGATTGGATCTCGCACCGATGAGCAATGCTGCCATGTGTGGAGTGTAAATGAGCTTTATTGCACATGTGTGTGCGCTTAGCAAAGCTCTGTATGTATATATGTGTGTATATGTCAAGATGAAGGATCATCTTGATGTGATGAATAGGGAAGAAATTTTCAAATATTTCAAGAAAGTGGGGGAGGATCTAGGGAAAAAGTTCAATTGGTGATTGAAACAACAACCAAAGAAACCATGCACATAATGCCTGATGAAAGAAAATCTTCTGATCCAAGTTTGTTGGAGAGGATCAAATGTTCCAATAGATAACAATGATTTTCATTCAAGAGAACTATTAGCAGATGATTCTAAAAGTGTTGGTAAAGGTACTTTGATTGGAATACCAATAGGCAATGCAGAAGCTAATTTGAAGTTCGTTAAAGAAGGTGACTTGGTTCCAGTATCGAAGTCAGAAGAATCCCGTCACTCCTGAAGGTGTGGATCATGTGGCTAAATCCAAAACAGGTTCAACTCTTGATCACAATCATTTGTTTTTATGATGAACAGTCCATTTTAGTCTGAGACTTAAAGAATTGATCTGGATGCATTCATTACTTAGCTTTTTATCACAATTCCGGAACTGTAGTAGTTAGGGTATGTTTGTAGAAGAATAAACATGCATAGGGTTTTGCTAATGTAGAAATGAATGCTAAAATTCACGTCTTCTGGAAGGACTCGATTTATGTGAAAGTTAATGATTCATGTCAGCTTTAAACTATGGAAGCCAAGCACACGAATGATGATGTGTGTTTTTCCTCACTAGTTTATATGCTAAGTGCAATATTACTGATGGGCTTCATGTCATGAGCTATGATCCTTTTTCCACAGTTTTGTCAAAATTGTGATTTGCGAGAAGTGAATTCAATGTTATTTTAAATGCTAGTGAGAAGCTGGGGCTGGCAGAGATGACTAGCAGGTGCTGCAGAAATCACCGGCAGATATGATCCAAGGGTCGGGATGCACTCTTTTTTTTTTTTTGGAAAGGTATTTTATTAGAAAAGAAGCCAAAGAAAGGCTTCTAAAGCAAAATACGTAGCTAAGAATCAGAGAAAGAAGAAAAGTAACACTCATCAAAAGCCTTTAAGCTTGAACACATTCCGTTACATCTAACTTTGCCCTTCTAAAGGCCTCTGACGCCGTCCCACTTCAGTTCTAGAAGCACCAATTATTCCTTTCCCTCCAAAAGACACAAATGCCTACTGACATGGCTAACCTCCAAAGCACCCCAGGAGGGTCAGGGTGCATGGAGATGAGGCTGGAGAAAACAGCCAACTGATTGGTTCTGAGTGATTTGATGTGGGAAAAGATGATGTGAAGGGATGACTATGGCGGATGGTATTGAGGAGAGACAGAAGATGGATGATTAGGATCAACACAAGATTATGGCTCTGATACCATGTTATTATAGGGGCTGCATCATTGTCAATGTTGTGTAACCTTCATTGATATGTGGAATTGTATTTATACAACATAGAAGTTACCTATGTACCACTAAATATATATAGCCATATGCATATCTTGAACATAATCTAATCCTATCTACAAGATGCTAACAAATGATTATGCTTATCTACTAATTCTTGTGGTTTTATCTTTCATTATAATGTTTCGGAGCAACCATCTATGTTAAACTTGGAAACATCTCTAGCACCCCGAACCCACCACCTTCAAAATCCAAAACAACCATCTCCCAACCAAGATCCACATATGCTATCGCCAGCGATAAAGAGCGATAAGAGCAGTCAGCCCTCTTTAACTTTTCTTTCTCTATTGGTTTGCTTTGATGCTACATGAGTGTACTGAACTATCTGTGCACGTCCCACTGCCGCTATCATGTGCAAGAAGTACTTGTTATCTCTGTTGTCATCTCTGACACTCTATGCTAGTCGTCGTAGAATATGTTGGTTCCGTTTCTAGTTGCTCATCTTCCATCACCACCTTGCCAGAACTCGCCTTTCCTCTTGTTTGGTGAAAGGATCTGACCCCCATTATCGTTTGAGAGAAGGAGACGGCTCCTTTTTAGTACTTCAAACCCTATTTGGGTACTAACTACTGATGGCTCTTTTTCCCAGTCTAATAACGAAACTTAACGCTGATGGATGTTCCAACAGAAAACCGATGGGAGATTGGAGTAACCTGGTTATCGAGTCGATGAGATCTCGACACCTGAATCGCAAAAGAAATGGACAGGAGTACACCTACAAGAATAGTTGAGTAAAGAGGGAGAAATACCTTTGTCGATATCAAACTCCTTACAAAGTTGATATCAAGCTCCTTACAATACATCAAAAAGATTGATTTCAAATCAGTCTAATTGATTCAAATCAATCTAATCTACTTAAGATGTCAACAAGCCTAAAAATAGTAAAAACAAATCTAGGAAATAATCCTCAAAATCTTCAAATTAGCCTCCATATCTCCAATCACACCCCCCCTTTATCTTCAATCACATCTTTAAATCAACCCCCAGATATTTAATCACATCCCCTCATATCTTTCATAAATAATAAATTTTAATTCTTGATATCTAGATCCTAAATTTATCAATAAACAGTCCAAAATCAGCATATGTTGGGCTCTATGGAGGGCCGTGGGCCTACATGTTGGGCCTTATGGCGGGCCATGGGCTTGGAGATTCAAGAAACCCTAAAAAATTGAGAAAATAAGGGGGAAAAAGCAGAAGAAAATAGAGAAAAAGGGAGAAAATGGGAGAGGAAATTGGGTGGGGGGGGGGGGGGGGGGGGGGGGGGCAGTGGTTGGTCTAACCTATTTATATAGAATGAAGGGAATTACAATAGTGCCACTAGGGTGGTAAAAAGATCAAAATACCCCTCACAAGCAAAATATAGAAGCACATAGACATTAATCATGCCCAACTTGCTAATAATACGATAAAGAGAGTCTCGACCAAGAGACTTAGTGAAGACATCAGGCCAATTGCTCCCATGAGCAAACAAGTGGTGCCTCAATCTCCTAATTAGCTATCTTCTCCTGTATAAAATAACAATCAGCCTCAATATGCTAAGAACGCATGAAATACCTGAGCAATGTGAATAGTGGTTTGATTGTAACAGTGTAATGGAACAGGGACCAAAAGAATGATAGCCAAGCTCTTGCAATAGTGTCCAACGCCAAATGAGCTCAAAAGTCGCATGAGTAATTACCCTATAGTCAGCCTCTATAGTGAACCAAGCAACAACTAATTGCTTCTTATTTTTTAAGTGACAAGATTCTCACCCACAAAAGTAAAATACCCAAATATAGAAAGCCGATCAAGAATGCTACCAACACCATCAACATCAAAGTAACCAGAAATTTGAAGGTGATCTTGCCCCTAAAATTGTAAACCCATGCTAGGAGCCACTTTCAGATAACAAAGAATCCGATAAACTACAATAAGATGGGCAGTACAAGGAGCATATATAAATTGGCTGACAACACACACAACATAAAAAAAGATCAGGCCACGTAATAGTCAAATAGATGAGTCGGTCAACTAAACGATGATACAAACTAGGATAAAAAAGAAGATTCATCATTAAACTGACTTTCTAATTAGCATCCATAAGTGTAACTATAGATCTACACCCAAGTATCCTAGTAATTGATGATAGGTCAAGGGCATATTTCCGTTGGGAGGGAATAATCCCATACTTGGACCAAGCAATCTCAATCCTTAAAAAAAAAATGAAGAATGCAATTTTTTTTAATCTCAAACCGTGTCTAGAGAAATGATTTGAGATCAATAGTACCCACGACATCATCATTGGACAACATAATATCGTTAACATAAACAATCAAAATCATAATACCAGTTGAACAACAATAGACAAAAAAGGAATGATTGGCATGGTTGCGGACAAATAAAAAATTCAAAAGAGTTTGGCTAAATTTGTCAAACCAAGCCCGATGAAGCTACTTAGAGCCATAGATGGACTTTTTTAGGCAAAGAACCAATGATGATATAGAGGCTGCAATGGACCTAAAAAATGGAGAAAGATAGTAGAAGGAAATAAAATTTTCAATAGGATGCAAGGTACATAAATGTGTAGGCTTATACAAAGCAATAAGAAGGTGATCGGGAGAATGAGAGATAATACTTGAACCACTAGTGGAAGCAGATAGAATGATGGAGGACTAATTAGTGAAGGGTTTCTTCCGACACTTGTACACATAAAGAGGCTCAGCAAACCTAGAAGAAGTGAGAACCTCATCAAAGAAAGGAACCGGAAGGGGTACAGAGTTACATAGTAGAAGCTCCCCCTGACTAATAAGAGGGTCATCCAGTGAATGCCCTTTTGGAGAGAAATAAGAGATTCTCAAAGAAAGTGACACCAGCTGACACATCTCTTACAAGTTAAAGGATTATAACATTTATACCCCCTTTGGGAATGAGAATAACTCAAGAAGATGCACTTTACTGATTTTGGACTCAACTTATCATTACTACCATTAAGAATATGAACAAACCATGTACACCCAAAGACCTTAGGAGGTAACGAAAAAGCTTTGTGATAAGGATGTAAGATTTCAAAGGAGGACTTATTCAATAATATTATAGATGGTATTCTATCAATGAGAAAGGTAGTGGTAAGTAATGCATAATCCCAAAAACATCTAGGAACATTCATACCAAGAAAGAGAGCATTTGTAACCTCAAGAAGATGACGATTTCTCCTCTCAACAACATCATTTCGTTGGGGGTCCTTGGACATTAAGTCCAAGACAAAATACAATGGTCCTGCAAAAAAGACAAGAAGGCTTTTGACAAATATTCACCATCATTGTACGAACGAACAATTTTAATTGGACATTGAAATTGAGTGGTGACTTCATAATAAAAAGCCTTGAACATATCTAATGCATCATTCTTAAATTTCATAAGATAAATCAATGTCATCCTAAAATGGTCATCAATTAGAAGAAGAAGAAAAAAATTATAACAAGGAGTAGAATTCACATGTGCAGGACCTCAAATATCAGAACGAACCAACTCAAAAGGCCTAGATTTCCTCTTAGATGAACTAGGGGAAAACTAAGTCTGATGATGTTTAGAAACTCACAAGTATCACAACGTAAAGGTTGAGTAATAAAAATATAAGGAAAGCTATGCTTCAAC
The DNA here is from genome assembly GCA_003013855.2 of Liriodendron chinense. NCBI lineage: Eukaryota > Viridiplantae > Streptophyta > Magnoliopsida > Magnoliales > Magnoliaceae > Liriodendron > Liriodendron chinense. The sequence goes on along the minus strand of ML058415.1, from coordinate 1,521,873 downwards.
CTAGATAATGATGGATGCCTTAAACGACAATGACATCTGGACACAGACTCCCTATATAAAGAGAAAATACTAGTAGTCCTAGTAGTGGCACCATCCAGAAAATAAATCCCTCAATGCTCATGGCCCCCACCAATCATCTGCTTCGTCTGGAGGCCCTGAAATACACAATGAGAAGGAAAAAAGGTTACAAAACAATTTAAGGACTTCATAAGAGAGCTACCAGACAATAGATTAAGTAGAAGGCTATGTGCATGTAGAATAGAAGATAAGTGCATAGTGGGAGAAGGAATGATGGAACTAAGGAATGATGGAACTAGTTTAGAAATAAGAGATCGGTTGCCATCAGCCACTAACAAAATGTGGCTAGGTAGAAGGTTGATAAAATTTGAAAAGATGGAACTTACCAGTCATATGAGAAGTAGCTCCAGAATGAATGATTAGGAGGAAAGACGAGAAGATACATGGAGTGTGGTACCTAACTAGGCTACAGTAGCTTTAGAAATAGTTGTATCTTGAACATGAAGCTGCATTAAGGTATCAAATGCCTCTCAGGATAAAATAACAAAATCACCTAAGGTAGGCATCACTTAGGGCACTGCAAGAGTGGCCTCTAATTCCGGAGGAAAGACGAGAAGATACATGGAGTGTGGTACCTGACTAGGCTATAGTAGCTTTAGAAATAGTTGTATCTTGAACATGAAGTTGCATTAAGGCATCATATGCCTCTCGGGATAGAATAAAAAAATCACCTAAGGTAGGCATCACCTAGGGCACTGCAAAAATGGCCTATGCAGGCTAAAAAATCCCAGAGTCAGAAGCAACGCTAGTTTGATAGGCTCATGGCCATGAAGGGCGACCAATAACATCCCAACACATGTCAACAGTATGGTTCGTGCTACCATAGTGTGGAGACAGGAGTAAATCCATCACAACCAAGACTACCATGGGCACCACTACCACGGCAACCTTTGTCAGTATTGTGGCCCTTGCCTCGACCACCACATCCAAAATCACGGCCACTGCCATGAGCTCCCTAACCAAAGACTCTAGGGCCAAGACTATAAGGTCAACCCCAACAGTGCAAGTAGATCTATCATAAGCTATAGGAGCAATAGAAGATGAAGTAGCAACCCTTTGAAACAAGAGCATAGACAACAATAAGAGATGGGAAGGACTTCATAAAAATAATTTAATCACGAACACCTTGACACTCAAAATTAAGCCCAAAAAGAAATTGCATACTACTAGTTTTTTCCCGTTTTGCCAGATGAGATCATAATCCTGAGTGCAATGAGACAGAAGAGGTGGTAACGGTCTACTCAGTCCGGCATACCCTGTAGTACAGGGAAATATTCCTTCAAACTTCTGGAATCATGTTGGAATTTACAAATATTTGAAATCGACTTATACACCCGGGATATGTTACAAGCCTCTGAATACATGTCACGAATAGTATCCCATATCTTCTTGGCTGATACTAGAAACATAACGGAGTTGCTCATAGAAGGCTCCATATTGTTGAGCAACCAAGTCATAACTTGATAGTTCTCCTTAGTCCAGGTCTTAAAATTCTCATCCTTAGGATCAAGAGCTACATCCAAACTATAGGTTAGTCTTTTTCTACCTCCCCAAAACAACTTAACTGATTGAGTCCATTGTAAGTAATTATTACTATTAAACTTTACACGTGTGATCAACAATGTATGTGAATCCGAAGAGCCCATTATAGGTCCTAAAGAGAGTTCGTCTTCCATATTAACACCCCCACTGTAAGCTAATCACACATAACACCCTGTTGGTACCAAAAAACAGTCCACAAGTCACTGTTGGAGCACAAAAGAGACCACACAAGTTCTGCACATGCACCACAATCACGATGCATCATCTTCCACCTCAAAACAGTCCCAAATCACCAAATATGTGAACCCTCACACCACACATACAGTCCACATAGCAATAAAATGATGCAATGATACTCAAAAATGCATCAATTAGGGCTAAAGGGGGTCAACCGGTGCTCAACAACATGGACATACACAGATCGCATGGTGTACAGATCAAAAATGGAGGAAAACGTCAAAAACTACAGTTGATCCTTCACAAACAGATATCGATCTTCATAAAATCTCCAATACAACTCCAGATCACTGAAAAAAGGTCTGATAATATTCTCAAATAACAGCTGAATATAACCAAACAGTTGGTGTATGGAACAATTTGGGAAATCCCAAAAATGTGCAATCGATCTACAAAATCAGCTGAAACTCCACAAATCTCCATATTCGATGCAACAAAAGGCTATAGTTGACCAACCAAGGTAAAAGCGACCCACTCTGTGCTGGATTTATAGTGAAACATCAATTGATTTAGAAGAAATCTCAAAAAAACATGATTTGGACCATTTTCCATAAATGCAAAGATCGGCCCCAAACTTACCTCAAATAAGCCCAAACAATTCTACAAGAATCACCACAATTCATCTAAAATAGAGCTTGTTCAAATCATACCCTTGAGCTACATTGTCCGTATAGTTGTTGGCATCAACCGCACAGATGCTAACATCAGCAGGTCACTGTAGCAGCAATTAACTTAGAAAACTATAAAACTCGCCAACATTCGCAACTCACTGTAGCCTCCGAAGCTTTTCCACTTGATTAGTGAGATTGCCTACAGTATGCGTGAGTTGATCTACCCACTCTATGAATACGCAAATCAATTTGGTTACTTGCGCAAACTCTTCCTGTGTCATCCCCTTCGAAGCCATTAGGAGATGGTGTAGAATCGAAATTCCCAAAGATGACACACTTTGATACCAAAATGGCGCAATTCAAATATTGAGTCAATGAAATCTCAACCCGAATCGCAAAGAATGGACAAGAGTACACCCACATTAATACTTGAGTAAAGAGGGAGGAATAAATTTATTGATATCAAACTTCTTTTTACAATACTTGAGAAAAAGTCACACTTAATTTTTTTTGAAATCGGTACCCTCCTACACCACCACCCCTTTTATAGACCTTCAATGAATCTTTAATGAAAATCACCCCAATTATTAGATTGATCTGAATCAGCAGTCCAATTGATTCAAATTAATGTAATCTACCTAAGATGGCAACAAGCCTAATAATAGTAAAAGCAAATCTAGGAAATAATCCTGAAAATCTTCAATAACATCTTCAAATCAGCCCCCATATCTTCGATCACATCTTCAAATCAGCCCTCATATCTTCCATAAATAGTAAATTAAAGTTCTTCATATTTACACCATAAATGTATTAATGAACAGTCCAAAATCAGCATATATTGGGCCCTACGATGGGCCGCAAACCTACATTGTTGGGCCTTACGGTTGTCACAAGCCTACATCAAATATGGCGGTTGTTCCAGGAATTGCCTTGGTGATCTCATTTTTATGTTCCATAGCAACTATTGGATTGTTTCTAATATGATGGCAGAAGTACGAGCCACACTAGATGGCTTAAGATGTCTTAACCAGAGTATATAGCAAGTCAACGTGGAAAGTGGCTCTAAAAGTTGTGGTGGAAAGTTTGTTGTAGGGCTCCAATCCATCTTGGTCCTTTCAGTATTGGTGGAGAGAGCTTAATGGCATTTGAGTCAATCTATCATACAGGTGTGCCATGTCTATTGAGTATGCAATGATTGTGCCAAGCAACTGGTTGTTCTAGGAAAATGGGCAGGTCCAAAATAAATGTAATGAAGAAGGTATGGTTATTTATCCAAAACGTCAATCATGTAGGTGCTACCTTCAAATAACCATAGCTCTCAAGAAACACATAAATTGGGCGATTCTAACCACTCAATCAATGACAAGAAAATAGACATTCTCACGTTCCCGACTATTGGTGCTGTCCACCTTCCTTCAAAAAAAAAAATGAACATTCCAAACCGATTGTATTAAAAGTCTTAATAATCGACTTGGACCATATATCCAAGGTATTTCGTAATAGTAATGGTGGCCATAATGGTCATTGTCGTTACTATTACGATACGGGTTGTAACGACCGCTATATATATATATATATATATATATATATATATATATATATATATATATATATATATATATATATATATATATATTGAAATGCTCACCTGCGGACCAGTTCTCACGGGAACTCGTGAGAACTTGATGAAGCACCCCATGAAACCCCTAGGGCCCAAACTTTTACGCTAATCCAAAACTTTAGTTGGCCATGGAAAAAGGAAACAGCTTCCTCCCTTGATTCGCCTCTCTTTGCTACGGCCCACCAAAGTTTTGGATCAGGTTGAAAGTTGGGCCCTAGGGCTTTAATGGGGTGTGGCATCACATGGACCGTTCGGATTTTGGGCCCGTGACACAAGTGCAAAGGTGCGCAGGTGCAGGTGAGCATGACTCTCTCTCTCTCTCTCTCTCTCTCTCTCTCTCTCTCTCTCTCTCTCTCTCTCTCTGTGTGTGTGTGTGTGTGTGTGTGTGTGTGTGTGTGTGTGTGTCTCGGCCCCATTACAAGTCAATTTTTCCCTAACGGCTGCTATGACCCCGTAATGCATAACGGATGCTACTGTCACAGTTATGTAACACCCTTTAACGGCACAACATGCATATATCATATAGGGCCCAATCTTGATTGACCATGACTATCAAGAATCACTTGGATTAGGTGATTGTCACCATCCAATCAATGGCTAGGTAAATGGATGGTACATATTAAGTGATATCCCCAATGTTGCTTCTGACGCCCACCTTCTCATGATACTCCTTAGCTCATAGCGCAATCAAATAAGCCTCATCAATGTTATTCGGCTTCACCACCACCATTTCCCTCTAGATATCCCATTTTTAATCCATTGCAATATCAAGAAAACCATTGCAATGCTATCTCAAGTATCTCAAATCAAACCATTAAACCATAGTATTCTATATATTTTCCTCAATAGTCATATTAGCTTGCCATAGAGAAAGTAGATCGCGAAATGTGAGTCTCGTAGTCCAACAAGAATCGTCTTTTCAGCCTGGCCTTCATGTCAGCCCAAGTTGAAATGGGGGGAAAATCCATTAGCAGACACCCACCAATTCGATGTGGTCGGCACTAGCTTGGGATCATCATTCATTAGTCATCTAACAATACTTAAAATAAATTTCCAATATTGTGCCCATTCATGGAAAATGTGTGGATCAAGATTGCCAGCATAATCGTCAACTTCAACTTTCGTGTTTTGCACGAGGAAGTTGGGCATAATCGAGATAATCATGAGAAGAAGCCATGTGCGCCCGTGGCCCATGTTGAGGGTACCAAGACTACCAATACCCCCAACCGGTCTTATATTCGTGTTAATAATTGGCATCATCTCTACCCAGTGTTTGAAACCCAGTTGCATGGGCAAGCGATTCCCTGACCACAAATATTCTTCAATATTTCCCATAGGTACTTGAGGGTCAACTTTATTTCTCCAACAGTTTTCTTCTAGGGCAGACAACCTACCATTCATCTCATTCACCTGTTAACCAAATTATAAAAAATTGTTTTACTAATTGTTGCATCTCACATAACATCACTCTAGTTCTCACCAATCATTTGAGTATTGTAAGAAGTACTGCTTCGGGCGGGCATTAACTAATTGGTACCGAGTGTGGTGGGGGAAGTGGGCCAAGTGGCAGGAAAAGAGAGATTTATAGGACCTAGTTCAATTTTATATATATATATATATATAACAAACAAAGACAGAAAGAAAGAGAAGATTTATAGGACCTAGTCATTGGGATTTTTGGGTGTACTGTCTATGGAATTATTTGGACAGTTTTAGATGTTTCTTGGAACTTAAGTAGGGCTAGAAACAAGGCTGATACGGGACAGATGTAAGCAATAGCTGGGTATGGATTTTGAGGACTGGGATTGGGAGATTAGAAGATTGTAAGGGTATACAAAGTAGCCTAAATGATCACCCCAGTTCCTCCACCCCTTTCACTAACCCGAACAAGTTTTTTAGGACAATATTTCCTGGCAATATTAAAGGATTCGTCCACCTATGGGTTTCATCTAACTAAATTTTGACAGGTGATGCAACCTAGCAATCTGCAAGGCTATAAGGCAGTTGGTATCCTTCATCATGATGATGTACCTCTAGTTACTTTTCATTGTCCTGTCAGAGGACCAAGAGATCAGGCTGAAGCCACAGCCATGCTCATTGGAGTATATATCTCACAAAGTCACATTGAATATAGGCACAGGTAGGCCTATCATTAGGGCATCTCGATGGCTAATTTAATATGATTCTTTCTTCTAATGAAAAAGGAAAACCAAAGAAGAAGAAGAAGAAGAAGAAGGAGAAGAACATAGTGCCCACGAGCACAATCACCTGAAGGATGTTATACCTACATGAATCAATCAAAGAGCACCCTTTATTTTCTCATGCATGCATGTAGCATTTCTTACATGAGATCGGTCCCATGAGATCGGTCCCATGCATGTAGCATTGTAAGTGTATGGGAACCTTACAATGCGTCTAGTTGCCACGTGGACAGTCCATATGGTCAATGGCATGCAAATATGGAAGGACCATCCAAGATAAGGATGTTTATACAAGATAGATTCAGCTAAGGATGTTTAGACCATCCAATTGTTGTGATTTCTGCACATAGCAGCAGAAGAAGGGTGGATTGGAACTAACAGACAGTCCAGATAGGCGATGAGGATGTCAACAAATCCAAACGCAACTTTGTACATGGGAAGGTTTTCACACTTCCCCACTGCATCATTTCTATTTTTATATTCCTAGACAAGAATGAGAATATGAAAGGAAACTCTTATTGATTGCGGTGCATTGGTGTATCTGTTGGAAAGGAATGCTTGTTTTTTCGATAATAAGAACAGTTCTCCTTTGCAGGTCATCGGCATGGTTTATGCTTTTGTGAGAGACTGGTGTTTGTGACTTTTTTGGGTTTGGCTGTTGTATTCTATTTTTCCTGTTCTTGTTTTTCTGATTTCTTTGGCCTTTGGCCCTTAATAAGGCAGTATCTTTCAAAAAAAATGAGAATAGGAAAGTGTATGGCTCGAGCGAGGAGATAATTTCATTATCCCATTTCCCAAATGTCAATGACTTTCTATATTGTAAGAAAATGTTTATTTTTATGCATACAATGGGTTGGGAATGATACTTGGGTTCAAACCAATGGCTTGGGTGTTAGTGTTTACATGCAGGATCCTAGCTCCCGTACCTCCTCATCCATCATTGGCACTGGCAAGCTTTCTTCAAAGCATCAAAAACATTTTGTAAAGATACTTCCTCCACAAGCACGACCTTGTCCCTCGACCTTGAACCAGAACCTATTGATACTTGCCTTCTCTTCACACCGAGAACCTACACAAGAAATAAAAGATTGTTCAATCTGTGGAGGAATGAGTTGAATAAAGGCATTACCTTCTTTGTATAAAAACGAGGATGAGAAAAAGAGAGACGGCAAATTGTGAAATACAGGCTCATCCATATCATATATGACGATCAGGATGATGCTGGTGGCATCAATAGTTAGAGTAAACCCAGCACCTTATCATCCAATTTTGAAGCATTGATAAATCAAGAGCAAAACCTAGTTCTTTTCTTCTTCTTCTTTTTTTTGAAATGCAATCACAAAAAAATTTATTCATAAAGCGCGCCGAGATGGTGCAAAGGAAAACAACCCCACATTTACAGCCTAGAGCAGAACCCATTCCTTACAAGTCTAAAAAATGCATATTTACAGCAACAAACAGTCTTTAGTAGTGACTCGGAAACCCTGCAAATATAATCCAACAAGTTACCAACCCTTGGATCAAAGGTGACGCTTCCTAACAAAACCAACCCTTAATTGCTAAATAAATTCATTCCTAAGAAGCATCAGAAATGCTAATTAAAGTCTTGAAAAAACAATGTTTTAGTTCCTTATGGAACTCCCCGCATACAAACAAGAACCCAAAGAATCAAACTAGACCAAAACAAAGGATTCCCATCTCTTAAAAAATCTCTAAAAACATGCAGGGCCCATTATTGGGACCATAGGGTTTGGGAAAAAATTAATCTTTTGGGGCTCACATATTCATCACACACATCTTTTGGGACTTGTCAACCAATTTTTAATCCAAATTTGATAGTGACCACTCCTAAGTCAATTTTTGAAAATATTATAGCACCACCAAGATATTGTCTAACCTAGTAATCCAAAACGGACATTTCATTATCTTACTAATGCCCCATATAATGGTACATATGTGCCGTGTTGTACTATGCAATGTGCATATCATATGTATGATTAGTCATCCTCTGCCAATGCATCAAATGATAAAAGAGGTGAGCTAATAGCTATCAATGTAGGCTAATAGCTATCAATGTAGTCTGCTGTTTTTTTTTTTAAAACCCTTTATCCCACCGCATTCAATGCCAAAAGAGAAGATGCCAACCCCAAAAGAGATCCCTCCCTCCCTCCCTCCCTCCCTACTTCCTTCCCTCCATGTCTACAAGTGCCTCATGCTTGGCGGCTTGACTGGAAACTATCCCTTCAATAGACAGCCAACCATTTGATCCAACATACATGGCCCAAATTTTGAGAGGATCAGCCTGATTTTCACAAAAGATTATATTCATGATGGGGCAACCATTGCCACGGCTAGGATTTCCTATCCGTGCGACGTGTTGGAGGGAGAAAAGTTGCAGTGCAATAAAGTTACAGTTCTAAGGGCAGTACCTGTTCATTTACTGCTCAATACATTTCATTTGTCACCTCAATAATGCAAAAGATTATCTATGTAGTTATGTCAATAGGGGAGTGGTGATTTCTTCTCAAGGCCCTAAAGAAGCAAGGCAAAACTGGCTTTCCATCCATTGGCATTATCAATGGAAGGCGCAGTGTCCCTTGATTTCCATAATTAGTGTTTCTTCTCCTCTACTTTATCAAGAAAGGTTTGAGTTAGACTTAAACATAGGGGATTTAATTTCGAAACTTGGGTGGGTTAGGCCAGGTTGAGGATTAACCCGAGCCCAGCCCAACCTCAAGAGGATCTAACCCTCAACCCGACCCGAACGGAGGATGCCCAACACGAAGTAGTACTCTATACCCGACCCGACCCAAATACATGTGATCATTCCCAAGCTGACCTAAATGGACCGGAATTTGCTCAACCTGAACCCAACCCGATTATAACCGAACCCAAGGACCTGGACAACCGACTCGGGTTTTGTCAGTCTGGTTCGGGTGAAGTTGCAGCCCTAGGTTTTATCTTATCTAGAAGAGTTGAGATTGGATTTAGAGGAGGTAGAATGAAATGAAGAAAAAACATAAATTCTTAATGAAGAAGGATGGATAAGGGGAACGTATTAATCTCACAGAGCTAATGAAAAGGAGAAGGGCGGCATTAGCTTCTCCGTCCTTGGCGGGTGCGTCTATCTGCACTCCCAACGCCTCGTCGCTGATATCTGAATATTTCATCGTAATTCAAGTAAATCAATGCAATAAGGAAAGAAAAAGGGTTTGAAATAGAAGAAGAAGAAGAACCTGTGATGGCGGGAAGCTTGGAGCCGGGCTTGGCATGAACGGTAATGGCAACGGTGGAAGGAGGAAGGAAGCGAATGCAACAGGGGAACTTGTTTTCATTTGATGGAGAAGGAGAGGAGGAGACAGAATGCCCTTCCTTTGAATTCGATTTGTCTTTTCCTCTGCCCTTTGGAGGTCCCATCTTCCATTCAACTCTCTCTCTCTCTCTCTCTCTCTTTCTCTCTACTGCGATTTCCACCTCATTCCCATCTTTGCGACTTTTCAAAAGGAAACGCTTCCGTACTTCGCAGATTGCTTGCAACCGGGAGTTGCTGCAGTCCGTACTCGGACTCGGTAGTGATCCCTCCAATACCGAGATATCGGTACTGATCGGTGCTGTGGGCTCCGTCATGATGCATGTGTTTTATCCACTCCGTTCATCATTTTACCATATCATTCCAGGGTAGAGCCCAAAAAATGAGACTGATCTAAACCTCAGGTGGACCACACCACAGGAAACACTCGTGGCTCAAGGCCTGCCATTGAAAACTTCCCAGAGCCCACTTAAATATTTATTTCCGAAGGTCACAAAGATATATGGATGAAGGTAAAACACAAATATCAATAATATTTATTTCCGTCACAGAGATATGGATGAAGGTAAAACATAAATATCAATTTGATCCAAAACTTTTGGTATCCTTAGGAAGCATTTAATGGTGCACGTTGATATTAGGATTTGCCACATTTTTTGTCTCACGACTAAAAGAAGAAAGTGCTAGGTCCACATCTATTCCAGCACGGACTAATTCCTGCCTGTTACCAGAGGAATCGCTACCGAATCTGAATCACTGCAGGCGCACCAAAGGCCTACACCCAACCCGAGGTAGGCAGGCGCCCTGTGTGGAGAAGGCACTTGCAAGAGTGTAACAATCGTTAGTTGCTAACAGACGTGGGGTTGGGGTTCGGGGTCTCCGTCATTCTCTCATTCTAATTTGTTTTCTCCTCCCGGATTCTATGCCCTTTCTCGCGAGTCCCTCCATCATTCTCTCATTCTAATTTGTTTTCTCTTCTCCCGGATTCTATGCCCTTTCTCGCGAGTCCTCCCACTCTCGTAGTAGTCTCATCTTTCACGCCTAGAGAAGCCCTGTCTTTCTAATTCTCTCATGTCTACCACTCCTAGTGTCATTCCCATGGCCGCTTCTAATGTCACCCCCACTATCACTGCTAGATTAATAGTGAGACGATTGTCGAGAGAAGAGAGAGATATGAGTCTTTTGTTGTGGAAGGATGCACAAGTCATTGGATCCCGCGCTCCCTAACACAGAATTATGGAATATCTGAGTTGTGTGAAACAATTTCAAATATTTAAGATGAACAAACACAATTATCACACACTACATAACGATTTTTTTCCGTGAAAAACCCTCTAATGATAGAGGTAAAAACCACAAGACCTAGTTCAGTCAACAATTCCACTATGTAAGACGTATTGCACTGCGATCATGAGTTTATCTTAACACTCGGATCCAATATGTTCACCCCTGGGGCGGATTACAATCAAAGAGAAACGAAGAGATCTCACCACTGAAGATTGAAAAATCCTCAGAAATTGTCTTTAAAGGGGCTACAAACTTAAGCTAGCCACGTGGATGAAGTTCACGAAACTGGACTTCTTCTTCTCTCTCTTCAATATGGACTTCTTCTCTCTTTCTCCAAACTCTCTTTCTCTAGAACGTCTTAGGTTTACTATAATTCTGCAAACAAGTGTTTATATATCACTTAAGCCCGAATTAGAGAAAACGTGCTAAAATGATCAAATCATCGATTGATATCACTCGACCGCTCCTTCGATCGCACCGACGACCACATGTTTGGTTGCACGAAATTGCCCAAAAATGTCCAAAGAGTTCATTATGAATTTTTGAATTTTGTCGGTCGATTGACCAAGGTAGTCGATCATCGATAACCCTGTTAAAGCAAATATTTCCTCACTCCCGAGGAGGAAAACCCCGATCAAATCTTCCCCTTCCAACTTAGAAGAATGACTTCACTGTCTTCAAGCCCTCCAAGTTTCTATAAGCCTCAAACTTGCCCTTAGCTAATGCCTTGGTCATGTCTGACTCGTTGTCTTCAGTATAGATTTTCTCGGGCTATAACACCTTCTTCTTCAAAGTATCCCTTATCTAGTGATACCTAACTTCTTGCTTCAACTTGGAATGAAGACTTAGATTCTTACTCAAGCGTATCGCACTCTAGTTATCACAGTAAACTGCGTACTTGTCTTGCTTCGGGCTAAGTTCCTTTAGGAGCCTCTTCATCTAAAGTATCTCATTATATGCTTCTGTAACTATGATGTACTCGGCCTCTGTCGTAAACAACGTTACACACTTTTATATCTTGCTATGCCATGACGCAACCCCCCTGCAAACGTAAAGACGTACCCCAATGTTAATTTTTATGAGTCTATGTCAATTGCTATATCTGCATTTATATACCCTTCTAACACAGATTTCCCTTCACCAAAGCATGAGTTCAACTTTGATGAGCCTCTCAGATAACGTAGTATCAATTTCACTATTGTTCAGTGTTCTTTGTCAAGATTGGCAAAATACATGCTCACTATACCAACCGCATATGCTATATTTGGGTATGTACTCATCATAGCATATATTAAGCTTCTCATCACTAAAGCGTAGGGCATCTTCTTCATCTCTTCCAAATCTTCCTTAGTCTTGGGACATTATCTGTCGCTCATTCTGAAGTGACCATCGAGTAGAGAATTGGCTAGCTTTGTTGTCATCATGTTGAATCTTTCTAGGACCTTTTCAACATACCGTTCTTGTGACAACCATAGTTTTCTGGTACTTCTGTCACATGTGATTTTCATCCCTATAATCTGTTTAGCTGAACGCAAGTCTTTTATTCCAAAAGACTTGCCCAACTCCTGTTTTAACCAGTCAATTTTCTTGATTTATTTTTCCGTAATGAACATATCATCAATATATAGCAAAAAAATAAGAAAATCATCATCCAAGAACTTATTCGTGAACACACAATGACCTAACTCTATTCTGTTGTACCCATGCTTCAACATCAACGAGTCAAATTTCTTGTACCATTGTCTTGAAGCTTGTTTCAACCCATACGAGCTCTTCCTCAGCTTACACACCATGTGTTTATTGTCTTTAATTTTTAATCATTCTAGCTGCCTCATATATATTTCTTCTTCCAGATTACCATGGAGAAAGAAGTTATTTTGACATTTACATGTTCTATCTCCAAGTCCATGCTTGCAGCCAAACTGAGTGACACCCTAATAGATGTCATCTTAACCACTGATGAGAATATATCGTGGAAATCAACTCTACTTTTCTGTCCAAAACCTTTCACCCTAGTCTGGCATTGAACCTCGGCTATGAATTCTTTTGCTCCAACTTTTTTCTGAATATTCACTTGCTGTTCAAAACTTTATTGCCCTTAGGTAATTTCACCAACTCATGTATGGTTCTTACGCAAGGACTTTAGCTCCTCTTGCATAACTTTTAACCACTTTGCTTTATGTACATCGGATAAAGCTTCAATGTAGTCTTCTGACTCACCCCCATCTGCAAGCATAATATACTCATAAACTGGGTATCTCCTGGATGGTTATTGTTTCCTAGATGATCTCCTCACCCCTAGATCAATAGGTGGATTAAGAGGGGGCTACTCCCCCGATTCATCATGAATTGCCTCGTTTCCATTTGTTGGAGGAATACCATCGTCCCATCTTCCTTATGCACTCCCCGTTATCATAAACTACGAGAGTGACTGATCGAATCCGTACTAACCAGCTTACCTAAGCTGGGCTGGGTTTTCTTTATCTTTTCAATGTCTTCAACAGACCGATCTTCAAAGAAAACCACGTATCTTCTTTTGACTACTTTATTTTCTACTGAATCTCATATTCTATAATTAAATTTTTCATCTGCGTATTCTAGAAAAATACAATGTTTGGCCTTTATATCTAACTTGGACCTCTCATCTCTAGGAACATGAACAGACGCTTAGCATCCAAGTACCTTGAGATAACTGTAGGACATATCTCGCCCAGTCCGCACCTTCTCAAGAACCTCTCCATTCAATGGAGCTGAAAGAGACATGTTTATCAAATACATAGCCATGTGCATTGCTTCTCCTCAAAACGTCTTAGGTAGCTTAGTATGGAAAAGCATGCATCTGATTCTCTCTACAATGATGTGATTCATTCTTTTAGCTACATCATTATGTTGAAGAGTTTTGGTACGGTTTGTTCATGCCTTTATACCCAAGGACTTACAATATTTATCAAATGCCCTAGTATATTCCCCTCTATTATCATTGCGAATACATTTCAATGGTCTACCAATTTCTCTCTCTAACATGGCACGAAAGTATTTGAAAACTCTAAGAACCTTGTCCTTAGTTTTTAATGCATGTGCCCAAACCCTTCTAGATGCATCATCAATAAAAGTAACAAAGTACGAAATCCCACCCAAGGTTTTAGTCCTCATAAGACTACATAAAACCAATCTAATGCATTTAATGTATTAACATGAGAAGTAGTTTTAACAAAAGAAACTCTATATTGTTTGCTTAATAAACAATCAATGCAAGTTTTAAGTGGTATACCTGACATGTTTGAAAGAAGATGCTTCTTCGCTAGTACTTGAAGCTCGTTCTCTCTCATATGGCCTAGCCACCTATGCCACATGTTTGTAATTGAATCTTTTGCAGTGTTTGGTTCACCCTTATAGACCGTCGCATGTGTCTTGTATAGGGTGCAACATTTCCTCCCTCTCGCCACAATCAATGATCCTTTAATGAGCTTGCAGCATCTATCACCAAATTGGCTTTCATAGCCCTCATCATCTAATATTCATGTCGACATAAGATTGAGACGAAGGTCGAAAACAAGCCTCACATCCTTCAATACCAATATGCAGCTCATATTGGTCTTTATATGTATGTCACTAATCCCCACGATTTTAGGTATTCTTGAATTTCTCATCTTCATTATGCCATAGTCACTTGACTTGTAGTTGGTGAAGTAGCATGATAAGACACACTTGTATCAGCTACCCAGCCCGAGTCCTTACACATAGCGGTGAGACACTTATTGTCTTTAGTCGAAAGTACAACAACTATATCACCATCAGAGGCAACAACAGTAGATTCCAACTCTCTTTTTTTCTTCCCTTTATTTTTTTTTCTTTTCTTTCTTCTCTTTACAACACTCATTTTGGTAGTCGCTCATCTTGTCATAATTCCAACACTTTACGTCTTTCTTGAATTTTGACTTGCCTCTAAACTTCTCACGTCTATGAGACTTCCTGTGTTTTCCTCTCCCCCGCTCTTCTGATACCGGGGTGTAATAGCCCGCCTTAACTAGCAAGATATTGTCCGCTTTGCCCAAGGGCTCATGGCTTTGGTCTCGGGGTTTCCCCCAAAAGGCCTCTTATTGGTTAAGGAAGACCCACACTTATAGTCAAGACTCTGGGCGCTCATCCATTCGATGTGAGACTAACCTTACCCAGGCCCTACTAACTAGAGCGCTCTTTTCGAAGCTTGACCGATCCCACATCAGGGACCTTGATGACAACCCACGCTCGGACCACAGCCAGGCTGCACTGGGGTGTTAGAATCCCCCACCCTCAGGGCAGAGCTGCCCTTAGCTCTGATACCAATTGTAACGGCCCGCCTTAACCAACAAGATATTATCCGCTTTGCTCAAGGGATTACGGTTGTGGTCTCGGGGTTTCCCCCAAAAGGCCTCTTATTGGTTAAGGAAGAGCCACACTTATAGCCAGGACTCTGGGCGCTCATCCATCCGATGTGGGACTAACCTTACCCAAGCCCTACTAATTGGAGCGCTATTTTTTAAGCTCGACCGATCCCACATCAGGGACCCGGACGACAACCCACGCTCGGACCACAGTCAGGTTGCACTGGGGTGTTAGACAGGGCCTCCTGGTATGACGACCCTTGAGATTTTCTTTTTGTCTCCTCATTGAGCAGACAACTTATCACTTGGTCCATGAACACCTTCCCTTCAGGTGCATAGTTACTCAGAGGCACGACCAATGTCTCCTAGCTACCAGGTAGCGAATTAAGCAATAACAGGGCCTATAGCTCATCGTCCAAAACCATATTCATGATGGAGAGTTGGTTCACAATGTTGCTCACCTCTCATGTGCTCAACAATTGAATTATTCTCTTTATATTTCAAATTCACGAGTGTTCTTATTAGGAAAAAATTATTTTCGGCTGTCTTCCTCTCATACAACCCTTCTAATTTCTACCATAAACTAGCAGCAGAGGATTCAGTAGACACGTGGTGGAACACACTGTCATCCAACCATTGGCTAATGAACCCCATCGCCTTATGATCCAGCTTCTTCTAATCCTCAACGGACATATCCGCTGGCTTATCAGTATCACCTGTAATCGATGCATACAAATCCTTGTAATAAAATAGATATTTCATCTTAGCTTTCTAGATGGGCCAATTGGATATATTTAAGTTGATCATCCTTGTTGAGCCACCCTCCATAATTTAAACAATACATAGTCCCTTCTTTAAAACCGTGCGCTTTGATACCACTTTTGTTGGGGAAGGATGCACAAACTATTGGATCTCGCAATCCCCAACGCATAGAATTATGGAATATTTGAGTTGTATGAAACAATCTCAAATATTTAAGATGAACAAACATAATCACCACACACTACACAACAAATTTTTACGCTGAAAACCCTATAATGATAAAGGTAAAAATCCTGAGACCTAATCTAGTCAACAAATCTACTATGTAAAATGTATTACATAGCAATCACGAGCACTCAGATCTAATATCTTCACTCCTGGGGCGGATTACAATAAAAGAAAATAAGCAACGAAGAGATCTCACCACCGAGGATTGAGAAATTCTTAAAAATTGTCCTTGAAGAGGCTCCGAACTTAGGGCAACCACGCGGATGAACTTCACGAATTTAGACTTCTTCTCTTTCTACAATCTAGACTTCTTCTCTCGTTCTCCAAACTCTCTCTCTTTCTCTAGACTGTCTTAGGTTTACCCTAATTTTACAAACAAGTGTCTATATATCACTTAAGCTCGGATTAGAAACAATGTGCAAAAACACGCTAAAATGCTCAAATCGTCGGTTGATCGACATTGCCTGACTGCTCCTTCAACCCCTCAACGACCACATGTTCGATCGCTTGAAATTACCCAAAAACGTTTAGAGAATTCACCATGAATTGTCGATTTTTGTTGGTTGCCCGACCGAGGTGGTCTATCAATCGATGATCATATTCAAGCAAATCTCTCCTCACTCCTGAGGAGGAAAACCCCATCATCTCTCGCGAGAGAAATAAAAGGGTCTCTTGTGAGCGCGAGAGAGGAAGAGGGAGAAGATTCACGAGAGAGGTAAGGGAGAATCGGATAGATAGAAGAATGAGAGAGGGGTTGCGACCCCGAACCCCAACCCTAATTTCCGTTAGTCTCCAACACTTTTTGTATTTTCACACTGTGCCTTCCTCTCGCATGCCCTGCCTAAGGGATCGTTTGGATGCCTGTAAAATCTTTGTTGTAATCCGATTACAAGCAATCACATTACAAGTGTAAAGTGTTTACAGCCTATCTTGTTTGGCTTTAAGTTGTAATCTGTTTACAGGTAAACAGATGTTTATGTTTGGATAACCTGTAAATTGATTACAACCCATACTTGGATATTCACGCAGACAGAGCTTGGAGTAGTAAATCCTTTAAAATTCACCAAATAACATATAAAGTCTTCATTTGAGATAGATAATTGGGATAAGCCCAACTCAATAATAAAATATGGTCAATCCTTACACTAAAACAATCATTTAGCAAGCCACAAAAGGGGGCCCACTATTTTAAATTTCCTTTTATGATGAGAAAGTATTGAATATATATCAACCTTGACTATAAACTAACATCAAATTAGTACCATTTAATTGTCTTAAACACGTCATGATGTTTAAGTAGCAAGACCCATTGTATGAGCAACTTAGATCACCGAACCGTAGGTTCACTTGTACAAACTGAAAAATTGGGACAAATATAGAACTTGAAATATACAATCCACCTGGTGATGCTATTGAGGAGGTGCTTGAAAGATTTTTCCACGGCTACCTTTTCCGGTGTTTTATGGCATTAAAATTATTATATTTATAAGGTATAGAATACTTCATATACACCACTTTTTATGTGGGAGACCAAACTTCTGTAGCTCCCAAGTGGTTTTCAATGGTAGGTATTCATTCTCCACTGCTTGCTGTGGTGTGGTCCACTTAAGGTTTGGATCTTCATTTTAGAACTCATGTTGTAGAATGATCACACAAAATGGATGGATGGTGTAGATATAACACATACATCATGGTGGGCCTACAGAATTTTGGCACGTTAAAATAGAAGGGAATCAATGGCGTGCTTGTTTTTTCACGAGGCAGCCCTTTGCCAAGTTCCTACCACGTTAATATAGGTGGGGCCCACAGGATGCTGGTGAGAAATCCACCCTATTCATCCATTTCCCATATCATATTTAACAAATGAGGCAGATCAAAAAACTGAGTGGCCGCAGGACAGGAAACAATGAGGATTGAACATACACCGTTGAAACGTTTGTGGGGTCACAAATTATTTGAAAAAAGCTAATATTTTTGTGTTTTTAGTTTATCCCAGTAGTAATGACACAAGGAGGTTTTATAGGTGGACATTTCCCTACCCACATTTTCATATGGTATGGTCCACTTGAGTTTTGAATCTATCTCATTTGTGGGCCATGTCCTAAAATGATTTGGCAAAACAGATGAACAGGGTGGATTTGTCACCAACATCACGGTGGGCCCCACATATCTTGTCGTTGCTGGAAGTTCCTGTGGAAGATTTTCCTAGAAAGTTTTCGGTGGGTTTTTCACTTGGGAGAAAAGAGAAGAAGGGCCATTGAGGTTTGTGGTTGATCTTCTTGGTTGAGGTTTCACATACGCCTACCCCGTTGAAGCCGCAACTCTCCTTCATTGAGAATTTTTTTTAAAAGGTATTTATTGCCTGAAATCCCTTTACATGTAAGCTAAAACATGCCTTTTTGCCATGTTTAAGATTACAGGTAAAAGTTGTAATCCGATTACAGCCTGTAATCCATGTACAGGCAAATACATTCATCCAAGCGCACCATGTAATTCGATTACCAATAATTGGATTATAACTTACCAACTTTACAGGCATCCAAACGACCCCTAAGTGGACCAATGCTTAAGCGACACGTCAAGTCCCACTGACTTCGCTGGTTCGTTGGTCTCACCCAAGTTGCATCCGATGTTATCTATCTATTCTGGCCATCTGATTTGGACGGAAGTGGATTGCCCATGACTACCTATGTTGTGTGAAGCCCACAAAGATGCTTGTGACAAATCCACTTCGTTCATCTGTTTTGAAAGACCACAGTAGGATGGGAATCTAAAAATTAGGCAGATACAAAACTCAAATGGCCACGTGGGAAAAAAAATATCTACCATTGAAACCTTCTTGAAGCTGACCATGATGTTTATATGCCATCTAAACCATTCATACTCAATAAACTGTAGGCACACATATCATCATGATGCAAAACTTTTTTCACCCTAGCCATTCAAAGCTCACTGTTTCGTCCTATCCTATGGTGGTCTCGAAATATAAATGGACAAAGTGGATTTGTCATGGACATCTCGGTGGTGAAGGTCACAGGCATTCTACTTCCATGGACCCGAATCGGGTACTATCAGGCCATCCCTAGACAGTAAGGGACACCGTCCATCCATTTTGGCATATCATTGTAACGTACAAGATTAAAAAAAGAAGAGGCAATTCCAAGATTCAAATGGACCAGACAGCGGGGATTAAACATCTATAGTTGAAAATATATTGAAAGCCACAAGCTGTGTGGATTAAACATTTATAGTTGAAAATATATTGAAAGCCACAAGCTTACCATTCAAACCTTTCGGCCCAACAGTGATGTTTTGTTGTCATCTAACGTGCTCACGTGATTCTTGACTAACGAAAAACATGGAGTTCTATAGCCTCAAGGAAGTTTCAACGATGTGTGCCTCAAGAAAGTTTCAACCATGTGTGCCTCGAATTCCACTTGTTTCTCTTGAATAGGCCTCCTTTCTATTTGTTCTATTGTCCTGAAATGAAGGACCTGAACGACTTGATGAAATTGGTGGGTCCAGCAGAATCTGTGCAACTAGACCATGGATTAGGCAGTGTCCCTGCCACAATGAGCAGAATGACTTGAGGTGGCGGGATTTGATTAGGCACATGCCTTGTCAAGAGATGGAGCTGGGCTCATCTCTGACAACAACACGTGCCCATCAAATCCCGCTGCATCAGTTACCACCGACAACCGGGTCACCATGCAATTTGCATGCCTCGGATGGCAGGCAATCAGCATCTATACTTCCTAACATCACTTTTCCACCCAATGTGCCAAAATGACTTTTGACTTCAATCAGCATCTATACTTCCTAACATGACTTTTCCACCCAATGTGCCAAAATGACTTTTGACGTAAATCCACTCCATCTATCTACACCACGCATTTTTGGCCCTTTATCTCGAAGATAGAGTGGATTAATTCCACGCTAAGCTAGGTGCCCCATAATTTAGGATGCCAATTGACTTTGCCATCATGAATGTCCATGATGACTGGACATGGCAGGATTTGATTGAGCCATGTGCCATGATTAGAGATGGGCCCAGGTAAAGCATATTTGGAAGTTGTCAGGTTGAGTACGTACTCGCCCTGGTCTTATCCCTAATAGTGCCATGTGGCCCAATCAAATCTAGTCATGTTGGGTCATTCGGGATGTCTTTGTTGGAGGGTCACCACACAATTTGCATCCATAAATTTATACTCAAAGCCTTTAAACTCTATGCATTATGGAACACTATTATTTTTGGGCAGTTCTTTGATCATCATTATATTTATCTACATTAAGTGAATGTATTGGATAGTATGTTAACACCATGGTAAGCCTGGGGTAGCTCTCGGCCCCGGATTTTGGGTTGGGACGTTGGGCCAAGCCTATTCAAAATTCTGATTTTCAGGCTCGAGCCCTGCCCATTGACACCCCTACTTACACATAACTAATTGTGGGTGTCCAATCCCAACTATTTCCTATGGTGTGGCCCACCCGGGTGTTAAATCATTGTGATTTTTGGTTCCATGGTCCTTAAGTCAACATACTTGATGAACGGGGTGGCTCATGTCAAAGTTCACCCAAGTGATTCTCAGTTGGCAATAGTAATGAGAGCTGGAATTTCCTATTGCTCTTCGATGCAACAATATTTCAGTTTTGGCAATATTATTGACAATCTCGCCAATAATATCATTATCGTTTAGTTAGCAATAATGAAACCCTAGGTAATTAGATTTTTTTAGATATCATTGATGCATTCGATAATTTCAGTGATACTTGACATTGTTATTAATAGTTTTGCTCGAGCCTATTATATTTTTCTTGGTATTGGCAATATTAGTGATATTATTGCCAATACTATCAATGTTGTCATGGATGCCAAAGAGACATTCAGAATTCAAGTCAATTCTTCAAAATTTTTCATTTTAATATTTTTATTTGTTCTCTGGATGATATTGATCATTTTTTAATGTTTTATTACTTGAATTGTATAATATTTGAATGATATAAACTCATTTTTCATTACAATTGTACTTGTTTTTTTATGACAACACAATTTAGTCCCATATTAAATGGAAACTTGTTGCCTGCAATTGTTTTTTTTGTTATGATTTCATTTTTAAATGGGTAAATGCATGTCTTTTAACATCTATTGAAATTTCATTGAAAATTTTCACTTTTTTTTTTTCAATGTTCCCCCAATGCTCCCCTTAGTAAATGATAATTTATTGGGCATTACCGATAATATTGATACAGTTTCCATATCCCCAGTCAACGATACATATAACAATGACAATATTTTGAATATTGGGTGCGAAAACTTGACATTGGGTTGGGCTTGGACCTACTAGCTTGGCTGGTGGGCTGAGCTTAAGCCTCACATGCATGACCTGCTTAAACTTCATATTGGGCTTGGGCCAAATCATTTTAGCCTGACTCAGCTGGGCCCAACCCAGCCTGACCCAACTTTATATATACACGTCATGTATTAAAACATGTCGTTCCAATCCTAACCACCCCTATTCAATATAAACTATTGGTTTCATTTCTCCAAAACGTCAATTTCAAAGGACTTGTGTGGCCCACTTGATCAATGAATGGATTAGGAACACTCATGTGGGAAATAAGGATTTGATCAATTTTTGTGCCGGGTCAAGCAAGCCAACCAAAATTTGCAGGCTCAGGCTTGGCCTGCTATGCTAGGCCCATCTTAGGCTTGGTTTGAGTTAGGGCCTTAGGTTACTAGGGCCGGGCCTGAGCCTAGCCTAACCTGACCCAAACTCAACCCATTGCCACTCTTATCGTGGGCTTTTAGTCTGTGTGACATTCACCCCATCTAGTGGAAACTTAAGTTAGGATGTGAGCCCAAAAATAAAGAAGATTCAAACTTCAAGAGGGTTGTACCATACAAAAAAGCGACGACGGGCACCCACCATATTGAATTAGAATTACTTTTTGTGTTTGGTAGCATATATCAGAATTTATTAGAATTTATATGAACGTGTTTGACCGCCTATATTTAAAAAGCATTGGTAGAGAGAGAGTGAAAGAGAGAACCATAACTTGTGAGTCGGTGGTAGTCGGAATTCATGTGAAATGAAATCACATGTTTTTGCTGTAATTTAAAATAAAAAAGGATTTGGTGTATTTGATGCGAGTTAGATTTTAATTCATATAAAATATATTCTCTTAGATGCATCAATTCACACTAATTACCACTGATCATCTGCTCTGGAATGACATAAAGTGATCTCCACTGGCGTTAAGAGACAATACAAATATATAAACTCACTCTGGGTCTCAATCAGGTTTAAACCGCCATCTCTCCCAACTATTGCCAACATTTTTTTGTGATGGTAGCCCAAGTAATCAGTACTCATGTTGGGCTTCTAGCCTAACATGAGCCGGCGCAACTGATTTGCAGAGTGGAAGTCATATGAACACTGTGGCACCAGAGCTTGGTGCTAGGACTTGTTTGATACCCTAGCTGCACACAACACTTGATAGGCAGGTGCTTAGAAATGGTACACTTGGCATGAATTAAAGAAAATTAAATTGATTAAATTGTGGGACCCACTTCCATTAAGTTACGGGTTAAAAATCAGGTTGTTTAAACAGCCTTAACATTTGGGTGGTGTACACTCGTTTTCTGAAATTACACTTGTAGGGTTGTCAATGGGTTGGGCTAAGCTCGGTCCAAGCATGGCCTGGGTCCATGGCAGGCTAAAATAGTCCAGCCCGAATCGGGCCCACGAAACATATGGGGCTCAGCTCGAGCTCAAATCCAAACTAAAAAAAATCCACTTTCGACAAAGAATTCACACAAATTCCAAATACTTCAAATCCCAACCGGTGAAATCAAGATCTAAAAGCTTTCAAACCCCACCAAACCGTAGTAATCGAGCATGGAGCAAGCGATGGAGAATTGAAATCCGAACAACGATGGATGGAATTGGAGGGGGAGATGGGAACACATCAGGAGGAGCCAAGAGGACGGGATGGTAGAGGGATTGTTGTTGCTGCTGTTACATTTTCTCAATGTTGTTGCTGGGGGATCTGAAGGTACCTTTATCTCCTACAATCTTAACATTCTTCCTTCCTTGATGATTTGAAACAGGGCTGCATCCATTTGGCCAGGTAAATTGAATTGCAAACATCCCATGGAACTACAGTTACGTTTGCTCTTTTGGCCTTTTATGTAATTTATTCTTTGATGGTCTTAACTATCTAACCTTTATTGATGAAATCAAGGCTACCATAGGAAAGCCAAATGATTTGAGTTGTGAATTTTTTTTATCTAATTGAGGAGGAAATGATGGAAGTTAACTATGTTACCTTGAACTTGAAGCTAAGTAACATGAATACAAATGCTAACAGGGGAATCGAAATTTAATAATTGAAATTTGATGTGATAGTGCAGCCAAACGCACTCAACAGTGCCATTTTGGATTTGGACCGAGATGTGAAGGTATATACATGCATCTCTAAGGGTGCATTTGGAGCACTTATTAATGTACTGCAGTTATTAGTGTAATGAAGTGGAAATAGCCAGATTGAAACTCGTTAGCATTCATATCCGGAATTTCTCGGTTCTGAGTTGTAATTCTATCAATTTCAATTTGGACTTGAAAAAACAAGCCAAAGCCAATAACTTGGTATAAGGCTTCAATGACGATGATGATGACTAGAAAAAACAAAAAAAGAGTTGTTGAGATATGAGGCCATCTCCTAGGGAAGCATTTTTAACCTTTGTAATTATTCGCTCTATCTGTTTGATGCTTAGCACAAGATGTTGTAATTATTCCTCTTCGGCATGTTGCGTTTGAGGAAATTTATTTATTTTTCTAATGAAATATTAAGAATGGTTGAGATTTTTCCCTGTTCTAAGAAGGCCTTAAACACATGACATCACCTGCATGCAGGTTTCAAAAGATGGTCCAGATTGAGCAAGCTAGAGCACCTTGACCTAAGTGATAACTCCTTGAATGAAAGCATTTTGACGTATTTGGGTGCACTCTCATCCCTCAAGAGCCTTGATCTAAGTCACAATAATTTTGAAGGACGCTTCACCTCTGAAGGTAAGTCAATCAATTGTAAAGAAATTAAACCCAGATTTATAGCATCAGTTTAGATCAATATTTTGAACTTGATTGAGTGATCATGCCTCAAGTCACATGTCCAAACTTGCAATCTGGAGGTTTTGGATTTGAAATATAAGAGGCTGAATGGCCCAACTTAATTATTAATTAACGGTGTTAGACTGTGTATTTGTCTAGCAGGCTTGGAAGAACTAGTGACGATTTTTTCTAGTTAGCTGGGCGTGGAGTACTTCAGATGTTTAGTTCAAGTAATGTGAATCTCTCTGCAAGTGTACGTGGGTTTTCAATTTGAACAAGTGAGGCCCATAGTTTATGATCCATGACTCATCCACATCCTCTGTGGTGTGTTTGCATGCGTGTGAAAGTATATCTTAAATGATAAATCGATATACATCTCTTAGATGGTATTTCATATATGTACGGTCACAAATCAGGATCAATCATCATCCCTGATTGTGAATAAAGGATATTATGTTATGATCTATGATCTGATTTTATGATTCGATTATTCAACTTTTTGAGAACATTGATCATAGAAATTCTCATTTGAGTTCAGAAATGCTCTATGCCAGCCTTTTCCTCAATTGTGATTGTCTTTTGCCCACTAGATGTTAAATCCAGACCGTTCATCATTTATTGCGGCTCATTTGAGTCTTGGATCCAAATCATTTTAGGAGTTTTGTATTCTATAGGAGGAAGAGCTGAAGACAAAGTATGGAGGACTTCGACCCAAGTTACCTCCAATCCAAGTAACTATCGTTTCTCTTGCTTGTAAATTGGTTTCAGTGATGCTGAATGCATTTATATGCTTATCAGTTTTGGATTTCTATTTTCATTTTCAGATCAGTCCACGCTTTTACTTCGACTCTGCTGACTAAAAATTTCTCTGCTTGCTGGCTTTGTTTGTGAATGCTCTATCCAAAGAGGATCAAATGGAATTGCCTCTAGGTTTCCGATTTCATAGCATTTCTTACGAATAGGTGGTGCTTCATTGTCTTTTGTTGTTGTTTTTCCTTTTTTGTTCTTACATTATAATACTGATACTCTTTATGTTTTATATTTTGGATTTTGCAGGTGGGCCAGTTGATGGATTTGCTAACGTATGAGGTGGAAGTAGCTATAAAGGAAAGATTAGAAATGAAGGCTAGCTTCACGTATGGTCAAGAGATTGGTTTCAATATTGGGAACAAAATAAAGCCTAGTTGCTCATTATATGGAGAATGGTTCACTTCAATGTGTAGATTTGTAACAAATATTAAGATTATTTTTCACTAGAAATGTAAGGACTTTAAGTTTCATATATGATATAATTATGATTTGTTAGGTTTTAATTTTTTTTTTTTGTTGTTTTAAATAATTTGGAAGACTATCAGGTGCAATAGATTCAAAAATAAATTCAAACGTAATAGGTGTGCGTTCAGAAAATTTAGCGACGGACCAAATCCGTCGCTAAAATTACCAAAATAAATGCATACGCTTAGCCTCCTTCCGACGGTCTAAATCGTGTTTGTTAATGCTTTGAGAAAGTGCACTATAAATGCGACGGTGCGACGGCCAAGTCCGTCGCAATAAGGATTGGTAGGATTGGTGTGAAATGCTGTTTTGGCGTAGTGCATATGAATTGAGGTAGAGCACTGGCTTATAGCCTCCTTCCGGTTCTTTGTTTGTTTGCTTGGAAGAAAGTGTGTGTGTGTGTGTGTGTGTGTGTGTGTGTTGGGAGGGGGGGTGGACCTTTTGATGCATAAGTCAAGCTTGTAGAAGATGGGCATAAGGAATGTAGGGGCAAAAGGTTCTTGTACCTTGGTTTAAGGTTTGTTGTCTTATATATAAGGTGTGGGAGAAGGTTCTTGATATGAGAATCCTAACAGTCTATGTTGGAGGGTCCCTTATTTGGCGGGATTCTTAACCCGAATATATTGGAGAGATTTTCGGCCGAGAAGGACGAATCTTTATTTCGTCTCGATTTGGCGGGATTCACCCCAGATTTCTCGTATCGCCTCTCTAGCGGTGGTTGACCTTGTCTGCTCAAGATATTGTGGAGCTCGATGCTTGAGCTCCTCCTCTACGGACTTCTCACCCATGTTGTAGACAATCCTCGACGGGCAAGTTCTATCATATGAGCTTCTGTTGTATCACACCCAAAAGGTTAACCCATTAGGTGGAGTGACCCCAGTATATATGAAGATATATCCCTACCCTATCCCAACTGACGTGTGACAAACCAACAATCCCCCTAGTGGAACCTGGGGCACGTAACATGCATGCACGGATGGAACCTCCCTCCCTCCCATGTTAGCCTAGGCGGATAACCATAGCTTTGATATCACTATTTTGTCATGTTGGAGAGCCTTCAACTGAAGGGTGTGAAAATTAGAGTCCACCGACTGGTTGGCTAGTGGACAAGTTCTTCACAGAAACTCTTTGGATGATTTTGGAGCTTTTCAAATTGGTCGGCCGACCGGTTTAGGGGGGCTCAGACCAGTCGCCAGGCAGGTCTTAGTTGAGGCAGCAACAATCATTTTTTTATGGTGCAAACTCTCTGGACACTTTTTACACTAGGTCTGACCAATTGATGGACATGCTGTGCAATTTATGTTTACGCGTTTTTGCGTAACATGCTTCTAATTTGGATTGGAGGCCTATATAAACACTTCCTAGTCCTTGTTAAAATCATGCTAATCAACACTTAGGAGTCCTACTTAGAGATTAGGGCTTGGGGGAGAGATTGTAAGGTTTGAGAGTGCTTTGTTCATCTTTGGGATCTGCTTGAGGGTAGATTAACTTTGTAATCATCTGAGATTCATAGTGGAGGTGTCGATTTGTGCCGTGGTTTTTTCCCACAGGAGTTTTCCACGTAAAATTCGTTTGCTTTTGCGTTGATTGCTTGTGGCTGTGTGGTGATTGTTTGATTTTCTTCGTTGCTTCCACTGACTGGATTTCCAATAAGTGGTATCAGAGATATCGTTGGAAGGTTGAATGAGTTTTTTGAAGCAATCTCATGGCTTCAAGCACGAAGTTCGATGTTGAGAAGTTCTCGGGCAAAAACAACTTTGAGTTGTGGAAAGTGAAGATGCATGCCGTCCTAACTCAGCGAGGGGTCGTAAACGCCCTTGGAAAGCGACCTACTAAGATAAAAGATGATGAGTGGATAAAGATGGATGAGAAGGCTATTTCCTCAATCCAATTGTACCTTATTGATGACGTCCTCTATAACGTCATGAAGGAGAAAATCGCTATAGAGACATGGACCAAGCTAAAGAACATCTATGCGAAGAAGTCTCTAGAAAATCACATGTATCTAATGATGCAACTCTTCACTTTGAAAATAGTGGAGGGGACAGATGTGGAGGACCACATTAGCACGTTCAACAAGTTGATTTGTAAGTTGCTTGATTTTGGTGAACAGATGAATGACGAGTATCAAGCATTGATCTTGCTGAACTCGCTTCCTAGTTCATATGAGTCACTCAAGGACTCGTTGTGCGTGGGTAGGGACACTATTAGCGTCAAGACCGTTGTCTCAATCCTTTAATCGAAGGCCATGAGATAGAAAAACGGTGATGCTAATTCTTCCTCCAATGCACTGTTTATGAGAGGGAGAAATTCTGAGCAAGGTGAAGGATTGTCGCGTTCTCGATCCAAATTGAAGGGCAATGGCAAATCTAAGTAGAAGTGTTGGGGATGTGGCCGAGTCGGGCACATAAAGAATGACTGTAAGAGTCCTAAATATAAGAAGGAGAAGTCGGGTGACTCCTTTAGGGAAGCCAATATCGCTGAAGGTGAAGAAGGTGATAGTGATGTGTGCGAGGTCTTGACGGCATCAAAGGACGGATCTCTCTGCGATGAGTGGATCATGGACTCCGAGGCTTCGTATCACATGTGCCCAGATAGGAGCGTCTTTATTTCCTACAGGGAGTATGAGGGAGGCTCGGTATTTCTAAGCGATGACTATGCCTTCAAGGTTGTGAGAATTGGTACTGTGCGCATCAAGATGTTTGATGGGATCGAACGCACCTTGAAAGAAGTGAGGCATGTTCCTAGGTTGAGGAAGAATCTAATTTCCCTTGGTACACTCGAGGCATTAAGGTGCAAGTTCACTGATTTTGACCGGCTCTGCAAAGTCTCAAAGGGGGCTCTTGTAATTATTAAGGGACAAAGGCATGGTAACATTTACAGACTGATTGTGAGCACTTCAGTAGGTGGAGCTGCAGTGGTTGGAGTGGATTTCACGTCTGCACGTATGTGGCATGCACGCTTAAGCCACATGAGCGAGCAGGGCATGAAGGTACTCTCTGAGCGATCTTTTATTCCTTCCTTTAAATCTGTAGACTTTAGTATATGTGAACATTGCATGTATGGAAAATAGTTTAGATTGTCATTTAAATGGTGGAAACATGTATGTAAAAACGTGCTTCATTATATCCATTTCGATGTATGGGGGTCGTCGTCTGTTATTTCTGTTAGGGGTCATCGTGGTTCGTGTCGTTTATCGATGATTATAGCAGGAATGTTTGGTTTTATTTTTTGAAAAATAAATCCGATGTCTTCATGACCTTCAAGTATTGGAAGACGGTGGTGGAGAATCAGTCAGGGCAGAAATTAAAAGTTTTGAGAACCGATAATGGAGGTGGGTTCATTTTCAGGAAATTTAACACGTATTGTAAGGAGGAGGGGATCGTGAGGCACCACATAGTGCGCTACATGCTAAAGCAGAATGGTATGGCAGAGCAGATGAATTGAACTCTCTTAGAGAGAGCTCGACCCATGATTAGTAACGCTAGGTTGGGCAAAGAGCTATAAACTGAGGTCGTTGGCACGGCTTGTTACTTGATAAATCAATCACCCTCTATGGCAATTGCATGTAAAATCTCTGAGGAAGTGTGGAGTGGTCGTACACTAGATTACTCAAGTTTGTGAATCTTTGGTTGTGAGGCTTACTCTCATGTACCGTCAGTTGAGAGAGACAAGCTAAACCATAGGGCCAGAAAATGGATCTTTGTGGGCTATGGTGATGGTGTGAAGGGTTATTGAATATACGATCCTGTCACACGGAAGATCTCCCTGAGCCGTGATGTCAAATTTGATGAGGGTTCTTTGTTCCGAAAGGATGCTGCAAAGGAACCAGAAGAATCAGAAATTGATGATGCACAAGATGACAGATAGGGCTACACATCGATTCGATCAATTCAATTTTGGATGAAATTGAAATTGAATTGATGTTAAATTTTTGAAATTGAAATTGAAATTGAATTGATCTTAATTTTGAAATTTCGAATTGAAATTGAATTGTCCTAATTTTTTTGGAATTGAATTGAGATTGAATTGATGAATTTTTCGATTCGATTTAATTTGATTTGATTTTTCACACATTGCAATTTGAAAACTTATAAGTTTTGTAAGTTTGGATTTTATAGTACCTCAAATAGTAATATTAGTAGAAATACTTCTGAAAACATATGCATAATAACTAGTCCTTACATGGAAATTAGAAATATCGTATTGATCCAAAGCTTTTGAGGCTCAAAAAATGTTTTTAATGGTTATTCATCACTCTTTCTCTTGGTATAGTTCACCTGAGATTTGATCTTCTTATAATTTTGGATCATGTCCTAAAATGAGATGTAAAATTAGATGGGCGTAATGGATATACAAAAAAAATATATCAAAGTAAGTCTCACACGGTAGGGGTAACACCCGCTAAGTTGTTACCAACATAACACTTAATTTACTCTTGGGCGAACTTCAAATTGTACGCTTTTGTTGTACTGAGTAAACTTAGTTGGGCCTACTTTGAATGCATTTGGTTTACACACCGTCCATTCGTTTTGTCTGCTCATCTTAGCCGTTGAGCCCAAAATTGAAGCATATCCGAAACTTGGGTGGACCATGCCACATTAAATAGTAGGAATGATGATTTCCACCGTTGAAACCTTCCTAGGGCCCACAGTGATGTTTATTTGTCATCCAACCTGTTCGTAAGATCAGGAAGACATTTATGAATGAAAAACACAAATATCAGCTTGATTCAAAACTTTTGTGGCCTACAATAATTTTTCAATGGTAGAGGTTCAATTCACACTGTTTCCTGTGGTGTGTGCCACTATACGCTTCAATTTTCGGCTCGAGTCATAAAAT
Source organism: Liriodendron chinense (assembly GCA_003013855.2). Lineage (NCBI taxonomy): Eukaryota > Viridiplantae > Streptophyta > Magnoliopsida > Magnoliales > Magnoliaceae > Liriodendron > Liriodendron chinense. The sequence continues at coordinate 1,491,404 of ML058415.1, read as the reverse complement.
TATCTTTTAAAGTGGATGAACAGAGTGGATAAAATGAATAAATCACCATGGGCCCTACAGAGTTTACTCAGTACGTCAAGCGCATTGAATTACTAAGTACGCAATCCGATTCATCTTGGACACATGCGTGGGCACGGATATGCAGAAGGGTGGTTTCAAAGCTCTATGGGCCCCACCATGGTGTATGTGTTTTATCTAGGCCCTTCATCCATTTTCCATATGATTCCAAGACATTATCCCAAAAATGAGACATCCAAATCTCAAGTGGACCACACAACAAGAAAACAGTGGGGGATTGACGATTATTATTAAAAACTTTTTGGGGCCTTAGAAGTTTGATATCAAGTTGATATTTGTTTTTTCCCTTCCTCAAGGTCTATATGACCTTATCAACAGGTTGGATGGAAAATAAACATTACAATGGGCTATAGGAAGAATTTAATAGTGGACATTCAATCTCCATTGTTTTGTTGTGGTGTGGTAATATGAGATATATATCTTACTATTTTTTGAAAAATTCCTTAAATTTAGATGTAAAAATAGATGGACGGCATAGATAAAACTTACTATGATGTAATATATATTCAATTCAATTTGATCAATCGATTCAATTCGATACAGATCAATTCGATTTTCAATTCGATTCGATCGATCGGAACTGAAAATTGAAATTGAATTGAAATTGAATTTTTTTCTTTTTTAAAAAATTGAATTGAATTGATCTTGGAAAACGATTCGATTCGATTCGATTCGATTTGTTCGATTCGATTCAATCGATAAATTGATTATAAATTGAATTGCGTGCAGCCCTAATGACAGAGATGAGATACGGGCCGATACTGAGGCGCAGAAGAGGTACAGGATCAGGTGGAGTAGTCACCTATGCGAAGAAATCTACCTACAGATCGCAGGTTACCAGCAAGGTACATGGATGACTCGAACGTTGCATTTACTCTCATTACAGATGGGGGGATCCGTCTAATTTTGAGGAGGCACTATAGGATGTAGATGCTGAAAAGTGGAAGACGATAATGCAAGATGAGGTGGACTCCCTGTACAAGAATGGGACTTTGGTGCTTGTGGAGCTTCCAGTGGGCCGAAAAGCGATAGGGTATAAGTGAATTTTTTGAAAGAAACATGATTGATAATGAGGCAAGGTTGGAAGCGAAAAGGGTATGCTCAGCGTGAAGGCGTGGACTTCAGTGAGATTTTTGCGCTTATTGTGAAGCAAGTATCTATCAGGTTTGTGTTGGTACTGGTTGCCCAATACAACCTCGAGCTGGAACAAATGGATGTGAAGATTGCTTTTCTGCATGGGGAATTGGAAGAGCAGATTTACATGTTGCAACCAAAAGGTTATATAGTTCAAGGGGCCGATAACAAGGTTTGTAAGTTGAAGAGATTGTTGTACGGTGTCAAACAGCTACCTAGGTAGTGGTACAAGAATTTTGATTCTTTCATGATGAGTCAGGGCTTTACCAGGAGCAAGTACGATCATTGTGTCTATTTCAAGATACTGAATAACGAGAAGTTTCTCATACTGATATTGTACGTCGATAACATGCTTATTGCTAGTCATAGCATGTCTGACATCGATGTGTTGATCAGCTTTCAGGGATATTCGAGATGAAGGATCTAGGGGCTGCAAAGAGGGTTCTTGGCATAAATATTCATAGAGACATGAAGAGGAGCAGGTTGTGGTTATCTCAGGAAGAATACCTTGAGAATGTATTGAAAAAGTACGAGATGAACAAGTCCAAACCGGTCAGCGTTCCCCACGCAGCTCATTTCAAGCTTTCTTCTAAACATTGTCCCAGAACAGATGAAGAAAGCATGTTGTCTTATGTACCTTATTCAAGTGCTGTGGGCAGTTTAATGTATGCCATGGTTTGTGCAAACCAGATATTTCACAGGCTATGGGTGTTGTTAACCGATTTATGTTTAACCCGGGTAAACAACATTGAAAAGCTGTGAAATAACTACTTCGATACATTCGGGGTACGCAGGACCACGTCTTGACGTTTAAAAAGTCTAAGGATAAGTTGGTTGGTTATGTTGATTCTGATTATACAGGTAATATGGATAGTAGGAGATCAACTTCAGGGTACTCGTTTGTATTAGCGGGTGGAGCGATTAGTTGGATGTCTAAGCTTCAGTCCGTGGTGGCTCTTTCCACTACTGAAGCTGAGTATATGGTGGTGACAGAAGCTTTTAAGGAAGCTGTTTGGTTGAAATGAATGATAAATCAGTTGGGGCTTCAGCAGGAAGCCGTGCCGGTTAATTGTGACAGCTTTAGTGCTATCAATTTGGCTAAAAATTCTATTTATCACTCGCGTAATAAATACATTGATGTGCGTCACCATTTTATTTGACATGTGCTTGAGGAATGAGATGTGACCCTGGACAAGGTTCACACTAGCGTGAATCCGGCGGATATGCTGACCAAGGTGGTCCCTACAGAGAAGTTCAAGTTTTGTATAACTTCTCTAGGATTGGTGAAGGCTTGACGAAGACGCAGTGATGCATGAATAGTGACAACACTATGTTTGATGAGGAGCTGATTTAGGAAGAGAAGAAAAGATGGTTCGATGTGTTGAAGCCTCGGTGGAGTTTGTTGGAGAGCCTTCAACTGAAGGGTGTGAAAATTAAAGTCCACCGACCGGTCACCCAGTGGACAGTTTCTTCACAGAAACTCTCTAGACGATTTTGGAGCTTTTCAGACCGGTCGGGCGACCGGTCTGAGGAGGCTCAGACCAGTCTCCAAAAAGGTCTTAGTTGAGGTAGCAACAATCATTTTTTGAAACTCTCTGAACACTTTTTGCACTAGGTCCGACCGGTCAGCCGACTAGTCGATGGACATGTGCAATGTATATTTACGCGTTTTTGCGTAACATGTTTCTAATTTGAGTTGGAGGCCTATATAAACACTTCCTAATTCTTATTAGAGTCATGCTAATCAACAACTAAGAGTCCTACTTCGAGATTATGGCTTAGGGGAAAGATTGTAAGGTTTGAGAGTGCCTTGTTCATCTTTGGGATCTGCTTGATAGTAGATTAACTTTGTAATCATTTGAGATTCATAGTGGAGGTGTCGCTTTGTGCCGTGGTTTTTTCCCGCAAGGGTTTTCCACGTAAAATTTGTTTGCTTTTGCGTTGATTGCTTGTGTGGCTGTGTGGTGATTGTTTGATCTTCTTCGTTGCTTCCACTGACCGGATTTCCAACATGTCACACCAAAAAAGTTAACCCATTAGGTGGAGTGACCCCAATATATATAAAGATATATCCCCGCCCCACTCCAACCAATGTGGGACAAACCAATAACTTCGTATTCAAATGGCGCAACTCAGCAGTTCGTTTATGAGTTGGAGGAACTGTTCGTCCTGTTAAGAAGGCCCTTCTCCTCAAAACATCGGTCGTTGCTCCTCAGCTTGGAGGGTGTAGATATCTAGTAAATAACTGCTTCTTTCCTTAGAGTGGGGGACCAGTTCAAAATTCCCCACAACACCCAAGATTTGCTCTTCTTCTTCTTCAAGATCAGTGCAGTGAGTTTTAAGGATCTTTTCCATGTTAAAGTTGAGTGATGATTTGCTGGTGATTGTGTTTTGTTTCATTTTCATTATTTTTGGTTCAGTTTAGTTCAAGCGTTGAGTTCTGGAATGGGTTAGCTTGAAATGGATAGATGTGAGAGGATGAAATGATAAATTGAATAGCTGCCGGTTTTGTTAAAAGAAAAGAAAAAAAAAGAAGAAACAAAGATCAAAGAAGTGAGAGAAGCTTTGGGAAAAAGAGAGAGCCTTCAGAGGTTTTTTTTTTTTTTTTTTTTTTTGGAAAGATGAGGGAGAAAAGCTTCAAATTTTTGGGATGATAAAACAATTTATAGGGAGTTAAATTATTTTTTGGGAAGAAAGGCTTTTGAGTCTTCGAGGGAAAAGTTTTAATTAATTATTTTTTTGTTTTGAATAATCAGGCAAGTTGGGCTGACAGGCTTGTGGACAGTTAAGTCTAAGCTGGGCCTGAAACAGGCAGGCCAGGCCTGTGAGCCTATCGGGCCAACCCAGCCCATTGACCACTGGATTTATTTTTGTGAATTATTTCCAACCATTGGATAATTGTCCATAATTCTAATGATTAGATAACCGAATAAGATTAATTTTTGGTTGATAGTTCGAACTGCCTGCGTATCATCCATCACCACTGCCAGAGCATCAAAGTAGTACTCCGTCGAGTAGGGTGGTTATTTGGGGACAGAGAGGGACAGAGACCGTGAGGAAAAGGGAATGTCTGGAGAGGAGTCGTCGAGCAGCAGCAGCAGCGGCGATGGTGATATCGTTGTTGTTGTTGGAAATTATGCAGCGAAAGGGAGAGTAAGAGGAGGGAATATGTCTGTTGTTTGGAAAGCTGAGAATAGATGGAGCGGTCAGGAGGTTGTACTGAAGCAGGTCTACCTCTCGAGGCTGAACAGTACTCTCAGGGAATCCTTGGATTGTGAGCTCAGCTTCCTTTCCTCTGTCCACCATCCTAACATCATCCACCTTCTGGACGTTTTCCAGGTCTCCTTTCCCTCCCTCGTTCCTTCTTTCTCTGTTTTCTTCTTCTTCTTCTTTTCAATGATCCAAACTGTTTATGTGATAGGGAATCCCTTGGATGGTGGATGCCCGAAAAATTCTCCGGATTGAGTATTTTTACCCTTCAATTACACAAAGATTACTGTGATCGTCCATTTTTCAAAGCAAAATAGCCAAATTTCAAACGTTTCAAACGATCGAATTTAAGAATTTTATTTGTTGTCCATCCACTGTACGAATTGAGGGGGAATTGTATCAATGGTTCGGACGATCCAGATTCAAAGGCTGAAGTACCGGGGTATCACATTGCAATACGTCAGGATGTATTCTAGCAAACCTCTCCTCTTCAGCCATCCTTTCGTTTCGAGCTATTCTTGAGATACACATTTGGCATTTTTCTTGGATTACAAGCTTAACTCCCAAGGTTCAAAATGTGGTGACGTTTCCCATGAAATGACGTTCTTAGGGGTCGTATGGATGCCTGTAAATGGTTTAACGTGTAAATGATTTACAGCATTTTCTCTTTGGCTTTAAGCTGTAAATGATTGTCTGTGTTTGGATAGCCCGTAAATTGTTTATCTCCTATAAATGGAGAGCAAATCTTTCCATTTATAGCTGTTAGGCTGTAAATGGAGAGCCCGTAAATGAAATCCGAACTTTTTGCCTGTAAATGAGATGGGGGTAAATGCCTTGTAAATTATTTACATGCAAAAAGGCCATCCAAACAGAGAGTGTAAATGATTTACCTGTATCATTTACAACTTGGCCCATTTACAGGCATCCAAACAACACCTTAAGAGTCATCTTCCACGGTGACCGCACTCATGAATTTTTTTGCTAGAATAGTCAAAGCTTCCGTGAAAGGCTTGGCCTCCAGCATCACCCCCAAAAAAAGAGGAACATTTGGATGACTCCTACATCGATGGTTGTAGTTTGGGCTAAGTTCAACCCGATTTTAAATTGGGCAGGGTTGGGGTAGGTTCATTTTTTATTTATTTTTAAACGTGATTTGAATTTGGGCTTTGTTCGTGGTGAATCATAACTGGTCTGGTGCAATGGAAGTATGCATACGAAACTTGACCACTCTAATGTAGAAGAGTTTTGGATCATCTGCTGTGTGCTTCATGCCAATGTCCTCTGGATCAAGTTTCACTACCCAAATATGGAGACTTGGGTTGAGTCGGGTCGGGTAGGGTTTGGGTTGGTAATCTGAAAGTGGGTCCAGCTTGGGTTGAAAATTGGGTCAGTTAGAAAAAGGTCTCTTATCATTACGAATATGTGCTGCATGTGCGAACGAGATTCTGAAACAATTGATCATCTCTTTATCTTTTGCCCATTTACCCAAAAGGTGTGGGATCATTTCTTAGAGGCCATTGGTGTATCTTGGGTGATGCCGGGGTCAATTCGGGATCTTCTTTGGGCTTGCCAGGGGGGGGGGGGGGGGCAGTTTCGGTCAAGATGGTTGTTGACTTTGCTCGCGGTTTGGTGGGAAAGTAACCGAAGGCACTTTTGGAATCAATCTCGGCTGGTTGAGTCAGTTGTGGCAGGGGTGTGCTTGTTGCTGTCCAAATGGGATGGTGTGTAGTGGATCTCTTATCTGAGCATTGGTCTTCGACCTTGTTGGGGCTGCAAGTTTTTTGTTGTTGTTGTATTCTTTTCCTGTCAAGTAATGGCTAGCAGGTCTTTAATAAAATTTTCATTAGTCTTCAAAAAAAGAAAAAAAAAAAAAAAAAAAAGAGGGTCCGTCAAGTCTAATTTGGGTTAGCAACAGCGTTGTTTGGGTTGGGTTTCAGTTGACCTAAAACAATAATCCTCAAAGTTCGTTTTTTGTGAGAGATCATTTAATGGGGCCACTTCTTATCCTCTCAACAATCTTTAGCACGTAACTACATACTTCATCAACTCTTTCCAAGTTCCCAACAATGCGCAAATGCAAGCATTCACCATAGGATTGTCCTCTTTCCAATTGACTCCCAACCTTTAGAAAATTGTACAATGTTGTAAAGTCGTTGAGTTCCCCAAGACTCTAAAGCCTAAACGAATTTGTAGGAGGGCGAGATCGTTGAGGTTGCCAACCTCTTTAACCTCCTTAAGGATGTCAGGCTTCCAGTTCTAGAAGGCGACGCGCTGTACTGGTCAAGGCATCATTCGGGTAAGTTCTCAGTTAAGTTATTTTATGAGCTTATTTTGGAGCATCCTTCACATCCGGTTCCTCCCCATCTGTTCCATTTATGGTTCTATGGAGCTCCTCCTTGCGTGGCGGTTTTTGTTTGGTTTCTTGGTTGCAAGAGAATTCTCACAGTAGACAATTTGGGGGGTGAGCAGTATTTGTTACTACTAGCTATCTCTAACCATAGCTCCCCTAAGATCCCTGCCAAAACCCTTCGAGGCAACCTTAGCCAAGGGTCCTGGCCCCCAATCTTAGGAGCACGGTGCCACTCCTACCTTCACCAATAACTAACGGCTATCCTTTCCCGTTCCCAAGTGTACGCCATCACGCCTGCTCCACCGGGTGGTCTAGGACAGCTAGCCATTAAAGGCAGCTGGAATCGGTACATTAGATGGTCTAACACCGATTCAGATTTTTAGGTCTTCCTTTGACCTAACAGTTTAAGGAGATCTTTAGTTCTGCCTAATATATGCTTGATGTGCATGGCAAATGGGGAGTCGATCAATATTCGATCATCTCTTCATCCATTGTTCCTCTGCCAACAGAATGCGGAGCCACTTCCTCAGTCTCATCAAGATGGATTGGGTGATGCCAAATTCAGTCAACGAATTACTTTGGGCATGACGTGGGGGAGGAGTTGGCAGATTCGGGAAGGCTGTTTGGAGATTGCTCATTTTGGTTGTTTTCTGGACCTTGTGGGGAGCTAGGAATGGGTGTTGTTTTAGAAATGAGAGTATAGGTGTTGAGGAGGTCATTTGTAAATTGAAGAGTTTAGTGTCCAGTTAGGTGGGTGGTAGCCTTCCTTTTTTTTTTTTAAATTGTTTTAGCTGCTTGGAGTTGTATTCTTTGCCTGCCTTGGCGGCTTTTTAATAAATTGTTGTTGCCTTTATAAAAAAAAAAAACTTGCAAGAGTTAACTCAAACTACTAGTTCAAATTGGTCTCTTAATGGACCCACCCTACCGTGGGATCCAATTATTTTGTGGGTGGTATCTTTTTTTTTCTTTTTCTTTTTAGAGAAAATTGAAATGTTATTGAGTGGGTGGACAACTTGTTGAGGAGATCTTTGGTCATTCCGAATATTTGCCTAATGTGCATGGCAGATGGGGAGTCGATCGATCACCTTTTCATCCATTGTCCTTTTGCTTGCTCAACTTGGAATCAGTTCTTCAATGACATGAAAATTGATTGGGTTATGCCTAAGTCTGTTAATGAGTTGATTTGGGCTTGGCATTGTGGGGGAGTTGGCAAATTTGGGAAGGCTAAGCGGCGTCTGCTTTTAATGGCTGTTTTCTTGGGCATTGTGGGGAGCGCGGAATAGGCAATGCTTTAGGAATGAGAATGTGTGTATAGTGGAGGTCGTTAGTAAAGTTAAGAATTTAGTGTCTAGGTGGGTGGTTCATTTAAAGGCCGCTGTTGGTGGCTCTCTCTTTTTTTTATTTTGTTGGTTGGGGTTATGTTCTTTGTCCGCTTTTGCGGCTTTCAATAAAATCGTTGTTACCTCTCAAAAAAGAAGAAGAAAAAAGTAAGATATTCCCATATTGCAACCTGTAGTGACAACTCTGAGTTTTGAGTGCCAGAACAACTACTGTCGAAGACCAAAGGGTAGGAAGTTGCCTGAGTGGGGGATGTTGTGTCATATGACAAGTCCAAAGAGTCTCAGACAACTTGTTGTGTCAATCTCAGTTGCACTTCGAGACTACCTTGTTTATGATTTGGCAGATTGTCTTGTTGAGTCTTTCAACCAAGGTGGTTCAATAACGGTAACGGTGGCCGTAATGGCCACCTGCCGTTACCGTTACGATACGTTCCATAACGGCCGTTATGGCATTTTTTATTTTTTTATTTTGAAAAAAAGCTGTTTCAGGACCGTTATGGGTCCATTATGAGGCCGTTATGGGACCGTTATGGGGCCGTTATATGCAGTTTTTCCTGTAACGGCCGTGTTGGCCCCGTAACGTGTAATGGTTATGGCCGTTACATAACCGTTTTTGAATACCTTGCTTTCAACAAGGCCGTTAGCATTGATAGAAGGTTGTGTTGTTCTCATGTTTGATGTGATACTTTCGAGAGACATTCTCAGTGACCCAAATCTTAGAGGACATACATATTCCATAACAATCCCTTTGGGGATGCCGAATTGGTAGGAGAATCTTTATGCGGATGAAGACCACAACTACAACTCTTGTGACATGATTTAGGGGCACGTCATCAGCCCCTTCGAGAAGTAGTATGTACTATTTATTTTAAAACTAATGCAATCATTCATCATTGTCCAAATGAGAATGTTGGTTTCACCATGGAGATTTACATTGCTTGTTTGTGTACTATGGTCACTCATTTACCATGAGAAAAATTAAGATTCTTAATTAATTAGAGAATGATACTGACAAAAAAAGATTCTTAATTTATTCAAGAAGAATCTTAATTATTCCAAACTCTTAACCCCCCCCCCCCCCCCCCCACCCAAAAAAAAAAAAAAAAAAGAAAGATTCTTCCATACTCTTATTGTTCATGTCATGTGTGCACCTTTAAATACCAACATTTGAGGGCCTTTGATTTAGTGAGGCTAAGAAGTTAAATGCTATCTATTTCAGGTGGAAGGGTGTGTATTCCTTGTCTTTGAGTTTTGTGCTGGTGGTGATTTAGCATCTTACATTCAGCACAAAGGGAGAGTCGAGGAACAGATCGCCCAAAAATTCATACAGCAGCTTGGTACTTGCGGTTGTTTGTGAACTAATTGATTTGACGGGCAATCTTTCTGTTTCTTCTCTTTCAAATATTAGATAATTAAACTAATGCCTGGTGCAGGAGCTGGATTAGAGGTACTACGTGCTCACCACATTATACATCGGGACCTGAAACCAGAGGTAGCAAGCTCATTCATCTGCTTCCTTGCATGAAAAGTAACATTCTATGAAAGAGTTAGTTGATAGCAAGCTCATTCATCTGCTTCCTTGCATGAAAAGTAACATTCTTTGTAAGAGTTAGTTGGCGTATTGGTGCACACAATTCAATGAAGAACAATCCAAACTGTCAAAATCATGGTTGCCACGTTTGGTTGCATCGTCTATATAAGATTTGCTGGATGATCCTAACTCTGATTAATGGATATCTGTTTGTTGAATGTCGTACCTGGGCTATTTTTCATTTTAACCATTTGTTGATGGCCACCAATTGGATAGTTAGGAACGTCACTACAGTTTTGAATTTTGGGTTGTGACTCAGTATCTTGGCTGTGCACATCTGTGTGGTTTGTCTTACTGTTTTATTGTCCAAATCTCTTCTTGAGATTGTGTCTGATCTAGTGCTTTTATCATGACAGAATATTCTACTCTCCACCGCTGACAGTGATGCTGTGCTAAAGATAGCAGATTTTGGTCTTGCAAGGTAATTCAAGAAATTTTATTGCCACACTTAACCATTAGGGGGTTTGTAACTGGAGCTTTGCTAATCCTGCACGCTTGTGCAATAAAGCTAATGTACATGCCAAAAATGTGCCAGCATGGTACGATAGATCCAAGATCCAATCCATCCATCAGAAAGGCACTACTATGGTGATGCGCTACCCAATAAGCAGGTTGATCCACTGATCAAGTGGGCCACAGTTTAACACAAACGTACAGCTCTGAAAAACTTGGCTGAAGTTTTCCAACCCATCCACCTTTTTCTGATAATGGGGCCCACATGCTGAGGGGAGAAGATTTATTCTTGGGAAAACATGTAGAAGGTCGGACCAACCCGATGGATGGATTGGATCTCACACCTATGTGCCATGCTGGCACATGTGTGGTGTGTTCATGACCTTTATTGCACACACATATGCACTTAGCAAAGCTCTTGTAACATTCAATATAAGTTATTTCTTGGGTCTGGCTCCATGGCTCGGTGGTAGACAGACACTGTTTCAACACTGAGATCATGGGATTGAGTGCCCATGTGGTGAGGGTGTGTGTGTGTGAGTTATTTCTTATTTGGATTATTTAAGAGCTCTAAATAATTCATGATTCCTTTCAATTTGCTCAACAGAATTGTACATCCAGGTGACTATGCTGAGACAGTTTGTGGTTCACCCTTGTACATGGCTCCAGAAGTCCTGCAATTTCAAAAGTATGATGAAAAGGTAGCTGCAATGCGACCTAGAGAAATATTCTTACTATGGTGCACATTTTGTGCAATTTCCATGAAGTGCAATCTCTTCACTGCATGCATGCAACAAACATGCATGACAATCAAGATCGTTAATCTGGTGGACCACCATGTGGATGGGCCATTCCATAGACAAAAATTGCAATGGTTGGATAATCCTATCAATCTGCCCATTGTGTGTTTTCCTTGTTGTATGGATGGTTGTTCAGTTTTCCTCATCTAATTAGGGACATGCATGGAGTGGATTCGTGCTCAATGGGCTTGTTTGGCATTGCATGCTTTAAGCAACAACTGTTCACACATCTCTCTTTGTCATTGTTACTTGGACTCGTGGCACAAGTAGCACGTGTCAAAGTGTCCTGAAGTGTCTGACACAACCAACTCAAATATTCTAGTCACGTGTACATTCCCATACACAAATAGATAATGTTATCATTAAATAAAATAAAAAATAAAACAATGAGAACATTAAAAAGAAAGTAAACTAGAAAAGAATATTCACATAGTTGCAATAAAATCCGATTACTTTTTTATTTGAGATATGACAATTTATTACGAAGCCTGCACAAAGTGAAAAAAGAAAACAACCCAAAAGCTCAAAATCAAGAAGCAAAAAGATCATCAGCCAAGCCAGCCTTTACAAACATTGCCCAACCCAAGACAAGATTTCTAATAACCACATCCACCCCTGCGCTTTCATTCCAAAAGCTATGCCAATTCCTAACTCCCCAAATAACCCAAAAGACAGCTATAATGATCAACCTCCACTTAGCTTTGCTGGCTTTCTCGACTCCTCCCCCATGCTAAGCCCACAAGAGGTCTTTCACATTCTTCAACATCAGCCAATCTGTGTGAAGCAAACATAGAAAATGATCCCAGACATTAGAACAAAAGGACAATGCACAAAAAAGTGATCAATTGGAGTTCTTAGTCATGCCTCAGTGGTAGACTCACAAGAGTTTCAACACGAGGTCATGGGTTCGTGATGTAGGACGGGTCGCTGACTATTTCATGGCCCAGATGGAGCAAAAGAAGACCGGACGGGGCCGAAAGTGATCCGGACCGTCAGGACCGTGAATCGGTTGTATCTCACAATCCGGAATGAGTTACGGGACGTATAATATATCAATTTGGGGTAGCTCGAGCTACTTTAGCCAACCAACCCAGCTACGCCGGGTTGCCCCAACCCGGAATCGCGAGAATCGACCGTATCGACGGTCATTAGGCTAGTTTATTTTCATTTTTACTATTTATAGTAACTTTTAATTCGATCATAACTTTGCATCTGTAGGGTTTTAGAGTTAGTGCCCAACATGAAAAGGGCTTAGAATATTTCGTAGAACAACGTGGTTGAGGCCGTTTGATAACTTTCTATTTTTGGCCGAAAACCAAGAGTTCTAGTAGGATTGAACGACTTCTATAAATAGTAAGTTTACTATTTATAGTAAGTTGCGTTTTCTAGGAGTTTTAGTTGGAGTTGGATTTTGATACTTTACCTAGGGTTTAGTTTCCTATTTATATGCATTGTAATTCCGATTTTATTCATTCAATTATCAATAAATCAATTATTCGGAATTTATTTCCTCTTTTTATCTTTTATTTCTTCTCGTGGATTCGAGAAACTATCGGTTAGGGAGACGGTGATCGACCTACCACGTCCTCCCTGCGTCATTGGTATCAGAGAGAGGTTTCTTCCTCAGGACGATGACCTCTAATGAAGGGATGGATCCTCATCCTAAGGACGGTGCTCCAAGGGACTATCTAACGGCGACAGCTTTCGAAGCAGCGCAACGGGAGAACCGGTTGATCCTGCAAGGTATACAGGCAACCCTCGACCAGATTGCAGCATCGCTAGCTCCGCTTCGAGCCCAAGGCGACCAACAACCACCAACCGTTGCTATACGGGACAATCATGTTGTCCGTAGAGCACCCCAGGTGGATAATCGTAGGGCTACACCAGACGATTCAGAACCAAGCGATGATGAGGTCGAAGACATTTTGGTACGACGACCTGCGTTAGGGAATGAGCGTGTGGAACGAGCAGAACGAGATTATCGGGGCAAAGCTGATCTTCCCAGCTTTAATGGCCTACTTCGAATAGAAGAGTTCCTCGACTGACTGGCAGAGGTCGAGCGATACTTCGACTATATGGAAGTGCCGGACGACAAGAAGGTAAAACTAATTGCTTATAAATTTAAATCCGGTGCTTCACCATGGTGGGAAAACCTACAGGTTTCCCGCACCCGTCAGAATAAGGCACCCATCCGAACATGGCCTAGAATGAGACAACTTCTTAGAGCTCGATTCCTCCCTAGCGACTATGAACAAATTTTGTTCTAACAATACCAAAATTGTCGCCAGGGAAATCGAACCGTAGCCGAATATCTTGAAGAATTCCAACGATTGGCTACACGGAATAATTTATCGAAATCAGAGGCACAACAGGTATCACGATTCATTGGTGGGTTGCGATTTGCAATCCAGGATCGAGTCCGATGCATCCGGTATGGACGTTGAGTGAGGCCAATCAATTGGCCACTCGAGCAGAAACACAGTTGTCACGGCCCCCTGCTCGATCCTATCTGGCAACACGAAATCCCAACACCGGACCCACTCAAGATACAACACTGGCCAAAGGCAAGGAGCCTATAGGAGGGCGTCCTCAACCTCCTACGGTCACGAACCGGGACGGGGGAAGCGGTTCCTCAAGACCTCAACGTACAGCTCCCACTACAGCAGGTTCCGGCAGGATCCCCAACCCATATGGTCGGCCAAGACCAGACCATTGTCTCCGTTGTGGCCAACCAGGTCACTGGTTGAACGCTTGCCCCCAACGCCCTGCAGCACACTTAACTACGAATGAAGGCGGCGTGGAAGGCGAGTCAACAGAAGACAACCCTGAATTGGAACAGGCCGAAGAGGGGGACACAGAAGATGTCGATTGGCTGACTGAAGATCATGGGGAATCGCTAGTAGTAAGACGACTACTTTACGCCCCCAGGAAGGAAGTGCACCCACAACGACATAATATTTTTCGCACAAAGTGCACCGTGCAGGGCAAAGTCTGTGACGTGATCATAGACAGTGGGAGTAGCGAAAATATTGTCTCGAGAATTATGGTGGATAAGTTACATCTGCCTATGACAAAGCACCCTACCCCTTACTCTATCGGCTGGATCAAGAAGGTGAACGAAACCAAGGTAACTCATCAATGCATTATTTCGTTTTCCATTGGTAAAAGCTATAAGGACGAGGTCCTCTGTGATGTGGTTGACATGGAAGCCTGCCACATGTTACTTGGGCGGCCATGGCAGTCGGATCGAGATGTGACCCACAGTGGACGGGAAAACATATACATGTTCACCAAGGATGGTCGGAAAATTGTTTTGGCCCCTATGACGCCAGACAAACACCCTGAAGCTTCTAAAGTGGAGGGGAACTCTCTCCTTACCATTCGCGAGTTTGTTAAGGAATCAAAGGAAACGGGCGAGATTTATGCGGTTATGGTAAAAGGCGAGGAGCCAGGATCCTCTAATATTCCTCAACGCCTTAAACCGCTGCTAGAAGAATTTCGAAGTACTTGGCCTGCAGAGTTACCAGATGAGTTGCCTCCCATGCGAGACATACAACATCACATCGACCTTATCCCAGGGTCCAGTCTACCCAACCGACCGCACTATCGGATGAGTCCGAAAGAGTGCGAAATTCTACAGGGACAGGTGGAGGAACTGATCCGTAAGGGTCTTATTAAAGAGAGCATGAGCCCGTGTGCCGTTCCGGCACTCCTTACCCCAAAGAAGGACGGAACATGGCGTATGTGCATCGATAGCCGCGCGATCAATAAAATAACAGTTAAATATCGATTTCCAATACCGCGGTTGGATGACATGCTGGACATGCTCGAGGGCTCCAAGGTGTTCTTGAAACTGGACTTACAGAGTGGATACCATCAAATCCGTATTAGGCCAGGTGACGAGTGGAAAACGGCCTTCAAGACCAAGGAAGGGCTATATGAGTGGCTGGTTATGCCCTTCGGTTTGACCAACGCCCCAAGCACCTTCATGCGTTTAATGAACCAAGTGTTGAAGCCGTTCATTGGCCGTTTCGTTGTCGTTTACTTTGACGACATTCTAATATACAGTCAGGATGAAACGGAGCACATAACCCACATCAGAAAAGTGCTACAAGTGTTGGCCGACAACAAGCTATACTTAAATTTGAAAAAGTGTAGCTTCTTAACAGATCAATTATTGTTTCTGGGGTTCATCGTGTCGTCAACGGGTATCCGAGTGGACGAAGAAAAGGTACGAGCTATTCGGGATTGGCCGACTCCGACAAACATTCATGAGGTACGAAGTTTTCATGGGTTGGCGACCTTCTATCGTCGATTTGTACGGAACTTCAGCAGTATCGTCGCGCCGATTACCGACTGTATGAAGAAGGGTCCGTTTCAATGGACCGAAGGGGCTGAGAAGAGCTTTGCAGAAATTAAACATCGGTTGTCCACTACCCCGGTTCTGGTACTCCCTAATTTCGACAAGCTATTTGAGGTAGAATGCGACGCATCTATTGTCGGCATTGGGAGAGTCCTTTCTCAGGAGGGTAGGCCGGTTGCCTTTTATAGTGAGAAACTCAGCGACGCACGACAGAAGTGGTCGACCTATGAACTTGAATTATATGCAGTGGTTCAAGCACTGCGCCATTGGCGTCATTATCTTATTTAAAGGGAATTTATACTGTACATTGATCATCAGGCGTTAAAATTTATCAATACTCAGACTAACGTGAATCGTATGCATGCTAGATGGATTTCGTTTTTACAGGAATTCACGTTCGTTCTGAAACACAAATCAGGGCAGCAGAACAAGGTGGCAGATGCACTAAGCCGACGTGCATCCCTTCTTATTACAGTGAGCAGTGAGGTGATCGGGTTCGATTGCCTCAAGGAACTTTATGCCGAGGACGAGGATTTTGCAGATGCATGGAAAAAGTGCCAAGAAGGGCACCCGAGTGACCTTCTAATTCAAGATGGTTTCCTCTTCAAAGGAAATCGACTTTGCATCCCGTAGAGTTCGTTACGGGACAAAATTATTATCGAGCTGCACGGCGGTGGCCTCGGCGGTCATCTAGGACGAGATAAGACTCGAGCGATGGTGGAAGAGCGGTATTACTGGCCGCAACTTGCTCGTGATGTGGGCAGGGCGGTACAACGATGTCATATTTGTCAAACCGCTAAGGGACAATCTCAAAATACAGGTATTTACACACCATTACCCGTGCCAGATGCCCCTTGGGAGGATTTATCTATGGATTTTATATTAGGGCTCCCACGAACACAACGCGGCATGGACTCAGTGTTCGTGGTGGTAGACCGATTCTCCAAGATGGCACACTTCATTCCGTGCAAGAAGACCTTTGATGCGATACACGTTGCGAACCTTTTCTTCAGAGAGGTTGTGCGACTACATGGGATTCCTAAGACGATCACTTCAGACCGGGACACAAAGTTCGTTAGCCACTTTTGGCGAGCCTTGTGGAATCGGTTCGGTACATGACTTCACTTCAGCAGTGCTTATCATCCACAAACAGATGGACAGACTGAGGTCGTCAACCGCACATTGGGCAATCTCATCCGTTGCCTTTCAGGTGACAAACCGAAGCAGTGGGACATGGCCCTGGCTCAAGCAGAGTTTGCGTTCAACAACATGGTAAACCGATCGACAGGAAAATCTCCGTTTCAGATTGTTTATGGGTGCGTTCCTCGTCACACACTCGATTTGGTTCCCCTGCCCAAGCTTCCGGGCATGAGCGTTACAGCTGAACATATGGCAGACCGAATCATGGACATACATGCAGACGTGCGCAGCAAATTACAGGCTTCGAACGAGAAGTACAAAGAAGCGGCCGACAAGTATCGGCGCGCCAAAGTGTTCGAAATAGGAGATCAAGTGATGGTCCACCTACGTAAAGAGCGATTTCCTACCGGGACCTACAACAAGTTGAAACACAAGAAGATTGGACCGGTACCGATCATTCGCAAGATCAATGACAATGCCTACGTTGTTGATCTTCCAGATGACATGGAGATTTCAAGGACTTTTAACGTGGCAGATCTGTACGAATATCATGAACCAAAGCTGGACGAGAACTCGGGGTCGAGTTCCTTCGAAGTGGAGGAGACTAATGTAGGACGGGTCGCTGACTATTTCATGGCCCAGATGGAGCAAAAGAAGACCGGACGGGGCCGAAAGTGATCCGGACCGTCAGGACCGTGAATCGGTCGTATCTCACAATCCGGAATGAGTTACGGGACGTATAATATATCAATTTGGGGTAGCTCGAGCTACTTTAGCCAACCAACCCAGCTACGCCGGGTTGCCCAACCCGGAATGAGCTACGCCGGGTTGCCCAACCCGGAATCGCGAGAATCGACCGTATCGACGGTCATTAGGCTAGTTTATTTTCATTTTTACTATTTATAGTAACTTTTAATTCGATCATAACTTTGCATCTGTAGGGTTTTAGAGTTAGTGCCCAACATGAAAAGGGCTTAGAATATTTCGTAGAACAACGTGGTTGAGGCCGTTTGATAACTTTCTATTTTTGGCCGAAAACCAAGAGTTCTAGTAGGATTGAACGACTTCTATAAATAGTAAGTTTACTATTTATAGTAAGTTGCGTTTTCTAGGAGTTTTAGTTGGAGTTGGATTTTGATACTTTACCTAGGGTTTAGTTTCCTATTTATATGCATTGTAATTCCGATTTTATTCATTCAATTATCAATAAATCAATTATTCGGAATTTATTTCCTCTTTTTATCTTTTATTTCTTCTCGTGGATTCGAGAAACTATCGGTTAGGGAGACGGTGATCGACCTACCACGTCCTCCCTGCGTCAGTTTGAGTACCGATTGTGGTATAAAAATGCCACTGTGGTGTGAATGCATGGGTGTGTGGGGGGTGTGAGTGTGTGTGTAAATAAAAAAAAGGGTGATCAATCGACTTAGCATCCTCATAAATCAGGCAAAAATTGGGAAGAACTAAGGATCTCCTTTGCAAATTGACCATGCTGAGAACCCTCTTCCGACCCACAAGCCAAACAAAATCGCCACACAAGGGGGAGGAGGCTTTGAAGAACTAATAATGAAACGGATGATGCGGGCGAGATATGCTAAGGCTTGCTACTGAAGCTAAACAATGAATGGACATAGAACTTTCCCAAGCCATTGCCCACCCAAATCATCGAACCCGCTTCTTGAGAAGAAGGATAAATGCTCTTGAGACGGTTAACAAACCGGCGAACTTTACAATCTCCTCATCTGTCATTTTCTTACAACAAGGAGGGTTGTGAGAGTCTATAGGCTAGTCGGCCCACCCAGTTGTTCCCACATTCGTCGGTTCCATACAAAGTTCCTTGGGGAACAGGACTCCTTGTCTATTTTGTTTTACTTTGAGAGCAAGTTTCCTTTAGTATTTACGTCACATATCTTACTGCCCAAGTTTCCCTTGTTTTCCCATGGTGTATGTTGTTTGCTAAGAACATAGTTTTGATTGATGAAATGAGGGATGAAGTGGAGATGTGCCTTTGGAGTTTATGTGATTGCTGCATACCAATCAAACTGAAGGTGAGATTTTATAGGATAGTTATAAGATGGCCATGCTTTATGAGACGGAATATTGAACAATCGAGGAACAATATGTTCATAGAATGAGTGTAGTTGAAATGAAGATGTTGAGATGGATGAGTGACAAGACAAAGTACAAAAATTAGAAATGAATGCATTTGAGGTAACTAAGGGTAACACCAATATGTAATAAGATGTGAGAAAGTAGACCTCGAAGGTTTGGCCATGTGCAATGGAGACCAAGAACTACACCACTTAGGAGTAAGTTCATTCAAGTTGAAGGCTCTAAAAGGACAAGGGAAAGTCCCAAAGGATATGGGTGGAGGTGGTAAGGTTGAGGATGATGATATCATTACCCAAGTTTCGGGCTTCGAATGATGTTGGAATGCTATGAAATTGATCATAGTGGAAAGCATATCGAGTTAGCTTTCCAACAAGCTCAAGATCGTGTGATTCCGATACCATTTGAGTGAGTTATGACCGATTTAATAAAGACCTATATTTTTGTGTTGGGATTAAATGATACTTTGCCACTTCGGTTTTCCTTGTATGTTTATTCAAATAGATGGCTAGGCTTAGGAGCAATGGATGATTAAGGTAATATTATGATTTATATAGTTTTGCATATTTTTCAAGTTAGCTCAAGATTAAGAAAAACTTTATATTTAAGTAAGTTTTATTAGGGGTTCCCAAGATGGTTGAATGTTATTCCTATGGTCTTTTGAGGACTACTATTGAAGAAGGATTCATCACGGACCTGTTTCTTGTGGGATTCATCGAAGACAGCTTGTTTCTTTCACTTGATTTCCCTTCGCATGTGAGTTATTTCTTCTCACATTGCATTTCCAGTCAGTTATTTGTTTAGTTGTTTGCCACATCAAGTGGTAATTTTTTTTAAAGGATAACGAAAATTCATTGAAATTAAAGGAGGGGAAGAGAATTCCCAACATAGAGCTGCTGATCCGGTGAACCTGCTATTTGTCATGGTGATGGAATCTGAAAAATCATAGAAATTTCAGAAGATGTGGGAAAATATAATGTTGGGTGAATTGTATGCCGAGCAAGAAGATGTACCTGATGAGCATGTTGGGGATCTGAATCTTGAAAAAGGGCTATTCTTTGATGAGGAATTCGACGAAGGCGAAGCGACCATCAAGGATGAGATGTAACAAACCATGCAATTGGTACAATAGAGCTGATCTTAGAGAAATATCTATATCCCTGTGATCCAATAAGACACAAACGTGTTTATCAAGTCAGCCAACAACTATCGTGCACACTACAACCATTGGAGTGAGGCATATGTTTTCACCGTAAGGCTTCCCAAGGAATGAAACTTGAGGGTGAGTTCTTACTAACTTGCGGAGTCTTGATGCGGTGCCCGGACAATCAAAATTGATAATTGCCTGGAAATGTAATATAAGAAGAAATAATAACATATGCAAAGGTAAAGTTAAAGAAATGAGTTATCCACAATGTATCTCATAGAAAACTGGTCCACATTCAAATGATAGACTAAAAGAGGGATGGAACGTCCAACCTTTTCTTCAATAACTGTTTTCTCAAAATACCATAACAATAACATTCATCTTAAAACCCTTATTACAACTTATAGATATAGAAGGTTTGTTTGAACCTTAAGCTAACTTAACCATTAAGCAATGCCCTAATAAACTCTAATGCTATACTAGCAATTTATTGCCTATAATTCTAGCCATCTATTTTAATAGCGCAAAAAAGACCAAAGTATTACTTAACCTGTCACGACCATACCATTCTTAAGAAAATGGTCCATAACTTAGTCAAATGGTATTGAAATTAGATGGTCTTCTGCTCGTTGGAAAGATTATTCTATATGCTGCTAAATTGTCCCAACATTTTTCACTATCCATAACTTGGGCTGTCAGGTTAATGACATAAATACTAAGATGAACTTGTTCTTTGAGCTGAATGATGAAACTACGAAACAAAATAAACAAGGAATCTTGTTCTGTAAGGAACTTCAGATGGGACCATGAAGGTGGGACTAATTAGGTGGAATGACTAACTTAGAGATGTTGGGTAAAAAATGATGATCAATACATGATCCCTAAAAATCTAGGTCTTTGAGGATAATGATCATGGGATGTTCCACAATCATTGGTGGAGAACAATTTTGGCTTGGGATGCAGGTTGCATCATATTGGGACGTGAGTGTATGTGTACAAACACGCAAGCACACACACGTAATATTTTAGCATACTCGGTTATGAATATGTATTTACATGACTCTATTGAAGGAAGGCCTGGTGGTATTTTATTCTACTTGTAAATTAATGTACATTGGGTATGATCGAGTTATCTCCAACACGGATGTTGATCTCAACCCACATCATATCCAACATTGGTGTCAGGAATTATTTGAAGGATTCAGATGTCATGGTACAAAACATCTCACCAATAAATAAGGTTGTCAACAGGTAACCAGACAGTGGGTACCCGAGGTATCCACCTGATATAAACAGGTTCGAGTCCAATTTCCAAACCCATTGAAAAAATTGGGTCGGGAACTATCTTCAATCTAATTAAAAATTAATTCAAATCAGGTACATGTTGATGTTGGTCAATTTTAGTAACAATAGGAGTGAAAATGAGGAATTAGTTAAGATTGCTGGCCAGGAAGTTCCCAAAATGAGCACTTCTGATACCTAGGGTGAATAATTCATGAGAGTGGAGAGTTTGAGACGGATATTCGCCAAAGAATTCAAGCTAGGTGGAAGAAATGGAGATGTGCCTCCGAATTTTTATGTGATCATTGTGTACCACTCAAACTGAAAGGGAAAATTTATAGGATAGCGATAAGACCATCTATGCTTTATGGGACAAAATTTGGGGAGTTAAGGAAGAATGTGTTCATAAGATGAGTGTAGCTGAAATGAGGATGTTGAGATGGATGGATGAGTGGCAAGACGAGGAAGGATATAATTAGAAATGAACTCATTTGAGGGAACTTAGGAGTAGCACTAATTGGTAATAAGAAGAGGGACAATAGACAGATGGTTTGATCATGTGCAATGGAGGCCAAAAACCATGCTAATTAGAAGAAGCAAGTTAGTTTTAACTCGAAGGCTCTAAAAGGGCAAGGGGAAGGCCCCAAAGGGTGTGGATGGAGGTAGTAAGAAAAGACTTGATGACCTATGGTCTAACTAAAGGTATGGCCCTTGATAGAGTGGAATGGCAGAAAAGGATTCATGTAGCTGACCACAAGTAATTGGGTCAAGGCTTAGAAGATGATAATGATCAGGTACTTATTGGCAGTGTTTGCAATATCGATGTATCGGCTGATACTATCGATATCGCAGGTCAATGATACGAAACTGCCCTGGAGACAAAAAAATCCACCGGTTCTTGTGTATCGACAATATTATTGGCCGATATATCGATATCGGCAAGATATTGGCCGATATTGCAAAATATCGACGATCTAGCCGCATAAGAGTTCCTCCAGTTTTGGGAAAAAACGATTTTTTGTTCGATTTTCTTCTAGTTTCTCCTCCCTAAAAGAAAAAAAAATTGCAGTGCAGCTCGATCCGTGTACCAACTCTTCGAAGGGGTCATATTTTGTTGAGTCTAGTTAGCCATTTTCTAGGTTTTGTTGAGTCTCCATATAGATCTAAGCCATATAGGGTAACTTGCATTGCGTTGAACTAGGATAGTCAAAATTGCATTTGGAGGATACCCAGTCAGTTGCATCATCCATAGGTATATTTCTCAACTCTCTTGCTTGTTTTACTTTATCAATGAATTGGTTGTGTTTTCATTAATGCCTTCTTACATTTATATATCTTATGGAATCAATTTAAACAACCGTTACATCAGTTCAGTCAGACAACGTATAGCTTAGGATCCTTTTACAAAGGAACTCCATTATGTGGACTTTTTTTTTTTTTTTTAACATATTATGATTTAAATGTGTGTATTAAGGTCCATTTTAACAATCCTGAAGTTTCATTGAAAAATTCAATCAATATCCCAATGTTTCCCCATGTTTCCGAAAAAGTGCGATACATTACCTGATATAATGATTCAGGGGCATGCGATGACCTAACCCTAGATGCATGTATATTCAGTTGGAAGATATTCAAATAATAAAATTACGAAACTAACTACTTTCAATCAGATGAAACTAACAAATCTCAACACGAAGATGAGATCCGTCCGTCCGGATCATGCCCCTTCACATAAAACCATGTAAAATAGTAAAACAGGGAGGATCTAGGGATATGGGGATATCCCAAATCTAGCATAGACCAGTACACAGTCAAGTTTGGATCCGGTTCTCATGGTTAGGCATTCCTCTTTTCGATCGTACCCAAAAGGGGGGGTTTCAGAAAAGGACGAGGGATGTCGAAAAGCAATGGGTTCTTATGAAGCACGAATTAGGAATCAAGCACGAATTAGGAATCAAAAGAAGCTTACCTTTTTTCGCACCTTGAAGAAATAGAGAAGAGAAAAACGGAAACTCCGGGGTGGAATCCTCAACACCCGAGGGCCAATCCTGAAACCCTAATCTCTCAAACAAAGAGGAAGAAACTCGCGAATTTTCTATTCATTCAATAATTCGAAATATGGTTTCTCACAGTATATATAAGCTACGAAAAAAAAAAGTGTATTAAAGTGCCTGAAAACCAAAGAAATAACAAAAAAACGCCTAAAGTAAATAACGACACTAAAGTGCCTAGAAACAAGGAAATAAACAGAAAAGCGCCTAAACGTAAATTCGCTCCGTGGTCCAGCGGTCATGATGCTCCTGCGCGATCCTGCATCTCGTGTACTCGTAACGCGTCAGAAAATGGGCCCAATTGGCCCGGCGTCCATCCACATCAACTCGTTTGCTCCAAAACTCGATCTGCGACGTCGCCTCCTCTGGTACACTCTAAAGGGTGCACCACTGATGTCCACATCATATAACCGATATATCCCTAGCGATACGTGATATGTATCTGTATCCCCAGGGTGTGAAACGTAACATGATACCGATACTGCGAACACTGCTTACTGGTACCTGGTTAATTTCAATAGGATTGTGTCGGGTCATTTATTTGGTTAATTTTTATTGTAATATACTACTGCCTCCATTGTTGCTGAATGAGGTTTGGTAGACCCCATGTGTGTGTAAGAGACCTCATACGCACCACCACCCTTTTGTCAACACAAGACGTGTGAGATCCAAACTGTCCATTTGGGTGAGCTCTATGCAAGCCTGACCTAAGTCAGGGTCTTAAGACCTGAAGGTACCTGAACCCAGTGTGTGAAGTTTCGGTATCGCTACAAGTTTCGCTAGCTAGGGATATGGAAACAATATCGATGTTGCCGATAATATTGCTGATAACCGAAAATGTTGGGAAACATGGGGAAACGGTGGAATTTTTCAATGGAACCTTAGGAGATGCTCAAATACACATATTTGTATATTTAGGAATAAAAAAAGAATGCATACATAATAGGTTTCTATTTAACGGGGGCCTAAAAGCATGTGCTGTTGTAATAAATTAGTCCAACCATCTCATCCATCCCATTTGTCCATCTAACCTCTAACCTTCCATCCAAACATCCATTGATATTTCAGAATATCAACAACACACGATATTTCCTGACAAATCATTGACAACTAGAAAAGAAATGAAAGATTGTGGTCTCGATATTGCCAAGTTGCAATAATGATAATATTGCGATATTATCAAATATTATCATCGAAAAATTGAACGCTGCATGCAACCATGCACCCATAAAAAATGTGAAATGGGAATTTTTTGATATACGGATTTTTGATGATATCGATACATTGGTGATATTATCGAAATATCACAGATACATTGGCGATACAAGCGACACCTAGGATTTACATAGTTGAAAATATTGGCGATACACCAGCAGTATTGATGCATTGGCAATACAAGTGACACCTAGAATTTACATAGTTGAAAATATTGATGATATCAATATATTGGTGATATTTAGTGATACATCGCCGATACCTAGAGTATTTTTATACTAGCAGTGTTATAGGTATCGCTAAGCTATAGATACAGATAATATCAGGGATATTTCAATAATATCGGAGATAATTCAAACATTGCCTGAACCTGATTGAATTCGGTTCCAGGACTTCAAACATCAACCCAAACCTGAACCTGAGCTGGATCCAGGTACAGGTACACCTGGTCTCATTCACCTTATGGTTGAAAACTAAAGTTCGTGTACAGTTTGAGGCTGAAACTAATGTTTGTGTACAGGTTGACATGTGGGGTGTCGGGGCCATACTTTTTGAGCTTCTTAATGGATACCCACCTTACCGTGGTAAAAACAATGTTCAGGTAGATAGCCTTTTCACGTACGTTCATACCGAGATTGCTCTTCCTCTTTTGGCACTAAATCTTTTCCGTTGCATTGGTTTCTTTCAGTTACTACAGAACATCAAAAAGTGTGCCCGTCTGCCATTTTCTGAGGTCATCCTCCCGGAGTTGCATCATGACTGTGTTGATATGTGTGTAAGACTACTGTGTAAAAATCCAGGTTTGACAGATCAGCTTCAAATCTTTTGTTTCATCTACTAATCTCAGTCTTATTTGTCTCTGAAAAATGCTGAGGGGATTCACATGAAGATGATTGGGGGTTTTCGTGCACTGTGAACATTTCCAGTCACAAACAAAGATCAGTCTGGTCATCTCATAAAGTGTGCCATTCAGGTACATTAAATCAATCTCTTTTCTTTTTTAACTGCCCATTTTTCTCTCACACACTTAGCGATCTGATTAGTGGACCTGCATGACTTTGGACCAGAGCATCTTCATCAGTGGGCTAGGATGATCCTCACTCGTGCCAATTGCCACATTGCACAAAGAAAACCCTCAAGAATCTCCTGCAAATCTCTGAGGCTACTGCTGATGAACGGTTGCGTCTTTGCAGGGAATCGCCTGTCCTTTGATGAGTTCTATTCCCATAAATTCTTGAGAAGATGATTTAGGTGATAGCAGTACTGTAAAATGTTCAGACCAAAGATTTGGACAGTATATTCTGGCTTCTTCAGTTTGTACTAGTTGGGGCCAGGGTTGAAGTGATCCAAAACATGATATGATGGCACTTGACATGGATGGACTAGGCACCAAAAATACCTTCAGATTCGAATACCCCAGCTATAGAATAGTTGGTCTTTTGATGGTTGAATGGAAGCAGTTTCTGTATTTCCTTTCTTAGCTGTTACTGTTAACCACCTATTGGAAGGTTTAAGATTTTCCCATCATCAAGATCTTTTTTATGTATGACCATATACACTGGGGCTCAGATTATCAATGGGTTGGATCACTGAACAATGGGTCCCACTTGTACAAACTGAAAAGCCCAAATGGTACTGCACCATCTCTCCACCTTAGCATTGTATAAAACCAGTTGGTGTGACTTGCGAAGGCAGTGGCATTGGTATGACTTGGTTGTAAAATTAGTGTGAATGTAATAATTAAGAAGCCGATATTATTGGTTGCATCATCTATTGAAAATTTACAACATTATTTTTAGCATCCTTCATCACTGGCTATGGTTAGAGAAGTTGTCCTGCTAAGCTGTGAAGCCAATAGCTCTAGCATCCTACAAATGTCATCCTGCAGTTGATTTGAATCATCTCCTGCTATAAACTCATGGACAATGTTGTTCACCTCAATCAAACTGCACCCAGGCATTTTCTTCATTTGCTTACTTCTCATCAGCTTCCGCATCCTCGACACTCCATCCCACTTCCCCGCACCAGCATAAATATTCGAAAGTAGTACGTAGTTGCCAGGATCATCTGGTTCGAGCTCAAGGAGGTGCTCCATTGCAGTTATGGCGATTTCGACGTTGTTGTGAGTTCTACAGGCACTGAGCAAAGATCCCCAGACGGCTGCATCCGGCGCCATTGGCATCTTATCGATGAATTCAAGGGCTTGAGTGAGGCGACCTGAACGTCCAAGAAGATCCACCACACATCCATAGTGTTCAACACTTGGATTGATACAGTAATCCTTCATCATTGAGTCAAAGTACTTCAATCCCTCGTCCAGAAAGCCCTGCATGAGCGCAGGCAGATAAAAGACCAAGAAAGGTGATGCCATTCGGTTTGATCCGAGTTCTCTCCATCTCCACAAACAGTCCAATCGCTTGTCGAGCTCTCCCGTGATTTGCTAGCCCTCCAATCATGGTACTCCATGAGATCACATCTCTTTCACACATGTTATCAAACAACTGATAGGCTTCATCAATGCTACCACATTCCGCATACATCTTGACCAAAGCATTACAGATACATATCCTGTGCAATAGCCTGTTCTTGTCGACGTAGACATGGATCCATTTGCCTAATTCCAGAGCTCCTACATGTGCACAGGCTGGCAGAATAGAGACGATGCTGATTTCATCCATTTTCATGCCTGCCAGCTGCATTTGACGGAAGGCCTCCAAGGCGTTCAGGTAGTCGCCGAATTGGGTATAACCTGAAATCAAAACGGTCCAAGAAACTATTGTTTTATCCGGCATTGAGTTGAAGATGTCTTTGGCACGCTTCATACGTCCAGATCTTGCATACCCAGAAATGAGGATGTTCCATGAGACTGAATCCTTCTCCCTCATTCCATCGAATACTTGATGTGCATCACTTAGATTACCACATTTCACGTACATCTCTAGCAGTGAATTGTCAATTGCATTATTCACAGTTGGCCAACATTTGCATAAATGGCCATGTATCTGCTTCCCAAGGTTGAGGTGTAAAAGACCAGAAGAAGCTCTGAGTATGAAGGGGAAGGTGAACCTGTCAGCACAAATGTGGTTTTCTGCTTGTGGGTGTCTTTGTAATTGCTTGTAAATGGTCACAGCTTCGTAATAGAGGTGGTTGTGAGTGTAAGCTCTAATCACTGCGTTGTAAAGGAAGATGTTGGGTTGGATCACCTGCTTGAAGATAGAAATTAGATAGTCTGTTTCTCCTTTGCCCCCACATATATCGATGATCTTTGTCGCGAGGAAGTTGCTTTGGGATAGCAAGCATTTGATAATGTGGGCATGGATCCTCTTCAAATCTCTCATGCTGGTACAGTTTTGCAACATGGGTAGGACTTGATCTTCCATTTCTCTGACAATCAAGGCAGTAATTTTCATCTTTACCAGTGACGGAGTCAGCAGAGAATATCAACGAGCCTGCTGAGGAACTGTTTAAAGAACTCGCTGCAGGCTCAGGGTATTTTTCTCCATGCAGCTTCAGTGAAGATGGGTTACGAATCTGATCTGATTACAAGCAATGATCTTGTATGTATGGATGGAAAATGTGGTAAAATTGATACTGCACATGATGTCTTCGACAGCATTCCTGAAAGAAATGCATTATCTTGGACGTCGCTCATGTGTGTGAGTATTTACAGCAGGGTAAAGCCAAGCAAGTTCGACCAAATGGGGTTTCAGGAATTGAACCGTCATCACTGGTCTAAAAGCATGTGGCTTTCTGGGCATTGATGAACATGGAATGCAGATTCATGTCTTCTGTATTAAGAGTGAGTGAGAAGGGTTTCCCATCTGATATCTGCCTACATGAGAAGTGGAAGCCTTGAGGATGCAACACAAGTTTTTGATACAATGCCTGTTAGGGATCTCATGTCTTGGGATATAATCAGTGCTGGATATGCTAACTTCTATTCAGGAAAATGCAAGCATATGGAGAGACGCCCTGCCAGTTCAAATTTTCAAACATGTTAGAAGGGCATAGTGACCTCCATGATGCTAGAGAGATCCAGGGCAGGTCAGGAAGAGGCTTCCAGCTCAACGATATGTCGAGTGCGCTTGTCGATCTTTGTGTAGAATCTAGCTGTTTTGTCCGAAGTGCAATGGGTGTTTGATCAGATCAAGTGGAACTTAATTTCTTGGACTGCAATATTGTGGATTATGTTCACCAAGGAAGTGTACAGATAGCGCAGGATTTGTTTTTGTCAATTGAGAACTGGGGACCCAGATTGATGGTTTCGTCCTTTCGTGGAGCAAGGGAGAAAAAAATTCGATCCTACACCGCCAAAAATTTCATCTAGTTCAGAAGTCCCAGTAGCTATCTGAATCGTTCGTATATACCTCAGGTGTGGATTAATGGAAGAATCCGAACCCAGCTTCAGCGAAATAGCAGGGAAATATGGTAAGCACTGGAAGCGATCTGTCTATTTGAAGAAATGCTGCTATGAAAAGATCGAGCTGGATGGGGTGAGTTACTTGGCTATACCAACGGCCTGTAGCCATGCTGGCGTCGTTGAAGAAAGTAGAAAGCAGGGGCATATCTGTCGAGATTGAGAAATGATTATCCGTTCAAATCAAGAGTGGAGAATTACAAGTCCGCAGCCGGATCCAATACAAATGAAATTGGATCGCGTGAGCTCTTATATCAATGAGTAAACTCCGTTGGCCCCACTGTTAATGTATGTGGTTTATCCACGCAGTCCATCTGTTTTTCCAGCTTATTTTAGGGGTTGAACCTAAAATTGATGCATATCCAAAGCTCAAGTAGACTATGTCACAAGAAACAGTGGGAATAATGATTTCCACCATTGAAACCTTCTTAGGGCCCATAGTAATGTTTATTTGTCATCCAACCTGTTCATAAGATCACAAAGACATGGATGAAGGGAAAACATAAATATCATCTTGATCCAAAACTTCTGTGGCCTCCAAGAATTTTTCAACGGTAGACGTTCAGTTCACGCTTTTCCCTGTGGTGTGGTCCACTTGAGATTTTGATATGATTCATTTTTTTTTGGTCTCCAATCCTAAAATTATCTGTTAAGATGGACAGACGGAGTGGATAAAATACATAAGTTATGGTGGACCCCACAGTTTCTCTTGGATAAGCTCATTCTACGAATTGATGTGGGACCGCTGTTATGTTTTAATGACATCCAATCCATCCATCGCTTGTGGCCCATCCTATTATTATCAGATAGCCTCTTGGGTTTTTCGGTGTCCATTCGTCATGGTCGGATGCATATTCTGGATGGATTAGACGGCATATATAAAACATGGTTGGCTCACATACAAACAGGAAGGTTTTTAATGGTGCGTGATCCTATCCCAATTGTTCAGGTGGCATGGCCCACCTGGGTTTTGGATGGGCCGGATGTTTGAATGCCATGGAGAACACTAGGGACACACATGATGGATGGGATGGATTGTTTTATCATTTAAACATAAGCAGTGGGGAGCGGATTAGGTGAGAGACTCCGGATCCACCGAGGTGGGCGGGACCCTTACTGTGGGACTCATAGTGATGTATGTGCCTTGAATCCACACCATTCAACCATTTTTTAAGCTCATTTTAGGGCATGATCCAAAAAATGAAGCATTCCTAGGTGGACCACGCCACAGGAAACAGTCCTGATTGAATCCCCACCATTAAAAACTTAATGGGGTTCACCAGAATGGTTATTTGCCATCCAACCTGTTGATAAGGTCACAAAGACCTATATGAAGAGACCACACAAATATCATCTTGATCTAATGCTTTTGTGGCCCACAAGAAGTTTTT
Organism: Liriodendron chinense; assembly: GCA_003013855.2. NCBI lineage: Eukaryota > Viridiplantae > Streptophyta > Magnoliopsida > Magnoliales > Magnoliaceae > Liriodendron > Liriodendron chinense. The sequence continues at coordinate 1,461,334 of ML058415.1, read as the reverse complement.
AACTGGTCAATTACTGCTGTTACCCGTACTATGATCCTTCCGAGATTTGGATCTGCTTCATTTTTTGGATCATGCCCAAATATGAGTTTTCAATACAGATGGATGGCGTGGATGTAGTCACATACATCAAGGTGGGCCCACAGTCAGGGGTCCCACGCACCTCGGTCTGAAGCTGCACCCATAAAAGTGGGTCCCACATTTGATTTGTACGGCTAAACATATCCTAGAAATGTTTGTACTAAATCCAGTCTCTGTACATGGGTTGTGAGGTTCTGATTGGGGTTGGGTTCAATGTGGATGTTTTGACTGTTCAAAGATTGACAATTGAATAGGCTGTGCAGGCATTTGTTGGGAATTTGGAGGAAGAGGGTAATCCAACCATTGACTGCCATTCATTTGATTTGTAGAGCTTTGCAACTTTGCATCAACGAACCGTGGCCGTTATTAAAACATGCAACTTGCAACCTATCACAATGCCTATTGGCAGGCAGTTAATCTGTTATGTTCTGTTCCTGTCCCAAGTTGGGGAATCTGTGACCATAACCATTTTTGTGCTTTGGCTGTGTAATCTTGGCCGTCCCATACTAGGGTAAGAAGAATGTGGGGTGGCTCTGTGAGGATCATCTTAGTTAAGTCACAAACATGGGGCAAGGAACTACAGCAGGATAGATTTTACCCCTTTCATTTTTGAAAGATAGACATACTTTATTAAACCTAGTGAAAATAAACGAGAAATACTCAAGGCAGGACCCCAAACAAGCGACACACTCATCACTAGCCCCCCAGCAAGCCAATGGGCCACATCGCTAACAACATGGCTTGCTTGGGAGATAATATGGTCATGGAAACTTACCATAGTGCTGCTGGAATTGACAAAGACAAGATGCAGCAGATAGTATACCAGTACAAGAAAAGAGAAATTCAAAAGAAACAAGAAAAATAGACAGAAATAAAAGAGAGGAGAAGCAACAAATGCCACCTACTGGAGATTGGATGCCAAAGATGCTGGGAATGGAAGCAAAAATCCTCGCTCGGCAAGGGAAGCCATGGGTGAGGTAGCTGTCCTGACTAACTCCCTGGTTCTCATCAACACCAGTTCAGTCATCCAGGTCCAGTCCAGGTTTCAACACATTGGTTCATGCACTTGGTTGATGCAGTTTGAATCAGTGTGTGGTTCATCATTCATGAACATAAGATGTGTCTCATTCACAATGAAGCTACATGTTAATGATGCAAATACTGCAATATAACATTAAAAAAGTGAGAATTTGTTTTCAGCTGTTGTAGAGGAAGCTTCTACTTTTGAGATAGGATATGGTGTAGGATTCAAAACTGAAGTAAGTTCGACAAGTTTTTTAGTTCACATCGAACTACTCATTAGATCACATGATTGGAAGAGAAACACTTCCACTCGCCTTTCCAGCTCAGAAGTATTCTGTGATGCTATCTGAGCAACTAAAACTTGCAGTGTCAATGTGCTACAACACAAAAAATATTCCCAACTGGCAACATCTCTATCCAAGGAGAGAACAGGGCACCAGTCTATCGTTTGCTACGTGGAGGGCCTGACCTTGGGGGGCCTGACCTTGGACTTGGGTAACGAGCAAACTGCAGCCGCAAAATGGAAGAGTCCGGATCGTGTTCGTCCAATTTATAACCTGTGCACATAACCAAGCTTAGTTTGAATTGTATAGCATAGCATCATTGGTTACACATATTGAAACCCCATTCGTGTGAATTTATTTCATTCAAAGTCCCAAGCGATTTAATATTTGATATACAGAACTTCCTGAATTTTAACTTGATAAAGAACATCAGCATCTAAGCCTTATCCAATTAAATGGGGTCAGCTATATGAATCCTATTCCATCACTTCACTCTATCAAGGGCTATAAGTTCACTTTATGCATGAGAAGGTTGCTGCTTGCATTATTTCTACTCCCTTCTGTTCCATCTACTGACCAATTTGTGCGCATCTTCACTAACGCTCTTACTATTGAAGTTGGACTTACTATTGAAGTTGGATGACGTATTCTTAACCAGTGTTCACAGTATCCGTATTGCATTACGTTTCGCACCCTTGGTATAAAGATACATATGGGGTATCAGTAGGGAAATATCGGTTGTATCGCGGAATGTATCACACTTTTTGGGAAACATGAGGAAACATTGGGAAATTGATTGAATTTTTCAATGAAACTTCAGGAATTGTTAAAATAGACCTTAATAGACACATTTAAATCATCATATGTAAAAACGAAAGTCCACATAATGGAGTTCCTTTGTAAAAGGATCCTAAGCTATGCGCTGTCTGACTGAACTGATGCAACTATTGTTTAAATTGATTCCATAAGATACACAAATGTAAGAAGACATTAATGAAAACGCAACCAATTTATTAACCAAGTAAAACAAGCAAGAGAGTTGAGAAATATACCTATGGATGATGCAACTGACTGAGTATTCTCCAAATGCAGTTTTGACTATCCTAATTCAACACAATGCAGGCTACCCTATATGACCTACATCTATATGAGGACTTAATAAAATCTAGAAAATGGCTAACTGGACTTAACAAACTATGACCCCTACGCAGAGTCGGAACGCGGGTCAAGCCTACAATTTTTTTTTCTTTAGGGAGGAGAAACTTGAAGAAAACCGAACAAAAAATCATTTTTTTCCCTACAAAATGAGGAACTCTTGTGCATCTAACAGATACCTGGACGATATCGTCCAGGTATCGACGATATTTGGAGCCCACAGTACAAAAATTCACGATATTTTACCGATATATCGTGCGATACACAAGAGTCCGTCATTTTTTCTGTTATTACTGGCCCGATATTTATCGGCGCTGACTGATATCGATAATATCGGCCAATATTATCGATACAGCAATCACTGTTCTTAACAAGCTGGGCATGATTGATATCTATACCTCAGCTTTGGGGGAAGTGTAGATATTTTTGGACTATGGGCCCTCTCTCTGGACCATGGGCCCTCTTATTCTCCTCTTATTTCTTTATTTTGATTTTCTTTTTTTCCCCTTCGTTCCAAGTGTATTTATGTAATTTGGGACATCACTTAATAAAAAATAAGAAGAGAGCTCTAAACTAAGTTGGAGGTTTATTTTGGATGTGAAAAGGGTGTATCCTTCACTTTTTGCACCTATCCCATTTGGAAGTTCTGTTGGTGATGAAAACTAAAGGAGATTTCTAGTCCAGATTTTGGTGATGCTCGCAATGTAGAATTGACAGATTCCTCTATCTAGGTCCATAACTTCAGTAAAGAACCTTGATTTATATTTTTATTCTTGTATTTTAGCAAAGTATTCATACATATTTCTCATTATGCAGCTACAATTTTCTATACCTTCTGCTATTTATGAATCAAAATTTATATAATAATGCATGTTATAATATCACTATATACATGCACAAATGTGTTTTGGTTAAGGTTCTACATGTCTGATGCCTAGTGTCCATGTCCATCACTGAGACATATATCTGCATTCAAGTCACACACGTTTTCGAAAATTGGTGTCCCATAAAGTGGCTGTTGGAGATGCTAAGATGTCCTAATTAAATACTCAAAGATGAATTATAGCACGCGTGTGTGGCATATCATGAAGAAGCATGCCCACCCACTGCAATGTGTGCATGCACCTCAACCAAGCTTCCCAGACTGTTGCCTACACTGCAGATGTTGCCTAACCTGAAAAATCACACTAACCAGACTATCCGAATCATTTGTTCAGGGCCAGAACACAGATGTTAAAATAAATAGTCAAAAGTTCAAATTTAGCAAATGTCCTCTAATCAGACAGGTTTGAATTATTAGTGTTTTCTTTCTTCTTCTTCTTCTTATTATTATACACCATCTGGTGTGGTGGCAATGATTTGGATTGTTTAGATTGAAAATTGAAATACATGCATGCAATGTCGGCATTGGGTGTGAGCATGCAAATGATATGCAATGCTATGGACGAATGGTATAACTCCTGCAGCTCTTAGCACTATGAAACCCACCACCGAAGTAGAAAACAGATGAGGCAAAGCATCAAGTCTCACCTTGCAAAGCATCCAATGCAGTTGCTGAACAGCCTGCAGTTGTGAAGTCCACAAAACAAAGGACCAGACGATCTCCACCTTGCTGCATAATAGTTTAAAGAAAAGCGTTACAATCAAAGCCAATATGCAATTCTGATAAAGGAATAATGTGCAAAAAAGATAAACATGACTAGAGCTAAACTCCAGCCACACGCATCAGTGAAGAGGTTTGCACGAATAATGGCATGTAGCCAGTGACACGCTTCCCATTGTTTGGGCAAAGAGTGGATATGAAGGGACGGCGGTGGGTGTAGACAAGTTGATGATCTGAAAACAAGGACTGAATCGCATGCCTAATGTGTTTTATGTGTAGAAAAGCTGAAGAAATGGGAGCTCACCTTCAGTCCTGTAGTCACTTGGTGCTTCCCAAGTATGTTGCTGACCTCTTCCTAGGTTGGGGAGGGAGGCCATTTAAAGTAACAGGAAGGTCCGCTGTCAGCTCATTCTATTGATGGTGATCTGGGAATTTGGAAGGAAAGAAAGGAGAGAATTTCAAGGACTAGGCTATCCCCATTGAGATGCTTTTCTAGAGAACCAAGTTCTCTGTCGCTAAATGGGCCATTGTTAGGGACAACTATAGGCGGACAACTACTGGTGGCTTTTTTCCGAGCATGTGGGGGAATAGCCCCTTCTTGGCAAAGCCATATGTGCCTAAAGATCGGCTGCAGTTCGTGGAACTTTCCTACTTAGTCACACAAAGCGTGAGGAGAAGCAATGGGGGATTAAGAAGCAGAAGCAGGAAAGCATTCTGAAATGTTAGCAGGTAAAATAGCTAAGGAGCATGACTCGAAGCGGGAGCAGCAACTGGATGGAAGATTTGAGCAACTAAGCTCTGGGAAGCTAATTATTGAAGGAAACTCTCATCTTATCTTTCAGTGCATTTTGGGGTATTGATTGGAGCCTTCACGGCTAGCCTCTTGTATTCAGAAAGTTAAATCTCTTATTGTATAATTGGGATTCTATGGCTTTGAAGGAGGCCAATAGACTCGCTCGTGAGAACTTAGAGAGGGTCACTCACCGCTGGTCAATGTCCCCCCTCTTATGATGCCCTTCTTCGTCCTTTGAATAAAAAATTTGTTGCCAACCAAAAGAAACAGTGATGATAATAATAATTGGTCAGCCATTTCACTAGGAGAAAGTCAAGCGCTAGAACTCTGCCCGCCACCAGGGAATGGTACCCCAATTTTGATGACTCTTCCCTAGGAAACCCGCGTCCTTCCAACATTGACATTGGGGTTATAATTAGAGATGATAAAGGTGTGATTCACACATACTTCTTCAGGCTGGCTGGTCTGGGTGATTCCAATGGAGTAAAGGCATGTGCCCCCAGGAAGGTCTTAGGATCTTCACTTGCTATTTTTTTAGAAGTATTGCTAAGAGAGTTAATGGGCCTCCAATGAGCTGACTAAGCCTAGGAAGTTGGCCTGCCAAAGATTGACCCCTTCACTAATGTGTAGAATGCATTTATATTGACGATCTTTAGTCTTCAAAGATATTTGTGCCATAGCTCGTGGATTAAACATTTTGTTTAATCGTATGTCATGGAGTCACTTCCCAAGGATGGGTCACAAAGCTGGAGCCATCTTCTCAATGTTATTTTGGCTTCCCTTTTTTTTCTTGTGAATAAAATTACGTCATTCATAATAATGACAAAAAAAAAAAAAAAAACTCTAATGGCACACTTACATATTTAGGTTCTTTGCTCACCAAACGCACTTCTTTGAATCCCAAAAATGGACGAAATATATCTTGAGATTGGTGAAGGAGAAAAAAAGGCCAAGACACTTGAAGACATGTAGAGTTCTCCGATTCTCACAAGTAGAAAGAACAAAAGAAGCAAATAACAAAGAGTTCTTATTCGGCAAAAGAAAAAAAAAAACATTTTAACATGTCCAAAGGATACGGGCTACTTCCCTCCGTGTGCTGTCAGGGGGAAGGCCTTCGACAAATAAGGTGTTTGAAGCATCTGGTGGAAGAGGCATTTCACGGCCAGGCCTAACCATTGGATCCAAAGGGACCTGACCACCAAATCCCATGTTTCTAACATTTGATGTCATATCTGGGCCAACAGATCCAGGACCACCCATCCTAACAGGTTCAGCAATGGAAAGACCCACCATTCCTCCTCCGCCAACTCCCCTACCTAATCCAGTTCCACCAAAGTTACTACTAGCTCCTCCAGTTCCAAAAGAAGAGAATTGCTGTGGAAAAAAAAAAGAAAGCGAATGTTGTATTAGTAAAATGCTGATAGACGAATCCATGAAATGAAAGCAAAGAATGAAGGTTGAGTCAGGATACTACATTTTGGAGGTAGCGGTCATATGATGACCCAATGGAGTTTGTGTCTTTTAAAATGTGGAGCCTAGATTGATCCTCATCTCGTGGCAGATAGTTGAGCAGTTCATGGCCAGCAGGCGCTCCAAGGTAGAGATCTGCACAAGTTGAGGGCATTGAAATTAATTTTTTTCACTGAACCAGAATGACTTGGCAAAAGAATGCACGGTGATCCAAAAAGGCTTTGCAAGTAATGGCTTATTCTGGCTATTATGGTGTGCCGTAAAGACCGTTATGGGGGCGTAAAGGCCGTTATGTAAAGGTAACGGTGGCAACTGTTACATGTTATGGGGTCATAACGGTCGTAACACCCGTCATGGAAAAAATGATCTGTAACCGCTGTTAATGGTCCGTTACGCCCCCTGTTAAGGCCGTAATAGCCATTAATGGCCTGTTACGGGGCAAATACAAGCTTTTTCGGATTTTTCTTCGACGTTATGGGGTAGATACAGGTTTTTTCTTTCAATAATAATAACAATAATAATAAAAGAAACCATAACGGCTGTTATGGGGGCTGTAACAGCTGTTACGATCCGTATCGTAAAGGTTACGGTGGTGGCCGTTATGGCCACCATTACCGTTACGGAATACCTAGTGGCTAAGGAAAGGAGAGAAGAGACACGCTAACTGCAAGGAGGATATAAACGAAGTAGAATAACATGAGGAAAGCACACTATGGCACCAGCCACAGGTGTTCTGAGCTGAGAATGGTTCACAACATCTCTTGGGAAATATCTTATTTCACAACAGCATAGACTATGAATTAGAGTAGATAAACATACCTATTGAACTGAAAATGATAGTTAGCAAGAGACCCAGCCATTCGTGCTATAGCTTCAAACTGAATTCTTAAAAATTAAAATTGAAAGAGCCACACTATTAATAGAACTGAATCGCAACTATGCTGGGTTTTTAATTAATGAAACTAAGATGGCGAAGTATTGGGCCAACGCTATAATGACAGGAATCCCCTTCCAGAAAATCCAAGGAGTGGCAACTAGACATTTTTTTCCTTCTTCTAATGAGCAACAGTTTAATGCTTACTTAAAAATAAAATAAAAAGAAGAAGAAGAGTGGTGCCTTGTCCAAATAGATTGAATCAACTAATTGCATCTGGACACATGGATGGTCTAATCACTTATTTGAACTGTCCGTAGAGTCCAATCCAGACTTAAGGCCTATCGGATGATCCTTTCACAAATGGGATGGTTAGGATCAGCTGATCAAGGCGATTCTTGAGAGAATTGACAATTTATGACTGGATCCCCAAAAGAATAAAAAAGGTAGTACATTTATGTGTTTATGAAAAATGCTATTGGTGGAAACATTCCAAAACAGCCCCACGTGGTATGTATCATGTATGACATTCAACCTATCCAACAGGTGTGCACCACCATGAAAATGGGATGCCCCAAAAATAGGCCGATCCAACCGTCAGGTGGGCCACACCATAATCCCGTTGGATTGGGCTAATTTTTGGGCCATCCACAGTTCCACATGGTCTATTAATAACATCTGCTCCAATCATCGGGTGTGCCTTCCCATGATTGGCCCCAAAAATTCAGTTAATCCAAGATTCAGGTTGGCCACACCACACCACACCACACCACAGGGAACAGTTCGGAAAGAGGATCTCACCCATTAAAATCTTCAAGATATTTTGTGCAGCCCAACATTGTGTTGGTGTGGCAGACCACCACTTGAATTGATGGGTTTTTGGTGTAGGGGGCAGATTTTCGGACCATGTGGCCATGATGGTAGGGCAACAGCTGTTGGATGGGTTGGATGTCATTGGCACTATGTGGACCCCACAATAGATCAGCACCACATATACAGTGGTGGTATCCGTACACAAACACGCATGCACGCTGTGGGTGTAGAATAACAAGATTATTTATTTAAAAAATGAAGGTAAAGAGAGATATGGAAAATGCAGGAAAGTGAAAAGACTGGAAAGAGTTAGCTTTGTGTTCATTTGGAATCTAGGGTTAGGGTTTTTGGAGCGGAGAGGAAGCTTACCGTAGTCGGAGCGAGGTCGTTTGGGGACGGCCGCTGAAGAAATATTGGGAGGCTGTTGCCGATTCCAGTACCCATCCATGGCCACTGCTGCTGCGGGAGTGGGAGAGGGAGAGGGAGAGGGAGAAGGAAGAGAGAGGTTTTCTTTCTTTAACAGGAGAAACGAGAGGGGGGAGAGAATGTAGTTCTTCCTTTGTTTATGCTTTAGGTTTTGACCTATAGCACCCTCTCTTGTAGCCCAAAGACAAATAACACCCTCCCTCATGAATTTTCTCAAATAACACCTTCTAGTTTCTAAATATGGTAAAAACCACCTGCCATTAGTTTTTTTTTTTTTTGGATGGAAAAACAAACCATGCTTTTGGGTTTAGCAAAATCTTTCTTACAATGATGATACTACCCCTCTCGAAAATATGCAAAATCCCAACACTAATCCCACATGTTATCTCTCTCTTCTCCCAAACCTAGATCTTATGTGCTTATTTAATTATGAATGCAAATTAGAGAATATAATTTATTTACATTGATAAGACATTTGCACTTAGAAAGTAGCAAATGCTATAATAAAGTGTTTGAATTTACTTCTGCTATATAATTAGAGCCTACAACTTTATTTTTTTAAATAAGTCAAATAAAAGTAAAAGAGTTTGTTTTTATTGTAATATTTTAAATATTTTTCTTTATTAGATTGCAATCCAAATAATTGCAAATGCATAATAATTGATGATATGAAAATATGGAATTCATGGTTTTCCTAACATATCAAACATCAGAAAACATACACTTACAAAAAGGGAATTGCTTGTGTAGTTCACCAGTGTGTTGGTAGAGATGGTCTTTAGAAACTCTTAACCATCCATGGTAGCTGTCCATGCCAAGAGAGACGTTTATTAGAGGACCTATCCAAACTAAAAACGTTTCAGACTACCATAAGATCTAGTGAAGAGGGAGATCACCAGCCCAGCAATGCAGCCTTAATCAACACCTCTGTGCAATACCTTCTCCTCACAACCAAGTTCATAACTAGGCCATTCTTCAACACTTATCTATATGGAACTCCTGTGCTGTTGGTCCACCAGGTTCCATCTTAATTTTAAGCCCATGTAATAGAAAAATCTGCCCAATTTGCAACTTGGGTGGGCCACATGATGGAGAACAATCATCTACATATTGTATCCAACCCATTAATGAGGTGTGCCCCACTAGGATGATGGAACATGGAAAATACCATGATGATCGAAGACTTTAGTGGACGAAAACTCATGATTTTGGAGGTTTTAGTTGCAATTTTACATTGCTTCCTATTGTATGGCCAAACTTAGGATATATATATATATATATATATATATATATATATATATATATATATATATATATATATATATATAACAAGCGTGTTTCTTGTTTGTATGGTGAATATGAGGTGTATAACCTGATGGACGGAGTGGATTTAAGTAGGGGTATAACTTCTTGTGTTAGTTTTGCACCAGTTATGATGGTTCCTTCTTGGGCCTTGAAAGTAGGGATGATATGAATGTGCTTGGACGCTTGTGCAAAGTGAGATCGGGACAGGCTAGTAAGTGTCACATCTGTATTGATAGAGAGCAAATATGATAGGCTTGTGTCAAGCTTGTTAACGTGACAGGTCTCTTCCTACAACGTGCTTTCCACTAATATAGACGTGACACATATGTGACATATCAAGCCTGTCCCGAGCTCTACACAGGCTTAGGTAGTACCTAATCCGACCTCGATATGAATAATGTTGTAGCTTAATGAAAAAGTATCATGTGCATGTACCAGATGTGGGACTTATAGTAAAAAGTGACATTTTTCCTTTGTGAAATGATGATTTGTCTTTTTCAATAAGATCCCACATCTGTACAAGCATGCGATGCTTTGCTCATTGGTCATGTCATTATTATACAATGTTCACATAATCTAAATAAACGATTACACAGAATGCGGATTGGGTGGTGAGAAAAGCTCACCACCCACCTAGGTGGTGAAATGGTGTGGTTAGATTTGATTAGTATGGCTATAGAGCTGAGAAACCTAAAATAAAAAAGCAGATTCATTTCTCATAGTGTAGGCTCCATTAATTAAATCTTGTCAAATCATTTCACCACCAATGTGGTGAGCTCCCCACTATGCGTACGATTGCTATGTTATGTGAACATGTGTAATGATGACGTAGCTTAATTAGTAAAAAAGCACCATGTGCACTTATTATATATAAATAATGACCCCCACACCTTTCTGCTAGTGGTAGACTGAGCGAAGATAACCTAGTTTCAACACTAAAGTCTGGGTATCGATTCCCAACCTAGGGGTGGCTAACATTGAAGTGTGACTAACAGTGATAAATAAATAAATAATGATTTTATCATTTTTACTCCAATCCTACATCAGATTCAAACAGACAATTAGGGCTGTCAATGGGCCTGGCGTTGACCCGGCCCTATTCAAAAATTTGATTTTTCAGCCCAGGCTTAACCCATTGACACCCCTACAGACAATGCTTCGTATGGGGCTACTTCATTGTTTCTCCAAGTAACAAAGAGTCTTGTGATAGGTTTGCATCAGGTAAAACAATCCCGACCACCCAGTTCGAAAATCAGACTGATTAAGCAATCATAACCATCCAAGTAAATGCCTGTCAAATGGCCAACAGTAATTTGATTGAGCATCTCCTCAATGCAATTTTTCATTTATGCTCAATCAACAGTTGGAACAGCAATTTGGACGGTCTGGATTACCTTACAACCATGCATAAATTCAAAGATGTTCTAGGTCTACCCCCAGGGGAATAATTTGATACTTTGAAAGCGTATGGCACTTGATATAGGCTCTAGATACACATACCGTACATGTGTCAAAGTGACACGTGTCAGATATCCACAACACTCATCAAATGTGGTCCAATCGGAATGGACAATCAGGTCAGGTGGGCTAAGCGCATGTGGAAGTAGATGATCAGGCAAATATAACTAACAGTCCACATTGAATATCCAGTGTGGGCCCTACGCTAAGTGGATTGACTTGATTTTTTATGCCAGGCACAAATGCAATAGGATCCATCTGATGAACGGTCCGGATTCTGCACATGTGGGCCACTTTATCATGCATAAGGAGCTTGTGTTTGGTGCATTGCAAACACAGAGCACTGTGTTGTTTCGTGTGACATCCATTCCGTCCATCAGTTTGGCCTATTGATTTTTGTCCCTCGAGAGCAAAAATTTGCCCAATCCACTAGTTAGGATGGCCATACCACGGGAACTGTGGGGATGAAGATCCCACCGTACATTTCGTGTGGGGCACACTGTTTTTGCATGCCATGCAATCCATTAAGAAGTTTGCCACAACAAGATGAAGGGATATGCTAAAAACCTCTGTTGATTCAAAACTCAGGTGGGTCATACCACTTTAATTTGGAGGGGCTGGGATTGGGTGCTACCCCCACCATGACCTAGCTAGAGATGGACGGTCCTGTGAAGGGCTCTGTGGGGTCTATTGTGGTGCATGTGTTTTATCCACGCCGTTTATCCATTCTTACAAATCATTTTAGATGATGAGCCCAAAAATTAAGCACATTGAATGCTTAAATGAACCACACCACAGGAAATAGTGGGGATTGAGTGCCTACTGCTGAAAGCGTCATGGGGGCCACAGAAGTTTTGGATCAAAGCTGATATTTATGTTTTCCTTCTATGTTTTCCTTCATCCAGGTCTATGTGAGCTTATGAACAGGTTCGATGGCAAGTAAATACTACGATCGGCCCTAGGAAGGTTTCAATGGTGAGGGTCATTGGGGGCATGCCCTGAATATTTCAAAATGGATGGACGGCTCGGATGAAACAAATATATCACGGTGGGCCCCCCAGAGTCCTGAGGTCCACCTGAGTTTTATTTGGGGCTAGCTTTGTTGAGAGCGTTAGAACCATGGTTTTAAGACTTGGACAAGTCTAATATGACTAGCGTTTGGTAACTCCAGATTCGGTTCGATAACCATGGGGCGCCACCCTGGGTCACCCCCGGCTCGCTGAATGAGTCGTCTTTAAACCATGGCTAGAACCTACAGGTGCCAAATATCAGCCGTTATCAAGTGAATCTCAAGAGACACGGTATCCAAGATGGGCCCTACTGAATGGACGGTTCATGTTAATGTTGGACTCATTTGCTGTAAATGATCCAAACTGTTCATGTGTAGGAAATTGATTTAACAGAAATGATCTTCCAACATATGTGAGCCTAATTTCAGGTGGTCCATAAAGAGTAGGCTGGACCTAATGGATGGTCCAAATCACAGAACGAACTTTCCACATTTCCAAAAATAATCAAGGTGGACTTGATGAAAGTGCTAGGGCTACAACTAGGGTTTGGGTTGGGAATAATCACATGTATTTGAGCGGCGGGTCGGGTCGGGTCAGGTCAGGTTGGTTTGGGTCGAGTGTAAAGGACTTGGGTTTGGGTACCTTGAGGGTCGACCCAAGCCCAAACTGACCTCAAGGGGACCCGTCGTAACCCGACACGAATTCTAACTCAAGGTACTCAAACCCAAGTCCAAACCAAAGTCCTCTATACTCAACCCAACTCGACCCAAGCCAATCCGCTCAAGAAGGTGTACATGAGCTTAATTGCACATGGGTGTGCACCTGGCAAAGCTCAGAACAAATACTCAGAATAGTAGGAGTATAAAAATTAGCTAACAAAATCACAAAAACAACGGAAGTTGAGATTTCAATCTTACCAACTGCATAAATCGTTGATTTAAAAAGGAATTCACTCAGTGAGTTGCTATGTTCGAGTCATGCCGAGCTGACCGAGTAGGAAAGCCAACTCGATGACGAATCCCGAGTTTGAATCAAGTCAAGCTTTCTAGCGAGTTCTCATCGAGTGGAGTCGACTCAGCTGGGTTTCAAGACAAGTCTGCTCAGTTCTAGAACTATGATTATAAGTACAGCGAATAACTAAAACACAACCAATAAAGCTAAAATGAAGAAACCTTAAAAGTATCAGCTGCACATTGCATCCATTAATAGCAAACTCCTCTCAATTCCAATTACAGTGATACAGCTACCGGCCCCATGAATAAGAGATGAAATCAACGAATGCACGCACATAGAAAAACCCTCAAAGATAATTACATTATAGACACATCGACTAGAGTTTCGAGGGCTGCCGGGCATTACCTTGTATATATGCATGAAAACTAGGGTTCTGTCAGTAAAGAAACTCTGTACATATGTACATAACCGAACCGACATCATCGGAATTCTGTAGATCCTCGACCTCGAGTTTTTACCACTCGGGCAGCATCCAACTATTGGTGTCTGCCTTGCATAAGTAACAAGTCTTTCATTTCTCTATGACCCCTCAACTCCTCCATTGCTTCCCCTGTTGTCTTCAACATGAGAAGCCTGGATTCCGTGATCCCTGCATCTGAGGCAGCATTCTGAATGACAGTCTCCACCCTAGGTTCTGAGTTATCGCTGGTTTGAATCCTTTTGCTCCAAGATTCGGCTTTGGAGACTTGTGACAAGTTAGAGCAATCCTGACGGAGGGGTGGTGCGGTATTTAGCATGCGTACAAGGGCGCCAACAGCAGCATCTTGGGATTTTCTTATTGGTAACAGAACTCCAGATTCTAGCACCTCACCAACATGCTCTTTCCTATCGAATGATTCAGATCTGTAAGCAAGGAAAAAATGTCTCACGTGTTAGTTGAGTGCATCCTGAAAGGTTAATTGCTCACAAGGAGTGCTTCTTCTTCTTTTGGTGTGTGTGCGCGCGCGCACGTGCAGGCTTCATGTGCAGGTATAATGAGAAATCTTCACAGATCTTCTTGTATAACTAGTAGGGCTGCAACTTGCCGAACTCGAGTTGGGTTGTCAAGGTCCTCAGTTTGGATTCGGGTTGGAAAATATCAACCTGGTTGGAAATCGGTTTGGATTCGGGTTGAGTTAGGTCAGGTTGGGAATAATCACATGTATTTGTGTCGGGTTGGGTTGAGCATAGAGGAATATGGGTTGGGCACCTCAGGTTGGAATTTGGGTGGGGGCGGGTCGGGTTGCGGGTTCAATGCTCTTGATGTCAGGTTGACCCTCAACTGACCCAACCTGCTTCAGTTGGACCCATGATAGTGAGGGAGGAAGAGAGACTGGATTTAGGCCCAAAACACAAATGGCAGGGAAACCCAAATAGCCTTTTGGTATTGCTATTAGAACAAAATAAAGAAGATCACCCTTGTAACATACTTATGGCCTTGTTGGCCTTTTTATAGTTATCAATCAATCTAGGAATCTTCCATAAGAGTCCTATTGGCCCACATATGCCAGCTAAAATAACCAAACTACTCTGAATTAATCTTGGAAAATAAAAAAAAGAAAAGAAAAGAATAAAGAAAAGAAGAAGAAGAAGAAGAAGAAGAAGAAAGAAAGGAAAAAAAAAAGCAGAAAAGAAAAAGAAGAAAAGCTTAGTGCAAATAAAAGAAACAATTGAAAGAGTCCACGATCTACTAAAACCCTCTATATACCACTCATCGTCTTAAAATTTAAATAGAGAATAGCTTGTAGCGTAACGTTCACCCCTCTTCAAGGTGTTAAGGTCGTGCTTGGTTACGCCAAATATCATGATATTTTGCACCAAATTAGTCTGATTAATAATGAAATTTCATGACATTTGGTGCAACCAAGCACAACCTAAAATAATAGGAAAAAAGGAAAAATTAAGTATCAAGGTAAAGAAAGAGCAACCTAACTGATTTATACTATTGGTTACATCATTTTACTAAAATAATTGAAATAACTAATTTTGGTCAAAAAATGAAAAACAAACTATTGAAAGTATTAATTGGTTTTGATGTTTTAGTGAAAAATAACCTATAGTGTAAGCTACGTAGTATGTAGCTTAGGCTATTTGGGAAAATTAGCATGTAGCATGTAGCTACTAATGGAGGACCTCTCTCTCTCTCTCTCTCTCTCCCCACACATGCAGGGGCTAGCAAAAAGTGACACCTCGTATCTCACACATGTCATCCCAAGCCTAATTCCAAGCCTACCCACAAAAGAAGAACAAGTTGGCTTGGAGTACTATCCCAAACCTACAACAAAATTACTCCTAGGCTTGGAGTGTACCACCCAACAAGCACTTCAAAAGGCTATAAAAGGAGCCCTCTCCTTCTCATTTTCAACATCGCATCTCATTCCACTCCTCTCCTCTCTTCTCCCTTGTTATCTTTTCTTTCCTCTGTAGAAATTTTTAGTTTGCTTAGTCTTCCATCTTGTAATGATTGGCTGAACCTCTAGCTAAGGCTAGGGGTGAAACCTTTGGTGAAATCTCAAAGCTTGAATTGTTTAACTCAATATAAGTGGTATGTATGCTATAGTTCTCTTTGTTTGATAGATTCGGTTATCAACCTCGGCAGAAGCTATTGATGTGCATGGCCTCTTGATCTATCGTAGACTTTGGGCACAATGGATGCTTGGCATTCCTTGCACTTCAATTAGCTAATTCATGATCGATAAAGTCCTTTGATTCATCGTTGACTCCGGGCACGATGGATGCTGAGAATTCCTTACGGTTAGTGAGCTAGGGCAGGTGAAGTCATCAATTTGTAAAATTCCTTGATTCACTGTAGATTCCGGCACAGTGGATGCTTTGGATTCCCTACGATCGATCGACGATATCTTAATGGTTGGATCGATCAATCAAAGCCTCCTATCTTATAAGTGTGCACCGATCTTATGAATTTGTGATTTTATCGATTGACTTTTTGGCAAAGTTGTTGATCTATATAATTCCTTGATCTATTGTCGACTCCGGGCACAGTGAATGCTTGGAATTCCTTGCGATCAACTAACAAGTGCTTCGTGGTCAAATCAATAGATTAAGATCACTATCTTTTATGAAATATGCAAGTGGTTTAACCGTTTCATCTTTCAATTGGAACAAATCCTTATTTAATTCCAGTTGAGTTATAGTTAAAAAAATGAATCAAACATTGTGGATTAATCAAAAGTGGATCCCTAAAGCCTTAGCCTTTTCCCATTCTTGTTTTTCTTCACACACACATCTCACTCTACTCGCGTGGATAAAACCAAGTTTCATCTCTCCCATCTAAACTAATTCCACTAAGTGTTGTTAACCCCCAATCCATGTGGTTCGACCTCGGTCTCATCGAGTATTTACTACTTTGCTACCTGCACTTGGGTGTGCAATCTTCGGATTGTAGCACCTTATCCCAACTAATTGGGGTTGGCTACATGAATCATGTTCCATTCCACTCTATCAAGGGCCATAACTTCAATTAGACCATAGGTCGTCAAGTCTTTTCTTACTTCCTCCACCCATGTCCTTTTGGGCTTTCCCTTGACCTTTTCAAGCCTTTATCTTGCACCAACTCACTCCTAATTGGCACAACTCTTAGTCTCTGTTGCCCATGACTAAACCATCTTAAGTCTACTTTCCTTCACCTTACTACCTATTGGTGCTACCCATAATCTATCTTAACATCCTCATTTCAGCTACACTCATCCTATGAACATGTTGACGTAGGATGACCTAATTATGATGCATGTATATGAACACAATTAATCAGCGGAAATAAAACTGTCCATTAGGCTATGTTCGGGCGCCCAAAGACAATGAAAACTGTCCAGTAGGTCTTCCTCCTCCTACACATGTCCTCCCAATGTGGGGTCTTTGATGTGTCAAATCACGTGTGTAGGGTCTTCAATGCTCTTTAATAGTCGCTTAGCCACAAGGAAGATGCTTGTGGCGTGCGCTTTCTTCGCTGATAGACTTTAAATGGTCTTGTGTCCTCATCAACTCCCCTCGAGTGAGAAAAACTCGACTCCGACGAGTTAAAGCTTTTGTGACGCTCTAGCAAGTTTGGATCAACGCTCTGGAACTCTTCTTCAGTCAACCACGTAGATTCTGATGGTGGTTTGTTCTTCCATTTGACAAGGTACCTTTGGAAACCTCGGCCTCTTGTAGAAACGATCTCTTCATTTAGGATTTCCTCAAGCTCTTCTTTACGAATAATGGGTGGAGGAATGGGTGGAATAGGTTGTAAAGAAAATTCAGAGAATGGCCATGAAAGCGATGAGGGATCAATGTTAGGATTAGGGGAACGGACTAGATCTTCCACATTAAACGTTGGATTAATGCCCATTTCAGGTGGAAGGTCAATCCAATACGCGTCGGACTCAATTCGTTGCAATACTTTGAATGGTTCAGCACTACGCGCTTATAACTTCTTAGCGAAACCCTGTAAGAACCGCTTTGGCCTTATCCTCACCATTACAGTCTCATTCCTGAAAATCTTATAATCTATGATGAGAGTCAGCTGAATATTTATAACTATCATTACTCTTATTGATCCGCTGTCTAATATGTGTATGCAATTCATGAATGTGTCGTGCAAATGCATCGGCCGACTCTGAAGATCTTTGGGTGGGCAAGAGATCTGTGGGCATTCTAGGTTGGTAACCACTGACAATTTCAAAAGGACTCGTCCCTGTAGACTTATTAACGGACCCATTATACGTAAATTCAGCGATAGGTAGAATTAAGTCCCAAGTTTTAACATGCTCACCCATTAGACAACGTAGAAGATTTTCAAGACTTCAATTTACCACCTCAGTTTGACCATCTGTTTGAGGGTGGTAGGCAATAGAAAACTGTAAACGAGTATCCATCATGTGCCATACTGTCTTCCAAAAATAGCTAGTCACGAGTATATGAGACGCGACTGACGTAATCTGATATCACGATTAGACACTATGCTCTTAGGCAAACCATGGAGACGCACCACACCATTAAAAAAGACACGAGTAATATGAGACGCGACTGACGTTTTCGAACATGGGAGAAAATGCGCCATTTTAGAAAAATAATCCACAACAACAAAGATGGAATTGTGCTTTTTGATTGTCTTGGGAAGTCCCAACACGAAATCAATACTAATGTCATGACACGGAACATGTGGCACTGGCAATGGCGTATATAGCCCGGTATTTTGCTTTCATTGCTTTGCCAGCTAACATGTACGACACTGCCCTAAAACTTTGGCTACGTCTTGCTTGACATTTGGCCAATAAAAACGATCCTCTACGAGGGCAATGGTCTTATCTCGACCAAAGTGGCCAGCTATCTCCCCTGAATGAAGCTCCCAAATGAGGAATTCATGAAGGGATATACGGGGAATACAAAGTCGGTCCCCTTTGAAAAGAAAGCCATCTTTAAGGACATAATCACCCGTACTACGCTGATCACTAGAGAGCGATGCGTAAGTACCCCCAAAATCAGGACATGGGGTATTCATCTTTCAATTGTTCAAATCCGACTACCTCTACACTCAAGGAATTGAGCAACGTCACTCTTCCACTAAGGGCATCCGCTGGTTTGTTTTCGAACTCGGCCTTATGTTTCAGGACGAACGAATATTCCTGAAGAAACGCTACCAACTTAGCATGCCTTGGGTTGAGTTTCTTTTGAGAATGTAAATATCTCAAGGCTTTATGATCAGAAAACAAGATGAATTCTTGCGGTAGGAGATAGTGACGCTTATGTCTCAGGGATTGCACTACCGCATAGAACTCTTTATCATAGGTGGAATACTTCTGTTTTGCTTCATTCAGTTTCTCATTGAAATAGGCTACTGGGTGGCCCTCCTGGCTCAACTCTCCACCTATACCAATACTAAACACATCACACGCTACCTCAAAGACTTTACAAAAGTCAGGTAAATGTATGACAGGAGCTTCTACCATTTTGCCCTTAATTTCCCTAAAAGCCTTAACTGCTCCTTTAGACCACATGAACTCTCCCTTTTTCACGCATTCAGTAATAGGAGCCATGATCGTACTAAAACCCCTAATAACCTGACGATAAAAAGTTGCTAAACCGTGAAAGCTTTGCACCTCATGAATGTTCTTTGGTTTAGGCCACTCAACTATGGCCTTGATCTTTTCAGGGTCTGCGCGCATTCCTTCTGATGATACTATAAATCCTAAGAACACGACTTGACTAGACATGAACGCGCATTTCTTAAAATTAGCGTACAACTTCTTAGTCCTAAGTACGCTACAGACCTGCTTCAGATGTTTAAGGTGTGATTCCTTGGTGGTGCTATAGATAAGAATGTCATCAAAGTACACCAATAGGAATTTACCCATGAACGGTCTCAAGACTTGTGTCATCACCCGCATAAAAGTACTAGGTGCATTAGTCAATCCGAAGGGCATGACCATCCACTTATACAACCCATCTTTTGTTTTAAATGCAGTCTTCCACTCATCTCCTGGGCGTATACAGATTTGGTGATATCCACTCTTGAGATCAATTTTGGAGAATATAGTGGACCTCGCCATCATGTCAAACATATCATCAAGTCTAGGTATGGGAAACCTATACTTGATGGTAATTTTATTTATGGCAATGCTGTCCACACACATGCGCCACGTGCCGTCTTTCTTTGGTGTCAACAATGCGGGCACGACACATGGGCTCATACTCTCTTGGATAAAACCCTTTTATAGAAGCTCATCAATTTGCCTCTTTAACTCTGCATGTTCAGGAGGGTTCATCCTGTAGTGAGGAAGGTTCGGTAGAGTTGACACCCTGGGACGAGATCAATGGCACTGGTAAATGTCCCTCATGGGTGGTAACTCGTTCGGTAAATCTTCAAGAAACACGTCACTGTATTCCTTTAGAACCGACATTACCTCATGGGGTAACTCTGATGGAACCTCAAGTGTAATCTCTCTTGCCACAAGGGCATACACCATGGAATCTTCCTTAGTATCTTTCTCGAACTCTCTTGCATTGATTATGTGAAGAGACTTAGGTTTAGATTTCCTCACTTCCTTAGGCTCACTCGCCTTCTCATCCTTTTTCTTCCCTAGTGTGCTTTCAGGTGGCATAGGATTTAGTTTGATCTTTTTACCGTTATGCATGAAGGTACATGCATTCGAACGGCCAAAGATCGTGATGTCATTGTCGAATAACCACGGCCTACCTAGGATAATATGTCAAACATCCATAGGTATCACATCACACCATAGGGACTCCTTGTATAACCCAAACTCGATAGTAACTAAGCACTGATGGGTGATAGGAAGAGATGTCTTATCAAACCAAGAAACTTTGTATGAATCAGGATCAGGTGTGGATTTCAACTTCAACCGATCCAGGGTGTTAGCGGAAACCACATTTTGACAACTTCTACTGTCCACTATCGCCCTGCAATTCTTTTCTCCACACTTGGTGAGTGTAGAAGATAGTGTTTCGACGCTAATCGACACTACTCCTAGACTGAGACAGCACACGCCTGACTACTGCAAGCGTTGCTTCATTGCCCACTTCGTCTTCATCAGTAAGACCTCCATCAGGGTGATATTCTTCTACTTCATAATCACCTTGGTTGTCAACACTCTCGTGGGACTCGCCTATAACTAGGGCTTTTCCACGGTTCTTTGTAGGACACTGATTGGACATGTGACTGAGATTCCCACACTCATAACACCTCACTTGGCTACCCCCACTAGGACCGGCATCAAGAACCCCTTTGCCCTTGTCCTCCTTAGGCCTAGGCGGAACAGTCGCTTGCGCCCTTAGTTGACTACTAATATTAGGTCTAGTTTCCTGGAAACCAAATCTAACATTAGGGTTTTCGGGACTCAAAACGTCTAATGACAGGAGCTTTCAGGTAATGCTCTAACTCCTGCACAATTTGATATGCTTCATCCAAGTCCGTTAATGGCCGAATCATAAACTCGCGCTGAAGATCCACTCGAAGGCTCGTCTTGAAACGCGAGAGCGTTACTAGAGGGTTCTCATGGATATCACATCGCATCATATACTCCTCGAATTTAGCGATGTAATTAGAGACAAACATTGACCCTTGGCATAAGGATTGCCATTGGTCAAAGAGTTTTTGTCGGTATGAGAGAGGAAGATATTTCTCCTTCAACTTCTCTTTTATCTCATACCAGTCTGTGATAGGGGCTCTACCAATTCTTTCTATCTTTCGCTCAGTGTTGGTCTAAAATAGCTTGGCCTGACTCACAAGTTTCATCTTTGAAAACCGCATTTGATGGTTTTCTGACATGCCATACCACTTGAAGTAGTGGTCCATGTCAGCAACCCAGTCAAGGAATGCCTTGGGATCCAGACGCCCATCAAAACTCGGGGCCTCAACTCTCATATTCTTCATCACACGCTCATCTGGATTGTAGCGGTCTTGATGATCATATGTGGCTTGTGCTTCTCGCACAACACCACGACTGGTTCCACGATCCCTACACTATTATCTCCACGTGCGGGAGCGCGTTCTTCAATGACCCCTCCCACTTGAGAGTGCGCATCATCCCCAACAATGGGGTTCTCCCTTTGGGACACCTCTAATTGCTTGACTTTAGTCATGGTGGTGGTGAGTTGGTTATCTAAGCGAGCGAACTCACACTTTTGACTCATTTTAAAGCGGTTATCTTTTGTATCAATTGAGCAAGTTGCTTAGATAACTGCTCGTTATTCATGATGGGTTGAAGTCCGAAACCTCTACCTCTTCTCGTGGGCATACAAGTAAAACCTCGAACTAATTCTACTCAACTTGACCATTATCGATATGCCACTCACAAAATGAATGAGATGAATGCAAACTATGATGAACTGACAATTAATGAATTAAAACAAAAGACTACTCAATTTTGGAAAATTTCCAAATTATGAAACTTTCTAAAATTGGAAAGTTTCTAAATCTGGAAATTTTCTAAAACTGACCTAAAAATCAAAACCCTAATTTGATAACTCGATCTAGACAAAACCATGCAAGTCTCCTCTCTGATACCAAATTTGACGTAGGATGACCTAATTATGATGCATGTTTATGAACACAATTAATCAACGGAAATAAAAGACAATATTAATATAAAATTCTAGCACCAATCATCATAAACCAAGAAAATCATAAGGAAACATGCAATGAAGCGGGCCATTCATCACAACCACGAAGTATGAAATTCAATTATTACTTAAGTTGGATCCGGCGAGGATGGAACCTCCCGATCTTGCATGGTCTTAACTCAATCGATCAATGGGATCACTAGTCCGAGGAATCGAAAGGTTTCTCGGATTAGGGATTTGGAAAATTTGGAGAATTAGGTTTAGGATTAATTCTCAGATTTTGATCATAGGGGAATTAAGAAAACCAAGGTTTAGAATGTAGGGGAATAAAGATTAATTACTTGGAAGAAGTTGGAGGGGCACAAGGAGCAAGGAGAAGAAGGAGATCAAGGAAGAGGATGAAGTTCCATGAGGGAGAAAGTGAAGAGAGAGGCCACCAAAGAGGTTTTCATTAATAATAATCAACTAAATTTGAGTTTAGGGCTTAGCCCACTTAAATAAGCAAAAGAAATTAACAAAAAGACTAAAACACCCTTAAAAGTTAGCAAAAATAAGCTAAAAAAAATAAGTTCACACGGATGGTCAGGCGCTCGGTTGGGCGCTCGATCGGACGCCCGAAGTAGGCCAAAAACCTCAAGAGAGTTTCGGGCGCTCGATAGGCTATGTTCGGGCGCCCGAAGGCTGTGGTTGGGCGCCCGAAGACAGTGAAAACTGTCCAGCGGGTCTTCTTCCTCCTACACATGTGTCCTCCCAATGTGGGGTCTTCGATGTGTCAAATCACGTGTAGTGTCTTTAATGCTCTTCAATAGTCGCTTAGCCACAAGGAAGATGCTTGTGGCGTGCGCCTTCTTCGCTGATAGACTTTAAAAGATCTTGTGTCCTCATCACATCTTGTTCCTTAACTGCCTAACATTTTATCCCATCAAGCATGTATGGTCTTATAGTTATCCTATAAAATTTCCCTTGTAGTTGAGTGGTACACAAAGACGGCATAAAACTCCCACCGCATATCTCCATTTCTTTCATCCAGCTTGAATTCAATGGGCAACATCCTTCTCAACCTCTCCACTTTCATGAATTATTGAGCCAAGATATCAGAAGTGATCATTTTGGGAAACTTCTTGGCGACCTCTCCACGGCTATTTGATCCCGAGGCAAAAGTAGGGGCCACGTGTAAAGTCATCTGGCGTCTCCTCCACTGAATCTCAAAAAATCTCGAGCAGGCCACATGTCAATCAAAGGAGCATCGGGATTGACAAACCATTGCTTCAAGAGAGACGACAGTCACTAAACTCCCGCTAGCGCATCCATTCGTGTTAGAGCTATCCCTCCACCTATCAACCCCATCCTACAAGGTGCTGCCATGAAGAGGAGAGAGGAGAACACACATCGCGCTCGGCCTTGGCTCCATCATGACCTCAGGATGGGTGTTAGGCAGGCCTCAAGCCTGTTGCCCCTATGCCGTCTCACAGTAGTCACTTGCCAAGACACACATCACCACAGCATGATCACCACCTTTACTTGCTGCCTGTGAAGCAATTTCAGCCGTTCACGTGGCTTCATTGACAATTGAGGTCATCAAAGAGGTGAGGTGATGCTTGCTTCCATAAAGGAGGTGGGACGTGTGTCAAACAAGACTACCAAGCAGCTCTCCCACCAGCTCCCCTCCTAGCATGGGGTCGAGAACATGGCGCCTCAGCAGGTGTAAGGATGCCACCTACCGCTTGATGAGAAATATTTGCCGCACATATGGAGTAGCTGCGATCCGATGCTTCGCGTGAGCACAGGACTAGATCTCCTTCCCCCTTCACCAATGGACCATTCCATGTAGGGGGGCCAAGGTCCCCCCAACCAATCGGAGACGGTTTCTGCGACTAGATTGACGTCCCCACTTACACGAACAATTTAGATGAAGACTTCTCTTCACCGACCACCACTAGGATAGAGGTTACTACTGGGACCGACTTCTTCTTTAGTCTAACGAGGACTCTCGCGGACTTGAGGTTCTCTTATCACTTTGTCGTTGGATCAATTGTGACGACTTAGCTGATACAAGAACACACCGCCACCAGCACCTCCATACACAGTAGCTCCATGGGGAGCTCCCACAGTTGGACCCAAACGTCGATCATCCAAACCTCAACTGATCGGTCCATTTGCTGATTGAGGTGATTGGACCATCCCAGAAAACATGTCTAGCAAGTATGAATCTATCAACATTCTCTGTTTGATGCATGGAAATCTTAACTTTCGACTTACTAACAGGGTGGAAAACTCTATCATCTTCCCCAAGGTCACAACAATGGTCCAGTCATCTCCCCAGATCGGCGACCAAAGTCCCCTTCCTCAAGGAAGCGACCATGCTCCATTGCAAGGCTTTTTGGGTGCTTCTGATCACCTGGGGTTGAATCTTCACCTCCACGACAAATGGGGAGGTTACCTTTGTCACCCAACTGCCAACTCCCAGTGAGGGGTTGGTATGACCCTAGTCAACAACAACAGAAGGTTCACTTAGGGGCTCTAAAATTCCTCCTGGTATGACTTCGCTTCCCCACTTCTGCACACCCCACCACCTTTTGGCTTCTTCGGGGCTAAGGAAGAAGACCTACCTCTTGACTTCAGGATACTCTATAGCTTCTTGCCAGCCTTTTCTTCGCCTCCTAGTTCCCTACTTTTGTGCCGCAATGTGCCTTTTGAACGTGGATATCCACCTCCCTCACCGAGTGGAACTGTCCAAAAACCTTGGAAAAATGGAGGTCCATCCATTCCTTTAGGAATTGTCAACATAAATGGTGGGGAGCTCCTGCAACAAGTCTACCACCCTTGTTCCCTTAAATATGGATTTCCTTTTCCCCCTTTGGTAATCGGGATCCACTCCTTGCCCCCACCGCGTCCACCTTCTTCTAGTTTTCTTCCCAAATATGTTTTGACCACTCATTTCCCCTTCAAGGGAAACTTACTCTAGACCAATGCCCTTCTCGAATTCCCTTTATTGTGAAACAATAATCAATTTTATTAGGAAACGGCCAAAGCTAAAGAATACAAAGGAAAAGAGAAGAATATAAAGACCCCTTACCACTCTTACCAACTATTAGGAAACTGATCAAAAACTAAAATATTTACTGCTAGCGCCCATTCCTTAACATTCTTTTTTGCCCAAATGAAAACTTCCGAGAGACGGCCCCTTCGATTTCTGAACTACCGATTGCTTCTTTCCAACCAAATGCACCATAACCTTGCTAGTAAGCATAGATGTCACACCCACTTCCAAACTTTACCTTTGCCTCCTCCATGCCAAGCTAAGAAGAACGGATTAATCAAACTTGGAACAACCCATGAAACTCTAAACAATTTGAAAAAACCATCCCAAATCTTTGAAGCAAAAGGACAATGAATAAAGAGATGGTCAACCATTTCCTCATCTTGAAAACATAACAAACACACATTTGGAATATCATATGACTCTTGCGCAAATTGTCCACCGTGACCGTGAGAACCTTGTTTCTTCCCACTAACCAAGCAAAAGCCGGCACCTTTAAAGGAGCACCATAGAGCCAAACTTGTGCTGTATGATACTTGAATTGCTCACTATAACCCCCAACAACCATCTTATAGAAGGATTTTACTGAGAATTTTCCAAACTTCTCTTTTAACCGCACTAATGAATCTGACTTTGAAGAAGATGGACGGTTATTAGAGAGCATATCTAACAACCTGATCAAGTAATCCACCATTTCATCTCTCAAATTTCTTCCACAAGGCGGTGCCCAAATAATTTCCTTACCTTGAATGGAGAAGCAACAATCAACTGAGATACTTGGCTCTAAGGATATACCTGCTAATCGAGGAAACACCACATTTAACTTCTGATCGCTAAACCAAAAATACTCCCAAATTGAATTTTCTTGCCATCACCTAAAGAGAAATCTACCCCCTCCCAAACCATACTTTTCAACAAATTCACTGATTTCCATATAGATGAGGTATAAAAGGAAGAAGATTTGGTCCATCTACCCCCACCCTCAACCCCATACTCTCCCCACCACCTCTCGCTCGATATTTTCCAACTTAACCACAACTAATTTAAAGCATTAAAAGTAGACATAAAATCAATCTGGAGATTAGACATTGCCGATTTGATTAGTGTTAACCTGCCTCCCAAAGAGAGATACTTACCCTTCTAAGATGCTGATTTTTTTTAAATTTTTTTTCCGAATCTTTCCACCACTTTATCCCATAGATGCTTGGATAGTTTGTCTGTACATAAGGGAAAATCAAGATATGAAGAAGGAAAAGAACCTGCCCTACATTCAAACTGAGTTGCAAAATTCTCAATCTCAATCTTAGAAACACTCACCCCCAATAATTCACTTTTTCCGTTGTTGACCTTTAACCCCAAAACTACCCTGAAACATGTTATAATGGACTGTAGATTATCCACTTTCAAAATATTCACCTCATAGAAAAGCAAAGTGTCATCCTCATATTGAAGACGATAAATTTGAAGATTAGAATCGTCCACCCGAAATCCTTCCACCAAACCTACCTCAACCCCTTGTTCCATCATCCTTCCCAAAGCCTCCATCACCACCACAAATAGATAAGGAGATAATTGATCACCTTGTCGCAAACCTCTAGATTCTGAGAAGTACCCTTTTGATGCACCATTTACTAACACCAAATATTTTGCCAATTGGATAGAAACTTGAACCCATGCCCTCCATTTCTCCTCACATCCCAAATGACCCAACATATAATCAAGAACATCCCAATTCACATGATCATATGCCTTCTCTATATCTAACTTGCTTATAATACCCTTCTTTCCTTTTCTATAACAAGAATCGATGCATTCATAGGATATTTAAGTCATTTGGCAACTCGATCTCATAGGCATTACTATCAAGTTCCTTCTAACTTGTTCTCTTCAATCTTCTTTATATTAGCTTGCAAGTCTTGGATGTGTTTGGCAAACCGATTAGCATTCCCTTACCTGATATTGGTACTAAGTACATGACATGGACTCCTCTGTTGATGATCTCAAATGGGGATTTCTTGTTGTATGATTTATTGAGCTATTATAGGCATATACTCGGTTTGGGATAAAGCCAAGTCCCACTAAGATACATTTCACCTAAAATATCCTCAAAAGGCACCAAGGCACCAGATGATTATCTCCTGATCGTATGTTCGAGGGTGATATGCGCTAAAGAACTGAAGCTTAGCTCCTCAATGCTTTCATAAAGTGCACCAGAACTGTACCACAAACTTCTAATCACAGTATGTAGTAATAGTTTTGATACCCTGTGAATTGTCTCAATTTCCTTAAACAAGATGTTGGTGATATGTGTGGCTCCCATCTATTGAACATGATTTTTTCATGTACGTACGTACGTATGTATATATATTATATCACTTGTAGGTGTGGTTTCCTTCTCTCCTATCACTTCCAATTTTTTAGCCTACTCAACGTGCTAAAACCATGCACTCATGTTATAAATTCAGTCACAACTCTTTGTAACGGAATTCTGGAATCTGGTAAGCATTGGAAAGCTAATTTTATATGCTCTCAAATGAGATCAGTTTTGGGACATTCTGATGTCGTTTGATGCCCAAAAGGTCACCCACAAGAGTAATGTTGACTATTTTTTAGCCCCTTTTTCTGACATGGTAGCCTCTGCAAGTCGTGCCTCTATATACCAGTGCATACACTTTCAAACTTCATAAAAACCAGCCCTCTTCTCCTATACAGTAGCACACTCCCAAACTTCCTAAAACCATTCCTCTTCTACTATGTTGTAGCTTCTACAAGCCATGCCTCTTTCGCCAGCACATACACTCTCTTGAACTTCCTAAAAACCAGCCATCTTCACCTATATTGCAGCCTCTCCAAACCATGCCTCTTTGGCCAGTTGGCTATCTCTTCGCAACTCCTTACAATGGGCCATTCTCCTAACACAATAGGCTCAGGTTAAGACATCTAGAAGTATCCTGGGAGTGTCTAGTATTATTATTGGCATCATGTAATGTTAGAACATGGTATCTTTGGAAATTGCTTCCAAACATTTTCTTGTAAGATAGAAATGGTTGACATAGGTCCTCTATTGTGAGAGGTAAGTTAAACAGTCCTATTTCACCTTGTTCTTCAATATCTTTAAGCCATAAATTAGGGCATCTTTACCTCTTAGTTATAATGTGCAGTAATGGTGATGGTGGCAACCATTATGCGTTATAGGGTCATAATGGCCATAATGGCCATTGTGGAAAAACAAAATGACCTGTAATGGCC
Source organism: Liriodendron chinense (assembly GCA_003013855.2). Taxonomy (NCBI): domain Eukaryota; kingdom Viridiplantae; phylum Streptophyta; class Magnoliopsida; order Magnoliales; family Magnoliaceae; genus Liriodendron; species Liriodendron chinense. The sequence goes on along the minus strand of ML058415.1, from coordinate 1,432,679 downwards.
GTTACGGACCCTGCAATGGCCGTAACGGCCCTATAACAGTCCATTACAGGGACGATACAGGTTTTCTTAAAAAAAAAGAAAGGTCCATAACAGCCGTTACAATTCGTAGTGTAACGATGAGAGTGGTGGCCATTACAGCCACCCTTACCGTTACGGAATACCTATTGTATTCACTTGTTTTAAATGTTGACTACCAAGGGTGTTCTCATATTCAAGTTCTTGGATAATAAAAAATCAGTCAGTTTGGAGACCCATTTCTTTGTTCAGGGCTGCAGTTCAAGTAGTGTAATTCCATCAAATGCTTGGTGATTTGCATTGAGTTACCATAGCAGGAATTGCATATTGACTGGATAACACATAGTGGCATAATTCAGGAAAGAACTTTGTTAGAAGTTTAAAAGAAATATTTATCGCTCACTTGAGCGCAACCTTTGTGCATGGGTACTTCGTGCCTGGCAGTTTGCTTGGTACCTGCCCCTCCAGGACCCTACCTTGCCTGCTTGCCTTTGGGGTAAACCAAGTGATGGTTGACTGGGAATGAAAACTGGGGGGGAACTGTCTTGGCAAGTGAGTGGTATCACTGTGTGACTACCAATGCCAGTTCCAAGAGCCCAGGTAAAAGAGAAAGGTTGATATCAGATAGGCAGTCAATTGTTAAAACTTTTCCCCACCTACATTTAAAAGCCAACCGCAGACAATTGGGAGAAAGGCCAATATGATGAAAACCCCCTCAAAAAATAAGTAGGTAAAGAAATTAATTAAAAAAATGCAAACATTGGTCTTGTTGAATCATACATACTTCCCAAAACACACTTCTAAAAACTCTGAATTTCAATCTGCTATGTAGAAGAACTTTGTCTTCTAAATTATAGGGGCGGACAGACAGGAATATACATTTCAAAAATTCAGATTATATGCTAGAAAGAACTTTTACTCACTATATAACTATGGTAAGTGGTGCGGGTACATGTATGAGGCGCGCACACACACACACTAAACTGTCTCTACCAGCTCTCAAAAGTCTTAAATCATATCCATCTGCTATGTAAAACTTTCACTTCTATATTGCATGCACAAATAGATGTGAGTATACATTTCAAAGTCCAGATTCCAAATGCTAGAAAGAACTTACTTTTTTCTGGGTATGGGTACATTTATGAAGCATTGTTAAGGACTTTGTACATGAAGCATTCTTTGTAAAAACTCATTGCACCAGAGACAAGTTTAGCATGCATATGTATATGTAACTGAAGCGCCCATACAACACAGTTTTATGTCTATTTGGTTTACGTGTATGCATCTGAAGTACCCATACAAACAGTTTATGTCTAGTTGGTTTCTTATTTTTTTGAAAGCTGATGAATTTTATTAGAAAACTTGCAAAGGTGGGGAAAGAATACAAAGGAAAAATGATGAGGACACAAGACCATTTCAAGTGTACCAACGAAGAAAGCACCACCCACAAGTACCATCCTTGTGGATAGGCGACTATTGAGGAGCTGAAGACCCTTCACATATGATAAGACACATAGAAGACCCCATCCAGGGAGGACACGTGTGAAGGAAGAAGGAGAAGAAAAAGACTGAAGAGCTGAAGACTTCGGGTGCCAATCGGGCGCCCGACCATTGCCTTCGGGCGCCCGAGTTTGGCCTCTTGAGCGCCCGAAACTCTCTGGACGTTTTTGGACGTCTTCGGGCGCCCGACCGAGCGCTCGAACTTTCCCGCACTTTTGATTATTTGCGCGTTTTGCTTAGTTTTAGGGGTAATTTGGACTTTTTACTTGCTTTATTTGTTTATTTAAGTGGGCTAGGCCCTAAACATGAAATTAACTTTGATTATTGATTAATGAAAAGCCTCTTGGAGCTTTCCTCTTCCTCTCTCTTTCTCATGGTGATTCTTCTCTTCTCCTTGATCTTCTTCTTCTGATTTCTTTTTATGCCCCTCCAAATTCTTCAAGGTAATCATTTTCCTCTTTCTATATTCTATTTTGCCAATCCTTCCTCGATCAAAACTTTGGGAATCAAGATAAACCCTAAAACCCCAAATTCCCAAATCCCTAATCTGAGAAACTTCCTGATTCTTCGGACTAGTGATTTTCATTGATCGATTGGGTAAAGCCATGCAAGATCGAGAGGTTTCATCCCTCGCCGGATCTAACCTATGCACTAATTGAACCCCATACTCCATGGTTGTGATGATGGCCCGTCCCATTGCTTGTTTCCTTTATGATTTCTTTAGTTTATGATGATTGATGCTAGATTTTACTATTATTATTGCTTTTACTTCCGCTAGACAATCGTGTTCATGAGCATGCATCATATTTAGGGCTGTCCTGCATCAAAAAAGAAAAGCACAAAACCAACAAAACCGCCTAGGCTGGCTTAGCCACCAAGACCCAACTTTCAACCAACATTTCAGCCCTAGTAATAACGTCCACTGCCTCTACATTACGATTCCGGAAACAACGCTGATTTCTAGCTCCCCAAATGGCCCACGGCACCGCCATAAGACTAAGCCTCCACTTTGACTTTCCCATTTTCCCGACTCCGCTTCCATGCCAGGCCCACAACAAATCCTCTATACACTTTGGCATCACCCAGTCTATGTTAAACAAGGAAAGGAAGTGAGACCACACCATATTAGCAAAGGGGCAATGAATGAAAAGATGATCAATAGACTCCCTGTCCTTCATGCACATGATGCATACATTAGGTAGAATCAAGGCTCTTCTTTGCAAGTTATCTATAGTTAGGATATGTTTCTTAACGACCAGCCAAGCAAAAGCTAAGACTCGCGGTGGAGCCCCATAAAACCATTGGTGGAATGAGGGCGCCATGACGCAATGGTTGTAGTTCCCAAGCAGGGCTGCAAGCGACTTAACTGAAAAGTCCCCCTTGGAGCTCTTGGTCTAGATCAACATGTCCTCCTCGCAATCTGCCAAAGAGATTGAAGAGAGAGTCTTCAGAAGCTCCATATAATCCCTCTCCTCACTGTCTGAAAGACTTCTACGGCACGGGGGTGCCCAAACCACCGAATCTCCATTCCAGAAAAAACAGTCGGCCACCCTAATGAAATGATCGGAAGCCATACGAGCAATATTGGGGAATTGTTCTTCAAGCATGCAATCTCCACACCACACATCAACCTAGAAATGCACTTGTTGTCCGTTTGCCACCTCAAAAGTCATCCCCCGCCTAACAATAGTTTTTGTTGCCACGATTGCTTTCCAAATGGCCGAAGCTCTATAGAGGGAGGAGTGCTTCGTGAGCCATTCCCCATCATTACACCCATACTTGAGAGCCATCATCTCCCTCCATAACCTTCATTTCTCTTTCCTAAACCTCCAAACCCATTTGCCTAGTAAGGCCTTATTCATAATCCCCAAAGGTCTAATGCTTGCGCCTCCCTCCTTATAAGGTTTGCAAACCTCTTCCCATCTGAGCAAATGAAACTTTTTTCCCTCCGAGGCGCCTTTCCATAGGAAGACCCTCCTGATCTTCTCGAGCCTGGACACCACCGACTTGGGGCATTTAAAAAGGGAGAAGAAATACAAAGGCATGTTTGCCAAGGCGCTTTAATAAGCGTGAGACGTCCCCCCAATGATAGGTAACGACTTTTCCAAGACGCCAACTTTCTCTCAACTCTCTCAATCACCCTATCCCACATGTGCTTGGAAGGCTTTCCAATGCACAAAGGGAGCCCCAAGTATGTAGTTGGGAGCACTCTGACCTTGCAGCCAAACGTCCCAGCTAGATTGCACAAATCGTCTTCCCGAACATTAATTCCCAATAAGTATCATTTTGCCAAGTTTATTTTTAGACCTGAAACGGCTTCGAAACAAACTGACATCTTCCGAAGGTTATCCAGAGCCTGCTCATTCGCCTCACAAAAAAGGAGAGTGTCGTCGACATACTGAAGATGGCATATCTGAGGACCTTCCTTAGCAACTTTAAAGCCCGTAAATAACCCATTTGCCTCCCCCTTGTTGAGCATCCTGCTGAGGGCCTCTCCAACAACCACGGACAAATAAGGGGACAAAGGGTCTCCTTGTATCAACCCACAGGAAGCTTTAAAGAAACCTTTCGGGGAGCCATTAATCAACACCGAAAAATAGGGCGATTGAACACATGACTTGATCCACCCCCTCCATTTTTTACCACATCCCAATCTGCCAAACATGTAATCCAGAAAGTCCCAGTCCATGTGATCGTAGGCCTTCTCGAAATCTAGCTTGCAAATAACGCCCCCTCTCCTCCCTGTGCCTGAAATGAATGCATTCGTGAGCCATCAGGGCACTATCCAAAATATGCCGACCAGACCTTACTAAATCTACCAGCAAGCACCTTTGCAAGAATCTTGTAAGGCCCCCCAATGAGACTAATAGGCCTGAAATCTTTAAGTCTGACAGCCCCTTCAACTTTCGGAATAATAGCGATAAAGGAGGCTCCCATCTCTTTTGGTAACCTACTGCTTTCTGAAAATTCCAGCATAAAGTCAATCACATCTTTTTTTTATGACATGCTAGAATCTCTGAAGGAAGAGAATGGGGAATCCATCTGGCCCTAAAGCCTTATCCCCGCACATCAACTTAAGAGCTTCCACCACTTCAGCTTCCGAGATAGGCCTCTCCAACTCCTCGACTTCCATGGCAGAAAAAGTTGAAAATTGGAGGTGATCCAGTCTTGGTTTCTTGCGACTATCCACAGTGAGCAACCCCTTATAGTACACTCTATGATCTCATCGCATAGACGATCCTTGTCCGCGACTTTCTTCCCGTCGATCCCTAGACACGAAATTCTATTAGCCCTAGCTCTCGCACTTGCAATGCTATGAAAATACCTGGTGTTTTTGTCTCCCTCTTTTAACCAAACCTGTTTGGATCTCTGACGTCATTTAATCTCCTCTACCTTGGCCTTGTGCTGGAGGCTTTGAGATAAACTTTCCCTGCTATTCCTTTGTTCAATGTTTAGTCCTGTTTCTTCTTCCAATTGATCCAGAGCCTTTAAATCTCCTGTTATCTTCTCAACATCTGCCTCCCTCCGGACCTTCATCTGATTGTTCCAGCTCTTCAGATTTTCCTTCAGCAGCTTGAGTTTTTTGAAAAGTCTGAAGCCAGCAAATCCTTCAACTCGAAAAGATGTCCACCAATCCTCCACTTTCTAGGAAAAACCCTCCTCTTGCAACCACACTGCTTCGAACCGAAAAGGTTTCGGGCCCCAATCAGTTTCGCTCACTTCTAGAGTAATCGGCCTATGATCAGACACCAATCTAGGCCATCCACGCTGTAACACTAGCGAGAATTTCTGCAACCAATCGTTTGAGACGAGTAAACGATCCAAGCGGGACATCACAGCATTCGCCTGACCATTCAACCATGTCTAGTTGGTTTCTTACTTCTAGAGTTTAGAAGAATTAGGTCCTAGTTTGGTGCCACAATAAAATCATTTCATTTTAAATCTGCAAGGTTCTCGCACAGTTGGCTGCAAAACAATTTGGACCCCTTTTAGAAATGAGTTAGACACACATCCCTCTTCCTCCTCCTTTCACACATGACAACTAGGCACACATGTTGAGAATCCAAACCATCCACATGCCACAAAGTGAATTGAAAGTACCATGTCCTTACAATCACACTGGTTCTAAATTTAGGTGGATGACACTATGCATGAGAATCGTGACTTATCACAGCTTAGCCAACAGATGCTGACAACTATAGTAGCACCTTTCTGCTAAAAATTAGTTTAATCAATTTTTTAGTGACATCCTAACAGACCCTAAGGAGCTTCACATATGCTAAATGTCGAAAAGAATAGGCATCAATGGCAAACGCGTGCACACACACTAAAGGACACTTCAAGATTGTACCTGTTACTTGGATCTGTTATGTCATCATCATCCACAGCAAACGGGCAGATAAACTCGGGATCATCAAAGTCATCCTGGAAAGACAACCGACTGGAACTCCTGGAAGAGATCCTCGGAGAACTGCTGGATGATATCCTTGCTCCAGGGAAATGTCCAACATCATCTTTCCCGAAAGAGAACACCTACAGGAGACAAAGAAAAGGCCTCGGCAATGACTGAGAAACAGCCCTGAGTTGAAACAACATTGCAATGACGGGCATCACAAATACAATACCTTCTGAACTGCTATGCCAGCCCGTGACTCTCCTGACCTTAATGGGTCTTGCTTCATAAGATATTTGCTTTCAGGTGGAGAGCTCTGAGAAATGGAGATCCGCGACACTTGAGGCCTGATGTTCTCAGAGTGGGGTGAGCAACCAGGCCTCAGGCCCTTAGGTGAAGGAGATGGAGGCAGGACATGGTTGGCCAATCCCTGATTCCTACTGAGCCCAACTGACGGTATGCTGACGGGAGCACTCCCCGTGCGCAAAAGAGCCTTCGATGGATGGCCGCTGGCCAAATGTGTCGGCGGAGATGGTGAAGGAGATGGTGAAAATGGAGGCGACGGCCATGACTCATCAAAACTGATGTTCTTTTTGTGCGCTGAAGACACGTCACTGGATCTTGGAGTTTCCACCGGATGATGCGGCAAGCTCAAGGGGGGCGAAGGATCCATGATTGGGTGACTGCGTGGCGGGAGGCGATGGGAATATGAGTAAGTGGGTGAAGGCGACGGAGACACTGAAGGCACGGCGGCTCTGTGAAGGTCATTACTCCAGCTATGCCGCCTTGCAAACACGACAGGAGAGGGCGACAATGGCAACCGTGCCAAAGGAAGAGATGGGAATCTCCTAAGAGGATCAGTCGTTGGGCTCCCAACATAATCTGCTATAAACTGCGTGGATATCGGCGTTGAAGGTTCCGCATTCACATCCAGCAGTTTTGGGCGGTACATCAAAGACAGACACAGCCGGCCGCAATAAGCATCAACTGGAGCAAAACTGAAAGGCTGCATCTCCGCCTCCTCTCTACGACTGAATGGTTCCACAATGGACGAGACTTTGTAAGTAAGGCTAAACGGGCTAATCTGGCCCGTTGAATTGAGGTCCCGAAAGAGCTTATAAGCAGGCAAGAGCCTAACAGTCACGTACAATGACCGCAGCAGTATCATCGCCCGCTTGTACGTCTTCATATTATACACAGCCCTTGACTCCGAGCAATGCAAACCAGTACTTCCCATCTTCTTCCCACCCAATTTTAAATCCTTCCGGCTCTCAAACTGCACAACCCACCTCTCAATAACCTTCTCTCTCGTCATCTCCACATGATGGGGGGCAGCGCTGGGATTCTGTGACCGATAGACTAGGACAACATCCACGATCAATGGCTCGTGATAGCTCTGGCGCCAGAAATCCAAATTGTCAAGAGAAGCCGGGCACTCCCGGAGAGCTAGATTGAACCATTTATCTCGTGACCTGACGCTAGATGACGATGACGATGATGATGGAGATGACACTGTTTGCTCACCGCTGTAGTTACGGGAAGAGGTGTATGGGCATCTCGACTCGAGTATGATATGGAGACTCTTGGCGAAGAATCCGGTAATTATCTGCTCGATCTTTGCAGGCTCGGAATGGGAATTACTCTGAGAAGATGCCATAATTCTCTCTAAAAATGCAAAAAAAAAATCAAAACTCGGTCTGAAACTAGAAATTCTGAAAAACAGCCCTAAATAATGAATTATCAGCTAATTTCAACTAAAAAATATCATTTAAATACTCATTACAACAAAGAAAATCAAAGAGATTCATGTAAATAAAGCAGATTTTCTTCTCGATTTTATTAATTATCTTCAGAAATTTTGCAGAGAAAGAAAGAAATAAAATCAAATGAGGAAAAAAAAAAAAAAAGGAAGAAAATTCTTACCGAGAAAATCGTATTTGAGGGTTGGAAATCAGAAGAGCGGAGAAAGGATGAATTGCTAGGGTTTTGAGAGGGTTTCTCAGTAAATTCTGCATAAGTTGAAGGGTAATTTGGAGGAAGAAGAGGAGCAGACGAAGAAGGAGAGTTGGAGTTTGATTGGGACTCCAAAAGGAAAAGCATGCTAGATGAAGTTAGTAACGACTCACTCAGTCTATGATGATCTTGACCGTTCATCCCGTGGACTCCACTATTACTTGGGAGAGTTCCTGATGTCCCAAGCTCTGTGGGGCCCACCGAGATGTCTGTGTGAGGTCCGCTCCGTCCATCAGTTTCTCCAGCTCATCTTAGGACAAGATCTAAAAAATGGGACAGATCCAAAACTCAAGTGGGCCACACCGCATGAAACTGGTGGGGATCGATATGCCCGCCAGGGTCCACCGTGATGTTTATATGCCATCCAAACCGTTCAAAAGGTAATTCTAATCAGGTTGAAGCTAAAAAATTATCAGCATGACTGCTGTGGGTCACAGAGGGCGCTCAATCCCCACTTTTACATGTGGTGTGGTCCACTTGAGTTTTTGATCTACCTCTTTTTTTTCATCAGGATCGAACATGATCCGGTGAAACTGATGTGCGGAAGTGGATCGCATATCACATGGATATTACGGTGGGCTTTGGATTACAGCAACTCTATTTAAAAGCCCATTATCTAAGGCATGGATTGGGTACTACCCCGCCTGGCTAGGAAGGGGGGCAGGCTCTAGGGCCATCGTGATTTATGAGTTTACAGCCCGTACATTTGCCATATCATTTTGGGGTATAGGCAAAAAAACATGAGGGAGATCTAAGGCTCAAGTGGACCCCACCATAAGAAGCAGGCAACTTCGTAGCTTGGTTTGTGTCGACTTTCGAGCTTGAAGATTTTCGACCCCAGTTTGAGCTGACCTTGGCCTGATTTGGCTCGGACTTGATTTCAATTTGACTTGACTAAGCTGGTAGGAAAGGAAGATTATTTTGTCTCACATCAAAAGAAAATAAAGGAATAAAGTGGAAAATTGTCAATAAAGTAGTAGCTTGGGTTGCTGTGTGACCTGGATTTTGAACTGTTTTAAGTCAGACTTTTAAGCTAGGCTTATTGAAATTTTGATTTTTTTTCAGACTTGAGCTGGGCTCGAACACTTAATCTAACCAAGACGGACATGTCATTCCATCTTGATGACTGAGCCAAGCTAATCTAGACCCAGCTTGCTGACTGAGCAGAGCTAGTCTAAGCCCAGCTTGATTCAATTAAAGTGGATGTACAACTCTAATCACAGGAGCCCCTCAAAGACCCTAGCCTTTGCTGGTAAGGGAGGGGTGGGGTTTACCAATCCTTGTTCCATTATGTAGATTGGGGGAGGGATGCAGAATGCATGGTGAACCCTACATGTCATAGTTATGCAAACGCAAAGAAGCCATGGCACCCACCTTGATATATGTGGTTTTTCCATGCCATCCATCTGTTTTGCAAGCTCATTTTAGTGCATGAGCTTAAATTGAAGCATATCTAAAGTACAATTGGACCACATAATAGGGGTTGAGCACCTATCATTGAAAACTTCTTTAGCCTGTAAAAGTTTGTGACCGAGCTAAATTTATGTTTTTCCTTCATTTAGGTCTATGTAACCTTATGAACACGTTCAATGACATACAAACATTACTTTGGGCCATAGGAATGTGGATGCAATTATTACAACTGTTTCACGTGGTGTGATCGGCTTTGGATATGTTTCAATTTTGGACTCATGCCCTAAAATTAGCTGGCAATGCTATCATTGTTGGTATAGGAGGGCCGGCAGCGGAAGCCAAGCGGTACACAAAGAAGTAAATTGAATCAAACAAGCCACACAATGCAATCACAATACATGCAATCACTCACACATAGATAATTCGAATTTAACGTGGAAAAACCTCTTATGGGAAAAAAATTACGGCACAAAGCGACACCAATCCACTATAATATCAGAAGTTACAAGAGATGGAACCTAAGACCTAAGACTCAAAATACAAGCCCATAAGAGAAATTCCAAGCTTACCCAAGAAGAAAACCCTCTTCTTCAAGCTCTTTCTCTCACCTAGAAGCTCCCTCAATCCCCTTTGCAACCTCTAATCCCGTATTCCCCCTTAAATAGTCAAGAAAATGAATTTAAAAACCTCTTATGTGCAAATCGCGCAAGAATCCGCGTTGCACTAGGATACTGCCGACCGGTGGTCCGACCGGTCGGACACCCCTACCGGCCGGTCGACCGACCAGTCAGATGGCCAAAATCTGATCTAGCAGCCTTACTGCCTCTGCTTCACCATGGCCGACCAGTCGGTGGTCCATGTCACATGTGATTTGTGTCGTCTGTTTCCAACAAACTCCATCACGACTCAAATCACCATACACCACCTTGCCACGCACAATCTCCACCTCTACTTTGTCATCATTATAGTCTTGTTGCTTCTCATGCCCCATCGACCTCATCATTGCATCTTCACACACCGTGTTACTCTTCCCATGTGACCCTTTTTCTCTTGCCACACATGAGCAACTGTGGATCCCGTTGCCGATCCCGCAGCTCCACCATGAATTGTGCTCCCAATCACCTTGTAAAGATTATCACACCTCCGTGCCTTGATCATTACGCGTGCTTCATTCACCACTTTACAATACCGATCGTAGCCAATGAACCTGCACCCTCTCGCCTCAAGTGCACCAAGAGATATCACATTCCTCTTCATCTCAGGGACATGCTTCACACTTTCAAGGATCCGTTCGACTCTATCAAACATCCTAATAAGCACCGAACCAAGCCCTATCACATTGCGAGCGTAGCCATTGCCCACAAACACTAATCCACCATAATACTCCTTGTATGACATGAATGAATTTCAGCCAAGACATACATGACATGATGCCCCTGAATCCAAGATCTACTCTCCACCAAGAGACTCTATGTCGGATACAGTCAATATATCACAACCGTCACCACTATCATCTATGGTATTGGTTCCTTCCCTAAAAGAATCTCCAAATTTCTCTTGCCTTTTCCTGAAATTCGAATAATCCTTCTTCACATATCCTTCTTCCCCACAATTCCAGCATCTCACCTTGTACCTCTATTTGCCTTTTGATTTAGATCTCGATGAAGGAGATCCTCCACCCCGCTTAGAATTCCTCCCCCTCATAACCAGTGCCTTATCAGTAGAGGGACCCACGCCGCTATTTTTTTTCTTATCACCTTCGCTTGAAGGGCTGAAATAACGGTTTCTACGCCAATAGTCTCCCTACCTGTGCATAAAGAGTCCTTGAGTGACTCATATGATTCTGGAAGAGAATTCAATAGGATAAATGCTTGATCATCGTCCTTCGTCGGCTCATCTACATCCATCAACATGCAAATAAGTCTATTGAAATTGTTGATGTGGCTCTCAACATCGGCTCCCTCCGTTATCCTAAAATTATACAACTGAAGCTTCAAGTATATGCAATTTTCAAGAGATTTCTTCGCATAGATATTCTCCAACTTCACTCATGTTGCAGCCGTAGTCTTCTCTTTCATGACGTTATACAGGACCTCATCTGCCAGGCACAACTGAATTGAGACATTAGCATTTTCATCGATCTTCTTCCACTTTCCTTTTTCATAGCTTCTGGTCGCTCTCTAAGGAGTGCATTTTGCAATCCTTACTGAACTAGAAGGCCTTTCATCTTCACCTTCTAAAGTTCAAAATTATTTTTTCCTGAATACTTTTCTATGTCGAACCTCATGCTTGATGCCATGCTCTTGTCTCATATTCAAATTTCTGCTACATCCCAACGATCACTCTGATACCAGTTGTTGGGATAAGAGGGCCGGCAACGGAAACAAAGTCGTACATAAACAGTAAATTGAATCAAACAAGTCACACAATGCAATCACAATACATGCAATCACTCACACATAGACAATCCGAATTTAACGTGGAAAAACCCCTCACAGGTAAAAAACCACGGTACAAAAGCAACACCAATCCACTATAATATCAGAAGTTACAAGAGATGGAACTTAAGACCTAAGACTTAAAACACAAGCTCACAAGAGAAATCCCAAGCTTACCCAAGAAGAAAACCCTCTTCTTCAAGCTCTTTCTCTCACCTAGAAGCTTCCTCAATTCCCTTTGCAACCTTAAAAACCTCTAATCCCATATTCCCCCTTAAATAGGCAAGAAAATGGATTTAGAAACCTCTTGCGCGCAAACCGCGTAAGAATCCGTGTTGCACTAGGATATTGTCGATTGGTTGTCCGACCGGTCGGACACCCTTACCGACCAGTCGGATGGCCAAAATCTAGTCCAGCAGGCTTGCTACCTCTGCTTCACCATGACCGACCGGTCGGTGGTCCCTATCACATGTGATTTGTGTCGTTTGTTTGCAACAATTATTCCCACTGTTTCATGTGGTGTGATCCAATTAGCTTTGGATATGCTTTAATTTTGGGCTCATGCCCTAAAATTAGCCAGCAAAAATGATGGACGGCATAGGAAAAACATATACATAACCTTGGCCCCACAAAGTCCTTGCACGCATAGCTAGGCAGGGCTCAAAGTTGGGCGGGTTCAACCCGACCGACCTGTGACCGACCCGACATTGGGTTGGGCTTGGGCAAGAAGTATCGAACCCAATCTCGAGCTTGGGCTATGAAAACATCAACCCGATGAAGTTTGGGTCGGGCTTGGGTTGAGGTCTCGGGTTAGCCTACCCAACCCAAACCAAACCCGATCTATATACAAGTTACTTATACTTTTATTATACATTAGTAAAGTAAACCTATAATGTTTACTTGTATTTTAACTTATTTGTTTAGGAAAAGTGAAGTTCTTTACATAAATAAGTACATATGTTATTAATAAAGTCATATGTGCCAAAAATAAGGCGTGTATTGAAACATAATAGACTAATGTAATAACGAAAATATTAGCATATATCAACCCGGCCAACTCGATCAACCCAACCGAACCCGCTTGGGTTAGACTTGGGTTGAGAATTCCCAACCCGAGGTTGGGTTGGGTTGGATTAGGCTTGAGGTATAGTAACCTTGGGTTGGGTTAGGGTTCAGCACCAACACGGCTCAACCCGCCCGACTTTCAGCCCTATAGCTAGGTGAAGTTGGTTTCCCTGCGCAATCCGCATAGTGGGGTGGAGCTGGAAAAACAGAATATGGTAAAGCCATCTCTCCACAGGACACGTGGAGCAAATCAAGTCCGTCCATATACAGAATCCTGGCATGGATGGTTTGATCTAAAAAAAAATACACCTATAAGACAATCTTAATCTATCTGACTCGTGGCCATTTAAGTGACGGTGGAAAGTAAAAATAGGTAACGGTTAAATTAACGGCGGGATGAACTGTGGAAAAATTAAGGGACAGGATTGTCTCATGAGTTTTAACTGATCCGTCCTGGTGCAAGTACATGAGTGAACCCAATCGGTACATCGCCCTTCCACGTGTAGCTCTACCGTATCATCTCATATTTGGCCATTGATCCGACCGTTGATGTTCATTGAATTTTAAGTTCATGGGCCACCCATTGGAACAATGACGTGGATATCACCTACACCGTAAGCTACCTGACACTTCATGGACCATGGTGGAGATTGTTTTCCATGGCAGACTAGGGGTGTCATTGGGCAGGTCTTGGGTCGGGCCTGTGCAGCACTTAGGAAGGTAGGGCCAGGCCGGGTCTAGCCCGGCCCAATGCCGCCTTAGCTGATACCACGCGCTGGATGGTTACTTTGGTGCAGCGCTGGATCTTGTCGCTCTCGAGGCGTTCATCACCATCCATATCCATGCATGTCAATCCAGACCGTCCAACTTGTGGGGTCAGCACGGATAAATCATACACTGAGAATCACACTAAAAAAAATCCTAAACATCCAATTTCTGTTTATCAAATGTGAGCTGATATGGTCAGGTGGTCTGATTCAAAGTATGAAATCAGATGGTTAAGATCATCCTCATCAGTATGATTTTCAAGCTAGGCGCCCTCAACCATGTTCCCCACAGTTTTCGACGGTCGTGATTGCAGCACATGTGTATCGCATTTACAATGGATAATTGTGGCCATTGGATATCGCACGTGACATGCTCCTCTCTCTCTCTCTCTCTCTCTCTCTCTCTCTCCATGCATCATCGCACATGCCATGTTCCTAGTGGTCCATACATCATCGCACATGCCATGCTCCTAGTGGTCCATAAAACAACAATTACACTGAAATTATTCCTTAAATGGGCCTATTAATATGGACGGTCAATATAAAAAATAATTAATATATTTTAAAAACAAAATTTCACATTGAGGTCCATGACTTCGATTTGGACCAAGCAATCATACTCACCCAGAGTATTAAAATAACCTTATCTCTCTTCTCGAAATCGGATTGCGTACAGTAAGCTTTCATCGTACTGAGTAAACTCTTTTAGACCCACTGTGAATGCATGTGGTTTATCCATGCCGTCCATCCGTTTTCACAGAACATTTTGGCAGTTGAGATCAAAATCTAAGCATATACAAAGTTCAGGTAGACCACATCACAGAAAACAGTGTAAATAATGATTTCCACCGTTGAAACCTTACATAAGACCGACAATAATGTTTTTTTGTCATCCGACCTGTTCATAGGATTACACGGATATGGATGAATGGAAAAAACAAATATCAGCTTGATTCATAACTTCTGTGGCCCTCAAGAATTTTTCAACGGTAGACTTTCATATCACACTATTTCTTGTGGTGTTGTCTACTTGAGATTTGGATATGCTTATTTTTGGGTTTAATCCCTAAAATCATCGTCTAAAATGGATGGACGGAGGAGATAAAATACATAAATCACGGTGGGCCCCAACTTCTCTACTTACTAGTAAAAAGTGCGTGCGTGCATCAACAGCACTTTATTGTAAGTGAGCCCACTTGATGGACGAAGCTCCCTATGATCACCTCTTGGACTGTTAGGAATAGGATCCAACGGTTGGTGATGAGTCCATAATTTGAATGGTCGTGATTGGCATACATGTATGCCACATGGATGAGCTGGCACCACTTGGGAACTCATGAAAAATGAAAATTATGGTGCTGTCAGGGTTTTAATTGTAGCTTTTGACAAACTGAGTCTGGATCATCTGCTTGGCTTCCAGATTTCTTGCTATTTTTTTATTTTTATTTTTTTATTTATTTTATGCGTAACGCACCCACTAGTGCTTTAAGCCACAGTAATTTCACTCTGATGAGTTTCGAGACCGAGGCCCTTTGTTCCTTGGTCCGGCAGCATTAATGTTGCCAATATTGATTCTACATTTAATGCGGTCAATATTAACATGTGCTGAGCTAGGACCAACCATGTGTTGACGAACAAGAAGTCATATGAAAGCTGAGCAGATGATCCAGATTCTGACAAACTAAATTGTGGGGCTTAGTGTCAAGTACCTTTTCTAAATTAGGACCCGCTTGATTATTGATCGAGGCCATTCATCATTGGTCTAACAACAATTAATCTGATTTTAGGACATTGACTTGACTACAATGGGTCCCACAATTTAGATGGCTTGAGTTAAAGAATGATACTTATGTAATGAAATGGGCATGTGAATCATCACCTGACTCAGTACACAGTACCAAATAACTACTCCCAACCAATCGTTTTTTACCCGATGATATCATTGATGTACTGACAGAGACACTGACGGAGGATCGAAGACATCCATGTGGTGGGCCCCATTCTTTTTCCTCATTTAATCGTCCATCTTACATTAAGAAAAATACAACCGTCAACTGGTCTTCTTCATCTTTTGTCATGTGAGAATAGAGTACGAATACGACAATCCTTGCAAGTGGGAAGAGTAGGGACTGTTTGTTTGCTGGGGAGTTCATTCGTCGGAAATGGGACGTGGATTGCGTCCTGCCCCCGCCTGATGAATTGATTACTGTCTGGGTAGACCTGTGAGGGGGCCCACCTGATGGACAATAACATTGATGGTCAGCCACATCCAAGGTCGGCCTTGATTGATGGACGGCCCACTTCAAAGTCGGGCCCTACATGATGGATGCCCACATTAAAGGTGAGCTGACATAATGAAATACACACATCAAAGGTGTACCCCAAATAATGAATAGCCCACATCAAAGGTGGGCCTCATGGACATGGTGGATGGTCCAAGGTAGGCCCCACACGATAGTCAATTAGCATTGAAGACAGGCTAAGGTGGGTCTAATATAATGAATGGTCCACATCATAGGTTGGGCCCACATGATGGATGATGAATATTAAGGATGGGTTGAGCAAATTTGAGGAGACAACTACTTACGTGATGTTGCAAACTAAACATACATTACTTTTTGAGTGATTAATATGTTGTTTATAAAATCCACATATATACTTATTTGCTGAGCAAGTAGAAACCAAGATATGCTACTAATGGGCAGCTTATGTAACCTTACCATCCAAACACCCCCTTAGTGGAATTGATTTTGGGTAGTTGGGAATTGGAAATTAGGATTTTCAGTCAAAATCACATTTTGCACTCTTAAAATCTTGAATTTCAAATTCCACTTGGATTGAAAGTCCTCTCTTTCAAGGCTCCTTTAAGACAAAATGCAAACAGCCAAACATGATTTTTAAATTCCTCAAGATTAAAAATAATCTAGACTATTCAACTTAATTGAAATAATGCAGAATTCATATTTGATTAAGATTTGGATTCTTAAATAACTCTTAGAGGTTTGGCTCTCCAGACTTATCTCATATTTTGTATCCATAGGACTGGTTTATTACCTAAATTCTAAAAAAGAGGCTATTTCTATAAAAAATAATAATAATAATAATAATAAAAATAAAGATCCAAACACACTACTCTAATTTGGCTTAAGCACCAAACTCCCTTTAGGGTGCATCCAAACAGGACCCAAAATCACCACTTACGCTAAATGCTTGAGCCGTTAATGATGGTGTATAAATGCAACTTTAACCATATAGATTTGGGAAATATCAACCCTTATTTTAATTTACATTAAGGGTTGTCCATTTGTTTTTTAAAACATACAATGGTATTAATTTATCTTATTTTAACGGTTGACAATCCATCCATGGTATGGTATGGATAACTTCAAATCGTTCATGGGACTTTTATTATGAGATTTGTCACTTTCTAAACGGGCCTTTTTTATTTTGAAGAGATCTACCCATCTTTAAACATATACGTGGCTGTGTTTTGGAGCCATATATATGTGAAGATGGTGGGGCCTATCTAAGCCATTAACTTATGAAACATCAGATCGAGGAGGGAAATAAACAACTCCAGCCAACGACAATAGAGCAACTGCAACACGTGTTGAATGCCTGGTTATGCTTTCCGCGTAGATTTTTATGTACGTGAAAGGTGAGTGTGTGGTGAACCCAACACCACGTAGCTACATGGTGTAAGGACTTTTTAGGGCCACCCTGATGTGTATGCTTTTATACATGCCGTCCATTCTTTTTTCGGGCTTATTTTAGCGTAATAATGAAGCACACCCAAAGCTCAAATGGACTACACCACAGAAAATAGTGGGAATTGAATGCTTAATCGCGGATTTCATGCCAAGGCCATGAAGATAGTGGGAATTGAATGCTTAATCGCGGATTTCATGCCAAGGCCATGAAGTTACTGCACTGAGAACCTAGGTGGGGCTTACCATGCACTGAGAACCTAGGTGGGGCTTACCATAATATTTGTGAGAAATTAACCTTGTCAATCCGTTTTGTGAGCTCATTTTAAGAAAAAAAATGAGAGGATCCAAGACTCAAGTGGGCCTAAAACGTGAGGATTGAATGTGAAATATGTGTGGAGCCACAGAAGTTTTGAATCAGGATAATATTTGTGTTTTCAGTTCATCCCATTAGGAATGATGTTATGAACGGTATGGATAGTATATAAACATCACTGTAGACCTCAGATAGGTTTCTACGGTAGGAATTTCCCTGCCCACCTTTTCCTTTAGTGCAGCCCACTTGAGTCTTGGATTCGGATCGCTTTTGGTCTCACATCCTAAAAAAAAAAAATGGACGGGTTGGATTTCTCATAAACATCACTGTGGCCCCCGCCTAGGTCACCGGTGCAGGAACTTCATGGGAAAGAAATCCGCGTCCGGCGCATTGCTCAATGGGCCGGTCTCGGGCCTCAAAATCAGAATTTTGAATGGGGTATCCGACGGCACGGCCCGAACAGTGCAAAATCTGGGCCGAGGCCTACCCAGGCCCGGCCCATTGACAGCCCTTGCCAAGCGCGGATTAGCTGTTACGCGGGTAACGGCTTAGTGGGTGTTTCCTAACTGTTTGAGCCCAATATTGATGTGTTGTTGATATATCCATACCGTCCATCGGTTTTTTCATCTCATTTTAGGATGTGATCCCAAACCCCAAGAAGATCCAAATATCAGGTGGACCATACCACTAGAAAAAGTAATTAATGACCATTAAAAACTTTTTGTGGGCCACAAATTTTTTTATCAAGCTGATATTTATATTTTACCTTCATCCATATCTTCTTGACATTACCAACAGCTTGGATTACAAATAAACATTACCAAAACCTTACGATGTGCTCTTTGGAAGTTTTAATGGTGGGGCACTCAATCAACACTGTTTCCAGTGGTATGGTCCACTTGAGATTTTGATTTGAATAATTTTTGAAAACCCATCCTCAAATGGTCTGGAGAAACGGATGGACGGCATGGATATAAAAACTATGATCACCCAGGTGGACCACACGTTAGGGGTAACACCCACTGAGCTGGTCCCGGGTAACACCGAATTGCTCCCCAAGCTCTGGCTGCAGTAAAGAAGTATTCCACTGTGGACATGTACCAGTACTTGCGTAACATCCATATACTCAGCCAGAGTATTAAATAACTTTAAGTCTCTCAACTATCTACTTACTTGTAAAAAATACGTGTGTGCATTAAAAGCTAGCCCTTTATTATAAGTGAGCCCACTTGATGGATGAACCTCCCTAATTGTTATTGATGATCACCCGTTGGACTGTTGGGATTAGGATCCAACGGTTGGTAATGAGTCCATGATTTGAATGGTTGTGATTGGCATACATTTATGCCAGATGTACACTGGATGAGCTGGCACCACTTAATAACTCATGAAAAATGAAAATCATGGTCTTGTCAGGGTTTTAATTGTAGCTTTGGCAAACTAGGTTGTGGGGCCCAGTGGCTAGCCCTTTTCTATAACAGGACCCGCTTGATTATTGATCCAGGCCGTTCATCATTGGTCTCACAACAATCAATCTGATTACTGATTATAGTATATTGACTTGACTACAATGGGTCCCACAATTTAGATGGCTTGATTTAAAAAATGATATTTATATAATAGGCATGTGAATCATCACTCTGACTCAGTACCAAATAACTCCTCCCAACCATTTTTTTTTTTTTTCAACCAATGAATCATCAGTGTACCAAAGGTGACACTGATGGTGGATCCAAGAGATCCATGTGGTGGGCCCATTCTTTTATCTAACTTTTTTTTTCTCATCCAGTTGTCATCTTACATTAAGAAAAATTCAACAGTCAACTGGCCAGTTGATCTTTATCTTTTGTCATGTGAGAGGAAGAGTGCGAAAATGACAATTCTGGCAATTGGGAGAGAGTAGGGCCAATTTGGTTGTTGGGGAGTTCATTTCTTAGTTTTGTGTTTTCTCGCTGATGGTGAAATTGTCTTGTTATTTCTTAATAAATTATTAAATCTTGTTTCGTTGATTAGAGGAGATGTTTTTAATTGAGGGGCTTTAATAGGATTTTTTTATTTGCCAACTAACTGATTGGTCCAGCTCAGCACTGACATTGTCAGCTCTGTTGCATTTAAACCCCTCAAGATTAAAAATATAGATTATCCAACTTAACACAAACAATACAAACTTAATGTTTGAAAATTCGAGATTTGAATTCTGAAATGATTTCTAATGGACTGGCTCTCTAAATCGTGCATCCAAACATACAACCCAAATTGGACTTTAGCTAAGCGTCAAACACCCTTTAGGGCACGTCCAAAACAGGACCCAAGTTCGGTATCCTTGACTTGCATCATTTCATAATTTTGATGCACATAGATTTGGGCAAATATCAACCCTTAATTTCACATAAAGGGCTGTCCATTTGTTTTTAAAATCATACAATGACATCAATCTGTCATCATACAATGACATCAATCTACCTTATTTGAACGGTCGATAATCCATCTATGTTGTGGTATGTATAACTTCAAATCGTTCATGGGACTTTTATGAGCTTTGTCATTTTCTAAATGTGCCCTTTTTTTTCTTTTTCTTTTTTTTTTTCTTTTTCTTTTTATATTGAAGAGATCTGCCCCATCTACAAACATATACGTGTTTTGGAGCCATATGTAAAGATGGTGGGGCCCATCTAAACCATTAACTTATGCAACATCAGATAAAGGAGAAAGATAAACAACTCCAGCCAATGACACGCGGGCAACTGCGACACGTGTTGAATGTCTGGTTGTGCTTTACACCTATATTTTTATGCACGTGAAAGCTGGGGACTTTGAGGGGCCCACCGTGATATATATGTTTTATCCAAGCCGTCCATCATTTTTCTCACTCATTTTAGCGCATGAGCTCAAAACTGAAGCATATCCAAAGCTCAAATGGACCACACTACAGGAAACAGTGGGGATTGAATGTTTACCGTTGAAAATTTCTTGGGGCCACAAAAAGTAAGGGATAGGATTGTCTGATGGATCGTAACTGATCTGTCCCAGCGCAAGTATATGGTTGAACCCTACATCACCTTGCCACATGTCCTATAGTGGATGACTCTACCTTGTCATCTCCTTTTTTGGCTATTGATCCGACCGTTGATCTTCATGACCCATCTATTTGAATAAAGACGTGGGTCTCGCCTGCACCGTAAGCTAGCTGACACTCCATGGTGGAGATTGTTTCCATTTCAAATTGGGGGGGGGGTGGCATAGGCCCGGGCTTGGTTCGGCCCAAGCTGGGTCCCAGTCGACCCAAGCTTGGGCGAATGATGAATGGGCCGGCTAGGCCTGTTGGTCAGACCAAATCATCATTCCTTGCAATCGATGATCAAGACCATTCATGTGGTGGGACCCACTTTAGATAGAGGGATACTCACAAAATATATATTCTCCAATTGTTATCGTTTCAAACTGTTTGGACGCACCCTGGAAAAGGATGTATGCAGATAAAGCACATACTTCCAAACACAACCCAAATAGGGGTCTGTCTCAAAACACCATTTGAGCATCAAATACCCTTTTAGAGGGTGCGTCCAAACAGGACCCAACCTCATATCTTTGACTTGCAACATTTCATAATTTTGACCCACATAGATATGCAGAAATATCAACCACTTATTTTCATTCACATGAAGGGCTGTCCATTTATTTTTTAAAAAATAGAATGGGATCAATCTATCTTATTTAGACGGTTGACAATCCACCCTATGGTATGGTATGGATAACTTCAAATCCTTCATTGGGACTTTTATGAACTTTGTCATTTTCTAAATATTCCTTTCCTGTGTATTTGAATAGATCTGCCCATCTAAAAAACACGTGTGGCTGTGTTTTGGAGCCATATATGAAGATGGTGGGGCCCATCTAACATTAACTTATGCAACATTAGATAATGGGGAGAAATAAAGCTCCAGCCAATGAGCGGAGACTAACTGCAACACGCATTGAATGTCTGATTGTGCTTTACACATAGGTTTTTATTATGTATATGAAAGCTGACTGGGGAGAGACTCGTGTATTTGTTTAGTATTATTTCCAACGTAATAGCAAGGAACGTCATTGCTTAGCATGTTCCAACTCGACGAGTGACTCAGTTCCTGCTGATGATTTAGAACGTGTTGACCTGGTTGACTCATTGAACTAGCCATGACTTCTGTGAAATGGAATTCTGCTTGGGAGCAGGATTTCTGCATCACTAACTTCTGTGGGGCCTACTATGATGTATCTGTTATATCCATTCCGTCCATTCATTTCTTCCGATCCTCAAGCGGCAACCCGAAAGCAAAATCTCATAAAAAAATACTGATTGCAGAAAACCAGGATCATAGCAAAATCTACCATGATCGATACATAGTCGGCTCTGATACCAACTGTTAATCTGAATACTTAATGCAGAATAATCGGATCGTCTATGCATCAATAATAGAGATTCCATACTGTAATCTTAAAGCCATACCTGATTGGGAAGACATTCCCGATGCCGCCGTGTTGCCGAGAAGAACACTTGGTCTTCCGTACCTAACACCTTTAGGAGAAGCTCTCAATGGGGACTAGGGTTTCTCTTATATGTTGGTGAGGGGACCAAGACATATATTTATAGGAAAGAAGGCCAGAGAAGCTTACCCATCACACTTCTCTCCTCTAAGGTCTCCACACCGTAGGTTTCCATATCTGGCTTAATAACCGCGCATAGGGGCCACGGTTCAAGCGTCCCACCCCAAACCTATTTGCAATAATCACAACTGTAGTGGGGCCCACTGAATCGCTCAATCTGAATAATCCAACGGTCATGATCTAAACTGACGATCATGTGTGGCCCACTTAATGGAGTCTTACAGAAAGTCCCACCTATGAGACAATCATCCTATCTTTCTGATCCGGCCATTAAAGTGATGGTGGAAAGTAGAAAAGTAAGGGCTAGGATTGTCTAATGGAGCGCAAGTATATGGTTGAATCCTACATAACCCTACCACGTGTCCTGTAGAGGATGGCTCTACCTTGTCATCTCCTATTTGGCTATTGATCCGACCGTTGATTTTCATGACCCACCTATTTGAACAAAGACGTGGGTCTCGCCTGCACCGTAAGCCAGGCCAGGATTGAGCAAATGATGAATGGCCTGGCTTGGCCTGTTGGTCAGGGTCCAATCATCATTCCTTGCACTCAATGAAATCAAGACCATTTATATGGTGGGACCCACTGTAGATAGAGGGATACTCACAAAATTTTCTCCCATTGGATCGTTTCAAACCGTTGATCATGTAGGGCTAGGGCCAGGGCATAGCTCGGCCCATTGCCACCCTTAGCTGACAGTATCAGCTGGGCACGCGGATTAGCTACTGAACTTGACAGTAGCCAGACTCACTACTGAAGTGACATCACCACGTTCTGTGAGCCCCACCATGATGTATGTGTTGCATCCACACAGTCTATCCATTTGGAGAGATCAATTTGGGGCATGAACCAAAGAATGAGGTAGATCTAAAGTTCAAGTGGACCTCACCGCAGATGGGGTCCACTTGAACTTTAAATCTGCCTCGTTCTTTGGCTCATGCCCTAAAATGATCTCTCCAAATGGACGGACGGTGTGGATACAATATATACAGTATGGTGGGCCCACAGAACGTGGTGACGTCACTTCAGTAGCGAGTCTGGCTACTGTCAAGTTCAGTAGCTAATAGGCGTCCATGCGCTGGATGGTGACTTTGGTGCGGCACTGCGCTCTCCTTGCTAATGTGGGCCATACCACTAATTTTTACTTACTGGTGTCTCATCCATACGCATGAATGTCAATCCAGACCGTGCAACTTGTGGGGCCAACACAGATAAATCATACGATGAGAATCACACTCATAAAACAATCCTAAACACCCAATTTCTGTCTATCAGATGTGAGGTGATATGGTCAGGTTGTCTGATTCAAAGGGTGAAATCAGATGGTTAAGATCATCCTCATCAGTGTGATTTTCAAGCTATGCAACCTCAACGATGTTCCCCACAATTTGGATGGTCGAGATTGCACTAATTATTCCATAATCAGCCTATTAATATGAACGGTCAATATATAAAAAATAATTAACACATTCAAAAAAGGAATTTTCATAAGTAAAACGTTAAAATCAGTCAATTAATGTTATTTTAAGATTATAATTTAGTCACGTTGAGCTTCATGACTTGGTCCAAGCACATATACAAGTGCTTGCGTATCATCATCATACTCAGCCAGAGTATTGTGAGTCCACTTGATGGGCAAACCTCCCTAATTGTAATTGATGATCACCTGTTAGACTGTTAGGATTAGGATCCAACGGTTGGTGATGAGTACACGATGTAGTGAGACTTCCTCTTAATCACAGTGACGAAGGAGTGGAGCCGAGAGAAGAACTTAGGAGCGCTCAAAAGAACTCTAAAAAAACTCAAAAGGAAGGGCTAAAAGTTGGCAAAAGTGAAAGAAAAATAAGCTTGACGGTCGGTTGTCCACCATCAACGAGCATTTGAATATTTATCAAGAAACAATCCAACTCTTTGGACCGTTTTGGGTCGTTTGTGACCGATCGTTCAAATGGTCGACAACACTGACGATTAGTTGGCACTAGCACAAAGTGCACGCGCGAACTTGCTTATTTCGAATTTTTTATTTCTATTTTAGTTTGATTTGTTTTCCTATTACAATGAAAACACCTAAGCTACGTAAATTAAGATTTTAGGACTATTTAATGTTGTTTTGATTTTGTTTTTAAACATTACTGAATATTTTTTTAATGAAACATTGAGTTTATTTTCATTTTGCTCGTGGATTTGAGTTGTTATTTGTGGATTTAAAGAAAATGCCTCGTGAATTTGAAATATTTAGTTGTGGATTCGACGAAGATAGATTGAGAAGTCTCTATTATTTCAAAATTCGGAATGGTTATCCCCATAGAAAAATGGTGCTTGATCTCACCTACTACACTGCGCCGGTCCATGATTTGAATGGTTGTGATTGGCATACATGTATGCCACTTGTACAATGGATGAGTAGGCACCACTTAAGTAACTCATGAAAAATGAAAATCATGGTCTTGTCAATGTTCGAATTGTAGTTTTTGACAATTGTTTTGTGGAGCCCAGTGGCCAGTCCTTTTGAATAACAGGACCCGCTTGATTATTTGACTGGGCCATTCATCATTAGTCTCGCAACATTCAATCTGATTATAGGATTTTTACCTGACTACAGTGGGTCCCACAATTTAGATGGCTTGACTAAAAATGATAATTATATAATGGGCATGTGAATCATGGCTCTAGTTCTCATTACCAAATAACTCCACTCAACCAATTCTTCTTCTTTTTTTTTTTTTACCGATGACGTCATCGGTGTCCCGACAGTGACACTGATGGTGGATCCAAGACATCCATGAGGTGGGCCCCATCTTAAATCCAGTGAAAATTTGAGTGAAGGATAGTACCGCCTTTTTTCTTCATCTAATCTAAGGAAAAATCTTAGATTTTCTGAGGAAAGCTAAGAAAAGTAAAAAATTCTATTTTAATATTCTAAGCTTTTCACTCCTGCATTTTGAAGAAAAGTTGTGGGATGAAGAGAGAGAAAGAGAGAGAGAGAGAGAGAGAGAAAGGAGCTTTATGATTTTGAGCAGTTTGAAATTGAAATCAGGATTTTAAATCAAAATCATATTTGGCACCTTAAAATCTTGAATTTAATATCCAACTTGAATTAAAAATCCTCAGAAGAACATTTATTAAAATCTAAGGGAAAATGCGCGGTTCGAAATTCTAAATTTTCACTCATTTTCAACTACTATTACTAATCTCTCATCCCCTCTTTAAGGCCCCCTAAGTCAAAACCCAAAATGGCAAACGTAATTTTTGAATTCCACAAAATTGAAAATGTAGGCTGCCCAATGCAACTGGAACAATTAATGTAAAATTCAAGTTTAAAAATTCAGGTAAGAATACAAATCCATGCTGCTAAATGACTCCTAAAAGTCTAGGTGTCGAAACTTCTCTCAAAATTTGCAATTATAGGACTATCTTTGGCATGCAACTTTTATAAGGAAGAGACTTTTCTAGGAAAATCCAAGATCAAGGCCTAGTTTGAAGCACTTTCACAAGAAGGGGGTTTCCACAAAGGGGTTTTCATGCTTGGCTTCTGGTTGACTCATTATAGAGTTGGTTTTTTAGCGCTTATTTTGTCGACCGTGAATAAGACATTCTTTACGAGTATACATCCAAACACAGCAATTCAAATAGGGGTTTGTCTCAAAACAATAAGATGTTCTTTACAAGTGTACATCCAAACACACAACTCAAACAGGGGTTTGTCTCAAAACACCATTTGAGTGTCAAACACCCTCTTGGAGGGTGCGTCCAAACAGGACCCGAGCACATATCTTCTGTGGAAATATCAACCACTTACTTATTTTCATTTGCATGAAGGGATATCCATTTTTTTTTTTTTTTTTTAAATATACAATGGGATCAAGCTATCTTATTTAAACAGTTGACAATCCACCTTTGGAATGGTGTGAATAACTACTAATCGTTCATAGAACTTTTATGAGCTTTGTCATTTTCTAAGTATATATTCTTCTTCTTCCTCCTTTTTAATTGAATAGATCTGCCCATCTACAAACATATGTCTGGCTGTGTTTTGAAGCCACATGTGAAGATGGTGGGGCCCATCTAACATTAACTCATGCAACATTAGATAAAGGAGAGAAATAAAGCTCCAGCCAATGACACGCGGACTTACTGCAACGCGTGTTGAATGTCTGACTGTGCTTTACACGTTGATTTTTATGTGGATGAAAGCTGATTGGGGAGAGACTCGTGTATTTATTCAGCATTATTACCATCGTAATAGCAAGGAACGTCATTGCTTAGCATAGTCTGACTCGACAAGTGACGCAGTTCCCGCTGATGACTCAGAATGTGTTGACCCGGTTGACTCATTAAGCCATGACTTTTGTGTAATGGAATTCTGCTTTGGAGGTGGATGATTCCTGCAGCACTAACCTCTGCGGGGCCTACTATGATGTATCTGTTATATCCATGCCGTCCATCCATTTCAGCTTATTTTTATAGGGTATAAGCTCAAACATGAGACAGATTCAAAGCTCAAGTGGACCACACTACCAAAAAACACTAGAGATTAACTACCATCATTAAAAATTTTTGAGGGCACGGAAGTTTTTTAAATATCACGGTGGCCAAGGAAAGTTTGTCATCATTCTATTCTTTTCTGTGCTGTGGTCCACTTGGGTTCGGTGGTCCACTTGGGCTCGGATAAGGTACTACCCCCACTAGGACGCACAAGGAGACAGCCATGTACGATGGTACGTCACCATTGGCTGACGCAGTAGATCCTGCACCTCAAGCTGAGCATCACTGCCAGACCCGTCACATTCCACTACTAATATCGAGGTGCAGGGCTGCTATGTCAGCCAATAGCGAGATGCCATGTACCGGTCTATTCTCCTCGTCCCTCCTGGTGGGGGTAGTACATACTTCGAGCCTGGTCCACTTGAGTTTTGAATCTGCTTCATATTTAGGCTCGTTTCTTAAAATGAGCCGTTGAAATGGATGTACAACAGGGATATAACACATACATCAGTGTGGGATTGCTCACACGTGGGCACATCTGACACGTGCAGGAGATATGAGATTTGCATCTGTTGCAGGACACTGTATAAATCTTCTGCATAAAAAATCAGTCCGTTTCACACATCAGGTGGGACACAACATATCAAAATCCCATTGTCTGAAAAAGAATTAATTTTAGCCATCCATTTACTTTTTGGACCTTTCGTGTGGTCCACCATACATCAAATCCAGCCATTGGATACACAATGTCAGATTTAGGGCATCACAGGCTCAAATAAACTCTCAGATTGAAATATTTCAACCCTTCAATTATTCATCAAATGATCAAACGGTTGATTGGTTGTCTGATCAGTGGTCAGCGGCTCTCAAAGCAATGGTAAATATTTACTGTGAGAATAAAGGGAAGTTATTGCAAAATAGCTGCATTTTTTTTTAAATATTAGACCATACCTGATGGGCCCCACCAGATGGACGGTCCTGATTAATAAATCAACCTTCCACGTGTACTGCCGATAGATGGTTATACCGTCCTCTGGTTCCTGCGGCTCTAATGGACCATCTTCAATAACAACAACCTGGTGGCCAGGTGAGGTATATGCAGCCACTTGGATACTGACACGTGGAATTCACCAACGGCGAGATTGTTGGGGCCCACCAACCTGAGAGGTGTCCTTCACGTGCGGCGAGTGTCCTTCTCTCTCCACGTGGTAAAGCAATACAACATGACAAAGACATTGATACTCTGGCAGAGTGTGATGGATGATACGCAGGCACTTGAAATTGCATAGCATGCACGAAATAAATCGCCCAAATTATAATTATGGGTTCCAGTTAAGATGTATATTGAACCAAAAATTACTCTTGTTTGGCTATCTGACTACCAGATTGGGGGACATTTAATGGACGGTTAAAAATGAGAACCATGATTTTACAAACAATTATCCACGAATCTAAGGTTAGGATTGTTTAACCAATCTGATTTTAGAACAAAGACTTAGCAAGAGTGGGTTCTACAATTTAGTCGGTTTCATTTTATTTATGCCGCATGCTGTTCTAAGTGCCTGTGTATCAAGCATGCACCCCAGCCAGAGTAAAAAACATAACCCAAGTTTGTCGGAAGGAAGATCGGAAGCGGATTGCCTGTGACCCTGGTCACAGGGTTATCCCTGTGCCCGAGGCTTTGTGGGGCCCACATATATGTCCGTGACAAATCCACTCCGTCCATCTTTTTTACAAGAGCACAATAGGACAGGAATCTAAAAATCAGGCAGACCCAAAAATAATGTGTGTCATACCACACCAAACAGTGGGGATTGAATGCCTGGGGTTGACAGAAGTTTTGTATACTACAGTTTATCTAATTGTTAATAACCCTATTAACGGTTTGGATGGCATATAAACATCATTGTCAGCTCCAGCAAGGTTTCAACGGCAGACGTTTCTGTTCCTGTTGTTTCTTTTGATGTGGCTCATCTGAATTTTGAATCTGCCCAATTGTTGATCCAGTCTCCTATTGCTGCCTTTAAAAACAGATGGACGGAGTGGATTTGTCACAGACATCTCGTGTAGACTCCACACAACAGTGGTGATTGAAGCCCCCACTATTAGAAACTTCTTAGGTCCATCTGTAATCTTTTGTAATGTTGATTAGCCATTCAACCAGTTGAGAAGGTCACAGAAGTCGTTAGTGGGACATTTATAAGCTTTGTCACTTTCTAAGTATTCCTATTTTTCTATTGAAGAGATCTGCCCATCTACAAACACATGTGAAGATGGTGGGGCCCATTTAAGCCATTAACTTGTGCAACATCAGAAATAAACAACTCCAGCCAATGACACGTGGCTAACTGCAACACGTGTTGAATGTCTGATTATGCAATACACGTAGATTCTTGTGTATGTGAAAGCTGATGGGAGAGAGACTCTTTGTACATTTTGACTCGACAAGTGACTCAGTTATAGCTGATGACTCGGGGCATATTGGCCTGTTTGACACATTGAGC
This sequence comes from Liriodendron chinense, assembly GCA_003013855.2. NCBI lineage: Eukaryota > Viridiplantae > Streptophyta > Magnoliopsida > Magnoliales > Magnoliaceae > Liriodendron > Liriodendron chinense. The sequence goes on along the minus strand of ML058415.1, from coordinate 1,403,419 downwards.
TGATGACTTATGTGAAAAAGAGTTTTTCTGGTATAAGGATTCCTGCAGCACTAAGCTTTTGATTATTTAATATCTTTTTATGGGCTAAATGAATACTCATTTTACCTTCTTCATTTTTTTTTCACAGATGTTTGTATTTAATTACAGAAGGAAACCTTCGTATAAATCGAGGGATAAGAAATATGAGATGAGATGAGGTAAGGTTAGTTTATCCTTATTTCATCTGATCTTTTAAATTTCTAAATGAATTTCAAACTCTTGAAAAACAGGAGAATGCGTGAACATCTTTATGGCCCACCCACAAGTGGTTGTATATAAGTGGGCCCCACGGGTCCATCAACCAACACTTGGGACCCACTATGATGCATGTGTTTTATTCATGCCGTTCATCAATTTTGCCCGCTGATTTTTTTCATGTTATGAGTCCAAACATAAAGCAGATCCAAAGCTCGAGTGGACCACACCACAAGAAATAGTGGGGATTGAACACCCACCGTTAAAAAAAATGCTAGGGCCATAGAGGTTATGAACAGGATGAATGGAAAATAAACATTATGATGGGCCGAAGAAAGATTTCAATTAGCCCACTATTCCCTGTGGTGTAGTCTAATTAACCTTCGGATCTGCTTCTTGTTTCGGCTCATGCCTTAAATGAGCTGTCAAAATGGATGGACGGCTTGGATCTAACACATACATCACAGTGGATCCCACTGAGCTTAGTGCTGCAGAAATCCCTTGCAGCTGGGCACCTTGCTAATTCCACACACTCACACGCGGGCAGATGTGACACGTGTATGAGATATGAGATGGCCCCACCAGATGGAAGGTCCTGATTAATAAATCACCCTGCCACGTGTACTGCGGATGGATATTTATACCCTCCTCAGGTTCCTCCAGCTCTACAGGACCATCTCCTAATAGCAACAATCTGGCGGCCAGGCGAGGTATATGCAGCCACTTAGATACTGACACGTGGAATTCACCAAAAGTTACACTGTGGGGGCCAACCAATCCTAAAGATGTTCTTCAAGTGTGGCGAGTGTCCTTTTCTCTCCACGTGTTAAAGCAATACAACACGTGAGGAACTTTTGATACTCTGGCAGAGTGTGATGGATGATACACAGGCACCTTGAAATTGCAAACACCCAAAAAAAAAAAACACCCAAATTATAATTATGGGTTCCAGTTAATATGCATCATGAACCAAAAATTACTTTTATTTGGCTATCTGACTACCAGATTTGTGGACATTTATTGGACGGTTAAAAATGAAAACCATGATCTAACAAACAAGTATCCATGAATCAACGGTCAGGATTGTTTAATCAGTCTGATTTTGGAATAGAGACTTAGCAAGAAAGGGTTCCACAATTTAAGACGGTTTAATTTGATTTTATGTGTCATGCCTATATAAGTTTTAAGTGCCTGTGTATCAAGCATCCTACACAGACAGAGTATAAAATAACACAAGTTTGTCGGAAGGAAGATCAGGGTGGCAAATAGGACCACACCGACAGCTCAACTAGCACCCAACCAAGCCAGGACTTGGGTTGAACCACTTTCTATGTTGGTTGAGTTTGGGCCGGCTGAACCTAACCAAGTCAGGATTTGGGTTGACCTGTTTTATAATATTATAAAATATTAAAAATAATATCAATGCGTATAAAAAATATAAAAATATCTATATTTTTTCTACATAATGATAATATTTTAAAATTTTTATTTTTATATTTATAATTAAATAAATTAGGTGGGCTGAATTTGAACCGATTCATTTATAGATGTGTTGAGTTGGATTTGAGATTTTTAAACTATTCAATAAATAAAGTGCATCTATTTCCAATTAAGTTCGGGCTCAAGCCATTTTGAGCCTGACCCGGCCTAACATTCTTGACCAGAGCTGGCTTTATATGTACATGAGTTATATTCTACAAATATGTCATTTTAACAGTGTTGGGTTCCACAACCCATTTATCTTGAACTTATATATCACTGTTTTCAATTGTCTAAAGAATTTGGATCGTCTGCTCAGCTTCAATAAGATCTTCTTGTTTGCTGACGTTTAATTGGTTCAGCTCAGCATATGTCAGTGCTGAGATGACCAATCAGGTGGTTGGCAAACAAAAAGATCCTGTTAAAGACGAGCAGACGATCCAGACTCTCTTCTAAAATGTGACTCTCCTCTAAAATGTGAACACCGTTTGGCTGCTGACCCTAAAACCACCCAGCTAGCTGGTGTTAAATCTTTGTGAGCCCAACCATGATGGTATGTGTTTTAACCCCATTTTATCAGCTCATTGTAGGGCATGAGCCTAAAAATGAGGTGGATCTAAATCTCAGCTTAACCACACCACAGGAAACTTTAGTGATTAAACTCCCACCATTAAAAACTTCCTAGGCCCCACTGTAATGTTAATTAGCCATCCAACCTGTTGATTAAAAAAAAAAAAAAAAAACCTGGCTGAAGCCATAACACAACTACCAGCTTGATTCAAAACTTCTGTGGCCTTCAAGAAGTTTTCAAACGGTAAGAGTTCAATCCCTACTCTTTCCTGTGGTGTTGTCCTTTGAACTTTGGAACTGTCTCATTTTTAGGCTCAGATCCAAAAATGATCTGGAAAAATGAATGGTCAGTGTGGATAAAAAACAGACATCATGGTGGGGCCCACAGAGCTTTCACACTAGGTGGCTGGCTGGGGTTGGGGTCACCAGAGGAGAGAGAGAGAGAGAGAGAGAGAATGCTAGTGGGAAATTGAAATTTCTATCAAACAGTTGACACGTGGCACATTATTATGTGTAGAAAGTGGCGGTGGGCCCAGGGATCAGAAGAGAGGGTAAGAGGGATATGCGGGGTATGAGTGGAGACTCCAAAACCTCACAAAAAGTAGAAAATAATAGAATGGTATCTATCCTAATCTTACTCATTTTCCAACCAAACTGCAGCGCCAATGCCGACAGATCTTGACCGCTCATCCAATCCAATCCAACCTTACTAAATATCAGATGATCCTATTCATTCCTTTAAAAAAAGGTATTTGACACACTCAACTTCCATCATTAAGAGTAGAATTTCCAACAAGTCCATATACAATCTTCAAGAGTCGTCTGTCTGACTTTTCGGTGGACCCCACATTTCCTACCACCCTTGTTGTAGGAAGGAGCCCGAGTAAGAAAAAGCTCTGTGGAGCCCACCAAAGAACTCTGTGTGACATCCACTCCGTTCATCAATTGCAACAGTACATGTTAAAACGTGAATCCAAAATTTAGGCAGATCCAAAACTCAAATGGACCACACAAGAGTAAAAATGTGAGGATGGTGATGTCCCTCATGGAATGTACTGATATTTGCTGGCCTTCAGGAAGCTTTGATTGTTCAACTCATAAGGAGGACCGTTGATTCATGTCTACAAGAGTTGCATGGCTTAGGAGTATCAAAACCCATGCATCATGGACAGTTGAACCCATGATTGATAATCCTGCCACTTGAAAGGCAAGGTTCCTCGGGAGAGTCCCATGTGACTTTTCCGAGTCGACTCGGATTCATTTCGACCCGATCCAACTCCACACGCTTGTCAGAATAGAAAACAGGGTGACTAGGCCCGACTCAGCCGAGTTGCGGTTCAACTCAACACCGAACGAGTCAGTCCGAGTCGCCGAGTCTTAAAACCAGACTCGGCGGCTGGATGCATGCATGACCACAATCCCTTGTATGATGGAATTGAGTGCTTATAATGGTCCAAGCGCACGATAACTCTAATTAAAATTTTATTATGGAAAGACGAAGATTAACCGTCGAATATTCTTAATTATTTAAATAATCCCAAAAAGCTACAATTAATCTTTTTTTAATATCTTCCTCCATTATATATATATATATATATACCATCCTCCCAAAACAACCATGCATCCAACTCCCACTCCACCATGTTGCCTTCCACTCAATTTTCCTCTCTCCATGCCTTCTACTCAAGGAGACTGTTACATCCACATGACATGTCAGCTTCCCCACCCTCCACCACTGCGGCCGGTCCAGGCGAGGGCAGCTTCGACGCCAACGTGATCATGATCCTCGCCGTCCTCTTATGTGCTTTGATCTGTGCACTGGGCCTCAACTCGATTGTTCGGTGCGCACTAAGATGTTCGAACCATGTGGCCTTCGATTCTGGGCCCCATGCATCGGCCCGGTTAGCCAACACTGGAGTCAAGAAGACGGCCCTCAAGGCGTTCCCGAAGATATCCTACTCTGCAGGCCTGAAGCTGCCCATGCTCGACTCCAAGTGTGCCATATGCCTCTCCGAGTTCGCCAATGGAGAGCGCATCCGGGTCTTGCCCCGGTGTGACCATGGGTTCCACGTCAGGTGCATCGACAAATGGCTCGTGTCGCATTCGTCGTGCCCCACTTGCAGACAGTGCCTACTCAATGTGTGCCAGAAGATCGTCGGTTGCGCCGGATCAGACCCACCGCCTGCGGTGCAGCCAGTTGTTGCACCACTAGAACCTGAAGGTCTGATAATCAACTACAGGCTTTAATTGCTAGGAATTGTGTATACATGTTGGCGCCAACCGCCATTCCAAAACAAGTGCAAGTGTGTATTAGTAATCTAAGTAGAAAATGTAATTATTTTTATCAGAAACTCTATTGCAAAATCAATCTGGGCCGCTCATCTTTCGGATCCTACCAATGATGGGCCACACCACAAAATTCACAATGACCAGGTGATCCTATTACCATCTGTTTTTAATCATAAAAACCCTGGGTTCAGTGCTGTGTAATCTTTGTGGTGGCCATCCCTGGTCCTAATTACCAGTTTTGGGGTATGACCATTCATTTTTTTTCCTTCAGCAAATGACCGGTCTGGATCCCACGTACGTGTGCCACATGTGTGGTTTTTTAGCCTTGTTATTGCGTTCCCAACTAAAAAAGCTAAAAACCAAGGAGAGGAAATGGAGAAGTAGGAGCCTATAGAGAAGGGAAGAAGGGGGTTTGCTGATAGGGAAACCACTTGAAGGTATTTTAAAAAAGCTTGTTTTCATGCATAAAGGATTTTGGTACAGACCTGGGGGAGGTAGCTATTTCTATTGTAACAATGCATCCATCTCAATCATCTCTAGTTTCCTTTGTAAAAGTGGGCCCCACGATTCTGTCGATATTGGGGCATGGGTCCCTTCCATGCCCCCATTATCGACCCAAATTAGAGAACTGTTATTTCTTTAGTTGGTGGCCAGCAAATGGACGGTCAAGAAAAGACCAAAAAAAAAAAAACATGAGCCACTTCCATGGTGCAAATATCCAAATCCCTTCGATTTTGGCTGTTGGGACGTCCCTGGTATGGATTTTCATGTCAACAGTTTGGATATCCAGCTGGTGACTCTCTGCAACTCGTTATCTCAGTTGCTGTTTATCATTCTGCAAAAGGTCAAAAAATAAATATATAAAAAAAAAAAGGCTTGCTTGATTTTCTGACCATATGATTGTGTACTTTTTATTGGACCGTTGACAATGTAATATCTAATGGTGCAATTTCAACAAATAAGTGTCCATAAATCAAAGGTTAGGATTGTTCAATCAATCAGACTTTGGGACTGATTTAGTGACAACTGGTTCAGCAATTTTTTTGGGACTCTTAACCCAAAGATAGTGAGATGCAAATTTAGCGGGTTTTACGCAGGCTTGCAATGAATAGCCCAGAACCCAAAATTTTTAGCATGATCAGATGATCCTAACCATAGAATTAAATCACCAAACAACATTCGCATTAATCCACCGTCACTAGAATCCATTTAACAGCTGGGATGATCTGATGAGAAAGATTTTAAACCATGAGCAATCCATGTGATCTTAACACTCTGGCAGAACACTCCTGTATAACACCTTTGTTTTTTCCACATAGATGCAACATGCATGAGCCAAGACCACATCCTAATCAATGAGAGCTAATGCTTGTTGAGTACTTTGGTTTGACACTGCTTAGCTTGGAGATGGAAGTCTTATATGGTTTAAAAACCCCCCAAAACCATTTAACTGGATGTCTAGCTGAGTTGGGTTGACCAAGCAGGTATTTACTTGACTCAAGCCAATGTTTAAATAATTAAATTAATATTATTTATAAATATTTTAAACAGTTACAGGTGGTAAAATTTAAAATAATAGTTAGGATAAGCAAGTAAATAATGCTTGGCTTGGTGTTTGAAGTGTTGCTATTTTTGCTTGAGGTCTTGTGCTTTGCAAGTCGTGTTGAGTCGAGTCAACCGAGTCAGTGTTGACGAGTCACATTTGAGTTGAGGCTGAGTCAGGATTACAACTGAGTTTCATGATGACTCGAGTCGAAACCTTGCTTAGTTTCGAGTTGAGTTGCTGAGTTTAAAAACAATGGAGCCAAGCATTGTGTGAGCAACCTTGCAGTGGCTTTACAAATCCATTCAACCATTAGTTTTTGGCGTTGCCAACTGTTGCCAGCCAACATGTGCTGCATTCATGTAGAAGTATAAAGCACCGGACCCTACTCGGGCCATGATTCTGTACATGTGTCCCATTTTTCAGTGATCCAGACATTCTTGTAGGGCCCACCGTGGATGGGTGACATGGTGAAAGTCACAATCCTAACCATCTGAATGTCACCCTGCAAAGGGTGGTTACATAACAGTGCATACAAAAGCAGTCCATGGATCAGAAAGCTGGAGATGTTTAGATGAGAACGTTTCCTACCACTCCCATTCATGGTGAGGCCGACATGATGAACAATCTAGATCGCGGAAAGGTGAGACTCAATATAACATGTACACATGCAGATACATCCGTCCATGCACGTGAACAAATGAAGAGAGAGCATGTGGGATGCGGTATGTGGCAGACGAGACCTTCATGTGAGAGAAACCTCTTCCGCCCGTTACAATATCACAATTGATGCTTCTTATATACACTACAATACAACAGGTAAGGGCGGACCCCGAAAGGAAATTTGAAAAAAAAAAAAAAAAAAGGATAAATAAGAAAAATATGAAAGAAAAGAAAATGTAAAGCATGGCTTCACCTATAGCGAGTATGGTGGTCAGTCCTCAGTTGTGAACCTCGACCCAAAATTTCTGAAGCATTTCCTACTGCACAGAGTGATGATGATGCTAAGCCTGGGATGATGGAGAGACTTCCTCTGATCTGCGTCCGGACTGGACAGATGCTGCCGAAGACGCCCTGTCCGACCCCCTGACATTGTATTTCTCATACACCCTTTCACGGTTCTCCGACCACCAAGTTTCCGCTTGATGCTCCCCAAACCTTCTCCGGCTGCACATGGTTTTCCAAATATCAGGATTATGAGTGCAAATGGGTTGGGTTGGGTTGGGTTGGATCGAGGAGGGCCCCAGGCCTAACCATTTTAGAATCAAGTCACAATTTTGGATCCAGACCCAAGCCATAAAAACTCAGGTTGGGTCTGAGTCAGGCAGAACTCAAAAATAGCTGACCCATTAATTAAATGGGTTGGGTCTCGGTCCAGCATCAAGACCCCACCCATCTATCACATGGGTCAGGTATGGAAATTACAGTTGAGTTTTTACACAAATAATGTTCCATGCCATCCAATTAGTGGTAGCAATCAATCTTGACAGTAAAAAAATATGATGGCAAGCAGTCCAAATTCAGCAGGTAAAAGCAAAGTGGTTAGGATTGGTTCAATTAGTGTGATTTTTGGCACTCTCTCCATCTTGCACAGTCCAGATTATCACAAAGTAGTGAATGGTTAACTATATTTTAGAAAAAGTAAACAAACTATTGTTGTGGTCTGGCCCTAACCGAAAAAGAAGATTAAAAAAAAGAAAAGAAAAGAAAAGAAAAAACCACGTCTCTAACTAGTTTTTGCTGGGTCTGGGTCTGGGTGGGGTACATTTTAGTATTGACCCAAATTGACCCAGTTTGATTCCGGGTCAGGTAGATTTTGAGAGGACCCAGACCTGCCCCATGGGACTAAATTTTGGACCCAAAACCCATTAATTTCAGGTTGGGTCCAATGAACCATCAGGTTGACCTAACCCATTTGCACCCCTAACCAGGATATGAAACTACAACCATTTGTGGAATGTATGATGCTAACATGAAAAGTTAGAAATTGAAACAGCGAGGACTAACTGAAAATCTTACTTGAATTCCCCTAGCCTTCGACACTGTCCAATGCGTCATCTCTACAACATCTCACACGTAAGTCGTAACCAGTGGGACAGTAGTGTTATCGTCCAACTAGCATATAAGTGCCAACATGTCATTTTTGTGAAACATCCAACATATTCAAAAGGTTGGCCACACCGTGAAATACATCTAAATGCTTTAAAAAATAAATAAAATAAAATAAAACAAAAGGTCAATCCATTCGTTATCTGGGCCACACCATAGGAAACAATTGACAACCGCTGAGTTCTGCTTCAGGCTGATTTTTACCTCACGTCCCATCATAAGTTACGGTAGTGTCAACCTTTTCCACGTGGATGTGCATGACATTCAGGGTTTTGAATATTGATATCGGTTGGTGTATTGGCTCGGTGGAAAATGATATGATACGGTGTCGCATGTTGGTATCGAGGCCGTATCAGCCAAGATTTTTTTTAAAGCAAAATAATATGGAAAAATATTAGAAAATTAGGGGGAAAATGAGATATCCAAAAATCGATCTTTTTTTTTTTCTTTTGTATTTTGACCATGTATTCAATGGTGTATCAGACCATTTTTTGATGAGAATGTTGCATGTCGATTTGACTTGTTGAAAATCAACTAAATGGACCCTAATTAAACGTAAATCAAGCATGATTTGGTGAACAATGGCCCCATTACATTGAAATACAATAAAAAGAAGATATATATATATATATATATATATATATATATATATATATATATATAGAGAGAGAGAGAGAGAGAGAGAGAGAGAGAGAGAGGAATCCTCACCTGTGCACTAGTTCTCACGAGAACTCGTGAGCACTTTTTAGGGACTCATCACACGTGATGCGAGCTCAAAATCTGAGTCGTCCACATAATGCAGAACCCCAAAAAACCCCCAAGGCCCAACTTTCAACCTGATCCAAAACTCTAGTAGTCGTAGTAGAGAAAGAGAGGCAAATCAAGGGAGGAAATTGTTTCCATTTACCATGGCCCACCAAAGTTCTGGACCAAGTTGAAAGTTGGGCCTTGGGGTTTTTTAGGGTGCTGCATCACATGGACAGCTCAAATTTTGGGCTCGCATCATGTGATGAGTCCTCAAAAAGTGCTCACGAGTTCTTGTCAGTATTGTGCGCAAGCGAGCATTCCTCTCTCTCTCTCTCTCTCTCTCTCTCTCTCTCTCTCTCTCTATATATATATATATATATATATATATATATAAGGTCTACCCCTTCCTTCTGATTTTTCCCATAATTGTCCACGTCACTTGGATTTGTCAAATCCTATTCAAATCATTTGTTTTGATCCCAAAATAAGTCTAGATCTAGCCTAAGATAAGTTTTTGAGCTTCTTCCATGGTTTAAATGGAAAAGAGAGAGAGAGAGAGAGAGAGAGAGAGAGAGAGAGAGAGAGAGAGAGAGAGAGAGAGAAGATGTGTGACATTTTGAGAAAGAAAAAGAAAATTCAAAATTGGGCTTGTATGGGCGTATCGGCTTGTATCGGTCCGTACGTTTTTAAGCTTCTTCCATGGTTTAAATGATAGAGAGAGAGAGTAGGGCTGTAAATGGTCGAGTTCGGGGCGGGTTTAGCCAAAACCAGACCCGCCCATTTACTAAACGGGTCTGGGTCCAAATTTTAGACCCAAACCCTTTTACTAAATGGGCGGGTCTGGGTCGGGTCCGAGTCAACCCATCAGACCCATTTATAAATGGGTCCGGGTCTGGTATAGGGAGATCCACCCAGACCCATTTATAAATGGGTCGGGTCTGGATCAAGTATGCAAGCATTTTACAAGGCTTAAAACCGGGTCTGGACGGGTTTGGGTTGGACAGGTCCCTTGAAACATAGACCAAACCCGCCCTCTTACTAAATGGGTTCGGGTCGGGTCGGGCCTAATATAAAGGAAACCAGACCTAGACCCATTTAGCAATTGGGTCTGTTCTTGGACCCAGACCCGTACCATTTAACAAATGGGTTGGGTCTGGGTCGGGTCTAAATGGGTCGGGTCCGGGTACCCCATCGGGTCCGCTAACCCATTTACAGCCCTGAGAGAGAAGAGAGAGAGAGAGAGAGAGAGAGAGAGAGAGAGGTGTGCAATTTTGAACAAGAAAAAGAAAATTCAAAATTGGGCTTGTATGGGCGTATCGACTAATACAGACCGATACGGGTCAGTTTTTTTCATTTCAGACCAATACGATCCCATATCGCGTATCAACTCGTACTAATATGGATACGATACAGCCGTATCAGCCGATACGATACCAATATTCATAACCATGATGACATTCATTCCATTCATCAGCTGCACCGCCTCAAGTTCTCAAAATATTGGACTGATCACACACTTAAGTTGGCAAAGTGTCGACACTATCGTAACTTACAGTATTGTCAACCTCTGTGGGACCCACCTTGATGTGTGCATGACATCCATTCCGTCCATCAGCTGTTTTGCTTCAAGTTCAGCAAAAATTGGGCTGATCAGACACTCAGGTGGGCTACAACTAAAGGAACAGTGAAATTCATGCCTAAAACCACTAAATTCACCTGCTATGGCCTCCCTGAAGTTTTGGAATGGTCTGATTTTTGTTGTAACCCTTCATCCTAGTAGGATGCACCTGATGAATGGATTGGACGGCACATACACAACACAGTGGGCCACACAGATAGTTGTTATGTTTTATAGGCTGGGTGTCCCCTCCCAACTGTCCCCTGTGGTTTTTACCACCTGAGTTTCTGATTGGGCTGACTTTTGGCCCCATGGACTATACTGAACGCCACACCTCATGGACAGAACAAATGTCGTGTTCACATCATGGTGGGCCCCACAGAGACAGACACCTCAAAGTAAGCACAATAAAATCAGGTGGCCCACACAAAGTGAAGCGAAGAGTTTTTAGGCATATTTTTTAGTTGTTCCCTCAGGTGGGCCCTGGGCCACACAAAGTTGAAGAGTTTTTAGGCATGATTTTGAGTTGTTCCCTCAGGTGAGGCACACCTGAGTGTCTGATTGGCTTGAGGATGAACCTGAGGCAGCACACCTGATTGACGGAATGGATGTCATGCACACATCATAGTGGGCCCCATAGAGGTCGACATTACCATACAAGATGTATGTATGTATGTATGTATGATCATCTAAGCCTTCCCAACTAATTGGGATCGGCTACAAGAATCCTACTCTGTGGCCATAACTTCAGCTAGACCATAGATCATCAAGTCATTTCTTACTAAATCCACCAACGTCCTTTTGGGCCATCCCCATGTCCTCTTAGAACCTTCAACTTGCACTCACTCACTCCTTCAACCATCGCAGTTCCTGGTCTCTATTGCACAAGAAAAAATCATTTCTCTATCTTATGAAGTATTGGTGCTACTCCTAATAATTTATGATGTCACGTGTCACTAAAAGCTTTGGGAATGTCGCTAATGTCCCTATGAAGTGGGAATGTATACATGCATGCATCATAAATACATACAAAGAGACATACAGACACAAAAATAGACACACATACACAGACAAACTACACAGTCAAAGACTACCAGATGGACGCACATGCGTGCGTATGTACGTGCATGCATGCATGCATACATACATAAGATTTGTAGATGTCCCAAATACCCCTTGAAGGTGGGGCCACTAGCAAATCCCTGTGTGTTGTGTGTACGTGTCTAAGTGTCTATATATGTGCATGTGTGTGTCTATGTGTGTGCGCACATTCATGAGATCCAGGCAAGATTTGAAAATGGAATTCTTACTCTTTTAGCCAAACAAGTTATAGCCCCAACAGGGAGAGAACTTTGACTAGGGTATAAGAGCATGAAAGGAGTATGAGAAGAAATATGACGGCTTCTTTAGTTCCCAAGGATAGGGCCTAAGGAATGATTGGCGAAACAAAATCAATAAAGCCGAAAACAAATAACTAGGACAAGGCTGTGATCAATGATGGTGGCGATGATGATTAGCTTATTATCCAAGTATTACTTGAACACAGAAGCTATAGAGAAACATATCTAGCATAATAGACATAGATTAACACCATATCATAGAACTCAAATTATACTTGAGGATTTTTTTACGGAGAAAGTAGAGATGAACTTGGGGGGTTTTCCCAACAACTTTGATCAATGTCAGACACAAACTGACATGTGTCAAAATGCAAACTGTTAAAATTGGTGCCTCCGTCAGATAGTTCTGGAAAAAAAGATGAGAAGGATAGTAAACAGCTTGCTCAAGTCCCCTTATGTTAACCATTTGGGCTTAAAGCAGAGAACTGAGATGAACGGACGTAAAGCAAACCAAAGTTAAGTGTGCATAAATGGACCAACAAGATTAAGAAAACCTCAAATGTACAAAAAAAAAAAAAATTAACAATAAATAAGTCCATGAGTTTCTCAAATACCTGAATCGCACTCGCTTGAGATCTCTAGTTCCATCCCGTAGTGCCACAAGAGTTATATATACACCAGGTTCGTATTGTTCAATCCATTCTGCTTCAACTTGATTAGCTGCAGGTGCAAGATTTCTGGACTTTGAACCATTGTCACCGTTTTGAAAAGGCTCGGGTCCTTTGCCATCAGTATCTTCTGACCTACTGCTAGTTGTGTGCATCCCTCCATTACCGTTCCGCAGTCCAAAATCTGCATGTTCTTCCCTACCATTGGAGTTCAGAGAGGCCTTTGGGAAGTGACTGCTCAATTCATTGGCTCCAAGACTGACTCTCCTCGAATGAGTTTCGCTAAAAATCCCGTTACTGTCAATTGCTGTTGGAGAAGGCAAGTAAGCACCATTGCTTGCATCAGTTCTCAACTGATGTTGTTCTCCATATGCATCGGAGTCGTGAATGGCATTTGGATCCACACCGTTTGATAGGTTTGCTGGTATTATGTTCTCAGTATCATACATCCCAGCAGGCAGCCTCTCAGCCAGATCTTTGAGCTAAATAACATAAATCAAAAGCAAGTATAATCAATAGAAAACCAGGGAACTTAGTTTCAACAATCAGACAAATGTAAACATTTAAATGGAAAGAGATTGAAAGAACTGCTAGGTCAAATCAGAGTTGAGGCATTTTTCTTTTAGTCAGGAAATATTTATCACTTAGGAACTGTCAGTTGGGTAGGTACAACAGCATGGTCATGTGAGGATGACATAGTAAAGGTATATGATGAATAATCATCCTTCCAGCACACTGCAATACCCATTTAGTAGCGTCCCACTAATTGAAAGCAATGTTCCAAATCATACGTTAGCACATTCGTCATAATTAGCAGATCAGATTCATGATTTGAATCGTTCATAAAATTGAATTGTATTCTAAATTATTCAAATTAGTACATGAATCGTTTTGGCATAAATTGTACCATTTAGGATTCGATATTTGATGATTAGAACTTCTTTTTCCAGATTCAAACAGAAAATCAATTCATAGGTTGTAGGGGTAGCCATGACACAATGATTATCAATTTTGAGTACCTTTTTTTTCCGTCAGAATGTTTTATATTCCTTTCTACACGAAAAGAATTCCACCTCAATTATAGAGATTTAATGGGGAGTTTGAAGGGTTAGTATTTTTTTATTTCAAACCATTGTCCAGAGGATAAAAGAAACACCATAGATTTGAGTTCATCCTTTGTATTTCGTTTTTTCCTTTTTCTGTTTTGATACCATTTCAAGTGGAAGTAGATCTATTTCTTTTTATGGAAGTTCTGGTGCATATGCAAAAATGCTGGGAACTTCACAGTTTCTTGTTACTACTGAAAAAACCTAAGGTGGAACTCGATTGCCCTTATGATAACAATTGTACAATGGACGATGGCAATGATAAATGAGTTTTATGATGCTTCATTGAAAAAGCAAAACAAAAAACTTAAAAAAAAACAAAAACAAAAACAAAAAAAACAAAACAGAAAAGAAAGCAAAAGCAAAACAAAAGGAGAAAATGAGAAAATGAGAAAGAAAAAAAAAAAAACAACAACAACAGAGAGGTTCATGATGCTTCATGCTTGCACATCAAGCGGTTTTTGCGTTTATGGATTATCCTTTTTATTAAACACATGATTCAAACAGCTTGAATAGTGTTAGTTTTTGATTTGTTGAATTGATATGACAATAGTCACAGTTGTTTAATTGATGGGTGTGGATGGAAACAGGTAGTATTTATTTGTACCAATTCATAGTGAATTAACTGTAATCAACTTATGTAATAGACATTAGATAGTGCATGACTGTAATCGACCTATGTAAAATAGCGCTTGATCGTAATCAACCTATGTAATAGTCTATTATATTGCACCTGTGAGAGTTTTGTGCCCTCATTGCCAGTCCCCAGCCAAATAAAGGAGGGTTGCATCAGGTTGGCAGCCGGCATCAAACTTATGCCAAAAACTTTCATCATGAACTCGAACAATATGACATTCCAAACTCATACTAGGGCATTCCCTGTAAGTGACGCACTGCATAGGAACCTAAGTGTAGTGAGAAATGGGAAAGTGTTGGCTAGGGCATTCCTCATAAGCGACGCATCGCAACAATGCCCAATTGCTGTGAGAAGTAGGCAAGGGTTCCTGCACCATTTTGGAAAAGCGCAAATAAAGAAGCTAGTCCAAGAGAATAGGATTCATCTTGCCACATGGAATATAGGAACACTGACAGATAAGAATATGGAGATAATAGATACGATGAAAGGAATGACAACTAACATAGCTTCAGTCCAGGAGACCAATTGGAAAGGGGCCAAAACTAGGGAAGTTGATGGATATAAACTTTGGTATATAGGAAAGGACAATAATAGATATGGAGTAGGAATAGTGATAGATAAAGATTTAAAGGATAAAGTTGTAGATGTTAGGAGAGTAAGTGATAGGATTTTATTAATAAAACTTGTGTTAGGAGAGGAGAAAATCAATGTTATTAGTTCATATGCATTGCAAGTAGGGTTAGAGGATAGAATTAAGAGAATTTTGGGAGAAGATGGATGAAATAATGCAAGGAATTCTGAATGGAGAGAGGATATTTGTATGAGGCCACTTAAATGGTCATGTAGGAAAAGAAAGTAGAGGATATGAGTGGGTACATGGAGGATATAATTTTGGAAGAAGAAATGAGATGGGAGATCCTATCCTTGATTTCTCTTTGGCATGCAATCTATTTCTAGCAAACATATACTTTATCAAAGAAAGATGAACATTTAACTACTTTAAAAGTGGATCATATACAAGTCAAATAAATTTCTTACTAGTAAGAAAAACACAATGATCAAAATATACAAGGATTGTGGGATTATACTGGGAGAGTTTGACTGCGCAAAATAGGTTATGGTTATAGGTGTTTACTTTAAGAGATGGAAGAAAGGGAGAGAAATTAATAGGTGTCCAAAAACTAGGCAGTGGAATTTAAAAGGAGAGAACAATGTTATTCAAAAATAAATTGTGAAAGAAAGAAAGTGAAATATCGAGGAAGAAATAAATGTTACATGGAATGAGATGGTTGAGTGCATTAAGAAAGTGGCAAAAGATGTTTTAGGAGTATCTAGAGGGAAATGCTAATCATATAATGAAATTTGATGGAAGAATTATGATGTACAAAAAGCTATTCACAAGAAACATTCATGTTTCGAAGCTTGACAAGGGACTAAAAATGATGAAAACCTTAAACAATATAGAAATGCCAAAAAATGCTAAGAAAATAGTAACTGAGGTTAAACATACGGCTCATGATGATCTTTGCAATAAATTAGGAACAAAAAAAGGTGAGAAAGATGTCATCAAACAAGTAAAAATAAGAGGAGGAGGGGAAAAGCTTGAGAAGGGACTAAAAATGATGAAAATCTTAAAAAATATAGAAATGCCAAAAAACACTAAGAAAATAGTAACCGAGGTTAAACATATGGCTCATGATGATCTTTGCAATAAATTGGGAACAAAAAAAGGTGAGAAAGATGTCATCAAATGTGTAAAAATAAGAGAGGAAGGTGGGGACCTAGATCATGTAAGATGCATTAAGAGTAATAACTAGAGGTACTACTAAAAGACAATAAGATCAACGAAAGGTGGATAAACTATTTATAGAACTTGTTAAATGACAACCACTCTAAGAACATAGTGATAGAAGGAACTATAAACTTTTTTGAGTTGTAGACCATAAATACTTCCCTCAGCTTAGGATATCTGAAGTGAAAGAAGCTTTGAGAAAGATCGTTACATGTTTTGAGGTAGTCTCTAGTCTAAAGGTGAATATAAGCAAGAGTGATGCCACAGGGGTTCATTTATCTCTAGATGGATTGGTAGAATATGCAAATATCTTTTGTTGTCAGATAGGTTATTTTCCTTCAACCTATTTAGGTTTTCCATTGTGTATAGGGAGGCCGAAAAGGTATTTGTGGGAGAAGGTGGTGGGAGTCTTTGAAAGGAAATTATTGAGTTGAAAAAGAAGACATTTGTCCTTCAGGGGAAGGTTGACAGGTCTTCCATCATCTATAGAGAGGCCAGAAAAGTATTTGTGGGAGAAGGTGGTGAGAGTATTTGAAAGGAAATTATCGAGTTGGAAAACAAGACATTTGTCCTTTAGGGGGAGGTTGACATTGATAAAGGCAGCCATGTCTAATCTTTTGGTGTATTTTATATCTTTTATTTAGGTGTCTAAAATTGGTTTTGGTTCGTCTAGATAAAATCATAAGGGAATTCCTATGGCAAGCAACAGAAGAGAAGCATAAATTTCATTTAATGAAATGGGAAGAGGCGTACAAGTCATTTTAAAAGGGTGGTGCGGGGATAAGGAACTTAGGGTTGATTAATTCTGTGCTTTTAGGGAAATGGCTTTGGCGTTTTGGGGTGGAGAAATATTATCTTTGCTATCAAGTCATAATAAAGAAATAGGGCTAGAGGAAGGGGGAAGACAGATTAAAGCGTCATCTTTCTATAAATCATCAGGGGTTTGGAAAGCGATATCGGAAATGCGAGACAAGTTCAAGAAGGCTATAGGTTTTTCCTTGGAGGATGGGCAGAATATTTGCTTTTGGGAAGATGTTTGGTTGGAAGATAAACCACTTCAAGATATTTTTCCTCGATTGGCTAGAATATCAGTGGATCCAAACATCTTAGTTGCTTGTTGTTTCTCTATAATAAGGAATGAGGTGTGTTGGACCCCTCCATGTAGAAGGAACCTGTTGGAAGAAGAAGAGGACGAGTTGCTCATCTTGTTGGAGTTGCTTGAAAATGCCTCAATCTTCACCATTGGTGAGAGAGAGGGACTCTATGGCAGGGATTAAAGAAAAATCTAGCAAATTCTTGATGAAATCCTTTTATTCTTATCTTTGGGGCCTTAAGCCTCATTGGATAGTCAAATTAGCCATACAACTTTCGTGTAGTACTATAAGGCTCCCCCCAAAGTGGTAGCTTTAGCTTGGTCAGTGGGAAGGAAAAAGGTGTTAACCATTGATAATCTTCAAGAGATAAGGATGGGGTTGCCAAACGTATGTTTGATGTTGATTGATCATCTTTTTATCCATTGTTCATTTGCAAATAAGGTTTGGAATAGCTTCTTTAAAGATCTTGGAATATCTTGGGTCATGCCAGCTTCCATTTTGAGAATTTTTTCGGGCTTGACATGGGGAAAAGTTAGGGAAGGAAGATAAGGGGAATTGGTGAATATCCGTGTTGGCCGGACCCGGACTTTGGTCTCTGTGGGAAGAAAGGAACAATAGATGTTTTCAGAATCAAAGTATTCGAGTAATTGATGTATTCAAGAGTGTTAAAATGTAATGGAATGGGCGAAGGCCTTTTTAAGCCGTAGGGTTGTTTTATTTTTTATTTTTTATTTTTCCTTTTTCTTCTTTTTATGTTTGTAATTTGTATTCTTTCAAGCGTTGGCCTTATATAATAAAGTCGTCACTTTTCTTAAAAAAGAAAAAAAAAAAAAAAAAAAAAAAAAGGGAGCTTTGAGAAAGATGAAAAGAAGAAGGCCCTCAGACCAAATGGTATACCAATACAGGTTTGGGATTGTATGGTGATACTGGGCTACTTTGGGCTAATTTGGTTAACAAAGTTGTTCAATAAGACTAAGATCGAAGAAAAAGCCAGACAAATGAAGGAAAAGTATTGTGTACCTATTTATAAGAATAAAGGAGATATATAAAGCTACATTAACTATCGTGGGATTAAACTCATGAGCCATATTATGAAACTTAGAGAGAGAGAGAGAGAGAGAGAGAGAGAGAGTGATTGAGCAAAGATTAAGGCATGGGGTGAACACATCAGAAAATTAGTTTGGTTTCATGCCTGAAAGGTCCTACCATTAAAGCTATTTTTCTACTTAGACAACCGAGGGAGAAATATGGAAAGAGGAGGAAGGATCTCCACATGATTTTTACTGACTTAGAGAAAACAATCCCAAGACAATTAATTTGGTGGGTGTTGGGAAAGGAGTTTCAAGAGGACATATTGACGTGATTTAAGGATACGTATGAGGGAAGGATAACAAATTTGAGGATCGCTAATGGAGAGACAAGTGAGTTCCCAATTACTGTAAGCTTGCACCAAGGTCGGTATTGAGCAATGCCTCTTTGCATTGGTTATGGACGAGTTAATGATGCATTTGTAGGTAGCAATCCCATGGTGTATGTTGTTTGCAGATGCCATAGTTTTGATTGACAAGATGAGGAAGAGCTCAAATACAAAGCTAGATTTATGAAGGGATGCTTTAGAATCTAAAGGATTTAAAATTACTCAGACTAAAACAGAGTGTATGGAGTGCAATTTTAGTAACATTAGGAGTGAAAACGAGTAATTAGTTAAGATTGTTGATTGAGAAGTTTCTTAAATAACCAATGTCGATACCTTGGTCAATAATTCGTGAGTGAAGAGATTGAGAAGGATATTGCTCATAGAATCCAAGGTGGGTGGAAGAAATGGAGATATGCCTCTGAAATTTTATGTGATCATTGTATACCACTCAAACTAAAAGGGAAATTTTATAGCATAGCGATAAGACCGACCATACTTTATTTTTATCTTTTTTTAGGATTAATGGGAATTTTATTAAAGGCCCACTTGCAAACAAGCGGGAAAAGAATACAACGAAAGAAAGGCAACTATGAAATTACAGCCCAAAAAAAGACTTAACAAACAGTAAGTCGACTTTCAAGATAGAGACCCATTCCATAATGTAAGCTTTAATAGATAACAAGGTGGCATCAAGAGAGTGCGCAAGATCTTGAAAGCAACAACGATTTCGCTCACCCCAAATCGCCTACCAGGTTGCCGGCAAAAGTAGGTTCCAAATGGGTTGTAGCTTCTTCACCACCCCTCTACCCTGCTAGGCCCAGAGTAGGCCCATAACAAATGTTGGCATAACCCAAGCTGTCAAAAATTTGGAAATGAAATAATCCCATATCTTGGCAGAGAACAAGTAGCTCAAAAACAGATGGTCGTTGATTCCAAATCTCTCATACATAGGCAGCACATATTTGGAATGACCATGGCTCACTTTTGGAGATTTATCAATCGTCAACACCCTCTTTCTACCCACAAGCCAAGTGAAAGTAGCCACCTTGGGGGGCGCACCTTGGAACCAAAACTTGTAGGCAAAGGTCCCATTATGATGCGAAGGATCCAACAAGAGCATATTGTAGAAGGATTTGACCAAGAACCTACCAGAGCTCTACCTATTCCACCCCATGGAGTCCTCATCCCCGGAGGGACCACAACACAAAGACGGCCCAACAGAGATAATAGCTCCTCAGTTTCACTATCTAAACACAGTCTCCTGCATGGAGGAGCCCAAATGACTACAGAACCTCTGACATCAACACAATCTGCTACTTTCAACTAATCAAAGTTCGCCAAGCACACCAGGTTAGGATAGAGGGGAGATAACTGCCCATCCCAACACCAATCATCCTTCCAAAAAGTGATTCTAGAACCGTCTCCAAGAGAGAAGGACACTCCTTCCCAAAATTTGCCATTGATTTCGACAATGGCCCTCCACAACTAAGAGGCCCGATAGCGAGAAGAGTCTTTAGTCTCCCACCCACCATCCTTGAGGCCATACTATGAGGCTACAATTTATCTCCACAAGCGCCCCACCTCAGTCCCAAACCGCCACAACCACTTTCCTAGCAACGCTTGGTTCATAAGATTCAGAATTCTAATACCTTCACCTCCTCGATCCAAAGGCGGGCAGACTCCATCCCATTTAAGCAAATGGAACTTGAATCCATCGCCCAATCCCTTCTTAAGGAAGTCCCTTCTTAGCTTGTCCAATTTATCCCACACAAGCTTGGGACACTTGAATAAGGACATGTAGTAAACCGACATGTTAGAAAGAGCAGCTATGAAGAGAGTCGACCAACCTCCCAAGGATAAATAACGGCTCTTCCACGAGGCTAACTTTCTCTCAACTCTTTCCACCACCTTGTCCCAAAGGTGGATGACGGGCTTCCCAATGCAAAACAGAAGACCCAGGTAAGTGGAGGGAAAAGATCCTGCCTTACACCCGAAAATTGTCGCCAGCTTTTGAACTTCGTCATCGCCTAGATGGATGCCCAATATTTTGCTCTTCCGGATATTGACCTTAAGCCCTGAGACCACTTCAAAACATTCCATAATCTTGAGAAGATTGGCGATCATCAAAGGATCGGCTTTAAAAAAAAAAAAAAAAATCACTATGTCATCAGTGAACTGAAACCCAAGGAGCCAAGGCAACCACCTTGAACCCGCTTATGAGATTTGCCTCCTAACCTTTCACTAAAATGTGACTAAAAGCTTCTGCAACTACTAAGAAGAGGTAGGGCGATAATGGGTCCCCCTGCCAAAGGCCCCTAAACGACTTAAAAAAGACTTTAGGGGATCTGTTCACAAGCACTGAAAAGGACGGAGAACTAATACAAGCTCGGATCCACAATCTCCAATTTTTTCCCACACCCCAACCTACCAAACATGTAATCCAGGAAGTCTCAATTAATGTTGTCTTAGGCCTTCTCCAAGTCCAACTTACAAACAACACCCGGCTTCTTCTCCCTGAATCTAGAATCAATGCATTCATGGGTAATCAACACGTTATTGATGATCTGTCTACCCACCACAAAAGCACCTTGGCTTTCCGAAATAACCAAGCCCAAAGCTTCTCAAAACCCTAAGGTATGAATCTTCGCTAGAATCTTATACGGACCTCCAATTAGACTTATGGGACGAAAATCTTGTAAGCATTCAACCCCTTCCCTTTTAGGAATAAGAACAATGAAAGACACACCCAGCTTGGGAGAAATGCTTCCTTCCAACAAAAAATCATTGATAAATGCAAGAACGTCCGTCTTAATCACTTCCCAGAAAACTTGGAAGAACATAGTGGGAAACCCATCCGATCCGGGAGCTTTACCTTTACCCAAACTCTCCAAAGTTGCTTTGACTTCATTGTCCGATATCGGGGCTTCCAACATCGTTGCCTTTACATCCTCAATACGATCAAACTGAAGGTGTAGTCTAGTCTCGGTCGGCTCCAGTTCTCATCAATCAGAAGCTTCTCATAAAATTGCATAATTTCCTTATAGACTTCGTCCTTCTTCTGGATTCTGCAACCATCCGCTACAAGAGAAGAAATTATGTTGTTTATGTTTCTAGTTGAAACCATGCAATGGAAAAATTAATTGTTTTTATCTCCTTCAATCAACCACAAAGCTCTACAGCGTTGCCTCCATTTGATCTCCTCTTCTTTAAGATACTTGGAGTAATCAAGGAGAATTGTTGCTCTTTTTGCCTTCTCTTCCTCGGAAAGATCTCTTCTCTCTTCTTCGGAGTCAAACGCTTGAAGGTGATCCAACAATCCCACCCTTTCAGCCTCCTTGGCCTTAAGGACCTCCTTCCTCCAGACTTTCAACTTGGCTTTGAGCAATTTGAGTTTCTTGTGCAACCTGTACCCAGCTGAGCCTTCTACCTGAAACTCCAACCACCATGCTTTGACCATGTCGAAAAATCCTTCCTCCTCCAGCCAATATAGCTCAAATCTGAACGGTTTTGGACCCTAACTGCCGTCAGCCATTTGCAGCATAATGAGTCTGTGGTTTGAAGCGGGCTTAGGAAGAGCCTGACACTGCACCAATTGAAATCTAATCAACCAATCAAGGGAAATCAGGAAGCGATCTAGACACGAAAGGGTCGGAGGGCTTCTTCCGTTAGACCAGGTGAACTGCGCACCAGACATGGGAATGTCAATCAGATCAAACTACCAGACACAATCAGCAAAGGCCTTCATACTTCTAGTAATTCTAGAGCCATTTGACTTCTCATAACTTAAACGAATGACATTGAAGTCCCCCCTTATGCACAACAGAAGAGGTCATCACCCTACCATTGATCGGAGTTCCTCCCAGAAATCATCTCTAATAGCCACTCGTATATCGCAGAAAAAAGCCACCTAAAACCTGAGGATGTGTTAGAAAGAACAACAAAGACTGAGAATCGACCACACCAAACGTCTTCCTTCCTCCACGAATTAGAATTCCATGTTGCAAGAATACCTCCTGCTGTCCCATCAACATCCAGAGAAACAAAATCCAGACTTTAACCCCCATACCTCTTGCAACAAATTACCATCACAAGAAGACAGCTTGGTCTCCTAGGGAGAGATGAACTCAGCCTTCGATTTCCTACACGTATCTTTGATGATGCGTCTCTTAGCCTTGCACGCGAGACCTCAAACATTCCAGCTGAGAATCTTCATCGAGAAACAGACGTCGCCCTTGTACTCCTAAGCACTCCTCCATTCTTGTTGCCTGTTTCATAATTAACTGAACTTTCGAGTCTCAATAGTTTGTGTTGCCCCTTTGAGTTGCGTGCACGACGCATGCTTCATTTCCACGTTCCTCAGTGAATTAGAATAGGGCCACTACATCCTCATCTCGAGCATGAAAAGACAAGCCAATCTTCCTACTCACCCTGTCAATCACATCCTTCATCCAGACAAGCTCTTCCACCGATAGTCTATTATCATCCTGATCACCTTGCCCTTATCGAATGCCTGCTTCCACTAAACCTACACTGCCTTCATAATTCATGGGGATTCGTTTAGCAGCTTGTAACGGCATTATATCCATCACATCAAATAAGCCTTCACCCCCGTAGCTTGAACCTTTGTCAAAGTGATCCTCGGAATCAACCTTCACCAAAGCTCTTGATTCGTCCACAAGATAATCCCCGCTCCTTCGCACCACCCATAGGCGTACCTCCCATCATTGAGGCCTCGGCATTCCTGACCCGATCAGGTGATGATAGATCCCCCTCACCCGTCCGATTCACCATAGCTTCAAAATGAGGAGGCCAATTGGGGGAGAGCAAACCATCTCCACGAAGGAGGACAACCCTTGGACCCCCTCGACAATAGGGCACAAGGCTGCGAACCTCGGAAGAAAAGGTTAAGGGATTCGCACATGCGGGGCTCTCTAGAGAAAACAAACCGATGTTCGCACGAACCTCAATCGAAGGAATACTAACAGGGTAACGTGACCTATCACATGTCGACGATGGAGGTAAGGAATTAGGGTGGGAACTGCCTTCCGCAAGCAACACAGCACATGGCCGATCGATCTCCACATGACAAAAGGTGGAGACGCCACGCGAGCCACATGCCAATAGGAAATCGAGCCTCCTCTCGCCTTGGTCCCGATCCTCCGAGCCTGCCACCGCATTCCGAACCACAAGTAAATCCACATGTTCGGCCCGAACTTCACACTGAACCTCCAGAGAAAAAATCTCGCTCAAACATGTACGATCGTGTGAGGAGAGGAGTCCATTGAGTCCACGTAGCAAACAATGGGAGGAGGCACCAAACTCTGTACTCTCGCAACAAACCCGCCCACCTTCTCTCGCCATTGCTTAGCCACGTGGCCACCTACCACCATCTGGCCAATCGAGTTGCAACAGCAACCCTTAATGCCATATGGTAGTCTGCAAAACAACAATGACAAAGCTCCTTCTCGATGAACTTCCCCGCATGCCGCTGGCAGAGGAGTCACCACTCTTGCCTTCCAACGTTCGCTGCATCTACTGGGCATACCCCAAGAAGATTCCTTCACCACTTTCAGAAAGATGCGAACCTCTCTAGCCTTTAGAAGAATGGATTCCAGTGGGTTGGAAGCCCTTCGTTTTCGGATACACAGATGCGTAGCACTAACATCGTCATTGTATTCAGTACCTTCGTTGATGGCCAGGACTTCACCGACGCACTCACCCATAGCTCAGAACACCTCGTTGTTCCAAAGCTCTAGCGGAATGCCCCCCCCACCCCCCCCCCCCCCCCAAAAAAAAAAAAAACTACACGACTTCAGATCCAAACAAAAAAAATCCTCCCATTTTCGGACTGCTATGATCAGACCATCAAAAAATCGATTCCCGGCGGACAGAATCGCCTCAATGTCGGAGCTCGGCTTCAACGATATCTAGACATTGTCTTCAGTGATTGGCTTTAACTTGTAGTCACATTCTTCCATCTTGCAGCAAGCTCTCAACCAGGTCCTGATTTGGGATAATCTCGTGCCCTCCGTCATGGTCGCCACCACCGACCAATGCAAGGACAACCAAGCTTGGTTCACAACAATTGTGTCTACATAGACCGTCATCCCTGCCTCTGCTTCCTCCTTCCATACCTAAGCGGAGGAGCCTCCCCTATCACTATCTCCTTAAATGAGCGAGACATCGACCCTTTTGGAGGATCCCTGCTAACAGACGCCCCTGTGGTTTCTTGGATAGAGACACCAACCTTAAAATCAATTCCCTTCTTACTTCCTCTTTACTCCTCTTCATACTTAACATTTTCTATGTTCAGCTGCTCCTAGTCCGTATTTCGCCCTCTGAACGAGCATTTTCTTCCCTCCAAGGCTCTCCCAATTCAACATGTTGATCACCCGTTGAATATCCTCCTTCAATTTCATACAAACGAAAGCGAAACCATGAACTTCAGCAAATCCTCTGAGACAAGGAATGACTACTTCAAAAACTTCTCCTGCCCTCCCAAAAACACAAGAGAAGTTAATAAGTAGCCACTTCACCGGAAAATCTTTAACATAAAGCATCGAAAGTTCCTCTAGAGTCTCTAAAAGCTTGAACTAATAGAGCGTGGCGAATCAATCCCTTTATCGCATTGCCCAGGCTCCTGCTTCACACAAGCCAGCCTCTCAGCCAAACCCTCCTTCATGGGCCCCACTTTACATGGGTTTGCATCATACTAGCGACCCACTTCATATAGGTGGGGCTCACCTCACAAGGGCCGCCCACCCTAAATGTGTCCCCACTTCACACAGGCTACCCCACTTGAGCCTGGTGTGAAATGCCCCTGCATTAATCACCCTCGGTGAGGAGTCTCGAACACGAGACCTCCCGCTCTGATACCACTTTGACGTAAGATAACTAACCACTTTCTCTAAAAGCTCGAACTAATAGAGCGTGGCGAATCAATCCCTTCATCTCATAGCCCAAGCTCCTGCTTCGCACAGGTCAGGCCCTCGGCTGAACCCTCCTTCGTGGGCCCCCATTTCACATGCGTTCACATCACACTATGATGCAGGACGCCCTAAATTATGATGCATGCTCATGAACATATGTAATCCAGCGGAAATAAATAGCAATAATAATCTAAAATTCATCACCCATCATCATAAATTAAGAAAATCATAAAAGAGGCATGCAATAGAGCGGGCCATCATCACAACCACGAAGTAAGAAATTCAAATAATGCATAGGTTGGATCCGGCGAGGGATGGAACCTCCCGATCTTGCATGGTCTTAATCCAAATACCCAATGTGAATCACTAGTCCGAGGGATCGAGGAATTTCTCGGATTAGGGATTTTGGAATTTGAGAAATAGGGATTTTGGATAAAATCTCAAATCTAGGATCTAGAAGTTATGAGAGAATAGAAATAGAGAAAGAGGAAATAACAAGTTTACCTTAGAAGAAGTTGGAGGGGCACAAGAAGAAAAGAGAAGAATGAGATCAAGAAAGAAGAAGAAGCACCATGAGAGAGGGAAAGAGGAAGGAGGCAACCAAAGGTTTGCTCTTTTTCATAAATCAACAACTAATCAAAAAGGTTTAGGGCAACACCCTTATAAAATTCGAAATTAACATAATTACCAAAATACCCCTACTAACAAAATTTCAAAAAAAAAAAACATTTGCATGAAAAAAAGTGCCCACACTAACCGAAAACTCAAATAAGTAAAAAATGCATAAAATAAACTCAAATCTAAGATGTCCAATGCGCTCCAATGATGGTGTGATGAAAGTAGGGCCACGACAAACCAACGGTCCGATCACATCATCATCACGATCCAACGGTCCGATCATATCGCCTCCAAGCAACTCACACATGTCTTCCCAAGGTGGGGTCTTTTCAAATGTCTTGGACTACATGTGTAAGGTCTTTAATGCTCCTCAACTCGTCACGAACAATCCAGGCCCGTCATCATCGAGCCATAAAGATATAGGTGTTACTCGCCTCCTACGATGATAAACCCTAAAGGGCCTAATATCCGCATCATTCTCCTCATCTGAGAAGAACTCGACTCCGACGAGTTAAAACTCTTGTGGCGCTCTAGTAAATCTGGATTAACGCTCTGCAACTCCGCTTTTATCAACCATGTAGATTCTGACGGTGATTTATTCTTCCATTTGACAAGATATCTCTAGAAACCTCCATCTCTCGTGGAAACTATCTCATCATCCACAATTTCCTCAATTTCTTGTTTGCGACTAATGGGTGGAGGAAGGGGTGGAATAGGTTGTGAAGAAAACTTAGAAAAAGGCCATGAAAGGGACGAGGGATCAATGGTAGTAGGATTAGGGGAACGGACTAGATCCTCCACATTAAACGTTGGATTAATGCCCATTTCAGGTGGAAGGTCGATCTGGTACGCGTTGGACCCAATTTTCTGCAATATCTTGAATGGTCCAGTACTTCGCGCTTGTAATTTCTTAGCGGAACCCTGTAAGAACCGCTCTAGCCTTATCCTCACCATTACAGTCTCCTTCCTGAAAGTCTTGTAATCTACGATGAGAGTCAGCTGAATATTTATAACTATCATTGCTCTTATTGATTCGCTGTCTAATATGTGTATGCAATTCATGAATGTGTCGTGCAAATGCATCGGCCGACTCTGAAGATCTTTCCGTGACAGACATGGGTGAAACTAAAGGACTCTCTGAAAAAAACAACGGACTCGAAATAAACAATCATATGACCAAGAACTTGAAAAACTGAAACAAAAGAACACTTCTCATGGGTGACACATAATTTCTCATTATAAGTATTATCTACAATGATGATTTTCAAGTATCCCAACACTTGAGAACACACACTATTAATACCAAGTCTAGAGCTAGGGCTGTCAACGGGTCGGATACGGGCCGGATCAGTGATGATCCGAATCCGACCCGATTAAGAATATA
Source organism: Liriodendron chinense (assembly GCA_003013855.2). Taxonomy (NCBI): domain Eukaryota; kingdom Viridiplantae; phylum Streptophyta; class Magnoliopsida; order Magnoliales; family Magnoliaceae; genus Liriodendron; species Liriodendron chinense. The sequence goes on along the minus strand of ML058415.1, from coordinate 1,375,845 downwards.
TCCGACCCGAATCCGATTCGGATCACAAGTATATGATCCGAACCCGACCCGATTAAATTTTTCGAAATCCGTTTCCGATCCGATTATGATCCGACCCGATATCCGACCCGATATCCGAGAGAGAGAGAGAGAGAGAGAGAGAGATTATCATATGTTTTTATTTTATTTTATTTATTTTATTTATTTTTTTTATCGGGTCGGATCGTTAACGGGCCGGATCAAGGTTGATCCGAATCCGACCCGAATATTAAACGGATCATCTTTGGATATCCGTATCCGATCCGATTATCCGATTATTGATCCGAATCCGATTAAATCGGATCGAATACGGATCGGATACGGATCAAGATCCGTGCCATTGACAGCCTTATCTAGAGCAGATATTGGCATCAGCCATTATGTCCAAAATGTCATCAAGATGCAGGATAGTGACTCTGACCATTATATCCACCATGAAGTGAATACGTCGCAAGGTGGCATAACACTTGACTAAAGCTTTGTGGACGGCCAGGATATGCCCACATGTGCGCCATATGCCATCGTCTTTTAAAGTGAAAAGGGCAGGCTTGGCACACAAAACAAAACTCCAATTTAAACTTTTCTTATTGAATTCTTCCCCGAGAAGTGTATCAAATTGACGCTGCATTTCCTTACTTTCTGCGGGGTTCACCTGGTATGGAGGAAAGCTTGACAGGATTGATTCAGGGACAAGATCGATTGTATGTTGAATGTCCCATTTGGGTGAAAATTTATCCCATAAATCATCTGGTGGGATATCACAAGTCATGTGGGTGTCTACTATCATATCCTCACTAGTCTCTTCTTCAATTTCAATTGTGTTCACAACGGTAAGAGACGTAGATTGGGAGACTGCATCAATTAAATTACACATGACACTTGGAAGTGGAGTGGTCTCAAACTCTTCGACCTTTTCATCACTAGCACACACTTCATCATCATCAACGATGATGAGCGATGCCTCAATTTCTTCCATTTCATCACTAGTGACGTTAGGCACGTACTCTTCCACTTCATAAACATCATGTTTGGATTCTTTCAACTTGCCGTTCACCAAGGCATAACGTTGATCATCTTTTCCATAGTTAGGGCTAGTCTGGTTAAATGCCTCTAATTTGTCGTTGAGATTCTGGAAGAATTTTCTAGAATCGTTGTCAATGTTGTCCAGACATCGAGATATGACAGCCAAAGCCTCTGAAATCTGATCCTGATTCATGGTAGAGATGTGTAATCCAAAACCATAACCAAAACGAATGGGCACACAACAGAGGACTTGTCCTAGGTTCTTCCTAAACTCGACTCTATGGACTAGATGACTCACAATATGAATGCGATGAATTTAAACTACAATGAACTAACACTAATTAATTCTAGATGATGCGACTCAATTCTGAAAATTTTCCAAATTAGGAAACTTTCTAAAATTGGAAAGTTTCTAAAATTGAAAACTTTCTAAATCTGGAAATTCTCCAAATTAGGAAAGTTTATAAAATTGGAAACTTTCTAAATCTGAAAATTCTCCAAATTAGAAAACTTACTAAAATTGGAAACTTTCTAAATCTGAAAATTCTCCAAATTAGAAAACTTACTAAAATTGGAAACTTTCTAAATCTGAAAATTCTCCAAATTAGGAAACTTTCTAAAATTGGAAACTTTCTAAATTTGGAAATTTCCTAAAACAAACCTAAAAATCAAAACCCTAATTTTTTTTGATAACTCGATCTAGACAAAACCATGCAAGCCTATTCTCTGATACCAAATTTGATGCAGGATGCCCTAATTATGATGCATGTTCATGAACACAATTAAATCAGCAGAATTAAACAGCAATAACAATATAAAATCTAGCAATTATCATCATGAACTAAGAAGATCACAAGGAACATGCAATGGAACGGGCCATTCATCACAACCATGACGTATGAGATTCAAGTATCACTATGGTTGGATCCGGCGAGGGATGGAACCTCCCGATCTTGCATGGCTATGACCCAATCAGTTAAAAGGAATCTCTAATCCAGAAAATCAGGAGATTTTGGATTAGGGATTTGAAATTCTGAAAATTAGGATTCTATGATCAAAATCGGAATTTGGAGATTGTAAGAATCGAAACAAATAGATTAGTAAAGATAGGTTTCCCTGGAAGAAGGTTAGAGGGGCATAAGAAGCAATTAGAAGAAAAGAGGATCAGGGAAAAGGAAGAAACATCACCATGAGAGAGAGAGAGAGAGAGGAAGAAGAAAGCTCCAAGAGGCTTTTCATTAATCAATAATCCAAGTTAAATTCGTGTTTAGGGCTTTAGCCCTCTTAAATAACCAAATAAAAACATAAAAGTACTAAACTACCCCTAAAACTAAGCAAAACACGCAAAATAACGTAAGTGCGGGAAAGTTTGGGCGCTCGGTTGGGCGCCCGATCGAGCGCCCGAAGACGTCCAAAAACGTCCAGAGAGTTTCGGGCGCTCGAAAGGCCAAACTCGGGCGCCCGAAGGCACTGCTCGGGTGCCCGATCAACAGTGGTCGGGCGCCCGATCGGCGCCCGAAGTCTTCAGCTCTTCAGTCTTGTTTCTCCCTTCTTCTTTCACACGTGTCCTCCCTAGATGGGGTCTTCTATGTGTCTTATCACATGTGAAGGGTCTTCAGCTCCTCAATAGTTGCCTATCCACAAGGATGGTACTTGTGGTTGGCGCTTTCTTCGTTGGTACACTTGAAATGGTCTTGTGTCCTCATCACACTAGCTACCTGCTTCACACGGGTGGGGCCTGCCTCACACGGGCCGCCCACCCCAAGTGTGTCCTCGCTTCACATAAGCTACTCACTCAAGCCCGATGTGAAATGCCCCTGCATTACAGAGTCTCCCTCACACCAGTCCTCCTTCCTGCAGTGAGGGCCCTCTTCTTTGTTACCTTCATCTAGCCATCTCCACTCTCCCTTAGTGGTCAATCGTCCCTGCTCATGAGAGAGACATCCTCGACCATACTTTATGGGACAGATGTTGGGCAATTTTGGAACAACACGTTCATAGGATGAGGATAGCTGACATGAGGATGTTGAGATGGATCAGTGGCAAGACAAGGAAGGATAGAATTAAAAATGAATGCATTTGAAGGAGCTTACAAGTGGCACCAATTGGTAAAAAGATGAGGGAAAGTAGACCTCGATGGTTTGATCATGTCCAACAGAGACCAAGAACCACGCTGATTAGGAGTGAGTTAGCACAAGTTGAAGGCTCTTGAAGGACAAGGGGAAGGCCCAAAAGGATGTGGATGTAGGTAGTAAGAAAAGATTTGATGACCTTGGTCTAACTAAAGGTCCGACCCTTGATAGTGTGGAATGGTGGAACAAGATTGATGTAGGATGGCCTAAACATGCATGTATATGATCATGGATAATTCAGCGAAATAACAACAGCAATAACAATAAAATATTCAGCAATCACCATCATAATCTAAGAAAATCAAAAGGACACATGCAATAATGTGAGCCATCATCACAACCACATAGTAAGGATTTCAAGTATTGCGTGGATTAGATCCGGCGAGGGATGAAACCTCCTAATCTTGCATGGTTATGATCCAAACGTGCAATGAGATTCACTAGTCCGGGGAATCAAAGGATTTTTCGGGTTAAGAGGATCAAAATCTGAGAATTAGGGTTTTGGGACCAAATCTCAAATCTTAGGGTTGTAAAGAATGAAGGAAAATAAGGTTAAAAGAAATAGGGAAGAAAATGAATTACCTTAGAAGAAAGTTGGAAGAAAGAGAGGAAGAAGAAAAGAGAAGAAGATTGGAGAATAAGAGATGAAGTTCCACAGAGAGAGAGAGAGAGAGAGAGAGAGAGAGAGAGGATGAGGCAACCAAAAGGCTTTTCATTTAATAATCAATCACTAAATTCGAGTTTAGGGCTTAACCCTCTTAAATAAGTACTAAAAAATAAGAAAAGACTAAAATACGCTTGAACTTAAGTAAAAAAACAAAATTTAAAAAAAAAAAAAAACTTGCACAGGCGTCGGGCGCCCGATGACGGCCAAAAACGTCCAACAACCAAATCATAAAAACTGATGACTTTCGGGCACCCGATGAATAGTGGTCGGGCACCCAAAGACAATGAACATTGTCTAGTCGGGTCTTCATCAACCTACACACATGTCTTCCCATTGTGAGGTCTTCTACGTGCCAAATCACGTGTAGGGCCTTCAATGCTCCTCATGTCGTCACGAATAATCCAAGCCCTTCATCAGGCCAAAGAGATGCATGCGCCGCTCGCTTCCTACGCTAATAAACCCTAAAGGGATTAATGTCCGCATCAAAGATTCATGTAGATAAACCCAATTAATAGAGATAAGACATAGATGATGATGATGAATTCATAGTGAATCGGATACATTGCTCAACTGATAGGCTAATATGTTATGTGCGTGCAGCATCCAGGCCATTCATTTGGCATACTTAGGAGCCCACCATAGTGTGTCTTAACGGCCGTAAACACCGTTACACAAAGGTGGTGGCGGCAAACATTACACGTTATAGGGTCATAACAGCCATTACGAAAAAAATGACGTAACACCCATTACAGCTCTTGTAATGGCCCATTACGGCCCTCATAAAGGCTATAATGGCTCCGTAACACTCCATTACAGGGCCGATATAGGCTTTTCGTTCTTTTATATTGTCTACCATATATTTGCCATGACATAAAATTTAGGCCGTTTGGTCACCCTCGCAAAATGTGTACAAAAAAAACATGGCTAGTCAAAGAAAACGACCAATAATCCACATTCATCATATGACATATAGATGACCCACTAGACAACTGGACCAGTCTAATATGGGATCACAACCACATACACGGTCCAGCACAACTAACAAACGGTGTGAATCTTGCATACACAACAAGAAAGAATGGATGCATTTTAAGTACCCAAACTTGAAACAAATCGGATTCGCACATGTCAAGTAACTAGTGGGTCATGGAACCTTGGCTTTGAGTTCAGCTGGGGTCAAGTTCATGTCCACAATGAAGGTTTATGACCTATCTAAATAGGGGGCTGTACCATAATTATATTGGCCCTTGTACAAAGAATTTGAAGCATAACATCATCAGATCTTATGGGGGATTAGAAGATGTTTGGTGCGAGGAAGCTTGAAGGTTCCCACTATATGAAAGAAACTCTAGACTCGGAAATGGAGTTTAGATCACTCCTTTTTGGATAACAAGAGCCCTCGCGGTATAGGAGGCATCATTAGGGATGCTAAAAGCTCAAGTCCATGTTTTCTAGCATAGTCAATTTAAGAGCTTCTATTTTAGCACAAGTATACAGAATTCAGGCAAAGTTCATGATTTTTTTTTTTTCTGAATTCCTGCCCATTGTTGTAGTTCTAGCAACGTCATCTCACGTGTGGCAAACTACTTGTCAATTTCAAGACTGATGTCTTTTATTTCACTGGAATATTTGATTTGATGTTTAGGTTAAACGTCTGGTTTGTCCATGTGAGGGATTCGAAAGTTGCATGAACTGTGAAGCAGAGTAGCGAAATTTTTTAGCACGAGAGTGGGGAAGCATCTGACACAAACTGTTGGGAAGTTTAAACAAATAGGATGAGGGAGGAGTGGGTGTCTGAAGTGCGATTCAAAGTGAGAACAGCACTTGATTGGAAGGATACTAGAACAAATAAGTGAATAGGGTAGTTCATGTGTGCAACGTCCAGTGATCCAACAAAAACCTGACATCAAAGCAGAAAACAAACGCCAACAATTGACAATTCAGGTGAGTGCGAGTGCACAATGGTTCAGATTTTTTTTTTATCTGGTCTACTAACAACAACCGGATGTCAGATCCAATCAGAGAATTGGACAACAGAGAAGATTCGGATCTGGCTCGATGACAATCCAAATATCAGATCTAATCGAAACTGGATGGCAGAGGAAAAACACAAGATCAAAACTCATGCCACAAATCAGAACTAAAGAAATATTTACCAGAAAAATGAGAAACAGGTTTGGCTAGAAAAGGCTCAATGCAACAACAGGTCCAGCCAAAAGGCTTAACACAACAGAGAACAAGTCTGGTCAGAAGGACTGGCTCAATAGAAAACAAGTGTGGTCAGAAAGGTACAACACAGCAAAAAAGGTAGATGAATTCAGCTTCTCAGTTGTTGACAAGATCGAGTGAAGAAGAATTTAGATGATAGGTTAAAAGTATGAGCCGTAGGTGGGTTTGGCTACGGATCAGTTGGAACAATGGTTTGCCAGTAGGTCACAATGTGTTGAAAGTGCATAAAGCTACATGCATTTAAGGAACACTAGAATGCCAAAAATGACCCAAAGAGATCCATGTACCCTTCTCCTCAAACCCCTTTTATTATGACAATGAGCAATGAGTGCTGTTTGATCGACAGACAGGAACAAATCTGGTGGCAGTCAGGCGTCCAAACGAGTAGGGATGGTGGCTCTGATGGTTTGCAGTGGCAAATGGGTTTCTGATGGTAGATCTGGATCGGCGAGAAGATCTGGGAGAGGCTCGAGATGGGCTGATGGAAACAGTTGCAACTGGCTGCGAGCAATCTAAAGGTAGTGTCGGCTTGGCAACGGCAGATAGAGAGTAGAGACCTAATGGGGCTGTTGATGGTGGCGATGAGTTCGGTGGTGCAATGGCTGCTAGAGAAGACGGGTTTGGGAAAATTCAGTCGGCAGACAAGAATGGCAGGGATAGGTTTCAATAGCAAAGAAAGGTTTGGCTGATGGGTTTTTGAATTATTCAGCTTCAACTGATGGGTTTTCAGTGCTGGAAGTTGCACATCTCACACAAAATTATGGAAGAACAGTTGGTAATGCAGATTTGGAGTAGAAAATTTGCGTTCAAGGTCGGATTTGGCAGAGATGGGCGTTCAAGACAGTTGCAGATCGGTGGGCGGTTGAAGGCAGTGGTGTCAATGGGTTCGCCACTAGAGAAGACGACAACCAATGTTGTCAAAATCTTACGATTTACGATTTACGATTTTAGTCGAATCTTAAGCAAAACGATTTGAATCCCAACCTTGAATCCTTTTTTATATGAATCTTACAATTCTATAATTTGAATCCTACGATTTACAATTTAAATCCCGATTTACGATTCAAATTATAGTTGTTCTCTTTTATTTTAAGCTTCACTTGGTTTTCATTTTATTTTTTTTTAAATTGGTGGAGGCATTAAGAATCATTTAATTTATATGAGTAAATTATTTTATTTGTTCTTTATAAGAGATTACATGATATATATTCTCTTCATTATTAAATCATTTAGCTTTTCTTGTGATTTCTTACTTCTTAACTCATCGAAATACCAAATTGAAGTATGACTTACCTGTAATGTTTTTATGGATGGTTACAATCATATTGTTGACTTATATACATTGTGGAATAATGTTTAGAAATCAAAATATCTTTTTTATTTTTTTGGTCTATAATATTAAAGGTTACTTTTCCACCGTGATTATACATTCAAGAAAGGTAACAAGAACATAAATTATTAAAGGACCCATATATATTTTTAAGGGGAATTTCTTGAAAGACAAAAAAAAAAAAAAAAAAAAAGGAATAAGATTCCCTTAACACTACCATGATATGGTATTACTTGATGCACATTGATGGCAAATGGAAGATTGATGAGTTTAAAAAAAAATGTGATTTATTTATATTTTTCATTTTTTTTCAAAATTTTAAGAAATTAAAAAAATCTTACTATTTACGATACGATTTGCAATTCAATACGATTCAACCCCTACTACGATTTGCGATACGATAACGATTTTGACAACATTGACAACAACACAAGGATAGGCTGGCATCAAGGGGGTTTCAATCAGGAATGACAAACTGACAAGAGGGTCAGATGTGATTTCACAGCGTCGGATATGGCGTGGTGGCAGTGCTGGATGTTCGGGCAGTGAAACAAATCCGGAGTTGGAAATTGCAAATGGTGGCCAGATCCACACAAGGGTTGCTAGATGGGATTTGATTGGTTTGTGTCGGCATAATGTTCTGAACCAAAAGCGGCGGGGTAGGGGCCTGCAAGGTGAGAGTTGTAGATCTGGTGCAGTAATGTAGAAGATGATCTTTCAAGTTGCAGAGGATATGAGGTCTTTTTTTTTATAACAAAACAATAGATCTAGTGTTGCAAGTGGAGACGTGAGGCGGATGCAAGATGAATGATGATGATCAAAGGCCTAGATCGGAGGTGCTCATAAGGATACACAGTTGGAAACTTGTGTGTTTCGTTTTCATTGGTAATGACACACACGCACGCACGCACACACACGCACGCACGCACACACACACACACACATATATATACATGTGTGTCAGTGTGTGTAAATATGTATGTATATAGGAGAGTGTATCTTATCAGATCTTAAGAGATAAACTAGGATTTAATGTAATCCAATCTAGGAGATACTCCAAAGATGCACTAATCTACTCTAACATTGACATAACTAGGTTTAGGTATCAAATGAAACTTGGTGTTTCAGGACTTCCCAGTTCTTCAAACTAGCACAGCATAGAATGTCTTGTCCAGAAAAGGTTACACTTCATTAGGAGAGAGTCGCCACAACTAACATAAATGATACATCTAGAAGCTAAAAGAAGAGACTTCCACAGATGGAGGGCATCACAATTGATTACCAAACTAGTTCTTTTCTAAACTCTTGACAGCAAGATGTTCAGAAGTTGAAACCTGTCAGCTCCAAGTTAAACATGCATAACAAAGATACCATGTCATATAACTTCATCCTAAATCTCAGCTTCAGACCATGTTACCAAAAACAGTTTCCAAGGATAGCACCTTAATATCTAGAAGACGACGAAATGGAGATGAATCAGAATGTTACCTGAGCAGTTAGGGATTTTATTACTTCTTTTGCAGCTTTTGATTTTGCAGATTCCTCCGCAGCCAATGCAATAGCTTCTTGAGCTTTCTTTTCCGACTTCTGCAGCTCAAATTCTTGAAGTTCACACCGTTGTCGCAGACTATCAACCTGAGCCCAGTTCATGATAAATAAACAAGTTCTGTAAGCAAATACAGCTAACAACAACAAAATAAGGAGTGGAAACCAAGCTAAATATACCTGGGCATGCAATTTCTGCACTTCTTGATTCAAGAGTTCATTAGTTTTCTTAAGACTATCGGTAATGCTTTTTGAGAAAGAAAGGCCTGATGTTGTAGGAATTGGTGTCGCAGAACGTGGGGGGCTAGATTTTCTGGAGAAAGGTGAAACAGATCTGGAGTTGATTCCTGACTGAACTGCAGATGTGTTAGCTGGTTTCGGAGCTGCTCGACGTATATCAACTGCACTGGGAAAATAAATATCTTTTAATGGTATCAAAGAAGGAATTTGGGAAGCTCGAACCAAAGACATGGAATCAGTCTTCTTTCCATGCTTTGCTGCCTTGGTATCCAGATGCTTAATCAAATCGATATTGGTGGGCAATGCATTCTTTGATAATTTTATCTCTGCCTTCTCTAACCTGTCTTTGTTCTCACCCGATAGACGGGGTATAATATTCCTCTTGTTATTATTAAGACCAGCTTCTAACACTTTGTTTAGCTTTACATAACAGGAATCACATACACGGTAAGGTTTGCCTGGATTAGGAGACAATGCTGCTCCTAATGCTTTTCGAGAACTACAGGAGTGGCAGTGTACTAGACCACAGTTGTAGCAATTGTGCCTTTTTCGAGTAAATCCAAATGTCTGTCTGCAGGCTGAGCACTGAGACTGCTCAGCACCAGAAATCCATTTATGAAGACATATAGTTGCTGTGAAGTTTGAACCACATGCAATTGATTTAACATGTCTATCCTTCAAGGCTTCAACAAGTGTAGGTGTTTTCCGGTCTTCAATGTCTCCATGGCCCAATCTCCCATTTGCTCCCTTTCCCCATGTGTAAACCTCATTCTTGGATGTTAGCACTGCTACATGGTATGAACCACAGGCAATCTCTTCGACAGATTCAGAAACAAGCTTATCTTCAACCAAACAAGGTAGCTTTCCATCAGAATGGGGATTTCCGAGTTGACCATAAACAGTGCTTCCCATTGTAAAAACATGCCCAGATGTAGTCAAGCCAACTGTAAGGCTGTGCCCACAAGCCAGCTTGTGAAAATTATAATCAATAAGTGAAGGAACACAAGTAGGCTTCAGTCGTGGATCCTTATCCCCATGACCAAGACGGTTTTTGTCTCCATCACCCCAAGTGAACAACTTCCCTGATGAACTACTGGCACTAGAGTGGGCCACAATGACCTCAACCACAGCAGCAGTATGCCACACTCCACATGCAACAGCAATTGTCTTCAACCCCATCAACGATTCTACTTCTCTTGGGTATGAAATGCTTTCCTTGTTACCATGGCCTAATGCACCAAACGTTCCATCACCAAACGTGAACAGTTGCCCAGTTGATGTCAGTAAGGCTGTATGCCATGGTCCACAAGTAACTGAAGCAACTGAAAGTCCATCCAAAGGACCTGAAACTCTCTTTGGTATCCAGTGACTAATGTCAGTACCATGACCAAGAAGCCCAGCATTATGTGTACCATCCCCCCATGTATAAAGTTCGCCGGCCACAGTAATAGCACAGGTATGGAACTCCCCACATGCAACAATATCAGTATTGCAGAATGATAAAGATTCAACGAGACGAGGTTGAATGACATCAGTTCCAGTTCCATGGCCAAGGCGCCCTCCGGACTCCTCACCCCATGTAAAAATTTCCCCTTGCCTTGTAACAAGTGCAGCATGCCGGACCCCGCAGGCTACACGGTGAACATCCAAAACCACATTGGATTCCAAGGGCCTGGGAAGTAGCACATCAGTTCTCACAATCAAAGAATTAGTATTTTTACAACCCCCGCCTCGTACTGAATCATCACATATAACTTCACCCCATATGTATACATTCCCTAATGCATCGCAGTCATCCTGTGCAGAACCATGACTAGAAGTACTAGGAGCACTTGAAACACTAACTCGAAAAGCATCTGATGTGGCGCCTTTCGCTTGCATATTTGTGAGGTCTAATGCTACATCAGACCTTTCAGAATGTTGTGAATTTTCAAGAGAATAACTTTTAGATGTTGAATTTGTTTTTCTATTGATAGAAGTTTCTGGAGAGCTAATATCTGGAGGGGCACCAATGGAACTGTCACTTGGACTATTGGAGGTTAAATCTTTACCGTCCTGAAAGAAAATTATGCATGAAACCATGTATCAACCACAATGTACAACTGAATAGGAAACAGAAAATCATTTGCAAAGATATCATGAAACATGTCCAGAAAACAAGTATGCAACGTTATAACAAACTGAATGAACTTAAACATTACAAACAACATGAAAAATCTAACAAGCAATGTGGCATGCAAACGGAATTGATGTAGGGAAGGCCCAAAAGGACGTGGATGGAGGTAGTAAGAAAAGACTTGATGACCTAGGTATGGCCCTTGATTGGAATAGGATTCATGTAGCCAACCCCAATTAATTGGGATAAGGCTTTTATGATGATGATGATGAATTTAGCATGGCTGTGTAATAAGTGAGATCTGCAGTTGAATTCCTTTGTGTCATTTATGCACATGTAGGGGGGGGTCTGTCTAACTGCATAAGCATGACCCAGTATTTTGTATTATTGAGTTCCTTGTGAAACTGGCTAAGCATAGGCATTAAAAACAACCTGAAGGATCTGATGAGGCATGTGAGGTTTGATTTTTTTATTTTTTTTAATAATGAAATTTTTATAAACAATCCGCAGAGCGGGAAAAGAATACAACCCTACCAATCACTAACAAGCATCGAAAGAATGCCGGACACACCGGCTTTTACATACACAGCCCAACTCAACACAAGCCGCCCCCCCCCCCCCCCCCCCCCCCACCAAAAAAAAAAGAATAGAAAGAAAGAAAAGAAACCCATCAAAATCAATCTTCACTTTGCTTTCTCAGCTTTGTTGACGCCCCCACCATGCCAAGCCGACATAAAATCTTCTACCAACTCCAGCATAACCCATTCCACACACAACAATCGGAGGAAATGGGCCCGCACTTTTGAAGCGAAGGAAAAGTGCAAAAACAAATGATCAATCGACTCTGCATTTTCCTCACACATCAAACACATAATGGGAAAAATCAACGCTCTCCTCTGAAGATTGTCCACAGTGAGAATTCTCTTACGCCCCACAAGCCAAACAAAAACCGCGAAAAGAATAATTTACTCAATATCAGCTTCAGCCAATGAATCTAACTATAAAATGGTTGTTCAATTTTCTCATCTTAATTGTAGCATGCTTCTTTCTTTTTTTTCCCTAACTATTGCATTCAAAAGATCCGCGTTAGCATGGCCAGTTTATTGAGAAATTTAGCTGAGTTTTGGTGTACCTTACGCTTACATGCATGACATGTAAGACGGAAATTTCCTTACCTTTTGTATCCTGTCAAAGTACTCATTAAAATAAAAATAAAAAATCTACCACCGAAGCTATTTTCGTACTTACACAACTGACGTAGCAACATATGCAGATGAGGAAGGATCTCCACATGCCCTTTATTGACTTAGGGAAAGCACATGATAGGGTTCATAGAGAAATAATTTGGTGGGTGTTGGAAAAGGAAGGAGTCTCAAGAGGATATATTGGCGTAACTAAGGATATGTACGAGGGAGTGCTACAAAATGTGAGGGCCAATATTGTAAGCTGACACTGGGGGTCAGAATGAAGCCTCTATCTTTTGGCAGTGGTTATGGGTGAGCTAACAAGGCATTAAAAGGAAGAGATCCTTTGGTGTGTTGCTTGCAGATGACATAGTTTTGATGGACGAGATGAGGGTGGGGTTAAATGCAAAATTAGAACTATGGAGGGATGCTTTAAAATCTAAAGGTTTTAAAATCAGTCTTAAAACAGAGTAAATGGAATGCAGTTTTAGCAACAATAAAAGTGAAAATGAGGAATTAGTTAAGATTGTTGACCAAGAACTATACGAAATTACCATTTCTTGGGTCGATAATTCATGAGTGAAGAGATTGAGAAGGATGTTGCTCATAGAATTAGAGTTAGGTGGATGAAGTAAAGATGTGCCTCTGGAGTTTTATGTGGTCGCCACATAGCAATCGAACTGGAAGGGGGATTTTAGCAAATAGCTATAAGACCGGCCATGCTTTATGGAACAAAATGTTGGGCACTACAGCAATATGTCCATAGGATGAGCATTAGCTGAAATGAGGGTGTTGAGAGGATGAGTCACAAGACAACAAAGAGGATAGAATCAGAAACGAATGCATTCAAGGAATTTAGGAGTAGCACCAAAAGGTAATAAGGTGAGAACAAGGAGATTTAGATGGTTTGGCCATGTGCAAAGGAGATCAAGAACTGCACCAGCTAGTAGTGAGTTGGTTCAACTTGATGGCTCGAAATGTGCTAGGGGAAGGCCCAAAAGGACGTGGGTGAAGGTAGTAAGAAGAGATTAATGACCTATCACCTATGGTTTAACTAGGATATGGTCTTTGATAAAGTGGAAGGGCAAAACGAAATTCTTTAGCTGACCCCCAACTAGTTGGGATAGGGCTTAGAAAATGATGGTGGCAAAAATGCCTACCACTCATATTCTTTCCTTGTTTTTGCAAGTTCTTTAATTAATTTTCTGTTCTCTCAAAAAAATAAAAGTCTACCACTCTCTATAAAAATTCATGAACTAATGAAACAACATATTTCAACTTCTTTTATAGTATCATGTCTAGAGAACACGAACGAAATCTAGATCTAAAATCTCTATAGGAGTGAGGTTCTTTCGAGATCAGAGGTTCGTGCACCACCAATTTACAGTCCTTCAAGTTTGCAACTTATGTTTATCAATTTTTATATGCATTGCACCATCTTGAATCACAAAATTTCTTCCTATGTCAGTTCCAAAGAAAGTGTACAAAATCCCAAAAATCCTACTTATGATAATCCTAAACTACAAGCTAGGGAATCCCAACCCATAATAAAATAAAAAATCAAAAACTGAAACCCCACCCAAAGTTCAAAAATCTACAAACAGCAAAATTCCAAAATACTAACTATGAAAAACTTAGCTGTGAACTTATACCTACAAATCCCTATGTCAGTTTCAAGCCCTTTTCGTTGGGTTTACTCTAACAAGGTGGAGGCAAAGGCACTTTGGGAAGGTTTGAGGATAGTTTGTAGAGCTCTGACTCTTGGTGGTGGAAAATAAGATGACTCTATGCGTGTTGACTCTTGCACGGTCAATGGATCTGGACCATGGAATTTGTCCCCAGGCTGAACATTTTTTTTTTTTTTTTTTGGCCAATGTAATAAAAGGAAAGTAATTTGGGTGATAAATTGTCCAATGAGAGTATTAGTTGGAAATGGTATCCAATTGGAAAATTAGATAATGGTAAGAAAAGGAATTTCCCTTTTCCAAGACTGAAATCCAAATTAACCAGGATCTTGTACTCTATAGTTATCAGTTGTTTACTGGTATCTCTAAGCTATGGTACTAGGGACTCCCTCCCTCCCTCCCTCCTGGAAATGGAATTCCCCTTTCCCGAAGACTGAAATCCAGATTAATTGGGATCTTGAACTGTATAGTTATCAGTTGTTAACCCACACGGGGTTTGGGCGAACAGCAAGCATCATGGGTATGCTCTCCACAGACACAAGTTCGATTCCCCTCCCCAGGATTACCCAATGCACGGGATTTGCGGGTGATTGCGTGCATCCGCAGGGAATAGTCTCGTCTTAAAATGGGGCGGGAACACCCTAACGTCATCAAAAAAAAAAAAGTATAGTTATCAGTTGTTTACTGGTATCTTTAAGAACTGGGATTTTGAACTCTATAGTTATCGGTTGTCTGCTGGTATCTGTAAGCTATTGTGAACTCTATAGTTATTGGATGCTTACTGGTATATGTAAGCTAGTGTACTAGGGACCCCTTCCCTCCCTCCCTAATCCCTATAGTTATCAGTTGTTTAGTGGTATCTGTAAGCTATCGTACTAGGGACTCCCTCCCTCAGGTACACTGTTGTGCTACCTAAAGTGACTCTATGTGGGATTTAATAATCTCTCAACCCTTTCTTGTCTGCTTACCATAAAAGAAGAAGAAAAAAGGATATTTTGTTCATGGCAGTGTGTCCTACTAGTTCAGTACATCCTTTTCCTTCTCCAACTTGTAACAGTGAAACTAGACTGATCCAATAATGGACAAATAGTAACTAAAGAACTCCAAGGGTTAGTCACTAACCCTTGAATATATTCATTTGATTCATCTTTATGTGAAGATGTTCTTTTTTTCCCCAAAGGCAACGAAAATATGTTAGAATGAAGATGAGATACAAAAACTGAGCAAAATGAAGGGTGATAAGAGATCATCCTACATGCTCAGACAGAAACAAAGTCAAAAAAGTGAGGACAGTCCCCTCAAAGGCACAGATGAAAAACAACAACCATCCAGAAGGGAGAGCCAGGCTACATAGAGAACTAACAAATTCCAATCCATTGTAACATCAGAAAAGGAAATCCCTATAAACTCAGAGCACAGCAAAGCCCAAGAAATCACTAAATAGAGAATCATGAAACTTTAGGCGATGGTTCTGTCTTAAAGATTCTTCAGTTTATCTCTTTCCAGAGCCCCTACACAAGCACAGACGACACCAGCTTACAAATAATTCTTACCTTGGGAAGTGAGAGGCCCATCTCCCCAAACCATGAAAGGATTAAAAAATAAAAATAAAAATGGCACCATTGAGACAGCCTTGAACTGCAAAGAGAGAAAGGCAGTGACTCCAAAGTGCCATCTAACAGTGAAGAAAAAGATGATTGACCAATCCTTCATTCTCCCTACACATGATGCAACTGTTGGGTAAAGCAAAGCCCTCTTCTAGATATTATAAACGATCGGGATCTTATTGACCAAGGTGATCCAACAAAAGCATGAACTCTAGGCAGAAGCCCAATGGCCCAATCCTCCACATCGACTACCAGGTACACTGAGCCATTGGGATCGGATATCACACAAAAGAAGGATTCACTGAGAAGTTGTTCATTGACCATTTCTAGATCGTCCAATCCTTGGCCAAAGGATCAAAAAGTTACACTCGTGCAGTTGGACAAAGGGTTGAAATAAATATCAATTTCTGCATGGAGATTACTTCTTAGCATTACATTCCATATTATAACTATCTGAAATTCTAGCCTTGCGATTGACAAAGAGAGAGATTGAGTGGAGAATGCTTCAACCAACAGAACCTTATCTAGCCAAAAAATAAAAAATAAAATGAAGACAAATCTCACCCTGTCGTGATGCCCGATATAAAATGGCAAAGATGCTGCCTACCCTACTAGATGTATGCCATCTCCCAGTTGTCTTCTTCCCACCCTGCTGATATCTTTCCACACATCCGAACCCACATTCCAGGGAACCACGCACTGTATTTTGTACGAATAACATTGCTCCACAGTCCCTCCAACCCTTCACTATATCTCCACGACCACCATCCTAAGAGAGCCCAATTTTCTCCCTAACCTTCCCCATGCCAATGCCTCCTTGCCTTTTCTATTTCTGCACCATTTTCCCAATTCACAAGATGAAATGCCAACTTCTCTCCCATGCCATTGAAAATCTCTTTGTAATTTTTATACTCTCTTTGACAGCCAATGCTGCATCTAAAAGAGAGCCAAGGATAAGTAGGATCTATTCCAAAATCTAGGAGACAATGCCTTAGCACCAATCAGGAGCCTGAAGTACTTCATTGGAAGGCCGAAGACTCACTCTTTTGCTGGAATACTGTCAGGAAGATGGGGGTGAGATGACCATGGGATTCTCTAAAGCGTGCTGGAGTATTGTCAAGGGGGACATCATGTCCTTTATGATAGAGTTTCAAGAGAGAGCTATTCAAAGTTAATCCTCAGGCTTAATGTTGAGAATGCATCTGCATGAAGATCTCCAAGAGGAAGTATACTTGGAGATTCATGGAGGATTCTCAGTCCAGAACCATCTATAAATGCCTAGAAGAAAGAAAGCTCTACTTGCAATGGTGGAAAGCATACATGAGACTAGTAATTCAAAACCACCATGCTAGCTCTGCTTCTGCTAGTAAAGGGAACAACTGCTGAACCCTTTTATCAGGGCTTAACCAGAATTAGTGCTGTTTTGAACTGCCTTTCCAATATCTGTGGCCCTTAAGCCTAAAACTTACTCAGTGAGGGTATTTTCCTCCCCATCAGCCTTCATACAGACTGTCATCCCCAGGTCAAAGGCCTCTTGAATAAAGATGCTCCGCATATGTGATCATCACCCCTCCATGTGCCTATAGAAGAGACCATAAGTGCCTACCTATGATCATGTGGGATTACCCAATTCCCGAAAACTAAGAAATCAAGAGATCTGAACATAAACAACGTGACAGTGCAACAAAATTTGGACATGGCATGAAATTTATTACTTGCAAATTTAGATAACAGATCATAAACTTAGGATCATGATGAAACAGAAGCTACACCAATCTTGAAAACCAATCACAGTGAATCCATATCCACTCCAAGTATTTGATTCTCTTTTAATATACTAAATGTTCAAAATGTTCTGGCATGATAATCATATGTATGAAAATTTAGGGGGGCAAAATCATGAAGAAATGTAACTGAGATATCTTGCTCAGCATCTTTCAAAAAATAAAAGAGATATCTTGCTCAGCATCTTTCAAAAAATAAAAGAGATATCTTGCTCAGACACATAGAAATACAAGTATATCAGTGTCCTGCATATTTAATGTTGCAAAAGTAAGCTGCAACAAAAATGAAAATCATGTATTGAACAGAAAATGCTCAAAAAAGTTTTTCTTGGTAAAACAAATTACACCGAGATAAAATGCTCCATCACTCCACCCATCAATTTTAGAACGTCCACACTGCCCTGAAGAAATCAATGACTTTAGGCCTGAAATCCACACCTCTGCCTCAACTTTGTCCTTGCAAATCTACGAAGCAAAAACACATCACATATTGGAAACAAGGTAATCGGTACAAAAATTCAGGAGCTAACAATAGTCTAAGTTTTGAAAGAATATCAGGATATTTGTACTGACCAGATCTAGTGATCGTTTACCATTGTTGTATATAAGAGAAAACGACAAGTACTCCTTCTCAGGGCACAAATAGCGTTGGAAAACAGACTGAAAATTAGTGCAAGCAAAATTAATAAATAGAGAGATCACGAATACCATACCAAATAAAGAATTAATTTATTTATTTTTAACAACAGATCATAACTAAAATATCAAACAAGTATTAGAATGACAACAAATAACCAAAAAGATTATCTCACGGTTCTTTGGCCAGGAATAATTTTTGAGACAGAAGCTAACTTCAGTTTTCTTTCTCCACTGCTTGAAAACCAGATCAATGATGATTCATCCTGTGAATCACAATTATAAAATTCAGACATCAATGGCTAGAAGAATCGTCTTAGTAAAAAGTTTCAGTTAGCCTGCATAATGATTTTACTATTTCACGTAAAGCATTATCATGCAAATAGAAGTATATGTGCAGTCCAAACCATGGAATCTTAAGAGCATATTATCCATAAGAAATAGCAGCCGGAAAAGAAACTTTCAATTTACTTCTATCCTTATATATTATCGTGAACACCATGTGTTTTTACTATGATTTTTGCTAAGGTAGTGTTATCTGATTGTCAAATAGCATTTGACATTTGACAGCTTTGAAACTGAAAGCATATTGGAAATTGCAGTCTGTTTAGGTTAGCTTGTCACGGTTTTGAAATTTGGTTTTCATGTTTGTTTGGCACTTGGCAGGTCCATTTCAAAATGAAATGTGGTTGATCAAATTTTCTCTTTTGGGGACTTACAAGTAGCATTTGAATGCACATATTAAATAACATTGCAAGATATTTTCTGATCAAACTGTTTGACCAATGCCAGCAAAATTAATAGTTTAAATTATATGAGAAAAAGCTTCAACCATGATCTAAACCACCCATGATGAGAAGCCTGCCTTTGATTGCCCATAACTCCCAAGAATCACTTCATTCAATCAATTCTAACCACCAATCAAGGACAGAAAAATACTGTACGTACAACCTTGAGCTTTCAAACCCAGGAGTATCAAGGTGTAAGTTTTTCCATGTCGCATTATGTAAAAACATTGTAATGGCATGATTGTAAATATATTGTAGTTGATTCATTAGTTAGCCTGCATAATGATTTTACTATTTCACGTAAAGCATTATCATGCAAATAGAAGTATATGTGCAGTCCAAACCATGGAATCTTAAGAGCATATTATCCATAAGAAATAGCAGCCGGAAAAGAAACTTTCAATTTACTTCTGTCCTTATATATTATTGTGAACACCATGTGTTTTTACTATGATTTTTGCTAAGGTAGTGTTATCTGATTGTCAAATAGCATTTGACATTTGACAGCTTTGAAACTGAAAGCATATTGGAAATTGCAGTCTGTTTAGGTTAGCTTGTCACGGTTTTGAAATTTGGTTTTCATGTTTGTTTGGCACTTGGAAGGTCCATTTCAAAATGAAATGTGGTTGATCAAATTTTCTCTTTTGGGGACTTACAAGTAGCATTTGAATACACATATTAAATAACATTGCAAGATATTTTCTGATCAAACTTTTTGACCAATGCCAACAAAATTAATAGTCTAAATTATATGAGAAAAAGCTTCAACCATGATCTAAACCACCCATGATGAGAAGCCTGCCTTTGATTGCCCATAACTCCCAAGAATCACTTCATTCAATCAATTCTAACCACCAATCAAGGACAGAAAAATACTGTACGTACAACCTTGAGCTTTCAAACCCAGGAGTATCAAGGTGTAAGTTTTTCCATGTCGCATTATGTAAAAACATTGTAATGGCATGATTGTAAATATATTGTAGTTGATTCATTAGTTAGCCTGCATAATGATTTTACTATTTCACGTAAAGCATTATCATGCAAATAGAAGTATATGTGCAGTCCAAACCATGGAATCTTAAGAGCATATTATCCATAAGAAATAGCAGCCAGAAAAGAAACTTTCAATTTACTTCTGTCCTTATATATTATTGTGAACACCATGTGTTTTTACTATGATTTTTGATAAGGTAGTGTTATCTGATTGTAAAATAGCATTTGACATTTGACAGCTTTGAAACTGAAAGCATATTGGAAATTGCAGTCTGTTTAGGTTAGCTTGTCACGGTTTTGAAATTTGGTTTTCATGTTTGTTTGGCACTCGGCAGGTCCATTTCAAAATGAAATGTGGTTGATCAAATTTTCTCTTTTGGGGACTTACAAGTAGCATTTGAATGCACATATTAAATAACATTGCAAGATATTTTCTGATCAAACTGTTTGACCAATGCCAACAAAATTAATAGTCTAAATTATATGAGAAAAAGCTTCAACCATGATCTAAACCACCCATGATGAGAAGCCTGCCTTTGATTGCCCATAACTCCCAAGAATCACTTCATTCAATCAATTCAAACCACCAATCAAGGACAGAAAAATACTGTATGTACAACCTTGAGCTTTCAAACCCAGGAGTATCAAGGTGTAAGTTTTTCCATGTCGCATTATGTAAAAACATTGTAATGGCATGATTGTAAATATATTGTAGTTGATTCATTAATTAGTGCCAAGAATCCCTCGTAGACACCCCCAGATAGAGTAAACCAGATCTTTCTGCTCAAGCAAATCTGCCACTTCACTTGCATCATAGTACCCTAGATCCTTCCTATAAGCAGAACTCAGCTCATGGAAAAGGGCGGATACCACAAAACAAGACCACCCCTCCCTCTAGACCATCTATCTAAATCGAGTGAGTAGGCTTAAAACACAACAGCGTGTATAAGAACCCCATATCAACCAACAACTTGTAATTATGTAAATTTGCAACAGCCACATCTGAAATATTTTAGGGCAAGAGTACCTAAATCATCAAATAACACTCTTCTGAGCATTAGCAAAAGCCCACTTGCAAATTATTAATGCATGAGGATGTGGGCCATACAGTTGTACAGCCCACTTAATGGATGTGGATGTGGGCCATCCCACTGTACAGCCCACCTAGCTTCTTTCTCTTTTTTATTTAATGTTTATAATGAATTAGGACTTGTTTTGGATTATGAATATTATTAGTGAGGGTGTATTTGTACTTTTTGGTTTTTATTACTAACATAAAGGGGAAGAGTTGGGATGTCCAGCCCAAACTCTTTTTCCTCTCCTCCCAACTTTCTCCTCTCTCTTTTCTTCTCCTCCTCTTTTTAAAATATGATTCTAATTTCTACATGCTATCATCCTTGTTGATAATTTAATTGACCTTTCTCCCTTCTATCCTATAATTCTTTTGCCTTCTTTTATTTTTTAATCTCTCATCCCTCTTGTGCTGAAAATCTTTTAAGAAACCTAAGGTTTCTTTTCTATTTGTTGTATCGGGCCTTTGTAACGATATGTGAATGAGAAGGGGATGAAGTGTTTGCAATCATCAACTCTCGTGTGTGGGACGTGTGGGCTGATTGCCATCGTCGGATGCCGTGTTCATGATCAACAACTCTAAAGATTGGTTGGAACATGTGGATGTGTAGGCTGGTTATTCTTTTCAAGTGTGGCTTTTCAAAAAAAAAAAAAAAAGCTTCTCTTCAAATGTGGTGTGGATACTGTGTGAAGCATACAAGTTAGGTGTTCGTTGGTTGCAAAAGGTCAGCCCGTGTTTGTATAAGCCTGAAGTATATATTCTGGTTAGAGGTGGGCACAAACCAAGCCAGCTCGAAAGCTTGGCTCGGATTGGTTCGAAAAAGCTCGGCTTGGATTGGTTCGAATGGAAGTTCAAACCAAACCAAGCCTCCGAGTCAAGCTCGTTTGAAAAAACAAACCAAACTCAAACTAGGGCAGTTCCGGCTCGGCTCGGCTCGAAGCTCGATTTGATTCAGCTCGGTTTGATTCTGCTCGTAGATTATAAGCACACTGTTTCCTGTGGTGTGATCCACTTGAGCTTTGGATATGATTCCATTTTGGGATCATGACCTAAAATGATATGTAAAACAGATGGATGACGTGGATAATACATAATACATATACATGATGACATGGATAATACATCATACATATACATGAATGCACACTGTTTCCTTGCACTTGTAAAATTATGCTTGTGTACTTTTGTTTGGAAAATATCTTACATGTCTATTTTGAAGGTGCACTCTTTTGGAGGATGTTAAACATCATATAGTAAGATATGTTTGTACTTTTTTTTCTAACTTTTTAAATTCTTTTCTATTCAAGTGAATAAGGAAAAAAAGAGCCATTGTCTACTTGAACTCGGCCCGGCCCGGTTCGAAATTTTCAACCAAGCCGATCTCGGCTCAAACCAGATTTTTCTGGAGAAAACCAAACTCAGGCCGCATGGGTCGGCCCGAAACCCAAACCAAACCGATCCACAAACTGCGGTGGTCCAAAAACAAACCAAACCAAACTAGGGCTAACTCGGCTCGGCCCGGATCGTTGCCCACCTCTAATTCTGGTCCCTTGTCCTAGATGAAAGAAAAAAATAAATTGAGAATTGGATTCATAAATCTATCTGATTTTTTAGAGGTCCAAACAACCTCTATTATATAAAACGGAACGAACTATCTTCAGTGGTCCAAATCCATCCAAGTATTTTTAATAGCCAAGGAAAGAGACTAATGAGAGTACTAGTACATATGATCAATGGATCCGTGAGAAATGCTTAGATTATGACATGGTTGTGGAATAGTATGAAACCTTCCATTAGTGCGAATATAATGTTTTTAGATACACTAAAAGAATGTGAGATGCATTACGAGAGATGTATTCTTCCGACAAAAATCTCTGTCAAACATCTCAGTTATTTGAGGAAATATTTGAGCTTCAACAAGGAAATAAATCACTGGCTGAATCTTATTCAAACTTAAAGGAACGTGGGAGGAGTTGAATGTGTATCAACCCCTTATTATTAGCCAAGGGAAGAGACTAATGAGAGTACTAGTACATATGATCAATGGATCCAAGAGAAATGCTTAGATTATGACGTGGTAGTGGAATAGTACGGAACCTTCCATTAGTGTGAATATAATGTTTTTAGATACAGTAAGATAAGTGTGGGATGCATTACGAGAGATATATTCTTCCGACAAAAATATCTCTCGGACATATCAATTATTTGAGGAAATATTTGAGCTTCAACAAGGAAATAAATCACTGGGTGAATCTTATTCAAACTTAAAGGAACGTGGGAGGAGTTGAATGTGTATCAACCCCTTATTATTGATTGAAAGAAGCAATGTCAACAACAAGAGGGGTTCCAGGCGTCTTACTTTTTTTTATCTAGCTTAAAACATGAATATGAACCAATTTGTGCACCTATTTTGGGTGGCAAGGATGTGCCATCTTTGAATAAAGTGTATGTCCGCCTCCAATGTTTATCTCTTGGTTCTACAAGAGAGCCAATGACAACTCCGCTTTAGCACCCTTTACTGGTTGAGGCTAAGGGAGTGGTCGTAGTGGCAAAGGCAATCAAGGTGTTCATGGTGAAGCAAGAAGATATCATGGACCTAGGAAGTGCACCCATTGTGGGCTTACAAATCATTCTGTTGAAACATGTTGGGATCTTCATGGAAAGCCAACATAGGTTAATCAAGCATCCCACATTGGAGGAAGTAGTGGGCCTTATCTGGCTAGTTCTACATCTATAACTCAACAACCATGTATGTCTAGAGAGATAGTTACACTCACTCAAGAAAAGTATTCCAAGTTGCTAAAAAATTTATAGAATCAATTTGATCATGTTAATTTTGCAGCTACTTCCACTCCTACAACTACATTTGTAACCTCAAGTATGGCATGTTTATGATCCAAGCTCCCTGATCCTTGGGTCATTAACTCTGGACCATTTAACCATATGATAAGTGAGTCCAATGCGTTTTTGTCTATAATATAGCATTAACAGGTTCATTTGTAACTTTACCAGATGGTACCCAATCCAAAATATATGAAATGATTACTGTTCATACAAGTTCTTCATTTTCATTATCATCTGTCCTTTATGTACCTATATTCCCTTCAAGTCTTTTGTATGTTAGCAAGCTCACTAAATCTCTTAACTCCTTTGTGACTTTCTATTATTCACATTGTGTTTTCCATGATCTAGAGACGAACTAGAAGATTTGCGCAGGACATGAACATGACGAGTTGTACTATCTTGATTGTGACGTTATTGGTGAGGCAGCACGGAAGAACAATTCTTCGTACCAATGGCATTGCCATCTTGATCATCCATCATTGACGATTCTAAAAGGCATTATTCATTCTTTGTCATTTGTGTCAGTTATAGATTGTGAAATGTGTGAGTTGAGCAAATATCATCACATTAATTTTCAACCACGTATGGAAATGGGTAGTTCAATTCCTTTTTCTTTAGTACATTCGAATATTTAGGGATCAGTTAGAATTCCTAGTAGGTCGGGGTATAAGTATTTTGTTATCTTTGTTGATGATATTTCGCGAATGACTTGGATTTAAAGAAAAACATATCTAAATTTTTCTCTATTTATAAGTCTTTTCACATGGAAGTACAAAATCAATTTGACTCAAAAACATTTGTGCTTCGTTCTAATAATGCCAATGAATATATGTCCCAATCATTTAATCGATATTTTTTCTGAAATATGTAACCTATATCAAACATCATGTGCCCACACCCCACAATAAAACAGTGTTGTGGAACAAAAAAAGTGTCACATGTTTGAGGTGACTTGTGCTCTATTAATTCACAATGTTCCCAAGGGGGTGTTTGTTTTTTCATTTACATATGCAATTACCAATAAATAAGTAATGATTATTTACCCATGTAATTACTGCATCAATTTCGAGGTTGATGTTGACAGTGAGCTTGTTTGTTAAGCTTCTCATTTCAATGCATTGAATTCGTACAATTTCCACATAAAAATTGTGGAGCCCACTATGATGTTTGTATCTTATCCATGCCATCCACCTATTCTGCTAGCTCATTTTAGGGCATGAGCCCAAAAGTGAGGCAGATTTGAAGCTCAAGTGGACCACACCATAGGAAATGGTGGGAATGGTGGACGTCACTAACCCCCTTGTTTCCTGTGGTGTGGTCCACTTGATCTTATAATTTGCCTCATTTTTTTGCCGCATGCCCTATAATGAGATGATAAAATGGATGGATGGCATAGATCACATACATACATCACCGTGGGACCCACGAATTTTGACAGTACCGAAGCCTGTTGGACTACATGCTTCATGGTGTTGTTTTTGAGGTGTAATTACAGATGTATTTCCCTCTTAAACAAACACCCTTCAAAACTAATTATTAGTTATTTACTTACATATGTAATTGAAAAAACAAACATCTCCTTAAAGTTTTTGGAGTGATGCGGAAGTCACGGCATTTTTTGATAAATCAAATGCCCTCGGCTGTTTTAATGGGTCGATCACCTCATACAGTTTTACTTCCTGTCTCCAGATACTTCGTTGTTTTTGTCACTTCCTAAAGTTTTTTTATGTGTATGTTTTGTTCACCGCTTGGAGTAGGACCACGATAAGTTAGATCCTAGAGCCATTAAATGTATTTTCGTTGGGTACTCTTAAACGCATAAAGGTTATCATTGTTACAATCCTTCAATTTGAAAATAATGTGTGTACAAATGCTACATTTTTCAAGTCCACTCCGGGTTTTTTTTCCTCAAAAGACCTCTTGATGTGGAAGTTGACTCTATACCTATTGCCGTTGAAGAAGATATCATCCAAGCTCCTCCCATTGCTAACTCGTCCATTCTCGTTGTACCTTGGTTGAAAGTCTACTCACAACAAGGGTCCTTATGGGTTGACAGTAGATAATCTGTAGAAGAGGTCCTTAATTATTCTGAACATGTCTTGTTTGTGTAAGCAAGAGACCTAAACCATCAACCATTTATTCATTTTGTGCCCTTTCACTCTTAAGGTGAGGGAGCACTTTGTATCTATATTCGAGGTGCCTTAGGTCATGCTAGGCAGGGTAAGCGATCTTCTTTGGGCGTGGCATGGAGGAGGCGGGGGGAAGAAAGATCAAGCTATCTGGCATCTGACTTTGTCGGCTATGTGGTGTACAATTTGGGACAAGCGGAATAGAAGGCACTTTCAGAATTCTTCTAGTTCATTCGAGGCGATTGTGGATAGAGCTGGGCATCTGACTTAGTAACTCGGGTAACTCGACTCGTCCGAATCGGTTTACACCCAACTCGACCCGAACCGAATGGCTGAGTCAGTACGAACCGAGTACAGTTAGCCCAATCCGAATTCCAACCGAGTCGAGTCCGGGTTACCCAGTGACTCGACTCAACTCGGATCGAAATCCGACTCGAAAACCAACTCGAATGGTGAGCAAAGTGCAAGTGATCATGGCCTGGGTAGACATGCCTGATTTTTCTGGCAAGTATCAGATGTTTGGCCAGTGATTTTTCTAGCGTGAACATTCAAAGTGTACTTGCACAAGTGCAATTTACAAGTGAATTTGCTCCATACCCACCAAAATCCAAGATCAAAGTCGTTCATGAGGTGAAACTATATCTAAATCTGTTGTTTCACATATTAGATTGATTTATTCACTATTTAGGCTATGTAAGTTAAATGTGGATTTACGGTCAAGTAATTCTTTTATAATTTCTTTAAATTTGTGGCCCATCAGATGAGAAGTATCACGATTTTAATATAATATTGGTGCTTTTCATATGATGAACGGATTGGATCTTGTGATTTAGCATGTTTGACTGCGATTACAGTAGGAAGTGCACATGTGCAAATGTCATTAGCTATGGTTTCTTGACTAGGGACGGATAATGAAAGATGGTACACAGCAACCCCTTGATGTACCCGACTCCTAAATAGACTAGCATCCACCGTACACGTGTCATGAAGGAAGGTGGATCGGTACCATTCATATAGTAAGTTCCACTGTAGATGAATCACGATTCAAAAACCTCGGTCATCTGATGATTTTAGATATTCGATCAGTGGCCTTAAATGGATGATAATAAACAAAAATGGAAAGCACTTGGCAATCAGCGGCAGGAATGTCGCACATGCCCGTGGTTTCTTGTCTGGGGATGGATCATGCCCTAAAATGAGCTTGTAAAAAGAATGGACGCCGTGGATAAAACTCATACCTCGTGGTGGGTCACACAATCGGAGTTGGTTTTAGACAGAATCCAATGCCTTGAACCGTCAAACACCAGCCGCATGAGCTGGCGCAAATCGCGTTAAGCAATCCTGGTTGTACGGGAGCACTGTACAACACCGACACCGTGTAAGACGTGGAATTACCCTAACGGTCTACCATACGTTAACATGCAGGACGATGAGATGTGATCGGTCAAACTCATGAAAAAAGTAGTTTGCAACTGCTTTCCTACTCCGTCCTCTCGATTCGACTCGGTGCTGACTCAAACCGACTTGGTCCCTGGGACCGAGTCGGACTCGGTTCAGGTTAGTACTAGCAGATCCGAGCCCGGATCAGGTCAGGCATACTGAACTCGGTACCGAGTCAGGTTGAGTTCAAGTCAAGTCAAATTCAAAACCGGATAGGGTCGGATCAGCCCTAACTCGGTCCGACTCAACTCAATGCCCAGCTCTAGTTGTGGAGTTTATTAAAGTGTTTATTTCTAAATGGGCAGCCTTATTAAAAGATGTGAAAGTTTGTAATCAGCCCGCTTTTTTAATGTCTTTCTATGGGTTTTTCCTTGTATTATTTTCCTGTTTTTGCTGTTGCAAGCAAGCCTTTAATAAGATTTCCCATTATCCTTCGGAAAAAAAAAAATTACTCATGACGGAAACGGGAAGATAGTGTGGCCAATCGTGATGTGCCATTCATTATATCTTCTTCCGAGCGTAGTGATACAACAAGTTCTCCACATAGGTCTGATGTTTATAGCTCCTTTAAAAACAATAAGCATGCGTGTAATGATCATCCTATCTCCAAATTATGTCTCTTTCCCATGCTAATCTCCTACTTTCCGTAGATTTGTCCTATCCTTGTCCTCTCACTCTATTCTATCGTCATATCAGGAAACATTTCTACATAAGGGGAGGAAGTGGAAATGGATGTTGTTTATTGGAATCACACTTGGGTGCTAACCAGTCTACCTGTCAGTAAACGTGTAGTGGGTTGTAAATGGGTATACACCAATAAGTTTCATCCTGATGGTATGGTTGAACGTTTCAAAGCCCACCTGGTTACAAGGGTACTTAAACCCTTTTTCCTTTTTTTTGAACAGTAACAATGATATACTCCAACCCTTGGCGTTGATTATCTAAGACATTTTCTTTTGTTGCCAAGTTGAACTCCATTTGTGTATCTTCTCCACGATCGCTAATCATGACTGGACCCTCTTCCAACTTGACATAAAAAAAATTGCCTTTCTTCACGGTGATCTCATTGAATAAGTCTATATGAAGCAACCACCTGGATTTGTTGCTCAGGAGAAGTCAGACAAAGTGTGTAAACTACCGCAACTGCAATTTATGGGTTGAAACAGTCACCATGTGCATGGTTTGACAAATTTAATAAAGTTGTGTTGAACTTTGGTTTTGTTCAAAGTCATGCAGATTGTCCCATCTTTGTACGAAAAGGCACCTCAAGTCTTATCGTGTTAGTGGTATATGTTGATGATATTGTTGTTATAGGAAGTGATAATTGGGGGATTGAGAATTTTAAAAAATATCTTCAAATGCATTTTCTCACAAAAGATCTTGGCCATCTTTGATACTTTCTTCGTATGGAAGTTATCAAATCGAAGGAATTAATTTGTCTCAACAGAAATACGTTCTGGATTTGCTCGCGGAAACAGGCCTTCTTGGTACTAAGTCAGCTAATACACCAATGGTTCCCAATCACAAACTTGTTGGTGATCAAAGAGGTGTAATTAAAGATGCAAGACGGTATAGAAGATTGGTTGGAAAACTTATCTATTTAACCATCACTTAGCCAGACATATGTTGTATTATGAGTGTGGTGAGCCAATTTATGAGCTCTCCAAGGGCACCTCACATTGATGCAATTGTTTGAATTCTATGGTATCTTACATGAGCGCCAAGTCAGGGAATTCTATACAAACGAAACAATCATATTCAGATCATAGGGTACTCTGATGCAGACTGGACAGGTTCTTTAACAAATGGGAGGTCTTGATGAGGACATCAGAGCATCACATAGAGAGTATCAGAGAAGGAGGAGATCAGCCCAGTCGCACTTTGGCTTGGAGACCAGTCAGATGGGCCACACTAAAGACCCCACATGCATGGATGTGCATCTTAGAAGACCTTACACTAGGGAGATGCATGTGGGCAGCATTCTAAAGGAGTTTGGACCGTCAGATCAAGCTATCACACTGATTGGACTGTTAGATCACGTGCACACCTCGATCGGATGGTCGGGTCATTGTGATCTTAGATCACCTTGATCTTAGTGTTAGGATTTATTATTTCATGGTTATGCGATGTTTAGATGCTTAGGATTTGATTATTGATTATATGGTACATTTTAGTTGAGTTTCATCTCACCTAGGGGGTAATTTTGTGAGCATTCATAAAGTAGAGGTTATTTGCAATTTTTCATAAAGTAGAAGGTTATTTGTTATTGTCCAAGGTTTTCAAACTATATATATAAAGACGGGGACATCCAAGCCCTACCTAAGCTTTTGTGAATGAAAATTTTCTCTTTGCTCTTGTGGATTGTTCTCTTGTGAAGGAAGAGAAAAGTCCTTTCGCGAAGGAAGGATTGGTGTGAAGCCGCGTGGGTGCGAAGCCTACACCTATCAACCGTTGCTCATCCCCCAGCTACAAGCTAAGTTTTCATCACTCTTATCATCTTCTTTCTTTGAACTTTCCCTCTTGAGTCTCCAAGGGCCCAAACCATTCAACCCTTCTAACCAAAGCCCCCTCACCCTTGGACCACACGATCAAACCGACCATACGGGCCAGTCCATATGACCGTACGGCCCCCCTTGTGGGTATTTTCTTCCTTCATTTGATTCCCCTCATAAACCCTAAACCTTCTTTTAATTTTCCCCCAAATTGAAACCCAATTAAACCCTAAACCTAAATCCCCAATTTCCCAAACCCTAAGTCCCCTATTCCCTAGTTACAACAACCCTAAGTCCCAAATCACAAATTCCTTAACCTAATTCCCAATTCCTTCAATCCTCACAAACCCTAGTCTTTCCCTTTTGAAAACCCTAACCCTAGGTCTTTTTCTTCTTAGATTGAAATTGAATTGCTAACCTATGTTATTTGAGGGATTTCTACATCCCTTGGATCTTAGATTTTCATATTTCTTAATGGTTTATTATTGTGGGACTGTGATTTACTGTGAATTCATCTATTTCATGCCTAATTGAATGCTCTGTGGTTGTGGTAGAATAGCATACATCTTCTATTTTGAGTTGCTCATAATCTGTTTGCTGATTTTACAACATAGCCGAACATACATTACATGTCCTACTAGTATTGCATGTTTGTGGGAGGAAATCTAGTCACATGGAGTAAGAAGCAGAGTGTTGTAGCCCGATCAAGCGCTGAAGCAGAATATAGAACAATGGCTCACACTAATTGTGAGTTCATGGGGATCAAGAAACTGTTGCAGGAAATGGGGTTTATAGTGAATCTACCCATGCAGTTGTTCTGTGATAATCAGGCAGAGCATCCCACATTACAAATAATCAGGTCTATCATGAAAGACCTAAACATATTGAAGTCGGTTGTCACCTTATATGTGAGAAGGTCTCCAGTACTGAAATCTCTACACCATATCAGGATCAACTTCTTGATATCTTCACCAAGGCCCTTCCTCACAGCCAGTCTACATGCATATACTCCAAGCTTGACATTGAGAGGATCTATGCTCCGGCTTAAGGGGGAGTGTTAACGCATGAGGATGTGGGCCATACAGATGTGGATGTGGGTTGTCCTACTACATGGCCCACCTAGCTTCTTTCTCTTTTATATTGGATTAGGACTTGTTTTGGAATATGAACATTATTAGTGAGGTTTTTTTGTACTTTTTTATTTTTATCATTAATATGAAGGGGAAGAGTGGAAACGACTAGCCCTAACTCTTTTTCCTCTCTTCTCCCAACTTTCTCTTCTCTCTTTTCTTCTTTTCTTCTCTTCTTCTCTCTTAATCTATGATTCTACACAAACAATGTTTCACACAATGCAAATTTTAATTGGAGTCTAAGCAAAGGGACCAATCGGTCCATGGATGGGGTTCTAGGCCTCCCAAAACTAACCAAATCTGAATGGTATGTGAAACTCATGTGAGGTATACGACATTTTTTATGCCTTGATTGAGATACAGAGAACATATATCAAGTCTCAAATGGAAGCAACTCTTAACTGATTTATAAATGCGATAAGTACAACTGCAGCAAATGTTTCAAAGTGGACCACCAAATAACGTGCAAATCAGAGGCAAAACCAGAAAATCAATTCGTATAGAAACCCTCAAAGTTGAGAATGCTATCACGGCATAAAAGAGCTCTTAGTTACAAAAGTGGTGACAAATTCACATGGAAATACCTTCTAATTGAATGTAAGCATTATAGCATATGTAAAGATGAATTTAAGAGTCATATATAAGGCATCAATTCATTGATTGAAGAATATTAAAAAGAAAGGAAACACACAAAGTAAAAACTATAATTACAATAGAGCTAACCAAAAGAAAGCACGTTGGGTAGCAAACTCACATTAGAAAGGCTGAAATGATAAAACTTGGGCTTCCCTTTACGACCATACTTGAGCAATTGAGCCCCTTTCTTCAAAGTAATTAGTGCCTTTAAAAATACAAGAAGATTAAAATAGAAATTACAATTTATGGAAAGAAAAGAAAAAAGAAAAAAAAAAAGACCACTTAATAATTAAGTCAATCAGCATCCTCAAGCTGCAAGGATCCATAAACATGGAAAAAAATTCAAATTCTTTTACTAATCAGCAGAGATCCTTAAAGTAGACAAAAACGTTCAAAGAGCAAGACATCAACGTGTTACAAACAAAGAATCAATTCTTGCTATTGAGCTCAATGACCCAACACATAATAATCTAAACCACTGGAAATGGAGTCGAGCCCCTCTAACATTGAAAGGACGACATGCTTTATTGCTACTATTTTTATTCATAAATATGCTGATATGAGAAAGGGACTACAAAGGTAAGCAACAGAAATGAGAAGTACAACAGAACTCGCAAGAAAAGAGATAGATCCAACTATTCAAAGTCTAATCATTACGTGCCTCTATAGACAGATGCCACCATCTCTTTACACCCCAAAGGAAATGCTAGAAAAAATAACCTTATGACTCACTAACAAGGGGAAACAACCTTATGACTCACCACCAAGTGGCATTGATAATTCACCATCCATATACAAAGGGAGGATTTAGATGATTACCAGATCCTCCAAGAGTGCATGGCATCAGCTTCATTTCAGACTTCAAGATCAAGGGTTGAGCAAAGCCATCATGCAAGACTACAAGCACAGAAACTTTGGCTTAAACAGATCCAGAGACTTACAAGACAAGGATGGAACTCATAGACACCTAAAATTATCTCCAAAACAACTTTTTAACCCTTGTACACAAAATCCTCCTAAAACCCTCTCCATGCTACTCATTGGGGGCATTTGAGCCTTTTTATTAACCTCACAATCATGTTATAGCCATGCACCACCATCGGAAGTGACAATGTCATATTCATGCACCTCAAAACACCTAAATAACACATTCTAAGGCCTTATATGAAATAAGCTCCTAAAAATTCTACACCCTATACAATAAGGTAGAAAAGCCTCAAACATCTAATTAAATGGCACTAAAGCCTTTTCACTACCCAAATACTTGCTAGAAGCCTTTTTCTAAGCTTCCTTTAAATTGGACATTGCAGAGTATGGTCATCCTTGTTGATATCACCACTTAAAACCATGTAGAGGCTTCTGCTAAGGTCTCTTTTGGATTTTGGATCTTTTAATGCACATGTGGAGGCCCTCAAAACAAGGTCATCATACCATTGAGACCGCCTTTGGCTTCTTTCACTGATGTGGCATAAGTGGGTCCACGATTAACAACTCACAACTCAAAAAACCCAAAATTAAGCACATGTCAACTGTTTTGGTGCTTTAAAGACCCACCTCATCCTTCACCCTCTTTGAATTCCAGGCCAAATTGTAAAGATGAGCAATAAATCCCAACCACTGGAGCTACCAAACATTCTTCTTCAAAATTGAATTCCTTCCAACCATAGAAGTTGATGCAAATTGGGCCAGTAATTCAAAGAGGATGAAAAAAATAGTTGGTCCCCAAGGCCCAAAAAAGTTGCTCAATGCCTAATGTTAGGGATTTTAAGTTGTTAGCTGTTAAGAATGGACCCCATGTGGGTATACACATAAATGAGAAGTATATAAGGGCTTGGATGGTATGAAACCTTGTTTGGAGGGCCCAACATGTTTAATTTTTTTTAAGGATGGCACCATACATGTTTAAGAAGTTAAAATAAAAAATAAAATAAATAGACCTTAACACACACTTTACATGGATTTAAGGGGTGACATCAATAAGGAAGGACCCACGAATTGTTGTCCAATCTGAAAAACCTATATCGGCCCTGTAACGGACCGTTACAGCTTTTAAGGGGGGAGGTAATGAGCATTACGAGGCTCGTAACGACCTTTACGGGTCATTTTTTCCATAACGGCCGTTATGGCCTTTACGACCTCATAACATGTAACAGTTGCCACCGTTACCTTTACATAACGGCCTTTACGGCCCCATAACGGCACACCATGAGCAGCCCCCTAGAGTAAACACATGCAAGAGAACTTCAAAATATGTCACGGGGCCTTGAAATGTACCTTACACTGTTTAACTAGGTTGCATCCCACGAGTTCTCCATCAGCTTACTCAAATTCAGATTATTGTGAACGTAATAGCTCGAGGAGGTCCACTTCAGGCGTTTTTGCATTGTACAATGGGTGGAAGGTGTTCTACGACAGTAACGGTGGCTGTAACAGCCACCACACCTACTGTTAAGATACGGGCCATAACAGCAACTATGATCCCCATAACGGGCCATCGCGGCTTTTTTTTTTTTTTTTTTTTTTGGTGGGGGGGGGGGGGAGGAGGGGGGGGGGTAATGACCCATTACAGATCAATTTTTCCATAACGCATAACAGATGCCTCCATTACTACTAAGAACACCGTGAATGCGTGCCATGTTTCTTGAAGTGGCAAGAAACAAAAATTACTAGGTCAAGTGCTGAAGCTAAATATAGATAGATGGTAGCTAAAACATGATTGCAGGAGCCAGCACAACATGGTTTGTATTGTGATGATCAAAGTGTGCAGTACTTGTTCTTAAATCTTGAATTATGAATGAAACATATAGAAGTTGATCATCAGAGGAGTTTACACCAGACAATGGACCAACTCATGACGGCTGCTTCACCAGAGTTTTATCAGCTGAAGAACATTAAAACAAGATGTTTTTGTTGCCACTTAAAAGGAGACATCTCAAAACTGTCAGCTTTTATCACCGAGGACACTGTCAAAATCAATCCATCCAATGTCAATGATAGAATTTCCGAATCTCTCTCAGAACTGCCGGAGGATTTAGAAACCGCATTCATTTGAAAAGGCGAGTTACATGAATTACATTAGTGACACCTAATACGTGGGAAAATGCAAGTACACCCCTGCATTGGAATTAGAAACGGATAGCTGATATAAATCTAGAAGGATACATTTGTAAAATATCTTACAGTTCCGGTAAACTTAGGGCAGTGAATCTAAACAATCGACCGACTTGCCCCCCTTTTTTTTTTTGGTTTTTTGTGGAAATCAAACCACAATAACCTTCAGATTCCAACGAAATCGATACAGCAGAAACAATTGGGAAGAGAAAAACACATCCACTATGGTGTATCACCCTTCTGTGGCCCACCCAAAACACAAGGCAGAACAATAGGTTATACATTTCCAACTAAACCACTGCTCCATCTATGATCTAGGGTACATCCAAATGCACCATGAAAGACAAGCACGAAACGAAAAATCCACACCAATCTCAAACTAAGAGAAGATCAATTCTTCCCAAGGGAGAGAAAAGTCGTCAAGACGTGCTGTGGTGGTTGATCTCTTCAACCAATCATATCAAACATGAATTACTCCACGAGCATAAGAAGATCAGCTTCCAAGATCAAACGAAATCATGAAAGCGAAGAAATCAACAAAAGAAGGATGAGAAAAGAGCCTACCTGCTCAACAACGACATCACGGCCGGCATTCCCGTAGTAGCTAACAAGATCTGCCATTCCATGTGAGAGCCTTTCCCAAACACCGCCGCCCGCATCGATCCTCGCTAGTCAATCCAGTCATCGTAGATGACAAATTCTTCTGTGGATTTTCATCAATAATCTCTCTCTCTCTCTCTCTATCTATCTCTATCTCTCTCAGAGCTGAAAGGAGTGAGAGAAAATGGCGGATTTTCAGACAGAGGACCGGCGGTTTCGGAAGCGAAGAGAGAGCCGGTTCTCGGACGGACCGGAGCCGTGGTCGTCGGGGAACCGGCAAGGGCAATATGGGAACAAAGAAAAAAAGAAATTGGGAGGGATAGACAGAGAATGAGATTTAACTCCGCAGTCGCGTCCGTTGTAAGTACGAGTCAAAGAAGAAGAAGACGTGAATCGTCTGACCACATCAAGAGAAGGAAAGTCCATCATGTCGACCCGCTATTTCACACACGTGTGCCAGTCCAGACAAATTTTTTTTATGCTCCGGCAGACAGTGATGGATGATACGCAGGTACTTAGAATATTTCAAATTAAACCGTCCAATTTATATGTCGCCATATGGATGGATTATTAGCTAACAGTAATTCTTATTTCATTATATGATTATTAGATTTGTAGATATTTGTCGGACAGTTAAGAATAAAAACATCCAATGGTATCATTTCAATAAATATAAGTCCGGCAATTGGATTTTACCCTTCTGCAACTGATTTTTTGGGTTCCGTAGTTTAGTCCATTTAGCTTGAGTTAATGTACGGTCTGCGTGGGATTTTAAAGTGGCTGTATATCAAGTGTCATGTTCAGCCAGAGTATCAAATCTATATTGCTCCTTAAAGCAGAGTCTTTTCTTTAAAGCACAGTCTTCTCCGTTTTTGTCGCCCCGTGAGCTTATTAAATCGAAATTACAAAATTACCCCAAAGTTGATTCACGTTTTAGATTCCAGGGGCATTTAAGTAATCTGTGTTTTTTTTTCTTTTCTCATCTTTATTTTTATTTTTATTTTTATTTTCTTCTACGAGAATAATGCATTTTGCTTCTTCTTGAGGGGAGCGAATTAGATGTTACCCTGGTAACACCTTAGTGGGTGTTACCCCTACCGTGTGGGGCCCATTTTGATGTATTTTTTATATATCTATGCCGTCTATCTATTTTCTCATATCATTTTAGGATATGATCCAAAACCTTAAGAAGATCTAAATCTCAGGTGGACCATACCACTAAAAACAGTGATTAATAACCATTAAAAACGTTTTGTGGGCCAAAAAAGTTTTGGATCAATCTGATATTTATATTTTCCCTTCATCAAGACCTTATTGACATTATCAAGAGCTTGGATTGCAAATAAACATTACCAAAACCTTACCATGGGCTCTTTGGAATTTTTAATGGTTGGGCACTCAATCACACTGTTTCCAGTGGTATGGTCCACTTGAGATTTGGATCTGCGTACTTTTTGGAACCCTATCATAAAATAGGCTCTATAAACGGATGGACGGAGTGGATATACAAAATATCATTCATGTGGGCCATACGGTAGGGGTAACACCCACTAAGCTGTTCCCGGGGTAACACCTAATTCGCGCCCCTTCTTGAGGGCATTTAAGTATTTTACTTGAAAGGAAAGTTACGGATAAAATGGATTATGTGGATTGCAAACGCATTTTTCAGTGTATCAAATAAGGATTTTGCTACATTAGCAACGTTCCTAACCTTTTGAGTGTCGCATGAGGTAGCCTATGGCCGATGCAAGCCGTTCATTCAAGACAAGATGTAAAAATAAGCCAATCAAGTGATCCAGCGTGCAAATGGATGGTCGATATTGATTGGAGAAATAAAATAGGTCCAATCACCATCTTGAGACATATGGTAGATGGATTTCACTTTCTTATTATTCTAAAGTAGTACTTTGATTTAACTGTACAAATGATATCATTTGTGGCTCAGAAACTCCAGGCAATTGTAACAAATTAACTCCATTCAAAGGGTTAGGATCATCCTATTGTTACAACAATAGGTCACTCATAAAATATTATAAGACCTTAGCAAAAGCCATCAAATAAATAGTCATTATATGTTTTCAAACTAAAAATCTCATGAGATGCTTCTGGTAAAAATCTATCATTTTTATGGCTGCAAGTATAAAACTTTTCTACTCTTTTATCATTTTTCATTGTCATTGGTTCATCTTTCCTTTCTTTTCTCTCTCATCTATTGTACAATAATGGAGGGTGAAAGGACATAGCTTAAACTGTATGAAAGATAATGCCCAAATGCTAGAAGATATGAAGAAAGATAAAATGGAAGAGAGACAAGAATGAGGAACAATGAGTCAAAAACCAAGACTCCCCACCAAGCGGTGGTATAAAATAGGATGTGCAAGGAAATCACCATCATCATGGTCGTACAAAACGTTCAGCTCTAAGGGGGTCTAAACAGTCTTTTGATCTCTCAACTATGCCAAGGTGAGGAGATCATTGGTATATTTTCGCTGGTTGACGAGGATCCCTCATTCTCACCGTGAGAACTTAAGCCCAAGGAAGTATGTGAGAGGGACTAGGTCCTCCATCTTGAAAGATGATTACAAACGCCCCTTTAATTAAGTTAGAAATGCCCAAACGTCACTATCAGTCAAGAGAAGGTCGTCCACATAGACGAGAACAATGACGATGCCACAGTTGGTGGTGCACACAAATAATAAAGGATCATGTCCACTCTAAGTGAACCCAACACTAATAACAATATCACGAAGGCGTTGGAATCATGCTCATGGTGCCTGTTTAAGATCATACAGAGCATTACTTAGGTGGCAAACCATATCACCAAGAATTGATGAACCACAAGGGGGTTTCAAGTAAACTATTTATTGTAGGTCGCCATGAAGAAAGTCATTTTTACATTCATTTGAGTAATGAGCCAAGCACAAGCTGAAGATACCGTGAGAAGAGTGTGAACTGTTTTTATCTTGGCCACAGGAGTAGGGCTCTCAATGGGTCAGATCTGGATCGGATCCAGTTAGATCTTGCTCTAAGTCTAAAAATCTGTAAATGGATTTGGATCGGATTCAAATCCAACTCGGATCCAAAAGGTGATATCCATATTCGATCCATTTATAAATAGTCAGATCCATTTTTTATCCAAAATCCATATAACCATCGGATTCGGGTTAGATCTTGGTCTAAATCCACCCCTTCACAAATCTAAAAATTATATGACATAATATATTTAATTTAGTGACAAAATGATGCAAATCTCACTATTTACTGTGATATGGTCGACCTGAGACTGGCATATGTCTCAATTTTGAGACGTGGCCTAAAATAATCTAGAAAACGGATGGCCGGCATGGATATAACATATACAGTAAGATGACAATGAGTCGAATCTTTATCGGATTCAGTTGGATCCGGCTCCAAGTTTGAAAATCTATAGACGGATTCGGATCTATTTATGTGAATCCAAATTCAGTCCATTTAATTAATTGAACTTATTTTAATATCCAAATCCGCATTATACGGATTCAGAGCAAATCAGATATCGGATCTGACCCACTCCATTGAGAGCCCTACACAGGAGCAAATGTCTCCTTATAGTCAATGTCATGTTCATGCTTGTACTCCTAAGCCACGAGCCAAGCCTTTATAGGGATCCAATGATTCATCAGACTTGAGTTTTACCAAATATACCCATTTACTATCGATCAACTATTGCCTAAGAGGGCAAGGGACAATATCTCATGTATGATTCTCATCCAAAATCCAAATTTCCTCTACCATAACCTTCTCCCAACTATCACGAGAGGCAGCCTGAGAATAGGATGTAAGAATGAGGATAGTATTCAGAGTAGCAGTCATGGCAATGATAAAATGGATCAAGCGATTGGGAGTCCGATGTGGGCAAGCGGAACGATGTACTATAGGAGATGCTGGATTGGCAGCAGGAATCACAAGGGGGTTGATAGGGGGAGGATCAATCCGTGGCTGAATTTGTTGACCTGTAATGGACGAAGTGGAGTACTCGAAACGGAATGAATGGTAGGAAATGCAATTAATACTGAAGGGAATGACAAGTGTGAAGGAGATACAAAAGAGTTATGAAATGCAATATGCTCAAGGAATACAGCATGACGAGACACTCGAAGGCGACAAGAAATGGGGTTGTAGCAACGAAAACATTTTTGAGTTTCTCCAAACCCCAAATACATACATTTGACGGATTTATAAGAGAACTTGTTACATTCACGTGATGCCGGGTGAATATAAAAAACACAAGAAAAACGTGTAATGTGGAATAATCAAGCAACAAACATTGCAGAAGAAAGTATGGAGATGTGTGATTCGGAACTTTCGTTGGCATATGATTGATTAAGTAAACTGAATGCAACATGGCTTCAGCCCATAAAGAATGAGGGATAGCCATGATCATCATCAAAGTGTTTGCAATTTCAACTATGTGGCGATTTTTATGTTTAGCCACCCCATTTTATTATGGAGTGTCGGAATAGGTGGTCTGATGAGTAATCCCATAATCTTGAAGAAATGTACAGAAAGCAAGAGAGGGGTACTCCACATTGAGTCAAAACATATAATTGTTATTTTTACCCCAGATTGAGTATCTACCATAGAGTGAAACTACTATAATATATAAAAATTTATGACTTTAAGTGCAGAAAATACATCTAAGTGAAGCGTGTGAAGTCATCAATGAAAATAACATAATAGCGTAAACCAGAGAAAGATAAGACAGGTGAAGGGCCACGAACATCAGTATGCATAAGCTCAAACATAGATAAATATTTTGTTGTATTTAACGAAAACAGAACACATATGCTTTCAGAGAAACAACAAGAGGAACAAGAATCATTGAAAATAAATTTATTAATATGTAGTTTGTCTAACATGCCAAAAAAAACTAAAACAAACATTCCGAATATAGATGACCCAGGTGAAAGTGCCAGAATTTTCACTTTTTTATTTGCAGATGAAATATCAGTAGAAGACGATGGAAAAAAAAAAATAATGAGCTGAATCACGGATGGATCGAAATCCAGCACAAAGAGACGTCCTAACCTCCTAACCTTCCCAACCACTTTTTCCATTGCCAGATCTTGGACAAAACAACAATTAGAGAGGACACATGACTAGGTAGTTGTTGTTAGTAAGCTAACTAATAAATATCAAGTTAGATAAAAGTTTGGGGAAATAAAAAACATCACGAAGAATAAACTGGCGATGGGCAGAAAGAGAGAAAGTCAATGAACGAACAGACCAAATGGGTAATCTAGTCTAATCAGTGGTTAAAATAACTTGGTTGCCAATATATGGACTAATATCTTGAAGATGCAAAACCTCACTAGTCATATGATTTGATGCTCTCGAATCAAAGAACCATGGAGACGATAAGGATATACCTGATAGGCCATAAGTAGATAAGGGCTTGTATAATCTATTAAAGCATTTCAATAATCAACATCGATGAGGAAGCAGGGACAGAGTCAGTGGACACAGCGTCGCTGACATGGGAATCATAATCAAAATCAAAAGCAGAAGATGAAGCAGTAAGGGCACAACCACGGCTACCCCGATAACAACTACGTTCTCCACGACCACGTCCTTGGGGTGAGGCATATGCTCGTGAATGACAATCCTCGATGCCATGACTAGTCCGTCAACAATATGCACATCATTCCTTACACTCAGCAACGAGATGGCTCACTTTGTTGCAACCACAACATTTGAGAGTAGTGGAGCCATGAGTATCAAAAAACTCAGTACAGCGAGGACCATGTCAGGCGATTTAGAAGAAGGTGGGGAGAGAACTTCGAGACGTTGTTCCTCAGCTAAGAGGTCATCTATGACCATGTTGAAGGATGGTGGGAGGCTTCGATTGAGAAGTGTAGCCCGTCAATGTTCAAACTATAGGCGAAGCTTCATAAGAAGCGATTTTGCATGGCCTGATAAATTTTAAAATCATTATGAAACTTTAGATCCATCATTGCCATTTTCAGTTCATATCGCAACGATCTCATAATAAAATGCTTGAATGCTCTTTGCCTCGAGTGAAATGATCGAGATCTTGCTCAAAACGGTATAAATGTGCATCATTGCTCTATTAATAAATGGTCTGCAAGTGATTCCACATTGCCTTAACAGTGCAGTAAGGGGTGAGGCCAATAGCAATTGACCTGTCAATAGAATTGAGAATCCAGGTAATGATCCATTTATTTTTTATCTCCCACTTAGTTAGTTTCTTGGCGTTTGTAGAGGCAAGGGCCGGAACGGTTCCATCAATGAGTGGTAAAAAACTACGACCCTTAAGAAAACTCTTAAAGTAGATGGCTCATAAACCATAGTTTGATCCATAAACAACACACCTTGGAGCATCTGACCGGAACGTGTCTTTGTCCATAACCACAGCCGAACAGGTGAATATAAAAAAATAGATAGGGCAAGAAGGAAGAGAGTTCAGCAATGTTGGGGATGTCGAGCAACCGATCAGGCTTGGTCAGGTGACCGAAACTCTTTAAGATTAGTCAGTTATTTGCTGGACTATTTCAGGCAGTTTCGAGCGACTGAAACTCGGTGGTATTGTGTTTTTGCTCTCTGAACACTTTTGGCTAGTTGTCGGGGTACCGAAGTTAGAGTTCGGGCGATTAACAGAGTCAAATTGCGGTTGGGCATGGGGTGGGGTTGAGCAGGGGGTGAGGCACAAGCAACTTGGATGCGACGTCAGATATGAAGTAAGAGGCTGAAAATGGAGTCGGATCTGGACCAAGACGTCGGATATGAAGATGATGCCATATTTGAGTGTGAATGCCTAAACCACTAATTTGCAAAAGTCAGCGGATAGAAATGGTGGAGATGGTCGTTAGATCAAATCCGCTCTATTACCATGATAACAAAGAGAAATCGAAGATGTGGAGAATTTTTCCTTTCGTATTTTATTATTAAACTAACCCCAGTGGGGGAATATATAGATATGTACATATCATCTATACAAGGAAACCTAATAAACAAGAGTATTATATATACAAAGAAACCTAATAAACAAGTGTATTATCTATACAAGAAAATAATAAACAAAGAGAGCTAATCAAGAAAACTATACAAGAAAAACCAACAGGGCTAGTGGGCCCTACCTACACTCATCCAGCTATGGCCCATCATGTATAACAGAAGTAAGAAGAGAAATCACAGAATCTGAAAGAAGTATATGAAGTCAAAGATCTTAGTATAGGTTGAAGACATAGCTCAATACTCTGCTTTTGTGCTAGACTTGGATACCGTTGGTTGCTTCTTGCGTTTCAAATATATAAGTAAGGTGACAAGAAATATGCAATAACCTGTGGTTGATTGTCGGGTGAGAGTACAACCTGTCCAATCAACATTAGCATATGCAACAAGCTTAAAAGGAGATGTTAATGAAAAGAACAATGGATGATCAATTGTGCCTTGCAGATATTGAAGTATTCGCAATACAACAATCATGTCCAAAGTACGAGGTTCGATAATGAACTGACTAGCCACCTGGACAACATACGCAATATAAGGTTTGGTCATTGTTAGGTAAATAAGATTGTCAACGAGGCGACGAAATAGAGTAGGTTGCTCCAATAAATTATCATCTTATTTGTCATAGTGAACATTCAACTCCATTAGTGTCTCGACTATCATTTGATAAGAAATACTTGCAAGGTTGATAAGATCTTGAATATATTTTTGTTGGCCAATGAGTATACCTCGATCGGTATGAGATACCTTTAAATCGAGAAAGTATGTAAGATGATTTAGATATTTCATGTGAAATGATAGATGAAGAATATGTTGAAGTTCTGTTATTCCGGTTGTATCACTACCGGTGAAAAATAAATCATCAACATAAACAAATAGAATAC
Organism: Liriodendron chinense; assembly: GCA_003013855.2. NCBI lineage: Eukaryota > Viridiplantae > Streptophyta > Magnoliopsida > Magnoliales > Magnoliaceae > Liriodendron > Liriodendron chinense. The sequence goes on along the minus strand of ML058415.1, from coordinate 1,332,522 downwards.
CAATACCATGTGAAGTAAACCGCATAAATAAGGAGAGATCATGGTTGTTTTATTTAAACCCAGCCGTAATCACAACTTGATGGAATCTCTGAATCCAATTACGGGGAGCTTGCTTTAGTCCATATATTAATGCTTTGTGAAGCTTGCAAACCAATTTTTTTAGACCAGTGGAATAGGAAGATTGGGCCATGTATAAAATCTCTTTTAAGTCTCTATGAAGAAATACATTTTTAATGTTTATCTAGCAAATAGACCAATCGTGGGTAGCAACAACAACAAGTAGGATTCGAACAGTTTTCATTTTTATAACCGGAGCAAATGTTTCCTCATAGTCAATGCCATACTCTTGTTTATAGCCTTACATTACAAGACAAGTCTTGTACCGATCAAGAGGTTCATTTGATTTGAGCTTGATCAAATAAACCCATTTACTTCCAATCACCTGCTGACCAGGGAGACGAGGAACCGGATCCCATGTGTGATTATCTTCAAGGGCTTGCAATTTAGTCGTCATAGCATCCCTCCAATAGAGCAACAATGGCGCGAGAATGGTTGATGGCTTGAACGGTGTGGACACCGATGTGCTGCAGGGGGTTGGTTGCAATAGAGATAACTGCAATTGGGTGGATGTTGGTGGCTATGGGGGCGTACATGAATGTGGTCGTGGTGCAGTGCAATACAAAGGGGTTTCCGGTGATGGGAAATAAAGAGGGGTTTGGGGTTATGGCCGTAGAAGAAGGGTTTTTGGGTGGGCGTTGAAGCATATCTAAGAGTAACAACATGGCTGTAAAGGGAACCACGACGATTGGCGATAGCTTGGCGAGGTGGAGGCTCGTGGTGGTGATTGGCAATGAGAACTGCGTCAACTTTCGGTGAAAAGTGGAGATGACAACTGTAACGCCTCAGATTTTCTTTAATTTAGAAATTAGACTTCCTTGGGCGTTATCTTTGATTTCTCGATTTGAATGCATGTCCGTGCTTGTATTCGCACGTGTTAGGACCAAAATGAGTGGCTTTAAATTTAAAAATGGGAACCTTATAATTAAAATTTATGATTTTACTTGATTTTGAATGTAGCAACTTGAACTTTAGGTACCTTGGTGAGGAGACTCGAGTCTATGGACATTTGGATACGTAAGGTTAGATCACCTTGGTAGGTGGAATGAAAAAAAGGATAGTAAAGTAGAGGAATGAAAGTTTAGGAGATAAATGAGTTAAGGATTCACAACTCTAAAAGTAGTAAATTTGATATTTGGATGCCCCAATCGAGAAGGTTGGGTCCCTATAGGTCGTAGATCGTTCAAAGACAAGGTAGAATTATTGATTTAGCTAATGGAGTGAAGCAAAAATGAATACATGATATAAAATAAAAAAAATTTAAGGTTTTTTTAAAGAAAATAGGACAGCAGCAACCGGTCAGCCGGATGCCCTGGCTTGCTGACCGGATTCCCCAAACCGGTTGACCAGATTTGGACTCGGGTTGACCGGATTTCGCAGTTCTGTTCCTGTATTTTTAGTTAACTTAAAAAAATTATATCTCCTTCGTTATAACTCTGATTGATTTGATTCAAAAGCCATATTAAACCTTGATAAGTCTAGTTTTATATAAAAATATATAAATAAATAAATAAATATTATAATTATGTTTAATTTAAAAATATTTAGAAACTATTTGAAAAATTATTGGTTTCTAATAACGTATGCTTCTGAAATTTTATTAATTTTTATAAACATCGGAATGGGCTAAAATTTTGTATGATGAAAGTATACTTGATAAGGAATCAATATAAAAATTATAAAAATAATTAATTAGTTCTAAAGTTTCAAAAATATTGCCCAGATGATGTTTACTTATGTGCTAAATTTTTCAGAATTTAAGTTAATTCTATCAACTCGGACTTATGTGAAGTTGTGGATTCTGAGCCGCTAGTTTCCAATGAAATTAAGGATTCTAGTCTTAAACATTTTCTTACAACTAACCCAAAGTCAATGCCCTGATCGATGATTGGTGACCATTAAACGAACAATGTGTCATAATTATCGATCGTCGCATCCAAAATGCGAAAAACCCTGTCCATAGGTAAATCACTACTATGTTCACCTATCCCATGGCTTAGATCATCCCATACACCTCCCGGTGGGCCCCAATAATGGGAAACAACCTTCTATAGGATCATAATACCGAATGTTTGGCCATTAGGGTCATTTGCACCAATTTCTGTACTATAAATAGAATCCCTTTGGGGCTCTCTCCCCAAATCCGAAATTGCCTAAGGGAGAAGGAGAGAAAAAGAAAAAGAGGAGGAGAAGAAGAGAGAGTGAGAGTGTGAGGGATGGATTGGTATTCTTTACCGATTCCCTTCAATCGAAGCACTATCTTCTGCCGAATCCCTTCCATCGACGATCAGAGGTAAGAAATGCTTCATGTCTTCCGATTAAGCTACCTAAGGTTAGATTTTGTGATTCTTACTTTTTTTTCTTCTAATTGATTTAGGATTTGGTGATTTCTCCCAAATTCCTTGTGTCTTGAACCTGTTAGGGTTAGAAAACCCTCTATGCTCTACTAATTTCGTAAACCCTATTGTTAGGATTTGTGGGTGTTAGGGATTTGGATCTCAACTGTCGTTTAAGGCGGTTCATGATCTTGCGAGAGCCGTTATCAAGCTAGGCTCTGTTAAGATTTCGATGATACGCCGATTCTGGGCCTCGATTCGTTGAATCGGGTTGTGATGTCATCTAATTAAACTAGGTTAAACCTAATCAATTGTTTAACATTTAATTAAGACTAAATCCAAATCATTAATGGTAGGTTTGAAATTCTATGTAGGTGTTTGAGGTTTTCTCCAATTTTCGGCGTTCGGGCCGCCTCCAAAACGCAAAATTTTGAATATAAGGTGAAGATCTACCCCAAGCTTGTTTTCGGTAATTTATAGTTAATGATTGTTTAATTGTATTGAATTTTATTTGTTTTATTTTATAAATGCTAGAAATTATTTTAATAATATAATTTATTTATAAATTAATGATGTGCCTATAACATGTCTGATGAAATGCTTCGGTTGCAGGTGGGTGAAAACATGCTTGATGAATTGCTTGAGTGATATGAGAAACATGATATTATAGTTCATTCATGCTTTTGTTGGTTTATGACGCCCTGTGTCATCCGGGCTATGTCATCCGAATCCTTTGGATCAGTCAGACTAGTCGGTCGGGCCAGGCGCTTCAATAATTAGGTGATAATGTTTCTTATAAGTGTGCTATCGATGTGCTTTATTGTAGTAAATTTATGGCTGCTTGGATTAAGCTTTGGCAACCGTTTGACTAATGTACTATCTATCATTCAATTGACAATTACGAGCCTATTCGATCAACTAGACGGAACACGATCGACTGATAGGGATCACTATCGGTTTGTTGCGATCCACTTACGTCGACTGAATAGGTTCCATTCAGAGTTAATCATTATTATGTTTAATTGATTGAATCACACTCTATTGAATTTAGAATACCGAGATTACTAATGTATAGTCCACTTAAAACCGTATTGCGACACGATCTCCAAGTCTCATGAGCCAGGCATGGTAGTATGAGACGCCGTGTCTGAGCTGTTGACCTACGTTGGGGTGATGAACCTCCCCGTAGTGACCAGTGAGCATTGACAGAGGTGACAGATCATTGTTCGAATAGCCCTTGTGATAAATGTGACCCTGGCCGATGTTTGCGTGCCTATGCACTATTCGAACAACTCGGGCATGTATTGGTTTTAGTTTTGATTAATTAGCCCGCACCTCTGAATTGATTAACTATATTTGATATGTGGGTGACGAGCCCTTTTGCTTTGATTTGGGCATGGCTGACAAGTCACGACTAGACCATGCCTTCATGGAAGGATACTCAACTTCGGATCGAGGGGTTACTGGTGATGATTGGCGACACATCGCAGGGAGCCAGATGGTCTCAGTTAAACTTTGTGATACAATGACGGTATTCTAACTTCATCAATTTGCTATACAAATTGGACTAATAAATACTTGGCTATCCATGCATATCATGACATGCACTTGTGGAGGACGGCATACACTTATGGAGGACGTGTGGATGCCTGGTTGCTTGCTGTGGCGCCAGTGCTACCTTTTATGTCCTCATGTGATCCCCGGGACATGTATCTGGGTGCGTATCATAACATATATGCATTTAATCAACTCGTTTAGAAAATGCATTGTTTTGTGTCTTCATTGTTTGTTCTTGCTTGTGTGCATAACATATGTAATTTACTTAGTATTTGTGCGTTAGAAATAACCAGCTTATGAGTAATATATATATATATATATATATAATATGAGCTTGCTCATATCTAAAATATCCTGAGTATAATCTTAGGGATATTTCTTCACTATGTTGGCGTTTGACGCCTTCCATTTGACATATGCAGATGATTCAAGTATAGAACCAGATGGTGGTGCGTTCAGAGTGCTCTTGTAGTCTTAAAGCATCATCCATTTGGTAGTGTACTTCCCTTCTTTTTACTTTTATTGCGATTCGTATAATTCTCATATGAGTTGCACTGCTTTTGAATTATATTTGTTAGGTACTAGCCCCATATTTCTGGATTTAGTTATCTCCCCCTTACTTTGATCCGCTAGTTGAAATGCACTACTCTGATTATCTGAGTATGGAATGAATGTAAAATTGATTGAAGACACACGTGGGTGCTTTTCTCACATGTGGCATTCTTAAATAAGCATTTTATTAAGTAACACTCGTCAAATCGGGTATACCCAAATACTCGATTTTTCGGGGCGTTACAACAACGAGCAGTCATTTGGAGAGATGGGCTCAATGATCGATGACCTAAAACTTGTCTAATACTATGATAACTCAAGAACATTTAGAGAATTATTTGGAGTTTATTATATACAATTTAGCCCTAATGAAGGTTATTTATGGAGATGTATAACCTATAAATAAGAATAAATCTAGCTATACATAAAGAAAACTAAAATATAGTCAATATACATAAAAGGGAATAATAATATGTTATCAGAAACATCCATAGTCTTCTTCTCCAGGCCATTTTCCTTGTTAGCATAGTTGTGAGTTCAATACCAATTTGGGACGTCTTGAATTCACCTCCTTCAAACACAATCTTCTCTTGTTTACATAGTTCTTAGGGCCTGTTTGGTAAAACTTCACTTAATATGACTATTTTCAGTGATTTTTCTTGATTCGGACCGTTTGGTAAATCCAAAAGATTAAGTGCTTAATATGGATTTTCACTGAAAAAATATCAATTTTTTTAAAGCTTTCCTCTTTTGACTTAACACTTAACACTGATTGCAGTAAGAAATTTTTAATTAATATCTTTTTATAAATGGCAACTTTGCCCCTCTACTGGAAGCTTTTAGAGGGCTAATTTGGAAGGCAGCCGTGTTGACGTGGGAAAGATCTTTGGCCTCATCATGATGTGTGCACTATATCCACACCGTTCATCCATTTTTTTTGGATCAGTTTAAGGCATGAGCCAAAAAAAAAAAAATGTGGCAGACCCAAAGGTCAAGTGGACCGTTCCATAGAAAATTGTGGGGATGATGACGCCTACTGTTGAAACCTTCTTAGGGCTCACTATGATGTTTATCTGCCATCAAATTTGTTCACAAGGTCACATGGACTTGGATCAAGGGAAAGCAAAAATATCAACTTGATCCAAAACTTCTGTGGATCTTAATAAGTTTTCAATGTTAGGCATTCAATCCCCACAGTTTTTTTTTTTTTGTGGTGTGGTCCACTTAAGCTTTAGTTCTGCCTCATTTTTCAGTTGAAGATCTAAAATAATCTAAAAAAATGAATGGACGTCGTGGATATAACACATACGTTATAGTGGGTCCCACGGATATAACACGTACATTGTAGTGGTCCCCTGTTATGCGATGAGAAGTTGGGGGATTCATATGGCTTATGTAAAGCTTTGCCAAAGTTCCTGCAAAGCTATGTGGGATCGGGATGTTTGTGAGAAATACACTCCATTCATCCATTATTCTAGCTTATTTTAGGACATGAGAAAAAAATGAGGCAGACTTAAAACTCAATGGGCCATATGAGAGTAATAAATGCCTGTCGTAGAACCATTTTGCCTTGTTGAACTTTGGATCTGCCTTTTTTTGGGCTCACAGTATAAAATGATCTAAAAAAATAGATAGACGGTGTAGATCTAACACATAGATCATGATAGGGCCGATAGAACTTTGCCACGTCAATTTCGCATCGTTGTGGTCATTGATGTATATTATGGACGAAGATTGCGGACAGAGAGTGGACTAGGTGCAGCCTCGGCCTCACCAAAGACAGGTCCTTAGCGTGGGGCCCACATGGATGTGCGTATTCTAAATCCACAACATCCATCCGTTTTTTCATATCAGTTTAGGGCATAATTCTAAAACTAAAGTAAATCCAATTCTCAAGTGGACCAAACCATAGGAAACAGTTGTGATTGATTATTGATGGGCCACAAGTCCTAAATCAAGTTGATGTTCATTTTTTTTCTAACATTCAGATTTTTTAACTTATCAACAGGTTGGATGGAAAAAAAAACATTATGGTGGGGATTTAACTCCTACTTTTGAAAATTTCCAAAGGCCCACTGTGATGTTTACTTCCCATCCAACTTGTTAATAAGGTCACATAGTCTTGTGTGAAGGGAGAACATAAATATCAGCTTGATACAAAAACTTTTGTGCCTTCCTATGGTGTGGTCCACCTTGAGCCTTCAATCTACCTATTAGGGCCCACGGGTATATTTATTTCTCATCCAACTATTGAGTAGGTCACTGAGACATGGATGAAAGAAAGTCACAAGCATCAGCTTAATACAAAATCTATTGTGGCCCTAATAAGTTTTTAATGGTGGGCATTCAATTACCACTTTTTCTTATGGTGTGGTCCATTTGAGATTTAGATTTGCCTTATTTTTTGACTCATGCTCTAAAATAAGTTGGCAAAATGGTGGGACAACGCGGATTTCACATAAACACTAAGGTTGTCCATCTCCTTTTTTTTAGATGGCCCGAACGGATGGCATACTAGGGGTGCACATGGTTCAATTCAATCTGGTTCTAGAGTGAAATCGGAGCTGAACCATTCCCAACAGTTCTAAGAAAACCAAAACTGGATCTGGACTGTTTGCACCTCAGAACCGAACCGGAATTGGACCGTAAAAAACCGATTCCGTTCCGGTTCAATTCTAAGGTTCTAGGCTTTATATAATTCAGCCCAATTGCATGATTTGTTTTTAAAATCCACCCCAATTGCAAGGTTTTTTTTTTTTTTTTTAATTATCCCAAGCTCCTCTACTAAAATTAAAATTTAAATATTTATTGACTCGGGGGTCCAGTGCCAAGTTCGGTTATGTGGTCCGGTTTCACAGTTTTGTGAGATGTTTAGTTGTCCAATTCAAGGACACGAATCGAAGGGCTATGATTGTTCTGTTAAGAAGCATAAAGTACATAGTCCATCAATCAAAAGATAGTGTTTGAGATATGTATATGAATTAGGCATAGGCGTGACCAATTTGGTGGCATGATAATAACATGTTTTGTCTCATACTTTGCAAAAAATAGAAATTGAGACAAGAATGGCAAATGTGACAATTTGTCAATTTTCAGACATTTATGATTTGTGTTTACCAAACAAGTTTTTAGTAAAAAGAGTGCTTAATTTCAAATATTAGGCAAATTACCAAACGTATTTTTTAGTACTTTTAGGGCTTGTTTGGTTTTCCAATTCTTAGGTAAATGCGATGTAAATGTATAATGATTATTTCCTAGGTAATTCCTATGCCGTTTCCCATGTATGATTTGATTGCTTACTTCTGTATCACTAAAATCGAGGAGAATGTGAAATATAGGTGGGGCCCACCGTTATGTATGTGGCTTATCCACACCATCCATCTTTTTTGGCAAATGAACACAGTGCATGGACAAAAAAATGAAGCAAATCCAATGTTGGGTGAACCACACCTTAGGAAAAAAGGAATCCAACACTTATCGTTAAAATCTTCTTATTGCCACTGTTTCCTATGGTGTGGGCCACTTGAATGTTGGATCAACCTCATTTTTTGGTTCATGTCTTAAAATATTCAAGTAAAACTAATGGACGGAGCGGATATATCTTATATATCATGGTGGGGCCCATAATTTTAAACTACTTCTTTTGGACTGATTTTCAAGCTGGGAATTACATGGAATTTCAAACGGGGTAAAGAAGTAATAATGACTTATTTCCAAGGTATTTCCATTTCCCAGGAAATTCAAATAGGCCCTTAAGTACTAAAGTTCAGCACTTAAAAGTAATTTTTAAACCTAATTTTTCATTTTACCAAACGGCACCTTAATCTCTACCAAAGGTCTTGTAGTGGGCCTTGTTGGGCTCACAATTAGAGGTGGCCATGGGCTGGCAATGACCAAGGCAAAGTTGGCCCTAGCCCAGCTCAGATCCCTTCAGCCTTAGCAGGTTGGGGTTAGCCCTAGCCCAACACTTATCCCTTCAGCTCTTAATCACTACAAACATATATCATTTCAAACCATTAATTGTTCATTTAATTCATTTAAGCAGGACCCATTTTTTAAAAGGATGGGATTTCATGTACATGCCATGTATATAATTGGGGAAGCCCCCCAATAGTTTGATTCAACGCACACATGTGGCCCACCTGATGGTGGATCAACGATCAGGAAAAAAATATATTAGTGGAAGAAGAGGCATTGAGGAATGACAAGAAGAGTAGAAGAGAGGCTTCATTTACTTGGTAAATAGTGTTGTGAAGGCCCCAAATATGCAAAATCAGAGTCCACCGACCGGTCATCCGACCGGTCGGCCAGTGGACAGCGTGATGCAGTTTGGAGCCAAAACTCTTTGGACGTTTTTGTCTGTTTTGAGACCGGTCGTGGAGATCTCAGACCGGTCGCTAGACCGGTCGCAAGTAGCTCAGACCGGTCTGGAGACAGGACTGAGTTGAGGCAGCAACTGACACTATTCTCTGGATTGATCGCGACCGGTTTGCGGTTTACAGAACTTGTAGTGTTGCGCAGTTTTCGCGCTACTTGTTTCTATTTTCGGCTTTCCTCTTATATATATGTTTCCTAATCGTGCTAGGCTTCATGCTAAGCAATACCTAGCTGTTCTAAACGAGATTAGGGTTATTGGGAGAGAGGAATTGAGAGGTTATGTGCTTTGTTCATCTTTGGGATCTACTCGGATAGTTCTAGCTCTGTAATCATCTAAATTCACAGTGGAAGGTGTCGCTTTGTGCCGTGGTTTTTTCCCGCAAGGGTTTTCCACGCAAAATTCGTTTGCTTTTGTGTTGATTGCTTGTGTGGCTGTGTGGTGATTGTTTGATCTTCTTCGGTGCTTCCGCTGACCGGTTTTCCAACAAGTGGTATCAGAGCAATCGTTGGAGGGTTGAAGAAGAAGTTTTCTGAAACGATCTCATGGCTTCAACTATGAAGTTTGACATTGAGAAGTTCTCGGGTAAAAACAACTTCGAGTTATGAAGGTGAAGATGCGTGCCGTCCTAACTCAGCAAGGGGTTGTGAACGCCCTTGGAAAGTGCCCTGCCGAGATGAAAGATGATGAGTGGACGAAGATGGATGAGAAAGCAATGGCCTCAATCCAATTGTGCCTTGTTGATGACGTCCTCTATAACGTCATGAAGGAGAAGACTGTTCTAGAAACATGGACCAAGCTAGAGAACATCTATGCGAAGAAGTCTCTAGAAAATCGCATGTATCTAATGATGCAACTCTTCACTTTGAAGATGGCGGAGGGAATAGATGTGGAGGATCACATTAGTACGTTCAACAAACTGATTTGCAAGTTGCTTGATTTTGGTGAGCAGATGAAGGATGAGTATCAAGCCTTGATCTTGTTGAATTCGCTTCCTAGTTCATATGAGTCACTCAGGGACTCATTGTGCGCGGGTAAGGACACTATTAGTTTTGAGACCGTTGTCTCCGCCCTTCAATCGAAGGCCATGAGACAGAAGAGCGGTGATACTAATTCCTCCTCCGAAGCACTGTTTATGAGAGGAAGAAATTCTGAGCGAGGTGAAGGATCGTCGCGCTCTCGATCCAAATCGAAGGGCAATGGCAAAGGCAAGTTGAAGTGTTAGGGATGTGGCCAAGTTAGGCACATGAAGAAGGACTGCAAGAGTCCAAAAGATAAGAAGGAGAAGTCGGGTGATTCTTTTAGGGAAGCCAATACTGTTGAAGCCGAGAAAGGTGGTAGTGATGTGTGTGAAGTCTTGACGGTGTCAAAGGCTGGACCTCTCTGTGATGAGTGGATCATGGACTCTGGGGCCTCATATCACATGTGCCCAGATAGGAGCGTCTTTACTTCCTACAGGATGTATGAGGGATGCTCGGTATTTCTAGGCGATGACTACGCTTGCAAGGTTGTGGGGATTGGTACAGTGCGCATCAAAATGTTCGATGGGATTGAACGGACCTTGACGGAAGTAAGGCATGTTCCAAGGTTGAGGAAGAATCTGATCTCCCTTGTTGCACTCGAAGCATTGGGGTGCAAGTTCACCGATTTTGACCGGTTCTATAAAGTTTCAAAGGGGGCCCTTATAATTATGAAGGGACAGAGGCATGGTAACATTTACAGGCTGATTGGGAGCACTTCAGTAGGTGGAGCTCCAGCGACTGTAGCGGATTCCATGTCTGTACGTATGTGGCATGCACGCTTAGGCCACATAAGCGAGCGGGGCATGAAGGTACTCTCTGAACGATCTTTGATTCCTTCTTTTAAATCTGTAGACTTTAGTATATGTGAACACTGCATGTATGAGAAACAGTCTAGATTGTCTTTTAAATGGGGAAACATGTATGTAAAAGAGTGCTTGATTATGTCCATTCCGATGTATGGGGGCCGTCACCCGTTATTTCTGTTGGTGGGTTATCGTGGTTCGTGTCGTTTATCGATTACTATAGTAGGAAGGTTTGGGTTTATTTTCTGAAGAATAAATCCGATGTCTTCACGACCTTCAAGTATTGGAAGGCGATGGTGGAGAATCAGTCAGGGCAGAAATTGAAAATTTTGAGAACCGATAATGGTGGTGAGTTCACTTCCAGGGAATTTAACTTGTATTGTAAAGAAACAGGGATCGTGAAGCACAACACGGTGCGCCACACGCCAGAACAGAATGGTGTGGCAGAGCAGATGAATCGGACTCTCTTAGAGAGAGCTCGATCCATGATTAGTAATGCTGGGTTGGGCAAAGAGCTATGAACTAAGGCCGTTAACATGGTTTGTTACTTGATAAATCAGTCACCCTCTATGGCAATTGAATGTAAAATCCCTGAGGAAGTGTGGAGTGGTCATATGCTTGACTACTCAAGTCTGCGAGTATTTGGTTGTGAGGCTTACTCTCATGTACCGTCAGTTGAGAGAGATAAGTTAGACCATAGGCCCAGAAAATGGATTTTTGTTGGCTATGGTGACGATGTGAAGGGATATCGTATATATGACTATGTCACACGGAAGATCACCTTGAGCCGTGATGTCAAGTTTGACGAGGGATCTTTGTTCCGTAAGGATGCTACAAAGGAACCTAAAACATCAGAACATGTTGATACTTATGAGGACAGAGATGAGACACGGGCCGATACTGAGGCGTAGACAGAGGTACATGATTAGGTGGAGCAGCCACCTGTGCGAAGAAATCCACCCAGGGATCGCAGGTTACCGGCAAGGTACAGGGATGACTCGAATGTTGCATTCGCTCTCATTACAGATGAGGGAGATTTGTCTAACTTTAAGGAAGCACTACAGGATGTAGATGCTGAGAAGTGAAAGGCGACAATGCAAGACGAGATGGACTCCTTGTATAAGAATGAGACTTGGGAGCTTATGGAGCTTCCAGTGGGCCGAAAAGCGATAAGTGTAAGTGGATTTTTCGGAAGAAACAGGATAGATACAAGTCAAGGTTAGTAGTGAAAGGCTATGCTCAGCGTGAAGGCGTAGACTTCAGTAAGATTTTTGCATCGGTTGTGAAGTAAGTATCTATCAGGTTCGTGTTGGCGCTGGTTGCCCAATACGACCTCGAGCTGGAACAGATGGACGTGAAGACTGCTTTCCTGCATGGGCAATTCAAAGAGCAGATGTACATGGTGCAACCAGAATGTTATACAGTGCAAGGGGCCGAGAACAAGGTTTGCAGGTTGAGGAGATCGTTGTATGGTCTCAAACAGTTGCCTAGGCAGTGGTACAAGAAATTTGATTCCTTCATGATGAGTCAGGGCTTTGCCAGGAGCGAGTACGATCATTGTGTTTATTTTAAGACACTAAATGATGAGAAGTTTCTCATACTGGTGTTGTACGTCGATGACATGCTTATTGCCAGTCATAGTATGTCTGACATCGATGTGTTGAAGACTCAGCTTTTAGGGACATTCGAGATGAATGATCTGGGGGATGCAAAGAGGGTTCTTGGCATAGATATTCATAGAGACAGGAAGAGGAGCAGGTTGTGGTTATCTCAGGAAAAATACCTTGAGAAGGTATTGGAAAAGTACGAGATGGATAAGTCCAAACCGGTTAGCGTTCCCCACGCGGCTCACTTTAAGCTTTCTTCTGAACATCGTCTCAAAACGGATGAAGAAAAGCATGTTATGCCTCATGTGCCCTATTCAAGTGCTGTGGGCAGCTTAATGTATGCCATGATCTGTACAAGACCAGATATTTCACAGGCTATGGGTGTTGTAAGCCGATTCATGTCTAACCCGGGCAAACAACATTGGGAAGCTGTGAAATGGCTACTTTGATACTTTCGGGGCACGCAGGACTACGCCTTTACGTTTGAGAAGTCCAAGAACAAGTTAGTTGGTTATGTCGATTTTGATTACACAGGTAGTGTGGACAATAGGAGATCGACTTCAGGGTACTCGTTTGTATTAGCGGGTGGAGCGATTAGTTGGATGTTTAAGCTTCAGTCGGCGGTGGCTCTTTCCATTACTGAAACTGAGTATATGGCAGTGATAAAAGCTTTCAAGGAAGCCATTTGGTTGAAAGGGATGATAAATCAGTTGGGGCTTCAGCAGGAAGCCGTGCCAGTTAATTATGATAGCTCAAGTGCTATAAATTTGACTAAAAATTCTGTTTATCACTCACGTACTAAACACATTGATGTGCGTCACCATTTTATTCGACATGTGCTTGAGGAAGGAGATGTGACTCTAGACAAGATTCACACCAGCGTGAATCCGACAGATATGCTGACCAAGATGGTCCCTACAGAGAAGTTCAAGTTCTGCGTAACTTCTCTGGGATTGGCGAAGGCTTAACGAAGACGCAATGATGCATGAGAAGCAGCGACTATGATTGATGATGAGCTATGTTGAAGAGTTTGAAAAGATGTTTGATATGTTGGTGCCTTGGTGGAGTTTGTTGTGAAGGCCCCAAATATGCAAAATCAGAATCCACTGATCGGTCGTCCGACCGGTCGGCCAGTGGACAGCGTGATGCAGTTTGGAGCCAAAACTCTCTGGACGTTTTTGTCTGTTTTGAGACCGGTCGTAGAGATCTCAGACCGGTCGTAGAGATCTCAGACCGGTCGCAGGTAGCTCAGACCGGTCTGGAGACAGGTCTGAGTTGAGGCAGTAACTGTCACTATTCTCTGGACTGATCACGACCGGTCGTGCGACCGGTTTACGGTCTGCGGAACTTATAGTGTTGCGCAGTTTTCGCACTACTTGTTTCTATTTTCGGGTTTCCTCTTATATATATGTTTCCTAATCGTGCTAGGCTTCATGCTAAGCAATACCTAGCTGTTCTAAACGAGATTAGGGTTATTGGGAGAGAGGAATTGAGAGGTCATATGCTTTGTTCATCTTTGGGATCTACTCGGGTAGTTCTAGCTCTGTAATCATCTGAATTCATAGTGGAAGGTGTCGCTTTGTGCCGTGGTTTTTTCCCACAAAGGGTTTTCCACGTAAAATTCATTTGCTTTTGCGTTGATTGCTTGTGTGGCTATGTGATGATTGTTTGATCTTCTTCGGTGCTTCCGCTGACCGGTTTTCCAACAAATAGATGAAGAAAACCAGTAGATAATTATAATTGCTAATATTTCATACTTTCTCAGAGTATGATGGTTGATACACGTGCTGTGAAATCGTACCCGTGTTATTTAGACCTTTCAAATCATAGGGCCGACTATTTATAAGCTGTGAATCCAAAATCAAATTGGCCACACGACTAACCATTTGAGTTTTCTCTTCGAATTTGGACCACTCACTAATTTAATCCAAACCATCCATCAAATGCCCATTAATTAGATGGTTAAGATTGGTTGATCAATGTGATTTTAGATATATGATCCATCTACAACGTGACACACAATTTGGATGGTCTGGATAGCTGTAAATCAATGCCACGTGTGAGGATGAAGACTCACCAACATTTTTTTAAATCATGCGGAACAAACATGAGAGCCTATTGCTTTGAATGATTTGAAATGGGGCTCCTTGTCTTCAAGTAAGGGTGCAATGGGTTGGGTTTAGGCTGGGCTAGGCCAGGCTCAAGTGACTCTTAAGACCCAAGGCCAGAGCCCAGATGGGCCTAACATAGCAGGCTCAAGCCCGAGCTCAGAAAAAGTTGGGTGGGGCCTATGCCCAATCTGACCTGGCTTGAAAATGATAACATCCCTACATCCCACTTGGATTTTCTTAATCTATCCATTGATAAAGTGGGCCACACATGCACAAAGAAATAGACACTTTACAGGAATGAAACCAACCACCAACATTAAAGATGGATGTGTTACCTAACCGAGGATTGGAAGGGCATATTTGTGGGTTAACATGACTTGAGCCATGATGCAAGGCCCAAATCCAAGGCCAGGTTGGGCTCGTTGGGTCAGGCAGGCTACCTAGCCCATTGCCACCCTTTCTTCACCCAGGCACATGTGCCGATAATGAACATTTGGTAAGATCTGAATTTTCCATCAGGTGGCATGTGATGGAAATTGGACCATTTCACAAATCGGATGATCTGCAACAAACAAAACAAATTGGATGGTTAGAAAGAAATTTAATCGTGGCCCACCTAAGAAATGAAATAGAGTTAATTTTTTTACACAAGAAATAAATGAACTATTTAAAAGCCAGTTGGTAGGCTCAGATTTGCTGAAAAGTGTGTAAGCATGTGAACGGGAAGGTCATCCCATGGTTTTAAAGAGATGTTATTGTACTTGGAAATCTAGTCCCAGTTGGATTGTTGCTCATTTCCCACACCCAAATTTTGAGAACTCATTGTAGTTAGACAGTTGGTTACACTTAATTAATAGTATATAGTCAATGGGCCGGGCTATTCACCATTGGCCTTGGCCTCGCCCAACCCTAACATTGGGCCTGGATCTTAAGCCCGTGACCAGCCTTTGGGCTAAGTTTATAGGGCTGGGCTGCTTGAGCTGCCCGGCCCATTGCAATACCACTTTATTCTAGGGCTGCCAAGAGGTCAGGCCTCAGGATCAGTGTTCCATAGGGATTTTAGTGTAGTGGTTTTTTGAGATCTTTTCCTAAGTCATTTATTTTGAGAAGATCCATTCGATTTTGCCAGGAGGTGAAGTTGGGTGGATTTTATTCGACCTTCTTTTTTATGATCTTTTAAATAAATCTGATCTATCATCTCATCATTCATTTTGGAGATCCAAGCGTTGGGATCGAAGTCTGCTTTTATTGGGATATTGTTTTTGGAATTTTAAAAATGATTTGGCCTATCATTTTGTGATCCACTAATTGTTAATGGGATTGATTTTTATTAAATATATTTTTTATATATATTTTTTTAAATGATCCAGTTCGTTGTCTTGCGATCCAATGATCGTGATTAAGACTGATTTTTATTAGAATTTTTTTGTGGTATTTTTTAAAATGATCTAGTCTGTCGTCTCACAATGCAACCGCTGTAATCAAGGCATTTTTTGTTGATTTTTTTTTGTATTTTTTTAAAAATAATCTACTCCATCATCTTACTATCCAACCACTGTAATTGAGGTCGATTCTTATTCATTTTTTTATTATTATTTTTTGAAATGATTTGATCTATCATCTTGTGACCCAACAACTAAGATTGAGACTGATTTTTATTGAAAATATTTTTTTTTTGTATTTTTTGAAATGATCCAGGCTATCATTTTACAATCCAACGATTGCGATCAAGATTATTTTTTATTGGGATAATGTTTTATTTTTTGAAATGATCTAGTTTGTCATTTTACGATTCCAATGGTTATGATTGGGATTGGTTTTTTATTGAGAGTAATTTTTTTTAGATTTTTTAAAACAATCTAATTTGTTGTTTTGTTATGACCGTGACCGAGATCGATTTTTATTAGGGGTAGAATTGTTTTGTAGTGTCCGATTGGTGGCCCAGTTTGATCACTTGAAGTGTGAATTTCTCAATTGATTAGACGCAGTGGGTCCTTAAATCGCTCTTGATGTGAGTGTGTGTGTGTGTGTTGGGAGGGGGGGTACTTACAAGGAGAAAGAGTACATTATAGTAGGTAATTGATGAGCTAGAGCAGAGGAAGCGAGGCTTACTAGAGTAATGGCTTGAGGTTATTACACGCCAAGTGCTTTGGAGAAGTGGCAACGGTTGAGTAATGTAGTCTTGAATGGAAGACTTCTTCTTTTTATTGGGGTTTATTTATTTATATACATATGTATCCATTTTTTGTTGTTTCTGAAAAATGTTATTTATGAAAGAAATGAAAAACATTATACGCTAGTTTGCTTGTATAACTTGTGGTTTGAAGTTTAGTGCATGGGCATGTAGGGATCAAATACATTGACCTAACTATATGTCCCTTTTCGCCTTTTGGGTTAACTCCTGGGAGATTTCGACATCACAACAAAGTGCTTACGAGAAACTATTCCCTAAGTCTGTGCAGGGCTGAAAGTAAAATTAAACCTTTAACTCACACTTGAGGTGCGTATGCTTTGCGGAAGCTTAAAGAGCGGAGCTTAGAATTATGGCTAAGTTCCGAGGGGAGGGGGGGGGGGGGGGGGGGGGGGGGGTGTTGGGGCTCAAATTCGCACCCATTATAAAACAGTATCCAATGGTCAATTTACGATGATTTGAATCAATTTCGAGATTGAGAAAACTCGAAAAATGCCATTGCAACCCTAACATGCGCGATAGTGACCAAAACCCACGAATGCTATTTCGGAGCGGAATCGGACATGCGGATGGCCGCCAAATGATCCAGAACGTCCCAAAACCCTTAACGTTCAAGTTTTAAAGTCGCATGACGCATATCCTTACCTGCGCGCACCAAAACGTGTTTTACCCCTGTTCGGAGCTGACCGAAAGGGCCTGAAAGCCTACAGGCACTATTTTTTAGCAGAATTGGACATCTATAATGCCGCCAAATGATCCGGAATGCTAAAAAAACCTTAAGTAGCAAGTTTGAAGCCCTTGCGATGTATATTTCCATGTGCGCACTTCGCGGAACAATATTCCTATGTAAAGAGCTGATCAGGAGGGTCCAAATTGGGAAGGACTTCGATACTCGGAAGAATAGTTGTCCTCTGGAAGTCGCCCGTCGGAGCTCAAAACCTAAAATATTCTAAGTATGGGGAATGCATGCACACACTACATGGGAGACATGCGCATGGCATGGGGGACATGCACCCACACCCATACCACATGCGCATGGGAGACATTCTCCCCCTCTTTTGATTTGAGAAAAATCATAAAAAATCGAAATGATGCTAAGTATGGCAACATGCGCCTATACCAGAGAGCACATGCGCCCATATCAGGGGCACATGCGCCCACCTCTCTTTAACATGCGCATGCCCCCTTTTGTTGCCACATGCGCCCATGCTCAATCTCACCTGATACTCGATTAGCTACCAGATAAACCTTCTATAAATACCCCTCCATTTGCTGAGAAAGAGACGACATCACCAATCCAGAGCTCTTGCATAGGTAAAACCCTCATCGGAATCCTCGCCGGATGCCTTAGCCAGAAAGGGATTTCTCCCACCGGAAGAAAAAAATTTCAAATCCCCAAGTTCATAGCACATGCGCCCATTCTTGGGAGAGTTAAAATGTGGAGAAATGCCCCAAGTGCAGGGGACCTGCGCCCACCTTGTTTAGCCTGAAAACACCAAAATTCTTTAAGTATCATGGGGACATGCGCCCATCTCCTTGGTCCGGGCGCATGTGCAAAAAACACATGCGCCTGGAGCACCTTTTTTCTCTCTCTTTCATGTAGGTGGGGCACATGCGCTTGTGAGAGTGAACACATGGGCCCACCACCAAGCGTACGAGCACTAACATGCGCCCACTCACCCCCATGTGCTTGGACGCTGATGGAAAGGTGGGGCCTTCCATGGTGTGGCCCGCCGTCGATCTGGATTGCCTTTCGATCAAACCAATTCTCGTAGACACACATCAATGCCCTTTATCCATCCTCCAGACTGGATTCACCAATGGTCAATGTTAAGTGGGCCAAATCAGCAATTTGATAAAAAAGGCCAACACTTAGCCAATTTTGCGAACCTCGGAAACCTCTCCGAAAAAGTCGAAAACGACGGAAATCGAGAGGAATCGGGCGGAATTTGATCGACCCCGAGAGGGAAACTTCTCTTCACCATAACATGATACATCATAATTATGCATTACAACGAGATTACCTGGTCTCATGATCTTCGAGAACCCTAATTAAGCGGTCAGTAGGCCCACTACTTAGTCATTTTCAGCCTTGGAAAGTGCTCTGCCGGCTCGAAAATCCACTGGCGCCAAGCAAAATCGAAATGTGATCGCATTGCAACCTTCGTAGACATGATCCGTCCCTATTCAAAGATGATCATTGACGGTATCTATCGAATGCCCCGATTAGATCGCAAACAGGTCCACTACTTAGTCATTTTTAGCCCTGGGAAGTGCCCTGATGGCCCGATAACCGACTAATGCCAAATGAAATCAATTGCGATCTCGAAGACACGAAGGCAAAAATATTGATGACACAAAGATATACACGAAGCAGATTAATCAAATCAAATGCATAATTTGTCTGATACACTGAACATTTAACATAAATGCGATCCTCTCTCGAGCATGCATAAAGCATATCTACTTTGTACTGTACTCATTTGCATCCATTGCATGAATTTATTTCATCCCGGATCGAGATACGAAACTAAATCAAAGGGGACTATGGTTATCACAAAAAACAGTAATCAAAGAGTTCTAAAACGTCTGAAATACTTCATCGTTAAGACTAGTTGATGTGCGTCCTGTCCAAAGCGGGATCCGTCAGTTGAGTGGCTAAGGTAATGAGTGCCTTCCAGCAAGTTACTCGTCCAGACACGAGACGGTCACTCGCACTGGTTGCACTAAGAAACCATGGGGTGTCCTCCAGCAAGTCACCCGTCCAGACACAAGATGGTCACTGGCACTGGTTGCACTAAGAAACCATGGGGTGTCCTCCAGCAAGTCACCCGTCCAGACACGAGACAGTCACTGGCACTGGTTGCACTAAGAAACCATGGGGTGTCCTCCAGCAAGTCACCCGTCCAAACACGAGATGGTCACTGGCACTGGTTGCACTAAGAAACCATGAGGTGTCCTCCAACAAGTCACTCGTCCGAACTTAAGACAGTCACTGACACTGGTTGCACTAAATAAAAACTGTGGAGTGTATTCCTGAAAGTCATTTCGTCCATAGAGACGCCCGATGACATTAAGATACATGACTCGGTTAAAATCCTGGTTGCTACTCAACTAGGAACGCCCGAAAGAGCACGGGACCAACATCTAACTGGTCTTAGCAATGGCTTGGTCCATAAGAAATCCTAAACTTGGTTTTTACAACGATGGACTCAAGAATATAATCCCTGATGATTTAAACTACTTGCTCGATCTATCCTGGCATCATTCCTTTAATAATCCCTGATGATTTAAACTATGAATTGTATAACTGCAATTCATAGTGGAATTTTGTCGCTTTGCGCCTTGGTTTTCTCTCGAAAGGGTTTCCACGTAAAAAATCTCTGTGCTGTCTATGTTGTGCTTTATTTATATTTATGCTCTTTTAATGCTTTATTTAATTCATTTATGATACATGCATGCATTTACTTTTGCATTTTAATCAAGGGTGATCATTCATTGATGTAATTGAGGGTTGGTGACCAGTTCATAGCCTGGAATGTAAAAGATCTCGGAATCTCTGGAATAAAATTCACCTTGTGATGCTTTCTTGTGTATACTTTGTGATTGCTTATGATTGTCTATGAATGTCTCTATACTCAGAACCCCAGAATAATGAAACATTGGAAAAACTCCATTTGTGAGCATTTTTCTAGTTTTAACAGGGGGTGATTAGGAAATTTTAAAATTTATGCCTTAATTAAACCTAATTAACAATTAAACTTAATTAAAACATTAACACTTAGGCTTCCAAGCCCAGTAGGTCCAATCACATAGACTGCGAATGATATAGCATTTAGGCAATTAGTCTAAAAGTAAAACTTCAAGCTGTGTATGTGAATATACCTATTAAATGCCTAGCATTTATTCCATTCAAGCATTCAAATAACAATTAAATAGACAATGCAAGAATAGCAATGTGCTCAAATCCAATTACAAATACAAGCATATGTAGTGGTTTAGTTTTCCTACTCTACTCCTGGTTTTCGTACCCAATTAATGAATACATCGTATTTCATTAAACGGAGGTTGTAAATCAGGTTAGCCTCTCAACATTTACCGAATGTTTTTATAACAAGTTCACATCTCAACCTGAACGAAGATTTTTCAGGTTCACCTCTCAATACTTCGATCCTACACAAGAGACTGGGTTTTACACAAGAACCTACACGTATGCACCCGTGTTAGTAGATCATGTACATACCCGTGTCGGTGACTCCCCTTGGAGAGTTGACAATTTATGCTCTATACAAGAGCCAATGTCCTACACAAAAACCTACAATGGTTTCAAGGCTAACCAATAACCTTGGTCCCAATCCAAGGACCCACGTATACTCCCGCTGGAGGCTCATCTTAGAGACTTAATTTAGACTCTACATAAGAGCCAAGATTCTACTCAAGAACCTAGGTCAAGTTTGGGTCACGAACTTTCACACTCTGACCTATTAAATGAAAGAGTATGACCAAACTCTTATAATTGACAACTTACTTGTAGGATTGAGCCCCTTTTATAGTGCCATGTTGAGTCTCTCCTTCTAACTCTCCTGTGCTTAAATAAACTCCTCATGCTCCCCTGATCCTTGATGTTGGTGCATTGCCAATGCTTTGGCTCCAATGATCAATCGCTTTGCATATGATGTCCCGTCAAGGTGACCAATGTGATGGAGAGTGGTGAATTCTTTACAACCTAAGGATAGACTTTGGTTCAAGGTTGTGGAATCACCTAGATGGGTCTCATAGAGGGTTTAGATAAGGTTTTACCTATTAGAATCAATGTCCAAATTCTAGAGACCAAGAGGGAACAAGATCATCTTCATTTGAGGTTTAAATACTCCAACATGTGATGAATCATAAATAATATGACTTGGTTTGCTTAGGATTAGAGCTTAATGGTATTTACTATAGTGGTGGCTTTTAATGCATTGAAATTTCTCTAAAATGCTCAAAGTCCGAATGCCGTATGTGTAGAGTTGAAACTTCTATTAAATCATCTGACCTAACCATCTAATTTTTTCTTTTCATAACATACGTTCATTCAACTCAAATAAGTATCCACATGTGAATAAAATGAAAGATTACTATTAAATCACAATTATATTAAATCTAACGAAATAAACATCCAACCCACACCATTTACTATTCCACTCACTCTTTAAATAATTATTTATTATATTATGAACTTCAAAGTCTTTAATTAAATCTTAATGAATGAAAAAATTTAATAATAGAGATCCGCCTACTCATAATACTCCAACTCTACACCTAAAGCATTACTCAAGATGGGGTGAGCTCACTCATTCAATGAAATCACTTCCTTACCAAAATGTAAATTTTTCAGATTATGCTAAAATACATAAACAAAGGAACATATTTGAATTTAGCTACATGATACACAACGATATGAATTAAAATATCAGAATCATGAAAATGTTATAAATGCAATACTTTTCATAAATTCTTATAAACAATAAATTAAATAAACATTGTCTTACAACACTGTACATTGTGGATGTCTACGTTGCATTAGCCATATGCACTAGTACCTCATGGTGATGGACCAATTAATACGTTAGCTAGTCATACTATTGCTCAATTGTACTTCTAGTGTATGTTCGCATGTACAATTGCACTCACACACTGTAAACAAAGGAGACCCTAGAACATCTAGTGGATTTTAGGGTCTTTCACTCAAAGGACATAGTTCCCCTACTTGTTGGCTTTAGAGACTTTCACCAAAGCGACCTGATCACCCAAACTACTTATACTTTTAGGGCCTGTTTGATTTCCATTTACATGGTGTAAATATAAGCAAATGGGTAATTATTACTTACCAAGTAATTCCTGTACTTTTTTACAATGACCGTTTTGTTTTCTGTACACTAAAATCGAGGAAGGTACAATTTTTTTGTGGGGCTCTCTGTGATACATGTGGCTTATCACACCGTCCATCCATTTTGCAAGGTGATTTTAGGGCATGGACTCAAAATTGAGGCAAATCCAAAACTCAACTGGACCACGCTACATGAAATAGTGATTTGAATATATATCATAAAAAATCATTTATGACCACGATTCCTATGGTGTGGGCCACTTGAGCTTCAGACATACCTCATTTTTGGGTTCATCCTCTAAAATATTCTGTTAAAACAGATGGATGACATAGATATGTGACAGAGATCACAATGGGCCCCGCGACTGTATGACTATCCTTTTTTCACGTATTTACAAGAGTAAATACTCTTTGTATCAACAGAGGAAAACCGTAATAATTATCTACTTGTATCCATTTGCTTACATTTACACCATGTAAATGGAAATCAAATACACCCTTAGGAATATTCACGGGACAATGCATTTGCATATATTTTTAGGGACATTTTTAGGGCAGTGCATCCACATATACCTTCAGGGATAACCTAGGGCAGTGCACCCATGAATCAATCTCAATGCTTAATTAATGATAAACATGCATATGATATGAATTGCCATTTCACAATTTATAATAGTAAAACATAAAATTTATCATGTGTTTATTATTTGATTACACCATTTTCTACTCTTACAATAATATTCTCAAATTTTATATGTATTAATAATTAATTCAAACTAAAATTTCTGAAATACTAGATAATATTAACTTTAATTTTCAATTACTAATCTAGAGATAAATTTTATTTAAACCTTAATAAATTAAATTATTGAATTCACAATTCTTAATTAAACAAAAAATCTGGATTATTAATGCATTTTTAATTTAATAATAGATGAGACTAGATTAAATAAATTCTAAACCTAATTAATTAATTAATTAATAATTTATTTAAATCAATAAATTCTAAAACTTATAAAAAATTTCAAAATTTTAGAAATTGACTCAAATCATAATCTGACTTTAACAAAATTAATATAGAACAAATAAAATTTAAAATTAAAGAATTAACTTAATTTACCATCTAAATTTAACCTAATTGGTTCAAATCAATTAATTCTAAAATTTTTAAATTAAATCATATTACAACCTAAAATTTAATAAAAATTATTCAATTCAATAACTTCTAAATTTTAGAAAGTACACTAAATGCAGCTTAAATTATTAAATTTATTTAAATCCATTAATTTCATATTTAAAAGTTAAGTCAAATTTTCATCAAAATTTCATAAAATAAATTTAGATCTATAAATTTCGGAATTTAAAACTTAAATCCAAGTTTAATCTAAACTTACAAAAGTAATTCATAATATCAAAATTCAAAACTTCATTAAACATGTCTTAGAAATTTCCAAAAGAATCACCCACTTTGATGAAAGCCAAAAAAGAAATATACATCTCTTTATTTCTCTCTACAACGTTTATAGGTAGATGTTGCTCACAAACAACCACATTCCAAGCTTACTCAAATTG
The DNA here is from genome assembly GCA_003013855.2 of Liriodendron chinense. Classification (NCBI taxonomy): domain Eukaryota; kingdom Viridiplantae; phylum Streptophyta; class Magnoliopsida; order Magnoliales; family Magnoliaceae; genus Liriodendron; species Liriodendron chinense. The sequence goes on along the minus strand of ML058415.1, from coordinate 1,308,410 downwards.
CACACACTCTTCACAAAACATCACTTATATAAACAACACTTAGCCATCCTCAGCGAGAGTCGATACCAAGACCTTTGTGTTGAAATGAGGTTATCTTAACTTAGTATACCATTTGAGCTATAGATAGGGTTGCAGCAAGCTTCACTCCTTAAATCTCTAAACACTCACACCACCACATCCCTCTCTTACTTAGAATGACATCACACAGAGAAAAGACCCACCCTCTCTTGGTCTCTTACACCACAGTAATGGCCACATGTGTGTATAATGTGATGCTTGTGGTGCATAGTAGTATGTGTACATGGTGCTCACGTGTGGGTAGCATGTATATGAATGTATGTGTCTAATCATGCATGTGCAATAGACAACTGTCATGTGAGTGAGATGAAGGATGGAATGGATGGATGGATTTGGCTTTAAAGGGTGTGGACTTGAGATTAACGAACGTGTTAGACTATGTCTATTTGAATGGCTTTGATTGATAGATTTGCAAACAACAACTAACGTCTCCGTACTTTCTAATATATATATATATATATATATATATATATATATATATATATATATATATATATAGTCATGCTCACCTACGCACATGTGTCATGGGCACAAAATTTGAATGGTTCATGTGATGAAGCACCCATGAAACCCCAGGGATAACTTTCAGCTTGATCCAAAATTCCTATGGGCCATAGCAAGGAGAAAGGCAAATCAAGGGAGGAAACTGTTTCCTTTTGCCATGGCCCACCAAAGTTTTGGATCAAGGTAAAAGTTAGCCCTGGGGTTTGATGGGGTTCTGCATCAGGTGGACTGTTCAGATTTTGTTCTTATATCACGCGAGAGGGGTTCTCAAAAAGTTCTCACGAGTGAGCATTTCACACACACACACACACACACACACATTCCTAAACAACACTACACCTTTAATCAGCTTTCTAATAAAAACATAGCAGCCAAACTTACGTACTGGACTCTCCCTCATGTTCTAAAAAAAATAAATAATATAAGTAGCAACTTCCATTATCACATGATGCATGAGCAAGGATGGTTCAAGCTCCTGGTTGCATGGACAGCTGGATAGACCATGATGATGGATGCTGTGATGGTGGGTTTGGATTAAAAAGATGGATGGTCGGGACGCTGGATGGAATGGACAGGCTAATGAGAAAGGAACTGACGCAAGGAGGATGTGGTAGGTCGATCACCGTCTCCCTAACCGAGAGTTTCTCGAATCCACGAGAAGAAAGAAAATGATAATAAAAAAGGAAATTAATTCCGAATAATGTTTTTGATGATTGAATGAATAATAAACGGAATTACAATGCATATAAATAGGAAACTAAACCCTGGGTAAAGTATTAGACTCCAACTCAAACTAAAATTCCTAGAAAACGCAACTTACTATAAATAATAAACTTACTATTTATAGAAGTCATTCAATCCTATTAGAACTCTTAGTTTTCGGCCAAAAATAGAAAGTTATCAAACGGGCCCAACTTTGTTGTTCTATTAAATATTCTAAGCCCTTTTCATGTTGGGCACTAATTCTAAAACCCTACAGGTCCAAAGTTATGATCGAATTAAAACTTACTATAAATAGTAAAACTGAAAATAAACTAGCCTAATGACCGTCGATACGGTCGAATCTCGCGATTCCGGCATGGGCAACCCGGCGTAGCGGGGTTGGTTGGCTAAACTAGCTCGAGCTCCCCCAAATTGATATATTATATGTCCCGAAACTCATTTCGGATTGTGAGATACGACCGGTTTACGGTCCTGACGGTCCGGATCACTTTCGACTTCGACCGGTCTTCTTTTGCTCCATCTGAGCCATGAAATAATCAGTGACCCGTTCTACATTAGTCTCCTCCACTTCAAAAGAACTCGACCCCGAGTTCTCGTCCAGCTTTGGTTCATGATATTCGTACAGATCTGCCACGTTGAAAGTTCTTGAAATCTTCATGTCATCCGGAAGATCAACAACGTAGGTGTTGTCATTGATCTTGTGAATGATCGGTACCGGTCCAATCTTCTTGTGCTTCAACTTGTTGTAGGTCCCGGTAGGAAATCGCTCTTTACGTAGGTGGACCATCACTTGATCACCTATTTCGAACACTTTGGCACGCCGATGCTTGTCGGCCGCTTCTTTGTATTTCTCGTTCGAAGCTTGTAATTTGTTGCGCACGTCTGTATGTATGTCCATGATTCGGCCCGCCATATGTTCAGCTGTAATGCTCATGCCCCGAAGCTTGGGCAGGGGAACCAAATCGAGTGTGTGACGAGGCACGCACCCATAAACAATCTGGAATGGGGACTTTCTTATCGATTAGTTTACCATGTTGTTGAATGTAAACTCTGCTTGAGCCAGGGCCATGTCCCACTGCTTCGGTTTATCACCTGAAAGACAACGGATGAGATTCCCCAATGTGCGGTTTACGACCTCAGTCTGCCCATCTGTTTGCAGATGATAAGCACTGCTGAATTGAAGTCGCGTACCGAACCGATTCCACAAGGCTCGCTAAAAATGGCTAACGAACTTTGTGTCCCGGTTTGAAGTGATCGTCTTAGGAATCCCATGTAGTCGCACAACCTCTCTGAAGAAAAGGTTCGCAACGTGTACCGCATCAAGGGTCTTCTTGCACAGAATGAAGTGTGCCATCTTGGAGAATCGGTCTACCACCACGAACACTGAGTCCATGCCGCGTTGTGTTCGTGGGAGCTCTAATACAAAGTCCATAGATAAATCCTCCCAAGGGGCATCTGGCATGGGTAATGGCGTGTAAAGATCTATATTTTGAGATTGTCCCTTAGCGGTCTGCCAAATATGACATCGTTGTACCGCCATGCCAATATCACGAGCAAGTTGGGGCCAGTAATACCGCTCTTCCACCATCGCTAGAGTCTCATCTCGTCCTAGATAACCGTCGAGGCCACCGCCATGTAGCTCGATAATAATTTTGTCCCGTAACGAACTTTGTAGATTGCAAAGTCGATTTCCTTTGAAGAGGAAACCATCTTGAATTATAATGTTACTAAGGTGACCTTCTAGGCACCTTTTCCAATTCATCTGCAAAATCCTCGTCGTTGGCATAAAGTTCTTTGAGACAGTCGAATCCGACCACCTCACTGGTCACGGTAATAAGAAGGGATGCACGTCGGCTAAGTACATCTGATACCTTGTTCTGTTGCCCTGACTTGTATTTCAGAACGAATGTGAATTCCTGTAAAAACAAAATCCATCTAGCATGCATACGATTCACATTAGTCTGAGTATTGACAAATTTTAAGGCCTGATGATCAGTGTATAATATAAATTCCCTTTGAATAAGATAATGGCGCCAATGGCGCAGTGCCTGAACCACTGCATATAATTCAAGCTCATAGGTCGACCACTTCCTTCGTGCGTCGCTGAGTTTCTCACTGTAAAAGGCAACTGGCCTGCCCTCCTGAGAAAGGACTCCCCCAATGTCGACAATAGATGCGTCACATTCTACCTCAAACAACTTATCAAAATTATGGAGTATCAGGACCGAGGTAGTGGACAACCGATGTTTGATTGCTGCAAAACTCTTTCCTACCCCTTCGGTCCATTGAAACGGATTTCCTGCCCCTTCGGTCCATTGAAATGGACCCTTCTTCATACAGTCGGTAATTGGCGCGACAATACTGCTGAAGTTCCGCACAAACCAACGATAGAAGGTCACCAACCTATGGAAGCTTCGCACCTCATGAATGCTCGTCGGAGTCGGCCAATCTCGAATAGCTCCAACTTTCTCTTCGTCCACTCGGATACCCGTGGATGACACAATGAACCCCAGAAATAATAATCGATCAGTCAAGAAGCTACACCTTTTCAGATTTAAGTATAGTTTGTTGTCGGCCAACACTTGTAGCACTTTTCTGATGTGGGTCATGTGCTCCGTTTCATCCTGACTGTATATTAGGATGTCGTCAAAGTAAACGACAACAAAATGGCCAATGAATGGGTTTAACACTTGGTTCATTGAACGCATGAAGGTGCTTGGTGCGTTGGTCAGACCGAAGGGCATAACTAGCCACTCATATAGCCCTTCCTTGGTCTTAAAGGCTGTTTTTCACTCGTCACCTGGCTTAATACGGATTTGATGATATCCACTCCGTAAGTCCAGTTTTGAGAACACCTTGGAGCCCTCGAGCAGTCAAGCATGTCATTCAACCGAGGTATTAGAAATCGATATTTAACTGTTATTTTATTGATCGTGCGGCTATCGATACACATGTGCCAAGTTCCGCCTTTCTTTGGGGTAAGAAGTGCCGGAACGGCACACGGGCTCATACTCTCTTTAATGAGACCCTTACGGATCAGTTCCTCCACTTATCCCTGTAGAATCTCACACTCTTTCGGACTCATCCGATAGTGTGGTCGGTTGGGCAAACTGGACCCTGGGACAAGGTCGATGTGATGTTGTATGTCTCGCATGGGAGGCAACTCATCAGGTAAATCTCCAGGCTAAGTACTTCGAAATTCTTCTAGCAACCGTTTAAGGCGTTGAGGAATATTAGAAGATCCTGACTCCTCGCCTTTTACCATAACGGCATATATTGCGCCCGTTTCTTTTGATTCTTTAACAAACTCGCGAATGGTAAGGAGAGAATTTTCCTCAACTTTAGAAGCTTCGGGGTGTTTCTCTGGTGTCATAGGGGCCAAAACAATTTTTCGACCATCCTTAGTGAATATGTATATGTTTTTCCGGCCACCGTGTGTCACATCTCGATCCGATTGCCATGGCCGCCCGAGTAACATGTGGCAGGCTTCCATGTCAACCACATCACAAAAGACCTCGTCCTTATAGCTTTTACCAATGGAAAACGAGATAATGCATTGATGAGTTACCTTTGTCTCGTTCACCTTCTTGATCCAACCGATCGAGTAAGGGGTGTGGTGCTTCGTCATAGGCAGATGTAACTTATCCATCATAATTTTCGAGACAATATTTTTGCTACTCCCACTGTCTATGATCACATCACAGATTTTGTCATGAACAGTGCACTTTGTGCGGAAGATATTATGTCGTTGTGGGTGCACTTCCTTCCTGGGAGTGTAAAGTAATCGTCTCACTACTAGCGATTCCCCATGATCTTCAGTCAGCCAATATACATCTTCTGTGTCTCCTTCTTCAGCCTGTTCCAATTCAGGGTTGTCTTGCATTACTTCACCTTCCGCGCCACCTTCATTCGTAGTTAAGTGGGTTGCAGGGCGTTGAGGGCAAGCGTTCGACCAGTGACCTGGTTGGCCACAATGAAGACAATGGTTTGGCCTTGGCAGACCATATGGGTTGGGGATCATGCTAGGACCCGCTATAGTGGGACCTGCATGTTGAGGTCTTGAGGGACCGCTTCCCCCTTCCCGGTTCGTGACTGTAGGAGGTTGAGGACGCCCTCCTATAAGTTCCTTGCCTTTGGCCAACATGGTATCTTGAGTGGGTCCGGTGATGGGATTCCGTGTTGTTGGATAGGGTCGAGCAGGGGGCCGTGACAACTGTGTTTCTGCTCGGGTGGCCAATTGGTTGGCCTCACTCAACGTCCAGACTGGATGTATCTGGACCCGATCTTGGATTGCAAACCGCAACCTACCAATGAATCGTGATATTTGTTGTGCCTCTGATTTTGATAAATTATTCCGTGTAGCCAATCGCTAGAATTCTTTAAGATATTCGGCTACGGTTCAATTTCCCTGACGACAATTTTGATATTGTTGGAACAAAATTTGTTCATAGTCGCTAGGGAGGAATCGAGCTCTAAGAAGCTGTCTCAGCCGAGGCTAGGTTCGGATGGGTGTCTTATTCTGACGGGTGCGGGAAACCTGTAGGTTTTCCCACCATGCTGAAGCACCGGATTTAAATTTATATGTAATTAGTTTTACCTTCTTGTTGTCCGACACTTTCATATAGTCGAAGTATTGTTCGACCTCTGCCAGCCAGTCGAGGAACTCCTCTATTCGAAGTAGGCCATTAAAGCTTGGAAGATAAGCTTTGCCCAGATAGTCTCGTTCTGCTCGTTCCACCCGCTCATTCCTTAGTGCAGGTCATCGTACCAAAATGTCTTCGACCTCGTCATCGCTTGGTTTTGAGTCGTCCGGTGTAGCCCTACGATTATCCACCTGGGGTGCTCTACGGAAAACAGGATTGTCCTGTATAGCAACTGTTGGTGGTTGTTGGTCGCCTTGGACTCGAAGCGGAGTTAGCAATGCTGCAATCCGGTCGAGGGTCGCCTGTATACCTTGCAGGATCAACCGGTTCTTCCGTTGTGCTGCTTCGAAAGCTGTCACCGTTAGATAGTCCGTTGGAGCATCGTCCTTAGGATGAGGATCCAATCCTTCATTAGAGGTCATCGTCCTGAGGAAGAAACCTCTCTCTGATACCAATGACGTAAGGAGGACGTGGTAGGTCGATCACCGTCTCCCTAACCGAGAGTTTCTCGAATCCACGAGAAGAAAGAAAAGGATAATAAAAAAGGAAATTAATTCCGAATAATGTTTTTGATAATTGAATGAATAATAAACGGAATCACAATGCATATAAATAGGAAACTAAACCCTAGGTAAAGTATCAGACTCCAACTCAAACTAAAACTCCTAGAAAACGCAACTTACTATAAATAGTAAACTTATTATTTATAGAAGTCGTTCAATCCTACTAGAACTCTTGCTTTTCGGTCAAAAATAAAAAGTTATCAAACGGGCCCAACCATGTTGTTCTACTAAATATTCTAAGCCCTTTTCATGTTGGGCACTAATTCTAAAACCCTACAGGTCCAAAGTTATGATCGAATTAAAACTTACTATAAATAGTAAAACTGAAAATAAACTAGCCTAATGACCGTCGATACGGTCGAATCTCGCGATTCCGGCATGGGCAACCCGGCGTAGCGGGGTTGGTTGGCTAAAGTAGCTCGAGCTACCCCAAATTGATATATTATATGTCCCGAAATTCATTCTGAATTGTGAGATACGGCCGATTTACGGTCCTGACGGTCCGGATCACTTTCGACTTCGACCGGTCTTCTTTTGCTCCATCTGAGCCATGAAATAATCAGCGACCCATTCTACATGAGGAACACGCTGGAACCCTCTTTCTATACATGTTGTTGCACTCACGTTATACATGGTGGTTCGACGTGAATGTTATACATGATGCTACTATTTACTTCTTGCATGTTTGGCATATGTTGAGTTAGGTAGTGTTTACCGTGGGTTTGATAGGTGTTCAAGAGGTCTTGATGATGAGCGGTTTAGAATAGCGAATGAGTTGTTCTATGTAGATATTTTTGAACTGATGGATACATGAGTTTTGTGGTTAAAATGGATGGTTCAAAGGCTTTAGAAATGTGAGAAGAGTGGTCCACACAGCTCTTTGATGTGTAGGGAAGTCAGCATACAATTAGTTTTGCGGGTTGATTGCCATTTTGTGAAGAGTTCGGATCATTTGCTAGACTTCAACAGGGTTTTTCTGTTTGCCGATCACTCAATTGGTCCAGCTCAGCCCTGATATTGTCGCCACTCCTGCATTTAATACAATCAGTGCTGAGCTGGACCAATCAGATGCCGGCAAACAGGAAAATCCTGCTGAGGACGAGCAGAGGATCCAGATTCTTTTGTGAATTATAGGACGACATTATGTAGAGGACATGAATGCATGCATGCGATCCTCTTTAGTTTCAGAAATTTATGAACCGAAAGATTCTTCTTGCAAGGCTTGTGGGCTTTGTAAACAAGCCCAAACACAGCGTGATGTTAACTGGGTAGCTTTCTTGCGAAAATAGTTTTTTGTCTGATGCTTGGGTGAGCTATTTAATTATGGATATGATGAAAAGTTTTAATGGACAATAGTATCTTGTGATCTAAGTGGAAAGATTAAAGATGTATGGCTCAATTAGGTCGAGTAACCTCATGTTAAATATTTACCATGGTCGGACACGCAAATAAGTTTTTGGCAATGGCCTCGAGTATCTGCACATACACCCTTACAATTATTACTAACATAGATAGATTGATTCAGTGATTTTTTTTTGTTAGTCATGACACTCACACTATTAGTACTAACAATGCATTTACCGGTGCAATTAGTGTGTACTAATTAGCATTTAAACCTAAGAGGCCACCGTGACTTGTGCATGTACATTCAATAAAAAATACACCAATAGAATTAATATTTATACAAGAGTTACGTTGATGCACAAGTAAAAGATTATTAAGATCTTGACTCTTAGTTCATGATTGATGGTTGCGTTTAATGGTAATTTATAGTTATCATTAATAATATACTCAATGGGCTGGGCTAATCACTATTAGCCCTGACCTTGCCTAACCTTAATATTGCACTTGGATTTTAAGCTCGGAATTGACCTTCGGGCTAAGTTTAAAGGCACAAGCACCGACACTATATGGCTGGGACACCGCTCTATTGTAGGGCTGTCGATGGGTCTGGCATGTGGTTGGCTTTGGCCTGGATTTTGAACTGCTTGGGCATGTTTATTCAAAACTTCAATTTTGCCCGGCCTAAGGTGGGCCCATTGACAGCATTGCTTATAGTTGGTTGGGCATCATAGCTGGGCTTTAGCTGTTTTAGAAGAGCTATCTTAAGAAGCAAGTCCATTTCCATTATAGACCGGATTGACTTGAAAATTTATCTATATATCTATATATCTCCAACAAGTAAATTATGAAATCGGCACCTTATTGATTTGTATGCTTCATTCGGCACCTCTTAATGTGTGATCACAATCCATTTATTTTCTTGTGACTTCGACGTTGGATTGATCCCCTTCAAACATTATGGATAACCCCCAGGAATATGTCGACATCTCATTCTTTGGTGCGCTTAACAGAACAAACCTGATGCAATTGGGCCCCACTAGGCCTATTTATGCTGAATGACTCCATCAACCTGACGTGGCTTGATCTTCACCATCGAATCGACTTCAACTTCAGGAATATATGGCTCCCGTAGTGTGCTGATATATATCTTCATTCAAGTAAACTTTTGGGAATAGATCCATAGTGGGCCACACCAACTTGCTTGTGATGGATGGATATATATAGATCTCTTGATCTTGCATAATCTGACCGTCAAATCGATAGGTCAACTGGCTTTATGAAGGCCCATTAGCTTAGATCTTTGCAGATCCATTAGATCCTATGATTTTTATTTGATGGGTGTACTTGAAATTCTCTATCCACGTACATTGAGGAATAATCATTGAAACACATCATCTCGTCCATCCCAACCTGACCTGATAGATCCAATGGCCCCATTTGTACAAGCTGAAGATGGGAGGAAGCTGCCCACATGTTGTGGGTCCCACCACTGTACAAAAAAATGGAAACGCATTAAAGGGTGTTCTCATGAAGTGGTGGAGGAGGCAAAAAGTAAAACAGATATCCTTAGTCCAAATTGAATATCGATAATGGGGTGGTGGCAGTCGTGTGGAATGCACACTCCCTTCCATTTTATAATGCTATTTGTCCATGCACTTTCACACAATCGAGTGCTCGTCGATTCAGCATCCACCTACAACCATATGAATATAAAATCAATTAAAGCTATTCAACTAAGTATATTGCCATCGTATGCCACCTTCTTATACGTATTTCATACGCTCTTTCTTGATACTTTGTACACGAAACTGAACTCCAAAACAATGCAATACCCCAAACTGAAACGTACCCTTTCCTTACTTTATGAGGTAGGCTCATATATGGTACATGTACCATCACAACTTTTCATGGTACCCAGCTGCTGCGGGGCCCATGTTGACTGATCATCTGATCCGCTGCGTTGATTATATGCGCACTTCGATGTTAGGCTATGAAGAAGAAAAAAATCATACGGAACAGAAACTTTGTTGGGCTGCACCACAAGGAACAGTGGGGTGGAGACACCCAACCAATTAAAACCTTCCCTACTGTTTGTAGGGCCCAACGTGCTTTATATATGCCATCTAATCCATTCATCGGATGTAATTCATTAGGATAAAGGAACCCACAAAAAGATCAGACCATTCCAAAACTTAGATGGGCCACACCATGTGAATTAGAGGTCTTAAGCTTGGTTTTACTTTGTTCTCAATGTTGTGGCCTACGTAAGTTTTGGGTCTGTATATTTTTTGGTTTCTATAATGAGGATGAGTGGGAGAACACGATGGACGAGATGGATCGGATGTTCAGTTGAAGTGAACCCCACAGCAGCGTTGTACCACCTGAAGTAGTGGTGGTAGGAATGCCAGCTGAGGGCAGCTCTTATATTATGGAGTGGTATATTTGTCTTTAGTTTGGATCCAACGTTGGAAATAAGCCTTACAGGTATAACTGCCATAAAGCAAATCCACCTTTTTTTCTTTATCTTTGGGATCTTGCTTTTTCCCTGGCACTGCAGTGTGGGGCCCACGTGACGTATGAAGGTCATCCAAGCCGTCCATGAAACGCGTAGTACTATTACATGACAAAAAACAGTCCCACCCAACACTCATGTGGGTGACAAAATAGGGTACAATGTGAGAGCCGACTGCATATCCTTGATTTGTACGGAGGCCCACCTAAATTGCAAAACAGCGTGAATTGTGGATTTACCCTTCATCCATGGCATACGAAAAGTTTGAACGGCTTGGATTCCATATAAACGACACTGTGGGCTGCTAACTCAAATCAAGCTAGGCATACCTCCAAATTGTTTCCTGTAGTGTGGCTCATCTCATTCACAAATCAGCTGATTTTTTTGGGTATTGGTTTAAAAAGCAATGAAGCATATGATAGACAGATTGGATGTGAAGAATTCATCAAGTGGGTCCCACATCCGCCATATAGCTTCGAGAGAACCCTCTTTATAATTATGATTTCCCCCTTCTTCTCCTTCTCCTTGTTTTACCCTGACCTTTATGTGGATCGTCTAAATTTCACTTATTTCAAGGAAGTTTAGTCAAAAGGAACAAAAAAGCATTTTATTTGGGGAAAAAAAATAATAGGATTTTTATGAAAATTGTGAGGCTTTTTGTTGCTGGCCCGACCTGGCAGTGTTGCACAATCATAAAGATATGTACTTCTTTTTAGAGAGCTAAATTTAAATTAAGGGTGCCAATTTGTTTGCATTAAACATCATAAAATAATTTTATGATTTTATGCACTATATTAAATTGACTAATCATGATATTTGGTGTAATTAAAGGAGCCCTAAACTAAGAAACATTAAATGATCCAATTGATCTAAGGCTAAAATATATACATTATCCTTGTTGGAGAGCCTTCAAACTTGTGCACGTTTTGGGTGCTTAGATTGGTCGGGCGACTGGTATGATGGCTTGGCCCAGATGCGCAGAAGAAGGCCTCTGGACTGTTTCTGTGTGGCCCAAATTGGTTGGCCGACCGATCTGCAGGAGACTCCGACCGGTCGGTGGTGAGGCAGTGTGACGAATCAGTTTTCTTATTGGAGATGGTCTCTTGCGCGGTTTTGCGCAAGATGTTTTCAATTTGGGTTTTTCCCTATTTAAGGGATGTAACGCGGGATTAGAGACGTTGTCATTGGGGCCATGTTTCCTAAATGGATTCTAAGATAAGAGAAAGAGCTTGGGAAAAGCTTGAGAATTCTCTGGGATGAAGAAAATGACTGTTCTTGTCCGTTTCATGTGAGAACAAGCTTTGGGTAGCTCAGAATTTCTCTTGTCGGCATTTTTGTTTCTTTAATCTTTGTAATCTTCTGTTATTCATAGTGGATCGCTTTATGCCGTGGTTTTTTTACCCGTTGAGGGTTTTTTTCACATAAAATTGGATTCTCTTGTGGTAAATGCTTATGTGTGGTTTGATTTCATATTGTTTTTCATTTTATCTCGTATTGCTCTGTGCATTCAGGCTTCTACTTCCGCTGTCGATTTTCCCAACAAGTGGTATCAGAGTTAAAAGTTGGGGTGGAGTAGAATTCGGATATGAGACAAGAAGATGGATTAAGTACGAGATTTAACGTGAAGAAGAATTCCGCGAAAGAAAAACATGAAAAGTGATTAGAATCTATGAAGGAAGTAGAGTGGAAGAGTTTCATCGGGAGCACGATTCACAGTGGAGCTGCGGGATCGGCAACGAGATTTACGGTTGCTTGTATGTGGCAAGTGCCCAAGGGCCACATGAGAAGAGCGACAAAGGTGTGTGAATGTGCAAAGATGAAGTCGATACGGCACGAGAAGCAGTAGAGCAATGATGAAGATGAGATGACGAAGAGAGAATGGTGTTGATTTGACGTTTGAAGCCTCAGTGGAGATTGTTGGGGAGGCTTCAAACTTGTGCACGTTCTGGGTGCTTAGACCGGTCGGGCGACCGGTTTGATGGCTTGGCCCAGATGCACATAAGAAGGCCGCTGGCCTGTTTCTGTGTGCCCCAGACCGGTCGGCTGACCAGTTTGCAGGGGGCTTCGACCGGTCGATGGTGAGGCAACGTGACAAATCAATTTCCTTATTAGAGACGGTCTCTTACATGGTTTTGCGGGCGCAAGAGGTTTCCAATTTGGATTTTTCCCTATTTAAGGGATGTAATGCGGGATTAGAGTTGCTGCCATTGGGGCCATGTTTCCTAGATGGATTCTAGGATAAAAGAAAAAGCTTGGAAAAAGCTTGGGGGTTCTCTGGAATGAAGAAAATGACTGTTCTTATCTGTTTTATGTGAGAACAAGCTTTGGGTAGCTCGGGATTTCTCGTCGACATTTTTATTTCTTCAATCTCTGTAATTTCTATTATTTATGGTGGATCGCTTTGTGCCGTGGTTTTTTTTACCCGTTGATGGGTTTTTCCACGTAAAATCGAATTCTCTTGTGGTGAATGCTTGTGTGTGGCTTGATTTCATATTGTTTCTCGTTTGATCTCGTATTGCTCTGCCCATTCAGCTTCTGCTTCCACTGCTAATTTTCCCAACAATCCTCATGTCTTGAGTTTGGACAAGTAGGCAGATCGGTTTAGTGGTCCAAAAGGCTAGGCTGATAGGCCACCCTGTGGATGTTCCCAGCCTTAAAAATCTTGTCATGCCCACAAATAGAAGGTTGAGCGAAAATGCAGCAAATATATATCCACGTTAGACCTTAATAGTGGCAACGGTTGGGTGGATGGAATCTTCCAAACTCAGAGATTTTCTTAGTGGCACAGTCTATTCACAGAGGGTCATGAAATCAACTGCCAGGATGAGAGAACCATGGGACCCACTAGTAAAAACTTGATCCACCTGAGCATAGCATATACACATTCTCCATGGTGGATCATCATAATATGCATCTTCAACTCATCATTACCATCACCATCCAGGGCTCATCTTAAGTAGCTGGATCGACAACTTACAGATTTGAAAACTCTAGCTTTCTCCCTAACAACCCTCAGCTCTCTCAGAGTTCTATCTATTTGTTGGTCCAAAATATCCACGAGCATACCATTCATGCAGTTGTTGACAGATTTGAAAACCCTAGCTCCCTAAAAACCCTTTGCTCTCTTAGAGTTCTATCTACATGCATACCAATCATGTAGGGTTACAGTAATAATTGCATCGAATTTGCCGTTGCTCTATAAAAGCCATTTCCCAAAGTGCAAAGAGAAAACGAGTTGCATTTATACAAGGGATGCTAACATCCCACCGGTTTGTAACGTCCACCCAGTGGATGGTTTCTAACCTATTCAAAAAAAAAAAAAAAAAAAAAAAAAAAAGTTCCAGTAAGTTGGGTTCACCGTGATTTATAGCCACTGATAAATAACAATATACAAGCATGGTCCGTCCAATGAATGGATGAGGCTGATTTTTGCATAAGGTGATACTCATTGTGGGACCAACCTATTGGATGGGTTGGATTTTCCCATAAATGTAGAATTTATCCATTGGGTGGATGGTAACTTAATTATCATCCAAACGGTTGGATGTGATCATACGTCCATTTATACGTCCACCTCTACCAGTAAAAATTGCTAAAGACAAAAAGTCTCCTTCTCATATTTCTCACCAATTGCCAGTAATCTAAAAGAGAGATGGTCATAGGCTACTTCCCTCAGTAGTACCATCAGCTTATTGAGCTGCACCTATTTTACTGCCAACTAGCCACACGTGTAGGACATCCGAGCATGGCGATTGTCAGTCGTCTAAACTAAGATGACCCAATCATCATCTAGGCCAAAGCTTACAAGCCAATGGGATGCCAACCATTTGAACCAACATACAGTTGTGGTCCACCTGATGGTCAGATTAGCCTGATTTTTTGGCCAGGTGGTTTTTACAGTAATACTAATCTTTTGCACGATTCGGATTTAGTACACGTATGATAGTTTGTCAGAAGTGGTACAGTAAGAGAGGCTTAAGGTACTGAGGGAAGTACTTGATCATTTTCACATATACACTATAAGTAGAAGTACATGTCATCCAAATACATACGTAAAGATGCATGCATTTTGTATGCACCCAAAGTGACGGTCCATTTCTTTTGGTCCATATTGCCCATCACCATCCATTCTACAGTAGAATCTTGCACCATAAATCCCATGAGCAGGGCGTGTGTCTGCCACACTCCTCATCTTCTCCTTCTCAACTCTCAGCAGTACAAGCTCCTCCTCCTACTTTCATCCTTGTGATCATGGCAGTCTTTGAGCAATCACATAACCAGCCGTCTGATGTCGAAAGGCAGGCGGACGACGCTGACATCAACTACTCCCAGAGGGCGCAATGGCTGAGAGCCGCCGTCCTAGGAGCCAATGATGGGCTGGTGTCCACAGCCGCGCTGATGATGGGAGTCGGAGCTGTGAAGGAGGACCCAAAGGCCATGATAATCTCTGGGTTCGCAGGGCTGATTGCGGGGGCCTGTAGTATGGCAATAGGAGAGTTTGTCTCCGTCTACTCGCAATTGGATATAGAGGTGGCTCAGATGAAGAGAGAGAAGGAATTAAAGGAAGGAAGAGGCGAAAGCGCGGAAGATAATGGAGGCGTGCAGTTGCCTAGCCCTGTGCAGGCGGCTGCAGCCTCGGCTCTGGCGTTCTCGATGGGGGCGATGGTGCCGCTCCTGGCGGCTGCATTTATAAAGCCGCATAAGGTGAGGCTTGGGGTGGTGGCCGGAGCGGTGACCCTTGCCTTAATGGTGTTTGGAGGGCTGGGTGCAAAGTTGGGGAGGGCTCCCTTCGTGAGGTCTTGTCTGAGGGTGTTGGTGGGAGGTTGGTTAGCCATGCTTGTGACTTTTGGGTTGATGAAGTTGTTTGGGTCTCATGGGTTGTAAGGATAGACATCCATCTCTCCTCCTCCTCCTCCTCCTCCTCCTCCTCCTACTCCTTTCCTTCCTTTTCTTCTTTTTTTGTTTTTTTTTTTTTTCCTTGTCTTTGTGAAGTTAGCAAGTTGGCATAACATGGGAGATTGGAGGCAGTCTGGTTCATGTAATTTGTGTTCATCATGGAATGGAATGGTTGTCCACTTTATATTCTTTTTCTTTTTTTTAATTTTCTTTATTTCAAGTTGGGTGGAGACGATCTTGTTCGTGTAATTGTGTTCATCATGAAATGGTAGAATAGATCTGTTATGAAAATGAGAAGAAGATCCTCTTTAAAAAGTAGTTCAGTCCTCTCTTCCAGAGCATGAAGAAGTCTCAGGGAACAAGTATATATTCAGCCCAGTACGTTGTTGTAGATCCCTGCAGATATTTCTCTTTCTCAGGGAACAAAGCCTATTTTGATTCAGCTTAGTGTGTTAGCTAGGGTACTGTAAAAGTCTATATCAGACAAGGCCTAGCGTCCATCTTTTACGGATGGGATTGCTCTCCTAGCTTTACTAAATAAATTTAAATTTCACTTATTGAAAGAAGATTTTTTGTTTTGTCAGATCTCATATTTGGTAGCTAGGTTAGAAAATTACTAAAATAAATTTTACTAATTAGATATTAGCTTATCATGTATGACATTTGGACCATCTTATTATCTCAATATATGGCTAGCTCTAAAAGTGACGTACAAGTTAGTTCATATGTGTCCACTAATTAATATTTTATACCACCCCACACACGACTATCATGAAAGGGAGAAAACCATATATGTGCAACAAATTTCTTATTTATTTGGACGTTGGCGACACGGAAAGACTTAGTGGGCCACATGTGAGCTGCATGACAAGGGTTATATATAAGGGTACATTTGTTTCCGCCTGTTTGGGCACGTAAGTGGGTGTTTTACTTTAGATAAGCTACTTGCTCATCTTGGTTTTGTACTTATTTAGCAGAGATGTTTGGTAAACAACATATGCTTGCCCACCAAAAAGTAGAAAAGCATGTTTGGTTTGGACCGTTCATTGTGTGGGCCCCACTTTTGAAGTAGGCCATCCATCATGCGGAGCCCACCTTTGATATGGGCGATTCATCACTAGGGGCCGACCTTTAATGTGTACCATCCAATATTTAGGGCCCACCTTTGATGTTGGTCATCCATCATGTGGGGCACCATCAATGTTTTTGTCCATCAAATAAGGCCCACCTTCAATATCCACTGCCCATCATGTGGAGCCCACCTTAATTTGATGTGGATTGTCCATCATGTGGGCGTCATCTCCGATGTTGGATGATCCATTATGTGGGGCCCACCATTATTAATTGCCCATCATGTGGACCTTGACCTTTGATGCAGACCGTCCATCATGTGGCCCCACCTTCTATGTGGGTTGCCCATCATGTGGGGCTCGCCTTGGATTTGGGCCATTCATATTAGGGGGTGACCTTTGGTGTGGACCATCCAACATGTGGGGCCACCTCAATATGGGCCATTCATCATGTGGGCCCCAGCTTCAACGACCATTGCCCATCACGTGGAGCTTACCTTCAATGTGGACCGTCAATCTTCTAGACCCCAACTTTGAAGTTGGTCATCCATCATACCTGCCCATTTTGGACGTGGGCTATTTATCACTAGGGGCCGACCTTTGATGTGAACCATCCATATGGGTGATCCATCGTGTGGGGCCCACCTTTGATGTGGACTTTCTATTGTGTGGGACCCACCTTTGATGTGGACAATCCAACATGTGGTGTTTCCTTTGATATGGAGAGAGAGGAGAGAGAGAGAGAGAGAGAGAGGTGAAAAGTCAAAAAGCTAAAATAAAAAACTTACGGGATGATTAAGTAGCTTTAAGCACATAAGTTACTTTTGCAACCTTGTTTACCAACTTTAAGGGAAAAAATTAACTAAGGGGATATTTTAATTGTAACTTACTTTGGATAAACTACTTTTGCCTCGGATGGTTTATTTTAGTTTCTGCTTATTAAATAATCTTATCTGGTAAATAACTTACTTGTCGGCTAAGAAGTAGAAAAGTATGTTTTGTTTCCAACATTACACAAGTATTTTTCCCTCTAGATTTTTTGGTCCACCCTCGTATTCATTGTCCATCATGTGGGGCCAACCTTTAATGTGAACCGTTCATTGTGTGGGCCCCACCTTTGATGTGGGTTGTCCACCATGAAGGGCTCACCTTGAATGTGAGCCATTCACCATCAGGGGCCCAACTTTAAAGTGCACCTTCCATTATATAGAGCCCGACTTTGATATTAGTCATCCATCATGTGGGGCCACCATCAATGTTATTATCCATCATGTGGGGCCCACCTTCAACATCCACCGCCCATCATGTGGAGCCGACCTTTAACGTGGACCATCCATTATGTGGGCCCATAATAATACAGGGTCATCCATCATGTGGGGCCCACCTTTGATGTGGATTGTCCATCATGTGTCGGTCTATCATGTAAGGCCTCCTTTAATAAAGATAACAAACGAGAGAAAAAAAGAAGAAGAAAAGGAATTAATTAAAAAGCTATAAAAAAACTTATTGGAATAAGTAACTTTTAACATTAAGTTACTTATATAATAATCCTCGTCAAGCTAACTTAAGTATAAAATGTATCTTGATGACTTAAAATAAGTTAAAAAGTAACTTTTGGTGGTATCTAAATAAGTCCTAAGGGAGCATTTAATTGTAAATTACTTAAACTACTAATGGCTCAAATAACTTATCTTAATTTCTACTTATTAAACTGAAGTCATTAAGTAACTTTAAATAAAAAAGCCACTTATAAGTGATCATAAAGCAAACTTAATCATCTTAAATAAGGTACTTAACTACTATTGTAAGTATAAAAAAGTAACCTACTTGGTGGCATCCGAATAGGCTTATATGACTTAAGCTAAAAAGTAACTTATTTGATGGTATTCAAATAAGCCCCGGCAGGTGTCTATTTGCACACGAAAATGAGATCTTCTCCATTTTTGTGTCCTTGATCTTCATATGATTTTTTTATTTCTTTTTCCTTTTTTACATGGGCCAATTAACATATAGTCATATACAAGTGCTCATTTTATTTCCGGCAAGAAAATATTTTCCTGTGCAAAATCAACTAAAGTATTTTGCCACCATATGTAAGTTCTCCTGCTTCGATCTTTTATAGTATATATGCTCAATATGCACCATCTTGATGATTAAGATCATTTGATTAAAGCGATTTAAGACGGCTCAGAAATCAAGCTGTACAGACCACACATGATGTACGATCCATATTTAATGATCATACCTTTTTTAGTGTGATCAATGCGGATCATCCATTCCATAGGTCGAATGGTTTTGAGCTTCCAATCAAAGTAATTTGATAAGGATGGGCCTTCAATGGTGGGACCCACAATGATGGTAGGTCCATAGTAATTATAAGACCTTTTGTATTATATTAATACAATTTTCATAGCCATTGATCAGATGATTAGGCTCATCTATCCTATCAAAGTGATTCGAGATGGATCGGCCATATAGGTAGGCCCTTCACAATGGGTAGTCCATATTAATGATTTGATATTTTCTAGTATGATCAATATGAATCATCATTTCAATAGCCACATGTTGGATGTTAGGATCATACAATCGATGAGATCAAAGTGATTTGAAAAGGATGGGCCTCAAATTATGGATAGCCACATCAATGATTCAACCTTTTTCAATATTATCGATATGGATCATCCATATCTATAGCCATTGATCAAGTGGTAGTTAAGGATCATCCATTCTGTTAAATGTGATTTGAGAGGGGTGGGCCCCACACAATGGATAAACCATACACCAATGATTGAACATTTTCAAGTACAATGATCAATATGGTCCATTCATTTTCATAGCCATTAATTGAACCATCTATACCCATTTTCTACACCCATATGATGAGCTCCATGTATGTTAATGTGTGTCATGGGGCACATTTACATGTAGTGGGAAACATATGGTGGACCACGTACATCCACCATGTGTGCTAACAATGTTGACAGGAGGTGAACAGTTAGGTAAAAAAATAGATTCTTCCACTTGTGTGTGTCTTGTCATGAACAAACATAGAAATTGGCTTTCATAGGAATGGTTGTTTTCCATAAGAAAACCCAAAATTTGTAACAGGAGAAGGAGATTATGGTTCAATCGAAGTGGGTCACACATGGCATGTGTAGGCTTAGATCATGGTCCCAAAACAATCAAAATATGTTGGATTTCTAATTAATATATGAGGATTCTAATATATATCCAATGAAGTCCAAAATTGGTAAGATCCTTCTAAGGAAATAGATTTTAAGATGTGGATAGTTTTAAAGGAAGAACAATTCTGGTGAATCATATGATGAGTTTTGGAATTTTGCAATTTAGATGTAGAATTTACGGAAAAAAGATGTGTGGATCATCTATTTCCAATCCTCACTTTCTCAAACAAATGCGAATCTTGCAATCTTCTTCGAATCCCTCTTCTTCTTTTTTTCCTTTTGGGCAAAAGTTTGGAATTGCCATTGATGAAAAGATTCCTTGATTCAACTTTGACCTATCGTAACTTTTGGGTGAGTTGATTTTTGCATGACCTTTTTAGAAGTATTTAGAACAATGAATGGAATACATCTGTACCAAATTGCATTGTAATCGAAAACCATTTGATGGATCATTTAGAGCTCGTTTGGCGTTGTTTCTGGAAATGGCACAATTGATACCTAATTAATAATTCTTGACAAAAATGTTTGGTAAACATGCAAAAAGAAAATAAAAAAAAAAAAAAAAAAACACAAAGTGAATTAATAAGATGGAGTGAATTTTATGATGTTCCCCTTAGGGTATCTTGGTATTTGGATTGGGCTGAGTTTTGGTCCATCGTGAATATGTGAAATGATTATTAAGAAATTTATGTTAGGATCTATGGAGCTCGATCATAGAGGTATGTACTGTTCATCTAGAAGGTAATTTTGTAATTTCGCACGAATTTTTTTATATAAACTTTAGTTCGTTTGGAGTAATATATATCTTGTTGTGTGTGTGTGTGTGTGTCAGAGAGAGAGAGAGAGAGAGCCGTCATTGTATTGAGATCAGTTGCTTCGTTTTTTTGTCTTGAACATAGTGGATCGGTTTGAATATGTGGATGTATTGAAAGGGAACCACACAAATCTCTTTATTGCGGTTTGCCTCTTTATTTCTGGTTTTCTTTTGATTCCGAAGTTGCCGTGCATGTGGTCCTAGAGGGATCTTTTTCCCAACAATTTAGACTGCGGCCCCCACAAGAGGATGGAGTGGGTTTTACGTTGTTTCCTTTAGAGTGGCTGATTACTTGAATTGTTCCCCATTTAGTAAGGATTACCTGCCTATTCTTTGGGAATACTTAAAATGAAAAAGATGCACAGTAAATTACTTTATCTTAAAAACTCATGCTTTTTCGTCCATCAAAGAAATGAAGATTCCTATGCTTCGAAATTTAAGAAATATAGAAAAAGTGAAAAGCATAACCATTAAGCTTCGAAATTTAAGAAATATAGAAAAAGTGAAAAGCATAACCATTTCTTTTTATCAGAACGAGATGATTTACTAAATCATTCATCGAATCATTGGCTAAAAGAGTGATTATCAACGATCAAACATCCATAATAATGCTAAAGTGGCACAAGATCCTCTTCACCCAATGTTTTTTTCCTCAGAAGACAATAGATGCTTTCCACCTCCGTAGATACAGAAAAGATGCACTTGGATGCTAAGGGCTGGTTTGGCAGCATGAAATCTAAAGAATTTATGGGAATGTGATGATTTTGGGGTTGCTAGGAATTGAAGGAATATGGATTTGAGAAGAATCCAATTCCGTGAAAAAAAAAAAAAATCTTATTGAACTCTCACCTCAAAGATCTAATTTCAAATCCACTCGATTTTATACAAATTAAAATAAACTGAATTCCACGGAGATTCAAATGCCGAAGAGCTCTCTAAGGACAAAAAATAAAATTCATGAGTGGCACTAGCTTGTTCTAGATCTAATTATTCCAAACTTACTATTCACCTTTAAATGTAATGAAATTCTAGAGATCTTTTAGGAGACATTATCCATACCAACCTTATCCTCATGAGATTTATGAGATGGCATTACGAAGGTGGCTTAAGCATCTTTTGGACAACGGGAAGATAGTCTTTCAAATGATGAATATTCCAAGGCCTAGAATATTTTTCAAACATAGACTTCCAGTACCTGGCACCCATATTAGACACCACATATTCTTGCAAAGGCCATCTATCCTAAAGGAAAGTAGAGCAGGGTGCCGATTAAAGAAAAGTGTAACATGTGTATGACTGGTGTGGGACCTCCATGGAAACGTAATTTTTTTTTAAATTTTGCCATATCATTATAAATCCATGACTAACATGCACACATGACCTTTTTTCATTTGCATGACGCGGTGCATCTAGCATCCTAACAACTACAATCTATGTTCCTATCCCACCAAATAAGCTAGCTAGAAGCACTTCCATTGGGATATCTCTAATATCCAACATACTCATGTATGGAAATTCTTCAAATATCATGCAAAGAGTCCAAGACTAATAGTTTTCAACCCAAGGGGGTCCACTTCCATGATCATCATGAAATGACTTATTCTCAATCCTCATTTTATCTCATTTGATCATAAACAAATCATATACTCATTTTCTTGTGTATCCATCCATCAATCATCATCCTTATGAGGTGACCCTCAAAGATATACACACAATCTTAAGCTAAAAGCGATAATGGGTCTAAAAGATGGGCCCAGGTCTCACGTGTATTGATGTAGGAGTACTGGCACATGCTGTCCAGATATTCATGGACCATTTAGTTGCCACGAAGATCTTAAACTGTCCACGAAAGGAACTAGTGGGCCATAGTGTAGAAATAGGCCCAACTTAGAAAACAAGATTGTGGACCATGATGAACATGGCCATAGATTTTTTTGAATAGCTAAGCTTTGCCTTTATAAAATAATGGTTGTAAAATAGACTGAGGAACACAATTGGGCTGCTGCCCTGCTGGGCCTGCTCTTTCTAGCCAACCATGGGCTGCTGGACAGTCTGGATGTTTATGGCTTATGGGTACTACTAGGCCATCAATAGTCAACACTAGAGGTGGGTAACAATCCGGCTAAGCTGAGTTAGCCCTAGTTTGGATTTGGCTCATTTTTGTGCCACCTTAGTTTGCGGATCGGCCTGGTTTAGGTTTCAGGCCGACCCATGCGTCTCGAGTTTGGTTTGATCCAGAAAAATCTAGTTCGGGCTGGGATCGGTTTGGTCGAATATTTTGAATCGAGCCGGGCAGAGTTTGAATAGGTGACTACTCTTTTTTCTTTTTTTCTTTTTTCTATCTTTGTTTAAATAGAAAAGACTTTAAAAGGTTAGAAATAACAAAAAAAAAAAAAAAAAACAAATATCTTACTATGATGTTTAACATCTTCCAAAAGAGAACTGCAACTTCAAAATAGGAATTTTTTGTTATTATTATTATTGGGTTCTTCCAAAGGAGAACTACATAAGTATCTTAGGTATTATTATTATTATTATTATTTTTTAATACCTAGTATCCTACGGGCCAAGCTGGGCCGGGCCGGTCCAAATAAGGCCGAGCTGAGCTTCAAGCCAGCGCTGCAAGAGATTGGGTTCAGCCCATTTATTAAACAGGCTGCATTAGGGTGGCTCATCGCGAACCGGACTTAACTGAGCTTTTTTGATTCGGGCCGGGCTGAACTTCCAAACTGGTCCATTATGTGTCTAGCTCTAGTCAACAGCCTTAGTCCCACGATGATAGGGCTGTCAATGGGCCTGGCCTGGTGTTGACTTCGGCCTAGGTTTCAAAATGTTCGGTCTGGGCCTATTCAAGATTTTGATTTTACCCCGCCTATCAACAGCCCTACTCGTTGCTGGGTTAGCATTCACACGATCATCATAGTGGACCAACCCGTATGGTTAGTGGTCACATGGTCCCCCAAGGGTGCACAGTGGGCCCCACCTAGACGGTCAGAAATCTCACATTCATTGTGGGTAGTGGCCCAACCCATCAAACTAAAAAATGTGAAAGAAACTGAGATAATAGTAGTTGGGCCCACATACATATAGTAGATCTTGACACACTAGATATGATCATGAGTGGTTTGGATTGTACGATCAAAAGCCAATGGACGCGATCAATGTAAGAAGCCAACTATGATCGGACGGCCATGGGGCCCACCTTAATGTATGTATTGTATATCCACGCCGTTCATTCGTTTTTCCAGTTGGACCATACCACGGAAAGAGTAGTGATTGACCGTTAAAAGCTTCTCGTGGATCACAAAAGTTTTGGATCAAGCTAATATTTGTTTTTTCCCTTCATCCATTCGTCCTTACAAACAGGTTGGATGGTAAACAAAATTTTATCACTCAATTACAACCAGTCAATTTTGAAGATCACATTGAAAATCACTCAAACAAAATTTTATTTCGTTCAAACAAGTGGATTGTAAGATATGGCCTACTTAATGGCCGGTCAATCTTGTCTATCTAATAACCTCGTAATTTAAATTTTGATGTGGATAAGTAATCACTCATACAAAAGCATTAACAAGGAGAGCAAAATTACTAGAGTAGATCTTCCAAAGGATAGTTGTAAATATGCCAAAAACTCCCACCAATTGGAGTATACTTAGAGGTGGGCAGCGATTCAGGCCAGGTTGAGTTAGCCCTAGTTTGGGTTTTGCTTGTTTTTGTGCCACCCCACTTTGTGGATCTGTCTGGTTTGGGCTTCGGGCTGACCCATGCAGCCTGAGTTTGGTTTGCTGCAGAAAAATCTAGTTTGGACTAGGATCGAGCAGTTTGGTCGAAGATTTCGAACCAGGCCGGGCTGAGTTCGAACAGGCGGCGGCTCTTTTTTGTTGTTTATTTAAATAGAAAAAAATTAAAATAATTAGAAATAACGGAAGGAAATACAAAAGTATCTTACCACATGATGTTTAACATCCTCTAAAGGAGTGCAACTTTAAAATAGACATGTAAGAGGCTTTTCCAGACATGTAAGAGGCTTTTCCAAACATGTAAGACTTAGTTTAGGTTTTATTATTATTATTATTACTACTATTATTATTATAATCTTACGGGCTGGGTTGGATCGGGCCAGTCCAAACTAGGCGGAGTTGAGCTTCAGGCTAGGCTGGGCCGGCATTGTAAGAGATTGAGTTTGGCCTTTTTATTAAACAGGTTGTGTTCGGAGTTCTTGTTGCTGGTTCAAACTCCACTTGGAAGCTCTAAGTATATTGGTATGCCCCACTCTAGTGGATAACTTCTAATCAGTTTAGGGCATGTAAAATTTAATTCTTCTAATAAGCTGGCAACAGAGTGAGGATCTTGATAGGATGTCCAATCTGACTAGTCCATTTTGAAGAGCACATTGAAAATCATTGGAAACAAAATTTTATCTTATTCAACCTAGTGGATCATAAGATATCTATTTAATGGAGAGTCAATCTTGTCTATTCAATGACTTTGCGATTTGAGCTCCGATGTGAATAAAGCTCAAACACGAAGACTTAATGTTTGAACAGAGTTTTACCGAGTCAATCTGAAAGATCAAACACGGTTCGTATCCAGCTCTAGGTATGGGTGTGTAAATAATAATAATAATAATAATAATAATAATAAAAAGAGTCCTGCATAGGCACGGATTAGGTAGTACCCCTAGCTATTCAAAACTTGGACAGATGGAGGCTCAAAGGGGCCGCCATGATGTATGGCTTTTATTTACACCGTTCATTTATTTTTCTATATCATTTTAGATTATTAGCCCCAAAATAAGGTAGATCCAAGGCTCAAGTGGATCACACTAGAGGAAGCAGCAATGGTAAGGACGCCTACCATTGAAACCTACTTAGGGACCACCATTTTGTTTATTTACCATCCAACCTGTTGATATGGTCATATACACATGTAAAAAAAAAAAAAAAAAAAAAAAAAAATCATCTTCATCTAAAACTTCTGTGGTTCCCAAAATTCTTTTAATAGTAAGAATTTAGTCTCCATTGTGTGGTTCATTTGAGCTTGAATCTTCTACATTTTTGGGCTCAGATAATAAAATGATTTGGAAAAGTGGATGGACGGTGTGGATGAAATCCCAGCCTGTCCCAAGCTCCAACAGGGGGTACTTAATCCACTTCCAATTTGCACCACTTAGAAATGAATCGGTACTGTAAGCTTATAGAACATCAGAGTAGGGCAATCATCAGTCATGTAAAAGAAGATGACCCAATCATCTTCTGGCCCAAAGATTACAAACCTATGGAAGCCCAACGATTTGATCCAACGTACAGTTGTGGCCCACCGGATGACCAGATCAGCAAGTGGGAAGTGGATTACATGGTGTGCCACACACCACCGACCTCCCTGGTGTGTTCATGTCACCAAGTTCTATGGGCCCCACCATAATATACCTATCATATCCCCATTGTCCATTCATTTTTCAGTAGGACATGGGCCGGAAAAAATGAAGCAGATTGGAGGCTCAAGTTGAACACACCACATAAAGCAGTGGGGATTGAAGGTCTATCATTGAAAACTTCTTATCAGAGGCATAGAAGTTTTGAATTAATA
Source organism: Liriodendron chinense (assembly GCA_003013855.2). Classification (NCBI taxonomy): domain Eukaryota; kingdom Viridiplantae; phylum Streptophyta; class Magnoliopsida; order Magnoliales; family Magnoliaceae; genus Liriodendron; species Liriodendron chinense. Next base: position 1,282,486 of record ML058415.1, on the reverse strand, counting down.
TAATATTTGTTTTTTTTTTCTTTCATCCATTTCTGTGGGACCTCATGAACAAGTTGGATGGCAAATAAACATCATGGTGGGCCCTAGGAAGGTTTCAACAGTGGTATTAATCATTGTGGTACTATTGTTTGTGGTGTGGTCCACTTGAGATTTTGGATCTATCTCATTTTTGGGCTCATGAACTTCACTGAACTCATCAAATGGATGGACGGGTGGATATAACACATACATCATGGTGGGACTTAGAAGCGGATTGTGTAACTCAGTACACTTAGCATACTAAGTGAACTCTGTGGGTCCACTGTGATTTATGTATTTTATCCACTTTGTCTATCCACTTTGCCCTATAATTGTAAGGCCTGAGATTAAAAATAAGCATATTCAAAGCCTAAGTTTACTAGGTCATGGGAAATAGTGTGAATTGAACATCTACAGATGAAAATTTCTTGGGGCCACAAAAGTGTTGGATCAAGCTGATATTTTTGTTTTCCCTTCATTCATGTCTTTGGTTTATTATAAATAGGTTGGATGGCACAAAAAGATTATTGTGGGCCTTAGCAAGGTTTCACCCGTTGAAATCATTATCCCTACTATTTCCTGCTGGTATTGTTTCCTTGAGCTTTTAATATGTTTCAATTTTTTGCTGAAGGCATGAAATGAGATTGGAAAAACAGATGGACAGCACTGATAAACTACATACATTCATGGGGGGTCCAAATGAGTATATTCACTGCTTTAAAAGCACACTTGAGCAACTCATAGTGCGCAACCTGATTTCGTGGGATCCACAGATCTTTGTGACATCAACACACGTAATCTTTTTCACGGCAAGAGGCATTCACAATGCACGGCTCCAATTTAACACATGCTAGGAGTTGTCAGAAAAAGTAAATGCAGTGAGTGAGGTACTGATCATTTAGGTAAGATAGCAAGTACTTCATGCAGTACCGAGCTGTGGAGAGGCCCACCGGGATATATCTGTTCATCCGCTTCATCCCTTCTATTTCTAAGATTAGGCTTTGCACATGAGACCAAGAACAAGGCGGGTCTAAAGGTAAGATCGGCCAGACCAGAAATGACTCTTGCATTTAATGTTGGGTGCATTTAATGCAACTCTAGCTAGTATTTGGTGAGGCCGATCTGACAGCTGGAGCTGCCTCATTCTTAGTCAAATGTGGTTGGTAAACAGATACATCACGGTGGGCCCCTCCACAGCTTAGTATGACGCTCTGCGTCTATACCGAGAAAGGACACAATCCAACTCTGGCACTTACGAGCCCGGATTAGGTACTACCCCCACCACGACACAGGGCTCTCACTGGGTCATGGTGGAGGGTAGTACCTAATTTGTGCACGGGTACTTAGAGATAAGGGTGATTAGGTAAGACCCCACCTCAGACCATGCAACCCTTATCGTGAATTACCCTTGATGTATGTATCCTTATCCATCTTCTCCACCTATTTTTTAAATTAATTTATAGCATTATGCCAAAGATGAAGTAGATTTAATCATCTAGTGGACCATATCTTAAGAAATAGTTGTTATTGACCATTAATGGGACTAAAGTTTTGGATTAAGCTCATATTTGTTTTTTACTTCTATTCGGGCTTATGTGACCTTATCAATAGATTAATGTTAAATAAACACTACGAAGACATTAATGTACGCCCTTAGAGATTTTTAATGGTAGAATGGTCAACCACCACTGTTTCTTACGGTATGGTCCACCTGATAATTGAATCTGATTCATTTTCGGCATAATGCCCTAAAATGATACGAAAAAACGGATGACGGGTATGGATACATAATACATACATCAAGGTGGGCTCCATTGTTACCCCACTGTAAGGGCCGTACCGTCTTGTGTGAGGCAGAGGTCTCACCTAGTCCCCTCCCAGGGTGACAGCTTAGTAGGTAAGGCCTCTTAACTGTAGGTCCCGCTTTGATGCATATGATGTAATTTTTTTTTTTACACTTACACACTTCCACGCCCCCACACACTCAGGGGCCATGGGTGGGAACCTGACTGCGGGCCCACTATGACATATGTGACTGCATCCATCCTATCCATCTGTTTTGAAAGCTTATTTTAGGGCCCGATCCAAAAAATATGAAGAAGATTCAAATCACAGATGGGCATAGTGCAGGAAACTGTGGTGATTGACCATTAAAATTTTTTTGTGGCCAACAAAAACTTTATATCAAGATGATATTTATGGGCGCAGTTTGGGTGGATCCCCAAGTTTGGGGCCACTGTGATATATGTGCCTTACATCTACACCGTCCATGCGTTTTGAAATGCTCATTTTAGGGCATGATCCAAAAAATAAAGTAGATCCAAATCTTAGGTGTACCATACCACATGAAACAGTAGTGATTGAATCTCCACCATTAAAAACTTCATGGGGGCCACTTGAATGTTTATTTTCCGTCCAACTTGTTGACAATGTCACAAAGACATGGCTGAGGAGACCACACATATATCGGATTGATCCAAAGCTTTTTGTGGCCCACAAGAAGTTTTTAATAGTTGAGTACCACTGTTTGCTGTATCATGGTCTAACTGAGATTTGGATTTACTTCATTATTTGGATTGTGCTCTAAAATGATTGTTCAAAATGGATGGATGGCATGGATGTAAGACACACACATCACACAGTGGACTCGACAGTCAAGGATCCACTTAAGCTTGTGCTTGATATTTATGTGGTCTCTTCATCTTGGTGTTTTTTACCTTATAACAGGTCATATGGCAAATAAACATTCCCGTGGAATCCATAAAGTTTTTAATGTTGAGGATTCAATCATAATATTTTTATTTCAGTGATGTGGTCTATCTAAGATTCGAGTCTGTTTCATGCCCTAAAATGACCTGTCAAAATGGTTGGACTGTGTGGATTTAAGGTGCACACACCATCCATGCATTTTTTCATATCATTTTAGGGCATGAGCTTAAAAATAAGTAGATTTAATTCATAGTTAGACCATACCATAGGAAATAGCGATTGGCCATTAATGGACCACAAAAGTTTTGCCTCAAGTTGAGATTTGCTTTTTTCCCTTCGTCTAAGTCTATGTGACCTTACCAAAGGGTTCATGGAAAATAAACATTAACTAAAATAAAATATTTAACTCAAGAGCGTTTAGCTACTACTGTTTCTTACATAATATGGTCCACATAAGATTGGATATTCTTTATTTTATTTGGCATATACCCTAAAAATGATTTGGTGAAATGGACAAGTAAGGCTAGGCCACACCTAATTTCTCTCCTGCTTTTGTGATCCTAAAAAAATTCTTAAAGGCTTGTTTGGGAGATTGTAAATGGCACAAAATGGAAAATGAATTTATAAGTAAATGACTCAGGGAATAAATAATTTTATACAATTGTATTTGAATGGGAGTAAATGAAATGCATTTGAAATCAAATATATTATGTTTGGATGGGAGTAAATGAGAGGAATTGCAATGCATTTAAAATTACCAATATATTCCTAGAAGTATATGTGATATCCCAAATCAGCTTTAATATTCCAACTTAGTGTACGTATGCGATATTTAATAGAGTGATTATAATAAATCCATTGAAATATATACTTCAACAAAAAATGAAGAAATTTCAAGCCTCGGGTAGGCCACAAACATAAAGATCACATACAAGTAACTTGTGAACGTTTTTTAACCGTCCATTTAGATGACCATCCTTTCGATGGTTTAAGTCATTCTTTCGACATGATTTTAGTGATGTAGCCGATATTTGGATTCTTGGAGAGTATCATTAGTATGACTCATGTGCGGTAGACATGTGCATAATGACACCTTTGTTTGTATATATGCACAACTCTTCAATGGAGCTCAAAAAGGCATTTCACCCCCATTAACTTCCAAATCCTCCCTAGTAGACTTACATTTACCTAATTTAAATACGCCTCAAATACCATTTACTTTCACCAAAATAGTCCTTAGGGGGTATTTATTTCTCAATTCCCTGTGTAAATACATGCAAATAGGTAATGGTTAATTATCATTGTAATTCCTTCGCTTTTTTCTGTGTTGACAATGATAACTTACTTTTTGAAATATAAAATCGAGGATTGTGCAAATTTTACGTGGGGCCCATTGTGAATCCACACTATCCATCTATTTTGCAGGCTGATTTTAGGGCATGAACCCAAAAATTGAGGGAGATCAAAAGCTTAAGTGGACCACACCACACGAAACAGTAGGTTGAACACCATCACTAAAAACTTCTTACGACTATGATTTCCCATGTTGTAGGTCACTTGAGCTTTGAATCTACCTCATTTTTGAGATCGTGCCCTAAAATGTTCCAGTGATGGATGGGTGGCATGGATATGCCCCAAACCTTAGAGCCTTCGAATTTGAGTTCATTCTTTTCATACCACATTTATAAGGAGGAAATACTTACATTTGCCAAACATACGTAAACATGTAAATGGTAATCATTACTCATTTACCTCTAAATAGGATTAAAGTCAAATCAATCTCTACCATATGATTCACTTAGAATTTGAATTCGTCACTTTTTAGGTATTGTCTTAAAATCAGATGGAAAGAAACCGATGGACCGCACAGATTTATAACACATACATCGAAGTGGGGCCCACGGTATGGGCTTCGCCCATTTAGCGGTTACACTTAAAACTGTTGGCTTTACAAAGCCTTGGGAGAAATTCTAAAACAAGTAGGAAGAAAAACAAAGTACTTTATTGCTGGATTTCTGATTGAGTGTGAAACAAATGACTACACATTTCATCTATTTATAGATTCTTAGATAGACATAACTCCTTGGCTATTACAAGACTCTTCATTCTCCTAAAGGTCACTTGTTATAACTCTTTCAATGAGACCCTTTGAGAATTTCAAAGGTTGCCGGAACTGCTGGGAGATTGAATGTTGAAACTGTTGAGAAATTGTTGCTGCAACTGTTGAGAAACCAAAGGTTTTTGTAACATTTGTCTTTTGGTTTGCTACTTCCAACACTCCCCTTCAAACCAAAACTAACTTCATTCCAAGCATTGATCTTAGTCGTCTGAATGCATCAGTTGGCAATGCCTTGGTGAATATGTCCGTGACCTGTTCAATAGTGTGACAGTACTCCAATTTCTCCACCTTTTACTTCACTTGATCTTTGAAATTTCTAGCATTGCGATTGTGAGGTACTTTAGGCTTCCAATCAAACTCTTGAACAGAGTTGAGTCCACACTTTTTCCTTCTCCTTCTTTTGTTAGCTTCAGGCCCGTTGCTATAGGCGTATTCATGGCATTGCAATCGGCTATCTTGAACTTTTCAATAAGTTCCTTCGCATACTTCTTCTGAGATATGTGGATGCTGCCATGTTGTTGCTTTACTTCGATGCCCAAAAAGAAGGACATCAGATTTCCGTTGGTCATCTCAAACTCCTTAAACATGGCATTCTTGAATTCATCAAACATTGATTGGCTGTTTCCTGTAAATAACAAATCATCAACATATAGGCATGCTATGAGTATATCGCCATGAATATTCTTCTTAATATAGACCGCATGCTCATACGAACATTGGGAGAAGCCATTCTCTTGAAGATAACCTTTTATACGAGCCTTCCAGGCACGAGGAGCCTGCTTCAACCCACAGAGGGCTTTCTTTAGCTGATACACCTTGTGTTCTTCCCTTTGCACTTCAAAGCCTTCAGGCTAGTTAACATAGATTTCTTCTTTGAGTATTCCATTTAGGAATGCATATTTCACATCCAGTTGGTAGATCATTCAATTGTGATGGGCTGCAAGGGAGATAATTATCCTCACAGTGTCAAGGTGAGTAATAGGTGCGAAGGCTTCTTCATAGTCCACCCCGTACTTCTGTTTGTAGCCCTTTACTACGAGCCTTGCCTTGTAGCGATCAATCTCACCATCAGCATTTCGCTTGATCTTGTACACCCATTTGACGCTAATAGTTTTCTGGTCATTAGGAAGCATAGTCAGTTTTCATGTGTCATTCATCTCAATGGCATGAATTTCTTCTTTCATAACGATTCTCCGACATTCTTCTTTTACGGCTTCTTGGAATGTAAGGGGCTCATGATCTGCATACAGGAAGAAAAGATTGACATCTTTAGTTTGCTCATAGATGTCGCTTAAACTTCTCATTTTGATAGGTGCCATGGGTGAAGACGAGCTAGCCGAATTTTGACTTGATGGAGTACTTCCAAGAGAGATGGAATGTACTCTTGGACTTCTGTGTACTGAAGATGCAGTCGATGAGGGTATTGCGAGTGTTTGCTTTTGACGATCATACCTTTCTTCTTGTTCTTTTGTCTCGACTTGAATATCTTTGGCTGATTCTTCCTTGTTCCAGTTCCAAGCTTCTTCCTCAATAAAGACCATATCTGTACTCACCACTACTTTATTGGTTAGTGGATTGTAGAGCTTGTAGGTTTTAGATTCTTCACTGTAACTGATGAAGATGCATTTCACGCCACGATCATTAAGCTTCATTCTTCTTGCCTCTGGAACTTGAGCGTAGGCGACACACCCAAAGATCCTTAGGTGCGCCACGTTCGGTTTGTAACCACTCCATGCCTCCTGCGGTGTCATATTTCTGACACTCATGGTGGGATACTGATTGAGCAAGTAGGCAGTACATGTAACTGCCTCTGCCCAGAGGTTCTTTGGTAAGCCTTTCTCTTTTATCATGGTTCTTGTCATGTCGAGGATGGTACAGTTCTTTCATTCTGCAATGCCATTCTGCTGTGGCGTGTAGGTTGTAGTGTGCTGCTGTTTGATGCCTTCTTCCCTGCAATAATCTCGGAATGCATTTAAGGTGTACTCTCCACCTGTCAGATTTGAGAACTTTTATTTTATAGTCACTTTCAACTTCAACTCCAGCTTTGAAATTTCTAAAGATACTGAAAGTGGTCGATTTTTCTTTGATGCAATACACCGAAAGTTTTCTGCTGAAATTATCAATAAAGGTAATAAAATATTTATTACCTCCAAGAGAGGGTGAACTAACTGTAATGGTTTATTTGTTCTTTAGGACACTCCACTTGCAAAAGAATTCCTTTGTTGCTTGCCAAGTGTTCATGCCTCACACACTTGTTTTGCAGCTTTAATAGCAGGCAAGCCCTGTACCATGCTTGATGAAGACAATAGCTTTAAGCTGCTGAAATGGAGATGCTCAAAGCAAAGATGCCATCTCCATGAATCATTCTTTATGATTCCATAGAGACATTTCTGAGCTTTTGTGTTGATTTAGAGTGGAAACATGCAATTCTTCGCCATTTGGAGTTCTTCAACAAGTCTCCCGTGCGCATCTTTTAAAGAAAGAGAAAAGTTCTTCATGTGAATGACATACCCCTTTTCAAGGAGTTAACCGATACTGATGATGTTACTTTTCATGTTTGGTATGTAATACACATTGGAGATAAAATTCGGTACACCATTCTTCTGATATATTTTAACTTTACCTTTACCTTCACATGAACTTTTGATGAGTATCCTAGACTCACATTGCCACGGGTATCTTCTGCCAGTTCCATGAACAACTCCTTCTTTCCATATATGTGATTATTCGCATAATAGTCGAGATACCACACATCCTGTTAATCACATGCCTCTTTTTGTGCAAGAAGAAGTGTGGGGTCTTCTTTTTCATGATTTGATGCTTCTGCATAATTAGAATGCTCATATTGATCTACTGATTTGCTGCAGCAGTCTGACGCATAATGGCCGAACTTATTGCAATTGTAAAATTGAATATTTTTTATATTTCTACGTCAACGCATAGATCTGCCTCTACCATTTTCTCTTCCACAAAAATTTATAAACTTTTGTTGATTTTGTGATTGGCATAGATGATATTCACGCCCTCTGTCTCTTGCACGATTGCTAGTGCCACGACCCCCTCGTTGTGTATGGCCATTTTTTTGTTCATTTAGAGTCAACTTAGACTTTAAGGTATGTTCAAGCATCGAACCAACATTCTTTTGCATTCGTTGCTCATGTACTTGCAACGATCCCATTAGTTCTTCAACGGAAAGTTTTTCTAAGTCCTTTGATTCTTCTATGGCCACAACCACATGCTTAAATTTGGTTGTGAGAGATCGAAGCACTTTTTCAATCACGCGTATATCTTCGATCTTTTCACCATCTCTTTTCAAATTGTTAACAATAACAAGTAATCTTGAAAAATAATAAAAAATGGTCTCACATTCCTTCATGTGTGAGGTCTCGAACTTGACCCTAAAGGCTTGGAGACGAACCTTCTTTACTTGATCAACTCTTTGAAGATGGTGTTAAGAGTCTTCTATGTGTGCTTGCATGTTGTCGCTTCAGCGATCTGTTCAAAGGTGGAATCATCCAACCCTTGATAGACAAGAAATAGAGCATTCTTGTCCTTCTTCCTTTGGTATTTGAGGATCGCCTTTTGATCAGTTGTGTAGATGGCTTTTTCTTCCGTTGTGGTTTCTACATACCCATCGGTAACGATCTCCCATAGATCTTGTGACCCGAACAATGCCTTCATCTGGATGCAGCAATTCTCATAGTTGTCTTTTGAAAACCTCGAAACTTGGGGCTGAATAGTGGTGGCCATCTTCACTAGACTATGGAATCGGTACCTAAGACCAGTGGCTCTGATACCACTTTGTTGGCTTTATAAAGCCTTGTGAGAAATTCTAAAACAAGTAGGAAGAAAAACAAAGTACTCTATTGTTGGATTTTTGATTGAGTGTGATACAAATGATTACACATTTCACCTATTTATAGATTCTTAGATAGACATAACTCCTTGGCTGTTACAAGACTCTTCTTCTCCTAAAGGTCATCTATTACAACTCTTTCAATGAGACCCTTTGAGAATTTCAAGGGTTGCTGAAACTGCTAGGAGATTGAATGCTGAAACTGTTGAGAAATTGTTGCTGCAATTGTTGAGAAACCAAAGGTTTCTGTAACAGTTGTCTTTTGGTTTGCTACTTGCAATAAAAACTCACCCAATCTGTGCTCGTGGAATCTTCCACCATAAAATCCCTGGGGGCTCTGACACAGGCCACCGCCTTCTCCATCTCTACCAACACCCAGCACTAGATCCTCCCCCATTTCCCCACCATATGACTATGGCGGTCCTTGAACAATCACATCACCAACCTTCTGTCTTCTAAAGGCAAGCAGCTGATACCGACGTCAACTACTCTCAGAGAGCGCAGTGGCTACGATCCGCCAACGAAGGGCTGCTGTTCACGACCTTGCTTATGATGGGAGCCGGAGTTTTGAAGGAGGACAGAAGGGCCATGATTCTCCCCAAGTTTGCCGGTCTCGTTGTAGGGACCTCTAACACTGCCATTAGAAAGATTGTCTCTGTTTACTGGCAAGTGGGTATAGAGGTAGCCCATATGAAGAGAGAGGAAAGAAAGGGAGGAACGAAGTTGCTTAGGACGGTGCAGGCAACTCTGGCATTCTCAATGGGGGGGATGGTGCCGATTCTGGCAGCCTTGTTTATAAAGATCCATAAGGTGAGGCTAGGCATGGTGGCTGGAGCAGTGACCTTAGCTTTGATGGTGTTTGGAGTGGTGGGTGCAAAGTTCGGAAGGGTGCCCGTGAAGAGGTCTTGTGTGAGGTTATTGGTAGGAGGTTAGTTAGCTATGCTTGTGTCTTTTGGGTTAATGAAGTTGCTTGGGTCTTATATGTTGTAGAGATAGGTGTGCTTCGCTTCTTCTGCTGGTGTTCTTTTCTTCTTCTGCTTGTTCTCCCTAACTAGTGTGCGTATGTAATGTTTGACACAATGATTGTATTGTAATAAGCCGGTTGAAATATATACATTTGCCGTAAATGATGAAATTCTAAGTCTTGAATGGACCACAAGCATAGGATTATAACTGAGTGACTAACCAATGATTTTTAACCATTAATATACATATCAATGTGATGTAGAGGAGGTCGTTAACGATTACATGAAGAGAATAGACCATTGGAAGGAAGACAGGTGGGGTGATAAAACACTCACCAAAATTCAGAAATTCTAGCCCCGTTGGGCGCCCGACCACCCTTCACCGGGCGCTCGACGACGCGCGAACAATTGCATAGTTTTTGCATGAACTTTCTAATTTTGAATGTTTTCTTTCCCAATTCGTTGATGATTCCTTATTCACGCACTTTAAGGTTTCTATTACGCAATCTAAGTCACCCAAAACAATGTTTGGCCTGCGAAAATCATCTTATTAAAGTAATTTTTTAGTGATGTAGTTAATAATCTAATTGTTTTTGTATATCAACAGTGGGTCACATGCTAAATAGATTAGTAGCCTAGTTACAAATATATTACACATGCAACTCATGAGAGGATTTTAGATGCAATCCTAGCTTCCACCTTGGATTCCAAACCTTCTCTTTCAATGATTTGAAACCCCAAGTTACGTTATTGTGCCAAACAGATAGAGGATTTGTAATCCTCCTAAGTCCTCGGTGTCAAACGACCCATGGTAAAGTAAAATCTCCCTGCACGCCTTTATATATATATATATATATATATATATATATATATATATATATATATATATAGGAATGCTCACCCGTGCACTCGTTCTCACGAGTTCCGATGAGTACTTTTTGATGACTCATCACACGTGATTTGAGCTCAAAATTTGAGCCATCCACGTGATGCAGCACCCCAAAAAACTTTCATGGCCCAACTTTCATCCTGATACAAAACTCTGGTGGGCCATGGCAAAAGAAAATGGTTTCCTCCTTTGATTTGCCTCTCTTTCTCTAATATGGCCCACTAGACTTTTGGATCAGGTTAAGAGTTAGGCCCTTGTAGGTTTTTTGGTATGCTACATCATGTGGATGGCTCATATTTCAGGCTCAAATCATGTGTGATGAATTCTCAAAAAGTGCTCACAAGTTCTCGTGAGAACTGGTGTGCAAGTGAACATTCTTCTCTCTCTTTATATATATATATGGTCCCATGCCTATCATGCATACATGGCGCGGGACCGTGTGCATCTTATGCCTTGCCAGACACAATTCTCATTCCTATCCCACCGAATAAGCCAGCTACAAGTACTTCCATCTAGCCATGTGTTTGCAGGCGATATTGAAAGGTTAGGATTGCTGGTCATAGGCAGCAAAGAGGGGAGGTGTCTGTTGGGAGAGAGGAGAAAGGAGTATTTAAAAACAAAATAATGCAAACCCTAATAGGTTGGGCTGGGCTGGGCTGACGGGTAGTCCATTTAGAAACGACCTTGACTTTTAACCCCAAGACCAGCCCTCGGGCCTTTATTCCAACCCAAGTTCGGCTGAAAGTAGACCAGGCCTAGAAGCCTGACATGTCAACCTGGCCCCTTGACAGCACTACTTCTTATCAGGTGACCCTAAAAAATAAACACACAATGTTAAGCCAAAAGCAATAATGGGTCTATAAGATGGGCCCATATCTCTCGTGTGTTGATGTAAGGCTGGCACATGCTGTCCAGATATTCATGGACCATTTGTAACATCCCCCACATATGTTTGGTCCTTTTGGGGATCAACAGTTGCCACAAAGATCTTAAATTTCCCACAAAAGAAACTAGTGGGCCAAATTCTAGAAATGGGCCCAACTCAGAATACAAGCTTGTGGACCATGATGAACATGGTCCATAGACTTTGTTGAATAGCTAGGCTTTGCCTTCATAAACTAATGGTTGTGGAATAGACCGAGGAACACAAATTGGGCTGCTGCCCTGTTGGGCCAGCTCTTTCTAGCCAACCATGGGCTGGATGTTTATGGCTTATGGCCGGGTACTACTTGGCCATCAATGGTCAATGCCCTGGGTCCCACGATCATAGGGCTGTCAATGGGCTGGGCCTGGTGTTAACTTCGGCCTAGGTTTCGAAGTGTTTGGTCTGGGCCTATTCAAGATATTGTGTGATAAAAAGCCAATCGACAACATTATCTCTATAATGGTGTGGATCAATAAAAAAAGGTGCAAATAGATCTCGTCTTTTGTAGAATAAGAGAATAAGACACTACTTTTTGGTAAATGCCCTAAAATAATATATCAAAATCACCCTATGGCATGGTTACAGACTAGATACATCAAGGTGGGCCCTTAGATGAGGCTGGGCGCACCGAATGGTTGAGTGAATTCAATCTCTATTTTGTGGTTTACCTAAAACTTAGATATGCCTCATTTTTGGACCATGCCTTAAAATAATTTGGAAAAAAACTGATGGGTGGCATGGATGTAGAACACATGCATTAGGTGGACCCCACAGTGAGGGCGTCACCCAGTAAGCCGTTATACCTATAACTCACCTAATCCGTGTTCTAGAGTCTTCCACAATGAATGGGACGCGAATCCGGGTCGGACCTTTAAGCGTCTGACCAGATCTGTGTGGGATTCCACCCTTATGTATCGGTTTATCCACGCCGTCCATTCATTTTTTAAGATCATGTTAAGATATTGGTTAAAAAATGAGACATATCCAACGCTACAGTGGACCACACGGTTGGCTGCATTAAAGGTACAAAGCATTAAAAGTAAGTTGATTAATTGCAAGAGTGATCTTTGGTGTGGTCAGTTGGAGCGTTGGATCTGCTTCATGTTTTGGTCCATGCCTTAAAATGATGTTAGAAAATAGATGGACGGCGTGGATAAACAGATAAATCACAGTGGTACCCCACACAGACCTGGTCGGACGCAATCCGTGTCCAAATCGCCTGGATCTCTGGTACAGTCGACTGCCATCTCCATCTCCAGTTCTCCACCCAACTCCCAGCATCAGATCATCCCCATTTTTTTTCATGGCGGTCCTTGAACAATCACATCACCAACCTTCCGGTGTCCAAAGGCAAGCAGCTGATACCAACATCCACAACTCCCAGAAGGCGCAATGGCTGCGATCCGCCAACGAAGGACTGCTGTTCACGGCTTTGCTTATGATGGGAGTCGGAGCTTTGAAGGAGGACAGAAGGGCCATGATTCTCTCTGGGTTCGCCGGTCTCGTTGCAGGGACCTCTAACACTGTCATTAGAAAGATTTTCTCTGTCTACTGGCAAGTGGGTATAGAGGCAGCCCAGATGAAGAGAGAGGAAGAGAAGAGAGGAGTGAAGTTGCTTAGCACGTTGCAGGCAGCTCTGGCGTTCTCAGTGGGGGGGATGGTGCCGATTCTGGCAGCCTCGTTTATAAAGATCCACAAGGTGAGGCTAGGGATGGTGGCTGGAGCAGTGACCTTAGCTTTGATGGTGTTTGGAGTGGTGGGTGCGAAGATGGGGAGAGCCCCAGTTGGGAGGTCTTGTGTGAGGTTGTTGGTGGGAGGCTGGTTAGCTATGGTTGTCACTTTTGGATTAATGAAGTTGTTTGGGTCTTATGTGCTGTAAAGATGGTTGTGCTTTTCTTCTTCTGCAGGTGTGTTTTTCTGCTTTTGCTTTTCCTCCCTTCTTTCCTTTTATTTTTATTTCTTTTCTTTTTTTTGTCTTTGTAAAGTTAGCAAGTTGGAATGACATTAGAAGGTGGAGAAAATCTTGTTCATGTAATTTGTGATCATCTGGGATTATTTTTTGGGGGTTTGGTTAGTAGAAGAGTTCTTTTTTTGAACTACCAAATCACACCAGAGCTCTGATTTCGATTCTGCGGGAGTTCAAAATTCACACCAATAAATCAACCAAAATCTTGTGACAAAGAGCTTTCCAAATAAGAGAATAAATTTTCAGTAGCACAAACTTTTTCAACATCTAATTATACCAAACCTACAATTGACCTTTTCATCTCACCAAGTTCTAAGCACAAGCACATTGATCTCATAAAATTGTCTTCAACAATCTATCTGCTTTGCTTGGGGAGATTAATCTTTTAAAAGATGAACATGTGCTTGACAATGAAACCTAAGCATAAAGTGATAATCAATGGACTATAAACAATGAAATTTAAAGTTAGGAGAAATGGAACAACTTAACGTAGAAAACCCTAGCTCCCTTCAAAATCCTTGAATAAAAGTTCTGCTTATACCCTAATCACAATAAGAGAGCCACTTAAATACCCCTATAAGATTAGGAAACAGAATTGCACTTATGCATTCCAATCGGTCAGACCGGATATAACCTTCCGTCAAACCGATATTCCACGGTCTGTCTGAGTGTTGAACTGAAATTGCACAAAACATCACAACGAGCAAAGAGTTTAATTCGAAAATTTTCGGACTGACTGAGGCTTCGGTCAAGCCAAAAATTGCCTTCTTCTCTTCTCCGGATTAAACGCACTCGATCAACAGAACATTCCAAGAGCTAAAATATTTTTTATGATACCGAGAATTCTGTCAATGGCTCTTGCATTAGACCCCACATATTCTTGCAAAGGCCATCTACCCTGTGGAATCAGATTACATCCAGTAGGGCGCCGGCACCACTTGTGCATGACAGGCGTAGGACCTATTATGCACACATGATGCTGGACTGTGTGCATCTAATGCCTTGTTAGACTCAATTCTCATTCATATCCCACCAAGTAAGCCAGCTACAAGTGCTTCCATAAGGATATCTTATCTAACACAGCCCCCCCAAACGTCTGCTTGCAAGGAAACTTTGAAACGTTAGGATTTCCAGTCACGCAATCCAACAGCACTACTTCTCAAAGCTTCCTTTCCTCGCCTTGCTATATATTAAAGAGTGCTTTTTTTCTCCTGTTTTTGTGAAATTAGTCTATTCTCTCTCCTGTGGGATGGAAGCGGGTCGGTACTCAACATGTGATCTGAGCCATTTATTAAGCAGCGGCCACTCTTAACCATCCGTTTTTTTTTTTTTTTTTGGATATGACAAGAGCTTGGCCTGTTTGATGATTGGATCTGAATGATTTCCGGGTCAGGTCATGCTCACATTGAGTCCTCTACTTGAAGAATGTCCAGGATCTTGCAAATGATATGAAGGCTGATTCATTTTGATGTGAGCAAATACACTTAGGAATGGTAACATTCAGTTGCTGCACTTTAGTTCATGTACTTGCATAACCCCACTGCGTGCACGATCGAACGCCATTTGCCGGGCAAGCTCTAAGGTGCATGTTGTGTGATAAAAAAATGTCCTATAATCACCATGAGGTGTCCATGTTGCTTTGAAATCTAGTTCATCCATTAGTTAAATCAGCCAAACTTGTCCATAGAAAAGGGAGGGATGGCCATGGACTACACTTGAAGTACATGATGGTCCACATGATAATTGTTCCAACACTACTTTTAGGATATGACAAATCTAAAGTGGGTCTACCTGCAACACTCATTTTTTGTTGTATCAATGTACCTTTTAGGCTCTTTTCTCTCTGTTTTACTCTTAAACATCACCAACTCCCCCATCAAAGGGCAACCGAGCTTCTCCAGAGGTGATCTGGATGCTTGAATCCACCTTTTGTTAATGTAAGTCTAAAGAAGAAACTGTCCTATATCTTGTAGAAATGGCAATGAGACCTATTTCCATGATTGAGCTATCCTTGGGTAGTAGTCTAACACAGTGAATGTTTTTGGAGTACTTGGGCAAGGTAGTGATTTTCAGTTCATTTGAATGGCCATGAACAACCTGTGAATGGTTTATAATCAATTCGTTCAGATCTGAATAGGTTTTGTTCAATCTGACCGGTTCATCTCGAGAGCAAATTGAAAATGTCATTGAAGTCGATTTTCATCTTATTTTGACCCATAGATCATAATATATGGCTTAACCCAATGGAGGATTTGTGGCTCACTTAATGGAGGATCAATCTTGTCTATCGAATAACTTCAAATTCCAATAACTTCGCAATTTGAACTTGAGTATGGACAAGTGTGTTGGGAGAAGGATCACTTTTCAACCACACATCCGTAATATTGAAATAAAAAATAAAATGGAAAAAAGATGCAAATCACAAAAAAAATTAGATGGTTCTCATAATGTCGATGGATTCATGCCGATCCATTATATATATGCTCAAAGGCAAAATATGAAGACACTGTTGCGCAGCATGCCAACAACGTCGGTGAATTGAGATCCAATCTCCGATCTCACCCACAAACGATAAACAGGAAGATATAATAACTAGAAGTAGAATTCACACAAACCAACAATCCACAAGACAGAATTTATGTGGAAAAACCCCAACAAGGGTAAAAAACCATGGTGGAAAACTCTATTATTAAGAAGAACGAAGTTACAAGCAATACACTTACCTTTTTCTATGCTCTCATGTACAGAGATGACCCTTTTACTAATCCTCTTGCCTTTTTCTCACCTTGGATGTATAGAAATCCTAATCCTGTAGCCTAATCCCGGTTTACACCCCTTTATATAGCAAACTCCGAAATTAGAACACAAAATAGGAAACCCTGCACTTAAGCCTGCGGTCGATCGGGCGCCCGGTCATACTGGGTCGGGCGCCCGCCCATTACAAAAATCGTCCAACGTGAAATAGGCCAAATCAGGATATTATCGGGCGCCCGGTCACTTTGACCGTCGGGCGCCGGACCGTTCACAGAACAGTCCAGGGACTGTTGCCTTAAAACCTATGAATATCGGGCGCCCGGTCATCAGACCGTCCGGGCGCCCGATCATGCTCAGGTGTGACTTGGCTCCACACTCAACAATTTCCAACTTGGAGACACATTACCACATGATCATTCGTCTTCTACATCCGGAGTGCACGACCTTCCATTCTTCAAGCCTGAAGACCAATCAAAGCTGAACAGAGCTTCAGCTTTTCCCGTGTGACTGCTTTGGTCTACATATTTGTAGGATTCTCACTTGCATGAATCTTCTCCAAAGCAATCGATCTATCTTCCAGTAACGAACGTATGAAGTGATATCTGATGTTAATATACTTGGTCTTCGAATGAAAGGCTGAATTCTTAGTCAAGTGTATTGCACTCTGACTATCACTGTACAGCTTGCAATTTGTTTGCTTCTTCCCCAACTCTTCCATAAAACCTTGCATCCACACCATCTCCTTGCACGTTTCTGTAGCTGCAACATATTCTGCTTCCGTTGTACTGATAGATACTATCTTCTGTAATTGAGAGATCCAACTGACTACAGCACTACCGAGGGTAAAGACATACCCTGTAGTGCTCCTTCTGCTGTCGATATCCCCTGCCAAATCTGAGTCGACGTAGCCTTGTAGCTTGATTTTCGATCCTGCATAACACAACCCTACATTCACAGTACCTACTAGTTATCTGAGTTTCCACTTCACAGCTTCCTAATGTTCATTCTCGGGGTTGTTCATGAACCTGCTAACAACTCCCACCGCTTAAGCAATATCTGGCCTCGTGCTTACCATAACATACATGAGGCTCTCTATAGCTGACGCATAAGGGACTTTAGCCATGTAGTCCCGTTCCTCCTGCGTCTTAGCTCCTTTCTCCTTAGAAAGCTTGAAATGGTTGGCTAATGGAGTGCTAACCGGCTTAGCACCTCTCATGCTGAATCGATCAAGTACCTTGGCTATGTACTCTGCCTGTGATAAAACTAACTTCTTGTTTTCCCTGTCACGCTTTATCCTCATGCCTAGGATTTATTTTGCAGCTCCTAAATCCTTCATGGCAAACTCTCTAGACAGTTGTCTTTTGAGATCTGAGATGTCCTTCATGCTTGATCCGGCCACAAGCATATCATCAACATACAGAAGAAGGATGATATACGACGTATCAAACTTCTTCAAGTAGCAACAGTGGTCTGTATGACATCTCCTGTACCCGTTTCCCGACATGAAACTGTCGAACTTTTTGTACCACTGCCTCGGGGCCTACTTCAGGCCATATAAACTCTTCTTTAGTCTATGCACCTTGTTCTCTTTTCCTGGTGCCACGTATCCTGTCGGCTGATGCATGTATATCTCTTCTTCAAGGTCTCCATGAAGAAATGATGTCTTAACATCTAGCTGCTCTAGATGTAAGTCCTCTGTAGCCACTATACTCAAGACCATGCGAATCATAGACATCTTCACCACAGGTGAAAATATTTATGTGAGATCGATACTTGCCTTTTGTTGGAATCCTTTCACAATCAGTCTAGCCTTGTACCGTTTTGAACCATCGTGCTCCTTCTTCAGTCTGTAAACCCACTTGTTATGAAGAGCTTTCCTACCCTTAGGTAAAGTGACTAGCTCCCACGTACGATTGGACTCAAGAGAGTCTATCTCATCATCCATGGCCTGCTCCCACTTAACCCGCATATCTGACCTTAACGCCTATTCAAAACACTCTGGCTCACCATTATCTGTCAACAGCAGATAATGTAAGGAGGGTGAGTATCGGACCTTGGGTCTCCTCTTCCGAGTATATCTCCTCACAACCGGTGTTTATGGCTCTGCCTCTTCATGCTCCTATGCATGCTCATCCTGTGGCACTATAACACCTGTGTCCAGTAACTCTTCCAACTCTATGAATTTTTTCTCATCGGCCTTATTCTGCTTTTGCTGCAAACTGTCTTTATGCATCACTTTTTCATTGAAGACTACGTCCTTGCTTTTGATGATTTTTTGGTTCTCAGTATCCCAAAACCGGTAGCCAAAATCATTCTGCCCGTAGCTTATAAATGTGCACTTTCTGGACTTCGCATCCAGCTTGTTTCTGTGCTCTGCATCAATGTGAACATAAGAAGTGCAACCAAACACTCTGAGATGTGCAATGTTCACCTCTTTTCCAGTCCACGTTTTTTCTGGTAGCCCACCAACCAATGGTGCTGAGGGACTTCTATTGATGAGGTATACGACAGTATTCACAACATTTGCACAAAAGGTCTTGGGCAACCCTGCATATAGTCTCATGCTCCTAGCGCGCTCAAGGATAGTCCTGTTAATGCGCTCAGCCACACCGTTCTGCTGTGGTGTCCCAGGAATCATTTTCTGATGTTTGATCCTATTTACTGCATAATACTCTTCAAACCTCTTATCACAGTACTCTCCCCTATTATCTGATCTGAGACACTTCACAGTTTTACCTGTCTCATTTTCTACTATAATCTTCCACTTCTTAAATACATCAAACACATCCGATTTGTGCTTTAAGAAATAAACCCATAGTTTTTTACTAGCATCATCAATGAAAGAAACAAAATAACGTGAACCATCAAGAGATGATATCTGTGCCGGTCCCCACACATCAACGTGAACAAGCTCCAACAGATGTGTCTTTGGAGCGCGTCCTGTCTTCTTGAAGCTTACTCTCTTCTGTTTGCCCTACACGCAATCCTCGCAGAATTCCAGATCGATTGCTTTCAACCCTGGTAGCTTTTCCTTTGACAATAGCACTTTCATTCCTTTCTCACTCATATGTTCTAACCTCTGATGCCATAACTGCCCGTTCACTCCAGTTGATGCGGCTGCGAGTGAACTATATGATCCGGAAGTCACGTACAAGGTGTCTTCCTTCTTGCCTCGAGATATTACCAAGGCACCTTTTGTGACCTTTCATGCATCGCTCGTGAATGTCGTCACATATCTGGTATCGGCCAACTGCCTCACCGAGATCAAATTTTGTCTCAAACTCGGTACATGTCTGACATTCTTCAACTTCAAGATCGTTCCGTTTTTCTGACTTAAGTGAACGTCTCCCTTGCCAACAATACTGCATGGCTTATCATCACCCAGGTAGACTCTTCCAAAGTTACCTGACACATAATCAAGAAGAACTTCTTTTGATGAAGTGGCATGAAATGAAGCACCCGAGTCTATAATCCAAGACTCATTCCGCGCATCAAGAGACAAGATTAACACCTCTGTCTCATTTTCCTCAGATAGATTCACTGAATCCTTCCCACATTAAGAGCTTCCTTCTTGTTTCTTAAGCACTCTACAATCACGCTTCATGTATCCCTTCTTCTTGTAATGCCAATACCCGTCCTTGTCTTTCGGTCCCTTGGACTTATTCATCGACTTAGAACGGCCGTGTTTATTGCCTCCTTTGTTCGAAGATCTTCCTCTTCCTTCAACATTTAGAGCATTCCCTGAATCCCCTGAAGCTCTCGATGCCTTCCTTCTAGATTCTTCACTTAGAATTAGACCGACCACATCATCGAATTTCAACTTTATAGACCCTGAGGAATTGCTCACGGCAATCACCAAACCATCCCAACTGTCTGGCAAACTAGACAAGATCAACAGTGCCCTGACCTCATCATCAAAAGTGATGCCAACGGATTCCAACTGGTTCGTGACTGTATTGAACTTGTTTAGATGTTCAGTCACGCCCCTACCATCTGACATCTTCATGTTGAATAGCCGATTCTGTAATAACCCAAGTTTTCGAAAATAATTAAAGTAACAAATCAATTAATTAATTAATAATTTATGTGGATTATTATATTGATAAATTAATAATTTGTAGGGAATTCATGTAGGACCCTTTATTAATTTGCTCAACACAAACCCTAGATCAGTGTAGAAGTGACAGATTTATCAAAACTCACCATAAATACGAAAAATACCATTGATTAAATTTAATCTATATAGATGATTTTAAGTGTACCAGTTTTTGACGATCCGTTTCATGTAAAACTTCACATAATAGTTTAGAGACCTAATCTAACCGTACACGTCAGATTTCAGCCCTCCGATCATCCTACAAGTACCCTAATCAGAAATTGGGCCATAAGTGGGCCATCTAAACTCGGAACTGCATCAATTTTTGTGTCATATCTTAAAATCATGAGGCCTACATGATGGTCGGAGTAGATTTTTTCATATACATCAGGGTGGGACCCACGTGCATAGCGTGCACGTCACGCGTCGGTCAACACGCGTTGACCGCGTATGGTTAAGAGACGGGCATCTTCTTCGCCGTCTGCTGCAACAGCACGGTCACGCTGTCTGTTCGTGCAACACACGCCTTCCTCTTGTGGGCCTCGTACGGTAGATCTAAACCGTCCAATCGATCCCTCTCCCCCATGCATGGAGTCCCCTTGAATATTTCCCACAGCGGTCGTCTATCCGATCTGCTTCAAATCACCGTCCAAATCAAAAGCGGCCAAGATCCTGGCCATTGCTGCGCATGGTAGCCTGGGAGCTGCTCCGTTAGAGTCGTGTGGACCCCACCTAGGTTTCTAATGTTTAATTTGTGGCTTAGATTACAAGGATCGAAGTTTGAATCCAAGTTGTATTCAGAAATCTTCTAGCGTCCATGTAATGCGCTTGTACGTGGCTATAAGAGCCAGCCTCGGCAATGTTTTCTTTACAAGAAACGTCAGAGAGAGAGAGAGAGAGAGCCGTGAAAGAGAAGAAAGAGAGAGAGAGAGAGAGAGAGAGAGAGAGAGAGAGAGAGAGAGGAGAGAGAGAGACGTTAGAGAGAGAGAGAGAGAGAGAGAAGAGAGAGTGACGTAGAGGGGTTTCTAGTTGGACCTTGCTGCTCAAGTTGCTGGAACAACGTTCTAGTAGCAAAGAAAGAAGGAAGAAGGAAAGAAAGAGAGAAGAAGAAGAGACGGTGAGTTTCTTCTCATATTTTTTTCCTGTAATTCTAATTTAGGATTTTTAGTTTAATTTAGAATTCTCCATGTTTATATTTTAATCTCTTGTTTTGGAAGTTTAAATTTGGTTTTGTTTTGGTTAAATTTGTGAATTATATCAATGTTATTTAAAATTATCTATTTGTTTATAAGTTATGTTTTTCATATGAATTTGATACCCGATTAAGGTTGTACATGTGTGGGCTTATTTTGAATTATCTTGGAAAGTTGTCTTGGAGTATTGATTTGGTTCATGCATAGCACGATTTGCGAACTCCAGTTATTACCGTAGGGTGAGCACCTTGGTGTGTGCAGTAGGCCCATTGAAGATTGTTTGGGTGAGCGCCCAAGTGTGTGCAACAATCCCTGGTTGAGTGCCCTGTGTGTGCAATATACCCTTCTGATAGTCCATCGATTGTGGACGGGTTGGTCGAGCTCCCTGGTGTGTGCAAGATACCATACTAGTGTACCCGGTGAATATCAGATGATTTTAGCAGGTTGGGTGAGTTCCCTGGTGTGTATAAGAGACCAACTCTGCAGTTATGAAACAGTGTAGGCCCGACTATAAACTGGCCCTGGATGTTCTACTGATAATCGTACTGAGATTGTTGAAGCAGACTTGCATTCCATGCATCACGTGTATGTTTAAGAGATTTTGATTTGATGAAATTACTATTGAAAATGGTAGTGATTTTGTACTTTAATGGTCAAGTGGTTTTCTACATCAAATTACATGTGTTAAACTATATGAGAATGCTCACCGGCTTTTATAACTGACGCAGTGTTATGCGATTAACCATAGTGACAGGTGATGATTTAGAAGACTTCGGGGAAGCGGTTTCAGATGAGGGAATACTCTAGAAGATATTTTTTTTGAATTAGTTATTTTGATTTTTGGTTTGAAAGCATTGATGTAATAAGGCCCAATAGATGGCCATTAGTTTAGACAGTTTGGAACAATTTCATAGACTCGTTGATTATAGTTTAATTTTCAAAGTTGGTTTATTTTTATTCCATATATTTGGTACCTTGTGAATGGAAAGGATAAAAGTTTCAGTTGTGATTGTGAATGATTCATTCATAACACCCTTGATTTCGAGATTTGAGTTATATACTCAAGTGTCGAATTTTGGGGGCGTTACAGTTTCATTAGATGAACCTTATTTGACGCTGAGAGTTTCTCATACATCGTAGCCAAAGCCTGCATTAATTCTTTTGTGGTCTTTACTTTGGATATATTGAAGGCGATGCTCTTAGACAAAGAGAGTCGGATCGTTCCTAAAGCCTTCCGATTCACTAAAGCCCATTCATCATCTGTCATCTTCTCTGGTTTCTTTTCTTTTCTTCGTAGAGGAATGTAGCGGTCCTTTTGATACAGATAATCCTCCATCTGCATCTTCCAGAAGGTAAAGTTTAAACCATCAAACTTCTCAATTCTAGTTTTCCCTTCTTCTGTCATCGCTCCCACTTGAACTAAACCAATAGCTCTGATACCAGTTGTTGCGCAGCACGCCAACAACGCCGGTGAACCGTGATCCAATCTCCGGTCTCACCCACAAACGATAAACAAGAAGATATAATAACCATAAGTAGACTTCACACAAACGAACAATCTACAAGACATAATTTACGTGAAAAAACCTCAACAAGGGTAAAAAATTATGGTGCAAAACTCCACTATCAAGAAGAACGAAGTTACAAGCAATACACTTACCTTCTCCTATGCTCTCATACACAGAGATGGCCCTTTTGCTAATCCTCTCACCTTTTTCTCACCTTGGACGTATAGAAACCCTAATCACATAGCCTAATTCCGATTTACACCCCTTTATATAGCAAACTCCGAAATTAGAACACAAAATAGGAAACCCCGCACTTAAGCCTGCGGCCGATCGGGCACCCGGTCATATTGGGTCGGGCGCCCGCCCATTACAAAAATCGTCTAGCGTGAAATAGGCCAAATCAGGATATTATTGGGCGCTCGGTCACTTTGACCGTCGGGCGTCCGACTGTTCACAGAACAGTCCAGGGACTGTTGCCTCAAAACCCATGAATATCGGGCGCCCGGTCATCAGACCGTCCGGGCGCCCGACCATGCTCAGGTGTGACTTGGCTCCACACTCAACAGACACGACTCTTAATACAAAGATGTCTATCTTTTTCACAAGAGAACATGTATTATACCAAAATGAACTAGAGTTTACATAAAACATTGTATGAAATTATGAAATTGTTCGCAGTACATCTTTGATGATCATGTTCCATAATTTCTAACAGCATGCGGTACATCTTTGATGATCATGTTCCATAAATTCTAACAGAGTGACCATTGGTTTCAAAACTCTCGACAAGAAGAATAAAATTACTACATAAGATCCCCCAAAGGGGAGCTCTAACTTCGCCGAAATTGGCCTGAAATTTGACATCTTGAAAGTTATCCAGAAGGTGGATAGTAAATTATTGTACAATATGCGTGTTCCTCTCCGTATATATGTTCACGTCATCGCTGATTAGCGTTTAATCGAATGATGCAGATTACCTATAGTGCCTCTATCGACCCTATTGTAAATCTGTGATGTATGTGTTTTATCCATATCATCCATTTATTTTGCCAACTCATTTTAGGGCATGATTTAAAAAAATGAGGCAGATCCAAATCTTAAGTGAACCACACCAGTCGCACCATTGAAACCTTCGTAGGGCCCACTGTGATGTTTCTTAGCCATCCATCCTGTTCATAAGGTCACACTGGCATGGAAGAGGTAAAAAAAGAAAAAAAATCATCTTAATCCAAAACTTTTGTGGCCATAAGTAAGTTTTAATTATGAGCATTTGTGGCCCACTTAGTTTTAGATATGCTTCATTTTTTAGCTCATGCCGTGAAATGAGACAGTAAAAAGAATAGACAATGTGGATAAAGCACATAAACTATGGTGAACTCTATAGAGCTTGGGCCATGTCATGCTTCAAGGGCATTCATTTATGAAGGCGGTGTAGGCAATCTGTGTCCCCCGGCAATCCCTGCTATTGGGGATATCCTTAATGGCAGGAGTTGTGGGGGCCTACTGTGATGTATGTGTTTTATATCCATGCATCCATCCGTTTTGCCAACTCTTTTGAATGATCCAAAAAAGAAATAAAAAAAATGAGGCAAATCCAAAGGTCAAGTGGACCATACCATGGGAAACAACAAGATTAATGACACCACCAGTGATACCTTCCTAGGGCCCTCTGTGAATCTGTGATGCATCCAACTTGTCGATAAGGTCACACAGGATTAATCCAAAACTCTTTGGTAGCACCTGTGATGGGTGTTGAATCACCACTATTTCCTATCGTGTGGTACACTTCAGCTTTGAATATGTTTCATTTTTGAGCTCATGCCCTGAAATGAGGTGGAAAAAAGGGCTGCATGGCATGGATGGAGCACATGCATAAGGGTCCTAGGAATTGCATATAAAAATTCGAGCAAAAGTTACTACAGTTTGGTCCCTACTGTGATGTATGTGGTACTATCATTTTAGGACATGAGCCAAACATGGATGGAAACCAAAGCTCAAGTGGACCACACCACCATAAACAAAGATTTGAACAGCAGTCATTATTTCCACTGCTTCCTTTGGTGTGGTCCACTTGAGTTTTGAATTTGACTCATTTTTTGGGCTCTTAGCATAAAATGATCTGGAGAAATGAGTAGACTGGGGTGGATAAAACACATACGTTATGGTGGGGCCCACGGACTCTGCCTTGTTTTCCAAGCCAAGACAAGCATAAAAAGTGCTTATGTAACATCGTAGATATTGTTCTTTAGTACACACATATCCATAGCTCAAGTGGTCGACTGAGTGAAGATAACTTGTTTCAACACTGAGGCCTTAGTATCAATTCCCAAGTGAAACAGCCCTTGTCAATTGTACTGGACTGAAACCAAACTCACAGCCTATTATCTACGAAAATGGGCCCTACATTGATGTTTATTTGTCATTCAACTTAATCATAAGGTCATACAAGCATGGATAGAAGTAAAACACAAATATTAAATTAATCCAAAGCTTTTGGCCCTTTAGAAGTTTTTAACAATTGGCATTCAGTTCCATTGTTTACTTTGATGCAATTTGCTTGAGCTTTAGACCTGCTATGTATTTGGGCTTGTCATGGGGTAGAATGGATGGGATGTGGATTTCTTGGAAAGCCTTTCTCATGAAGTTCCTGGGAACTTGGGTGGGGCTCACCGTAATGTTTGTGAGAAATCTACCTCATTAATCTGTTTTGCACTCTAATTTTAGGACATGCGACAAAAAAGTAAGTTGGATCCAAGGCTCAAGCAAGCCATACAAGAGGAAATAGTGGGGATTGAACAACTACCATTGAAACATTGTATGACTACAGAAGTCTTGTACCTTAGATAAGAATTTTGTGTTTTTTGTTCATCTGGGTGGGAATGACTTTATAAATGGCTCGGATGACATATAAGGGAGTGTTTGGGGCATGGTGTTAGATGGGATTTGGTGGGATGGAATTGCATTTGGTTCCGTGCAAATTTCATATGGTGTTTGGGGAGGATGAGAGGCTTGGGATTAGGTGAGATGGAATTGCACTTCATCCATGTGAGATTTCATGTGGGATTTTCATGGGATTCCAAAATCCCACATAGGTGGGCCTCACAATGATGCATGTGTTTTATCCATGCCGTCCATCCATATAAGTCCTTTATACATAACACTATGGTTATATACATGTTTAAGTGACGGACATCCATTGTGAATTTGGTCCGTTGATAGCAATTCCATGGTTCACCAAACTGTGATTTTGCTTAATCGTTTTACATGGTAAGTATTTAATCCCAAACGTCCATGGGATTGGATATGAAAATACCATAGGATTACCTGGCATATAATCATTGTGCAATAAATGATGTTACACCTAATACCATTCCATCCCTTTTAAGTACGGTGCGCCAAACACGCCGTAAGCATCAAGGCAGAGCTAGACATATCCTGATATCCATTCTTAGCTGTCCCTCCAGTATGAGTTCGCAGAATGAACGAACAGGATGAATTTCTCAAAAACATCATGATAGCTCCTACCAAGGTTTCTAGCGCAATAACTTTCAAGCACTCCGAGAAATCCTTGTTGGAATGGATGTGTGACGGTGTGCAAAAAATTTTCACAGCTTATCATGCACCAAACACAAGAGGCGTCAACGTCAACTTTGAAATAATAATGTCGACCACTTTACAGATCTAACTGCTTTACACTATATTGACAATACCTATAACAAATCTAATTTAATACTGACTGTAACAGCACATCGCCGATAAACGCAGATTTCCTGTCGGAAGCCTCTCTGGACTCTTAGGTGGGCCCACTGTGATGCTTGCGAGAAACTCACCCGGTTAATCCTCTTTGTGAGCTCATTTCAAGACATGTGAACAAAAATGAGCCTATCCAAGACTAAGTAGGCCAGACTAAGGGCTTGTTTGATTTTTTTTAAGTCTTAGGTGAATACCGGCAAAAGAGTAATTATCACTCTTTTTCCGCGTTTGAAAATCCATCCCATTTCTAGACTTGAAAACCGGTCCAAAATGGTAGTTGAAATTTATAAGCCATTGCAATGTATATGATATATCCACTTTGTCCAAAAGTTTTTCCACAACTTTTTTAATGTTTAGCTGAAAAATGAGGCAGGTCTAACACAAAAGTGGTCCAGACCAAAGAAAAGAGCAGTTCTAAAATGATTTTAACAATATTTGTTTATTTTACTTTTTCATTCCTTATGGTCCCATTGAGCTGTTGATATGCCTCATTTTTTAGATCATACCATAAATTTAAGTGACACAATGAATGGACGGTGTAGATTCATGACATAACATACGGTGGGACCCACAAATATCCTCTTAATGGACAATCACCACGGTTTCCTATGAAATGATCCACCTGAAGTTGAATCTACTTCATTTTTGGGTTCACGCCCTAAAACGTTGTTAAAAAACAGATGGGCAGCGTAGATGTATAAAAAACACATCAAGGTGGGCCCCACGGTAAGGGCTGCATAGTCCTGGTGAGGCCGGGCCGTACAGAATCTGCTTCCAGACTGTGGGGCCACTGTGATGTATGTGACTAAATCCACTCCCTCCATCTGTATTGAAAATTATTTTAGGGCATGATCCAGAAAATGAAGCAGTTCCAAATCCCAGATAGGCCATGGTATAGGAAACAGTGGTGATTGGCCATTAAAACTTCTTATGGGCCAAAAGTTTTGTATCAAGATGATATTTATATGGTCTCTTCTACGTGTTTGTTACCTTATCAACAGGATGTTAAATAAATATTCCGGTGGAGTCTATTGAAAATCCTTGAAGTTTTCAATGGTATAGATTCAATCACGACTATTTCTGTGGTGTGGTCCACCTAACATTTGAGTTAGCTTCAATTTTGGTATCATACCCTAAAATGAGCTTTCAAAATGGTTGGACAGTGTGGATTTAAGAAACATACATCACAGTGAGCCCCACAGTCAGGGGTTCCACCCACCTCGGTGGATCCGGGGTCTCACCTAAACCGCTCCCCTCAATGCCCTAGACCCTTCTACTAAAAATCCCTTGGGCTCCGTCGCAGTCCCCATCTCCATCTGCCAGCACTAGCTCCTCCCCCATCAATGGCGGTCCCTGAACAATCACAAGACCATCCTTCCGGCGTCCAAAGGCAAGCAGCCGATACAGACATCAACTACTCCAAGAGGGCGCAATGGCTGCAATCCGCCAACGAAGGGCTGTTGTTCACGGCGTCGGTGATGATGGCAGTCGGAGCCTTAAAGGAGGACGCAAACGCCATGATCCTCTCCGGGTTTACCGTCCTCATTGCAGGGGCCTTTAACACTGCTATAAGAAAGTTCGTCAACGTCTATTGGCAAGTGGATACAGAGGTGGCTGAGATGAAGAGAGATACTGATATGAAGGAGGGAAGTGGGAAGTTGCATAGCACAGTGCAGGCGGCTCTGTTGTCAGCTCTGTCGTTCTTGGTGGGAGGGATGGTGCCGATTCTGGCGGCGGCGTTTATAAAGCAACACAAGGTGAGGCTAGGGGTGGTGGCCGGAGCTGTGACCTTGGCGTTGATGGTGTTTGGAGAGCTGATTGGCAAGTATGGGAGAGCGCCCCTTGGGAAGTCTCGTGTGTGGATGTTGGTGGTAGGTTGGTTGCCTATGCTTGTCACTTTTGGGTTAATCAAGATGCTTGGGTCTCATCTTCTCTGAAGATAGATAAGCGTCCTTCTCTTCCTCTGCTTTACATTTTTTTTTTTTTTTTTTTTGAACCGTCTTTTTATGATGTTTGCAAGTTGGCCTGACATTAGAGGGAGGAAGGCAATCTTGTTCATGTGATTTGTGATCATCTGGGATTTGCTATTTTTTGGGGGTTTGGTTGCTTGGAATTGAAGGAATTTGGATTTGAAAGGAATCCAAATATCCTCCAAAGAGCTCTATTTTGAACTCCCAAATCACATCAAAGCTCTGATTTCAATCCCATGGGAGTTCAAATTCAGACAGCCAAACAAGACTTAATGCTACCCCCAAATTCCAAGCAGATTCAACTCATAAACAGCTATTAGGAAATGCCATCCATATCAAGACTTATGAGACGACATTGGAAAAAAAAAACAGGGACTAAAAAAATGTCTTCAACAATCTATCTGCTTGGGGAGAATTCACATACCCCACATGAATACACACACTTTTACATTCACACATACCCCACATGGGTTCTCAAACCTATGACCACAGAGTAGAAACACACAGTGTGTACTGCTGAGCCATGAGTCTTTTAGGAGATGAACATTCTCCGTAATACCTAATATGTCAGTTCTGTCTATGGAGCCTAAAGCTTAGACCATGGCATGGCAGTAAGCAGTGACGTTGGCCCAGTCTCTCTCCCAGCCTCCTTCAGTGGCCGACGTTGAAGCGTTCAACGGTTCTTTGGCCCACCACCTTTCTTTTTTCGACTGTTGAGCTTGTTCAATTGAAGCTAATGCTATGCTGCCCTTCCCTTGTTCAAGAGAAAGCGAGGACACTTCCTGTTAGCTACCGGCCCAAATGAAAGAAATTAGCCTTGTCGATCGATTGACCAAGAGCTACAATAAATTTTTTATGATACAGAGATTTCCATCTAACCCATGGAAGCAGATTACATCTGAGCGTCGTGACCCTGGAACCAGCAATGTGGGTGGGATCCTGACCGTAGGACCCACCTCGATGCAGGCATTGTATATCCATGCTGTCTATTTGCTTGGCAGTTTATTTTAGGGCATGGTCCCAAAAATGAAGCAGATACAAATTTCAGGTGACCACACTATAGGAAACAATGGTTAGTGACCATTAAAAACCTTTTGTGGGCCACAAGTTTTGGATCAAGCTGATTTTTGTTTTTTTTTCCTTTCATCCAGGTCTTTTTGACCTAATCAACAGGTTGGATGGTCAACAAACATTACAGTGGACGAAGTTTTTATTGGTGGCGTTCAACAACCACTGTTCCGTGTGGTGTGGTGCACACGAAATTTGTATCTTTTCTATTTTTGGAACCAAGCCATAAAGTAAGCCATCAAAACAGATTGAACCGTGTGGACATACAATGCTTGCATTGAGGTGGGCCCTACAGTCAGGGTCCCACCCACATTGTTGGTTCTAGGGTTGCAGCCAAGTTGCGCTCATTACATCCAGCATGGCGCCGGAGCAATGCATGCGTGACAAGCATGGGACCCATAGTGAAGTAAAGATTCTTGGCACAAAATGATGATTTCCCCCTTTCTATGTAGATCCCATGCCTGTCATAGACATGATGCTTTTTCCATGGGCGCTGGACCTGATGTGATGCAGGGGTATGAGATGACCTAACTCTATATGTAGGTGAGATCCAGAATTAGATATTCAAGCAGAGAATTCATTAAACTATCCACTATCAACTAAGAAGATTGTAAGTTTTCAACAATAAGATAACGATAATCCGTCAGGATCACACCCCATAGTATAAACGCACATAATCGAGTAAAAAAAGGGGGACCTAGGGATATGAGGATATCTCCAAATCTAACATAGGCCAATCCACGTTCAAGTCTGAATCAAGTTCCAATGGCTAGCAATCCCTTTTTCACCAATCATGCAAAAGGGGAAGTTTGAAGAAGAAAGAAGAAAGGAATCGGGAAATATGGGCTTCAAGAAAGAAAAAGACAAATATTTTCACAAGAACGAGGATGGGTCTTACTAGAGCTGGGCACAAACCAAGACAGCTCGAAAGCTCGGCTTAGATTGGTTTGAAAAAGCTCGGCTTGGATTGGTTTGAATAGAAGTTCAAACCAAACGAAGCCTCAGAGTCAAGCTTGTTTGAAAAAACAAACCAAGCTCAAAGTAGGGCAGTACTGGCTCGGCTAGGCTCGAAGTTCGCGTTGATTCAACTAGGTTTGATTCAGCTCGTAGATTGTAAGCACACTATTTCCTGTGGTGTGATCCACTTGAGCTTTGGATACGATTCCATTTTGGGATCATGTCCTAAAATGATATGTAAAAACAGATGGACAGTGTGGGTAATACATATACATGATGATGTGGATAATACATAATACATATACATGAATGCATATTGTTTCTTTGCACTTGTAAAATTATGCTTGTGTACTTATTTGGAAAATGCTCTTACATGTTTATTTTAAAGTTGCACTCATCCTTTGGAGGATGTTAAACATCATGTAGTAAGATACTTTTGTATTTTTTATTTGTTTTTTCTAACTTTTTAAAATTCTTTTTCTATTTGGCCTGGCCGAGTTCGAAATTTTCGATGAAACCGATCCTGACTTGAACCAGATTTTTCTGGAGCAAACCAAACTCGGGCCGCATGGATCGGCCTGAAGCCCAAACCGGGCCGATCCACAAACTGGGGTGGCATAAGAACAAGCCAAACCAAACTAGGGCTAACTCGGCTTGGCCCGGATCGTTGCCCACCTCTAGGTCTTACCTTTCCTTTTCACTTTGAAAATCTAAGAAAAGAAAACGTGGAACTCCAGGGTGGAATCCTCCACTCCCGAGGGCCTATCCTGAAACCCTAGTATCTCAAATAAAGAAGAAGAAACACACGATTTTCACTCATTCAATAATAATAATTTCGAAATAAATTTTTTCATAGTATATATAGACTACGAAAAGATAAAAGTGTATTAAAGTGTCTAAAAACAAGAAAAAGAATAGAAAAATGCTTAAGACTAAACCACAATCACAAAATAACATTTGACCCGTCCATAGGGTCCGAAAACATAAGTAAGATAGAAAAAAATTAAGAAAACTAGAAACGGGCCACGAAAGTGGGTCCGGGTCGATCCAACAGTTGGATGGCCCGATCGGAAGAATACAACGGTCCGATTTCTATCCAATCTTGGATCCGTGGTCGAAATGCTCCAAATCAGCAACCTGCACATATATCCGACGAAAGGAGCCTCCATATGTGTATGTATGCGTGCGGGATCTTCGTGGTCCATCAATGAAGCGGCCCAATGTCTATCCACATCAGGTCATCTGCTCCAATACTCGATCTGTGACGTTGCATCCTCTGGTACACTCTAAAAGGTGCACCACTGATGTCCGCATCATGATGCATGCTTATGTCTTGATGGACGCAATTCTCATTCCACCAAATAAGCGGGCTAGAAGCCCATCCATATGGGTATCTCTATTATCTAATGCAGATCTCCCATAACGGTGTGAAGAAAACCCTAATCTCAATTAGCCTAATTACATGGTATCAGAGATACGATTTTTCAAACCCTAACCACTCCTTTTTTATTCTCGTTCTTCTTCGGCCGCTGCTGCCGTTCTTGTCGTCGCTGTTGAGAACCAAACACCCCTCTCTCATCTTCTTCCTTCCCGGCCGCAAACAACAGCGCCCATCACCATCCAGTCTACAGTAGAATGCCACACCATAAATCCCTTGAGCAGGTTGTGTGTCTGCCAGACTCCATCTCCTTCTCTAACGCCCAACACCAGTTCCTCCTCCTACTAATACCTTTGTGATCATGGCAGTCTTTGAACAATCACGTGACCAACCGTTGGACGCTGAAAGGTAGGCTGCCTATGCTGACATCAACTACTGCCAAAGGGTGCAATGGCTACAAGTTGCCATCTTAGGAGCCAATGATGGGTTGGTGTCCATGGCCTCCCTGATGATGGGAGTTGGAGCCGTGAAGGATGACGCAAAGGCCATGATAATCTCTGGGTTTGCCACGCTTGTTGTTGGGGCCTGCAGCATGGCGATAGGAGAGTTCGTATCCGTCTACTTGCGACTGGATATAGAGGTGGCCTAGATGAAGAGAGAGAAAAAAATGGAGGGAAGTGGCGAAGCGAGGAAGAGAAGGGAGGTGTGCAGTTGCCTAGCCCGGTGTAGGCAGCTGCAGCATTGGCAATAGTTTCTCGATGGGGACGATGGTTCTGCTCTTGGTGGCTGCATTTATAAGGCCTCACAAGGTGAGGCTAGGGGTGATGGCTAGAGCTGTGACCTTGGCCTTGATGGTGTTTGAAGGGCAGGCTGCGAAGTTGGGGAGGGCGTTGGTGGGAGGTTGGTTAGTCACGCTTGTGACTTTTGGGTTGATGAAGTTGTTTGGGTCTCGTGGGCTATAAAGATAGGTGTCCTTTTCTTCTTCTGCCTTTCCTTTCTTCCTTTTTTTCCTTGTCTTTGTGAAGTTGGCGAGTTGGAATGACATGGGAGAGTGGAGGCACTCTTTTTCATGTAATTTTTGTTGATCATGGCATGGAATAGTTGTCCACCCTATATTATTTTTCCTTGTTGCCTTGTTTTTGTGAAGTTATTAAGTTGGCATTGCAAGAGAGGGTGGAGGTAGTCGTCTTTGTATAATTTTGTTCATTATGAAATAGAAGAATAGTTGAATGTCTTGGGAAGAAGAAGTTTTTGATAAGTAGTTTGGTTGCATCTAGTAGAGCTTGAAGAATTCCCAATCTCTTTCTGACCACACAATCGCCAGTACACCTATTGTGATTCCACTTAATGCATTAGCTATGCGGGTTGATTTGCACTATGCCTAGTATCCATCATTCACGACTGAGACTACCAGGGTATCTTATCTCATTAGCTCCCTTAGCTTTTCTAAAAGAATTTAAATTCCACTTGTTGAAAGCATAACTTCCTTTTTTTTTTTTTTCTTTTTCTTTTTTCCCATCTCATTTTTGGTAGGTCAGAAGGTTACTAAAAATAGATGTTGCTAAGCTAATTATCTCAATATGTGCCTCTAAAAGTGATGTGTAACTTTTTCTTTCTTTCTTTCTTTCTTCTTCTTCTTCTTCTTTTGTTTTTTGTTTTTTGATTTTTTTGTTTTTGTTTTTTGGGTTAGTAAACACACCCCTTAGTACACCCACGCCCCACGGCTGAGACTACCAGGGTATCTAATCGCATTAGCTCCCTTAGCTTTTCCAAAAGAATTTAAATTCCACTTGTTGAAAGCAAATCTTCCTTCTTCTTTTTTTTTTTTTTCTTTTTTTCTTTTTTCTTTTTTCCCATCTCATTTTTGGTAGGTCAGAAGATTACTAAAAATAGATGTTGCTAAGCTAATTATCTCAATATGTGCCTCTAAAAGTGATGTATAACTTTTTCTTTCTTCTTTCTTTCTTCTTCTTCTTCTTTTATTGTTTTTTGTTTTTTGTTTTTTTTTGTTTTTGTTTTTTTGGGTTCATAAACACACCCCTTAGTACACCCACCCCCCACTGTTAGTCACACCGCAATGTTAGCCACCCCCACTTAGGAATCGATACCAAGACCTCATTGTTGAAACGAAAGTGCCGTATATGACTTAGTTCCTATGTGTCCACTAAATATGTCTCACGGCCCTACACAACACTAGCATGAGAGGGATTAAACCATCCGCAATGAATTTCTTATTTATTTCGATGTTGGCTACATTTGTTTCTGCGTGTTCTGATATGTAAATTTCTGTTGGCACCCGAAAATCGGTTTTTATTTATATATTTTTTTTGTTTTCATCCTTGGATTTTCTTATGAAAATGTTTTTACCTGAGCCAATTTTCCCATGCATATGCTCAATTTATTCAATGGTAGGAAAATATTGGTTTTAGAGAGATGGGCAATCAAAGGCGGGCCACACTTGATAGATGGTCCACATCAATGCTTATACCTCTCTGCTATGTTCAATATGGACCATCCATCTTCTAAAACATTAATTAGATGGTTATGATCATACAGTCAAAAGTGATTTGAGAGAGTGGGCGACTAAAGATGGGCCTTACATGATCAACGGCCCACCTCAATGCTTACACTTCCCTACTGTACTCAAAATAGATTGTCCATTTCCAAATCCAGGAATCAGATGGTTAGGATCATCCAATCAAACTGTTTTAAGAGGGATGGGTAACCAAAGGATCCCACATGATGGACGGTCCACATCAATGCTTAGACCTTTATAGTATACTTAATATCAACCATCCATTTCTCAAACTATTAATTAGATGATTAGGACCATTCAATTAAATTGATTTGATAAGGATGTGCCATCAAAGGTGGCCCACACAGTGAACTGTCCATATCAATGCTTATACATTTTCTAGTCATCTCAATGTGAATCATCCATTTTCCCAACCACTAGTTTGATGATTAGGATCATTTGATGTAAGACGGGTTGACAATTGAGTATAGATTCCTGATCCAACTTTGACCTATTATCACTTTTGGCTGGGATGATTTTTGCAGGACCTTTTTAGCAGTGTTTAGAACCATGAATGGCATAGATCTGTTCCAAATTACACTGTAATCTAGCACCATTTGATGGATCATTTAGAGCTCATGTTGCATTGTTTTTAGGAAATGGCACAATCCACACCTCATAAACAATTTTCTGAATTGTGTGTTGAAAATTGCTTTTTCTGAATTGGTTGTTGAAAATTGCTAGTGCAAAATTAATTCTCAATAAACATGTTTGGTGAATTTGATATTGTTCCCCTAAGTATATCTTACTTAGGGTTTAGATTGGGCTAAGTTTTTTTTGTCTTTGTGGTGAATATATGAATTGGATATTATGTGATGAAGAATGTGGGCCCCACAGAAATCAGTTTTTGAGAGGATGGGGGGTGGATTTTACATTGTTCCCTAGGTGAATTGCTCCCCATTTAGTAAGGATTACCCACCTATTCTTAGGGGCTTGATAGGAATACTTAAATGGAAAAATACACATTCAATTTCATTATCTTAAGAACTCTTGGTTTTCGTCCTTCAAAGACATGAAGATTCCTACCCTTCCAAATTATATATATATATATATATATATATATATATATATATATATATATATATATATATATATATATATAGGTGAAAAGCCTTTGCACAATTTCCTTTTATCTAAACAAGATAATCTACTAAATCATTCTCGGCATCTTTGGCTAAGAGAGTGATTATCAAATTCTCATATACAATTAAGCTATAGTCGCTCAAGAGTCAAGATCCCCTTACCCAACACTCTTTTACTAAGAGATAATTGATGCTTTCCACCTCTGGAAATGCACAATAGATTCACTTGGATGCAAAGGACTGGTTTGGCAGCATGGAATGAAAGGGATTTGTTGGAATATAATGGTTTTTGGGCATTTGGTAGGTCTGAATTGAAGGAATTTGGATTTGAGAGGAATTCAAATCCTCCAAAAGAGTTCTTTTTTGAACTCCCACCTCAAAGATCTGATTTCAAATCCATTCAATTCTGTACGAACTAAAAAATTCACTCAATTCCATGTGAGTTCAAATTCATGCTGCCAAACGAGCCTTAATGCTGCCACCAAAAGTAGCACTAATAAATCAACTAAAATCTTGTTCCAGAGCTCTCCAAATAAGAAGATAAATTTTCAGTAGCACCAACTTGTTATTGATGTAATTATTCCAAACTTACGCATTGACCTTTAGATCTCATGAAATTCTAGAGAACATTTAGGAGGCATTATCCATATCAACCTTAATTCTTATGAGACCAATGAGATGATGTTAAAAAAAGGACTTAAAAAATGTATTGGACAATCTATTTGCTTAGGAAGATAGTCTTTTAAAAGACGAATATTTTTGGTACATTGACTTCCATTAATGTGGCCATATTAGACACCACATGTTCTTGGGAAAGCCATCTATCCAAGGGATTGAAAAAGTGTCACATGTGCATGACAGGCATGAGACCTTCAGTGAAATAATGATTTTGCCTATTTATTGTAGGTCCATGTCTGTTATGCGCACATGATGCTTTTTTATTAGGGCCTATATAAGGCACATCAAGTACCTGTTGGATGTAATCCGCGCTCCTATCTGACTACATAAGCCAGGTAGAAGCAGCTTCCAAGAGGATATCTCTAACATCCAACATACTCCTATATGGAAATTCTTCAAACATAGTTTTCAATCCAATGGGGCCCACTTCAATGATCATCACAAAATGAATTGTTCTAAATCCTCATTAAACAAATTTACACATTTTCCTTTGTATCCATCCATCAATCATCATCTTTATCAAGTGAACCTCAAAGACATACAATCTTGAGCCAAATGCGATGATGGGTCTAAAAGATGGGCCCAGGTCTTCTGTGCATCAATGTAGGGTTCTCACATGCTGTGCAGATATTCATGGACCGTTTGTGACAGGCCAACTTAGGGTACAAGATCGTGGACTACCAGAGAAGAATAACTTGCAATCACCTCTTCAATCCAACGGTCTGTTGGGTCCCTACTCATGGCCCGGCAGTGAACCTGTGGGTTTCAACATTGAGGTCATGGGTTCGAGTACACATGGGGTGTGTGGGTGTGAGGGTGTGTGTGTAAATAAAAAAAATAAAATAAAATCCAACGGTCTGGTTGGCGCACTAAATATGTTCAGCGGTTTGGATTGTATGATCAAAAGACAATGGACCGTTCAATGTAAGAGGCCAACTAAAAGCTACCAGGTACCATCTCATCAACATCTCTACTTAATGGGCCATTGGTGGACCACTTGGCATGACCATGTTTTATGCGATGCCGCTTCGGTGGTTCCTTGGATCCACTGACTTGGATCCACTATGGTCAGTGGATCCTTGACTGTAGGGCCTACCGTGATGTACGTGCCTTACATCCATGCCGTCCATCAGTTTTGACAGTTCATTTTAGAGCATTGTACAAAAATTGAAGTGTATCCAAATCTCAGGTGGGCCTCGCCATAGGAAACAGTTGTGATTGAATATCCACCATTAAAAACTTCTTGGGGGCTACTGGAATGTTCATTGAACAATCCTAACCTCTGATTTGAGGATTATTGGATAATTTTCATTTTAACCGGTTCAATGACTTGAGCTTTGAGAAACTGATGGATGGATTCGATCTCTTACAGGTGGCCCCACATAGCTTGTGAGCACATGAACTTTCCGGGAAAATTTCACCATGGGCTGAAATTTTCATGGAAGTTTTAGAAAGTTCATGAAGAAGGCACATTTTCAGGTTGAAGAAAAATCTGATTTCTCTTGATGCATTCGAGGTGATGGGGTTCAAGTTCACCGGTTTTGATCGATTTTGTAAGGTTTTAAAGAGTGCTCTTGTTATTATGAAGGGATATCGGTATGAAAACATTTATAAGTTGATTGGAAGTACTACTTCATTGGGTGGAGCTGCAGCGACTGTAGCAAATTCCATGTCTGCACATAAATAATATGCACGCTTGAGCCACATGAGTGAGCGGGATATGAAGATACTTTCCAATCATTTTTTTATTCCAGTTTTAAATGTATAGACTTTAGTATATGTGAGCATTGAATATATGGTAAACAGTTTAGGTTGTCATTTAAAATAGTAAAATATGCTTGTAAAATGATGCTAGAGTATGTCCATTCAGATGTATATGGGTTGTCGCTCGTAGTTTCTATTAGAGGGTAATCATGTTTCGTGTCGTTTATTGATAATTATAGCAAAAAAGGTATGAGTTTATTATCTGAAAAATAAATTCGATGTTCTCACCACTTTCAAGCCTTTGAAGGTTATGGTGAAAAATCAGTCAGGCTAGAGATTGAAAGTGCTAAGAACTGATAACAGTGAAGAGTTCATTTTAAGGGAATTCAATCATTATTGTAAGGATGAAGGGATCGTGAGGCATAATATACTGAGCTACACACTAGAGCAGAATGGTATGACAGAGCAGATGAATCAGATTTTCTTGGAAAAGGCCTGGTGCATGTTAAGTAATGCTGGATTGGGTAAAAAGCTATGGACTGAGGCCGTTATCTGATAATTTGGTCACATTCTACGACTATTGATTGTAAGATTTCAAAAAAGTATGGAGTGATCATTCAATTAACTACTCAGGTTTACGAGTGTTTGATTGTGCAACTTAATCTCATATACTGTCAGTTGAGAGAGATAAGTAAGACCAAAGCGCTAGAAAATATATCTTTGTTGGCTATGGTGATGGTGTGAAGGGTTACAGGTTGTACAACCCTATCACATGAAAAAATTACTTTGAACCGTGAATGTCGAATTTGATGATGGTCTTTATTCTGGAAGGATATGCCAAATGAA
This sequence comes from Liriodendron chinense, assembly GCA_003013855.2. Taxonomy (NCBI): domain Eukaryota; kingdom Viridiplantae; phylum Streptophyta; class Magnoliopsida; order Magnoliales; family Magnoliaceae; genus Liriodendron; species Liriodendron chinense. Next base: position 1,243,477 of record ML058415.1, on the reverse strand, counting down.
TCGGAAAAATCAGAGGTTGTTGACATCTAGATTGACAAAGATGAGACACGGCCTGAGACTGAGACTGAGACATAGATAGAGGTACAAGATCAGGTGGAGTAACTCACATAGAGATCGCAGGTTATCGGCGAGGTATACAAATGACTTGAATATTACATTCGCCCTTATTATGGATTAAAGAGATCCGTTTGCTTTTTAAGAGGCACTTGATGATGTAGATGTTAAAAAGTGGAAGGCGGCAATGTAAAACAAGATGGACTTTCTGTACAAGAATGAGACATGGGAGCTGTTGGAGCTACTTGTGGGCCAAAAAACGATTGGGTGTAAATGATTTTTTTTGGAAGAAATATGATAGGTACAAGGCAAGATTAATGGTGAAAGGATACGCTCAATGAGAAAGTGTGGACTTCAGTGAGATCTTTGCGCCAGTTATGAAACAAGTATCTATCAGGTTCGTATTGGCTCTAGTTGCCCAACACGACCTCGAGTTGGAATAGATGGATTTAAAACTGCTTTCCTGCATGGGGAATTGGATGAACAGATTTCCATGACGCAGCCATAAGGTTATAAGGTACAAGGGGCAGAGAATAAGGTTTGTAGGTTGAAGAAGTTGTTATACGGCCTGAAACAGTGGCCTAGGCAGTGGTACAAGAAATTTGATTCCTTCATGATGAGTCATAGCTTTTTCAGGAGCGAGTACGATTACTGTGTCTATTTCAAGACATTGAGTGATGTGAAGTTTATAATATTGGTGTTTTATATTGATGACATGCTTATTGCCAGTCATAGCATGTCTGATATTAATCATGTATTAAAGACTCAACTTTCAGGAAAACTCGAGATGAATGATTAAGGGCTGCAAAGAAGGTTTGCGACATTGTATACACAGAAACAAGAAGAGGAGAATGTTGTAGTTATCTCGGGCTGCAGAATGAAGATGCAGTGTACACAAGAAGCGGTGAAGCTATGATTGACATAGAGATGATTGACGAAGCAAAGGAAGATGAGGAGTTTATGATTGAATCCTCGGTAGAGATTGTTGGAAGAGCATTCAATCTATACTTTATAGATGATGTTGACTGGCTGACCGACCGAATTAAGTAAGAAAGTGCAGTTGGTCTCTAGACAATTTCGGACAAAATTGACTGGTCGACAGTTGGACATTGCGCGACCGACAGAGGGCCGGCAACCGGCCGATTTTGGGTTCGACTAGCCGACATGACTCGTATTTCAACAGAACTCTCTTGATGTTTTTTTTTCTGTTGTGTCGACCGACCGATCGTGGGCGTCGATCGATCAACCCGACGGTCGGCGATTTACGTAGATATGCAGTTTTGCATAATTTTTTAATTTCTATTTTAGTTTAATTGCTATTTAAGCAGGGTGTAACCGGGATTAGGGTATTTTAAGTCGTTCATAATTGTATTTGGGTTTTGGGTGAGAGAGAGAGAGAGAGAGAGAGAGCTTGGGTTTTCTCTTGGGGCTTTGCTTGTGGGTTGATTATCTCTTGTAAACTTTTGATATTCATATTGCATATTGCTTTATGCCGTGGTTTTTTCCCACAAGGGTTTTTCACGTAAAATTGGATTGCCTTCTGCATGTGATTGTTTGTATGTGTTGTGTGGTATTTGTTTGATTCTACTCTGTGCTTCTGCAAGGTTCCCAATAGATAGACAAGGAAATGGAGGAGGGAAGCAAAAGAAAGGAAGAGAAGGGAGGCGTGCAGTTGCCTAGACTGGTGCAGGTGGCTGCAGTGTCAGCTCTAGCATTCTTGGTTGGGGGATGGTGCTGCTCTTGGTGGCAGCATTTATAAAGCCACAGAAGGTGAGACTAGGGTGGTGGCAGGAGTGACCTTGGCGTTGGTGGTGTTTGCAGGGGTGGGGGTGAAATTGGGGAGGGCGCCAGTGGGGAGGTCGATCTTGTTTGATAGTGATGGTCGGGGTTGGTTAGCTATGCTTGTGAATTTTGGGTTGATGAAGTAGTGTGGGTCTTATGGGCTGTAAAGAAAAATATCCTTTTCTTCTTCTTCTTCTTCTTCTTCTTGGCTTGCAATGGGAGGCTGGAGGCACTGTTGTTCAGTAATGGTGTTCATCGTGGAATGGATTAGTTGTCTTCCCCATATTATCTTTCTGATCTTCTTCGTTTGTGGGCATAGAGAAATAATTATCCCATTAACATCAATCAGTAGGAGTACGGTGAGAGGCGTTTGTTCAACTTCTGTTGCGACTTAGGTTGGAGTGTCTGTCCCACCCACTGGAGCCAACGTGTTGATATGATCTTGTTATTTGATCGTGTTCATATAACATACATAAACTGTTTTTCAGTGATGATTCCATCCTTGGTTGAATGAGATCGTCTGTTCTTATAGATACATTGGGTAATATATCTTTCTTTCTTGTCGAAGTTTTTAGTTGTTTAATATTTTGTCAATTTTAACTGATCCATACATTTCAATTATTAATAAAATAGATATTATTTAACCTTTTTTAATTTATCAATATATTCTTATCCTCATAAGAAATATTAAATTAAAATACTAGTGAAAGAATAAGTTCCCAAGCCGTAGATTCACGCAGATTGTTACAAAACAAAATGAATTCATTTGGAAGGGCTAACCCCTACCCTAACATTGGGCACAGTTAACAGTTGAGAGAATAACTCAATCGTGTTTTTAATCTCCATCTCAATGTAAGCGAGCCCAATAAACTAATGAATATAGGCATTCGTCCACACGTGCTGATTAGTTTGATTGAATTGGCAGCAAGAATTTGGATCTGCCAGTTTTGTGTTCACGCCATAAAATGAGCTATTGTAACTTATGGATGGTGTGGATGTAAGGCACGTACCTTACGGTGGCCCCAAAATGACCGTCTTGTTTTACGATATTGCAAGCGCCCCTCTACAGTTGTGGTTGCGCGGGGACGCAAATTAGCTACGGACAGCTTCAGTAGCCATCTCCCTACTGAAATTACGTCACCAAGTTCTGTGGACCCTGCCATGATGTGTGTTGTATCCACACCGTTCATCCATATGGAGATATCATTTTAGGGCAGGAGCCAAAAAAATGAGGCAGATCCAAAGTTCAAGTGGACTCCACCACAGAAAATTGTGGGGACTGATGCCCACCGTTGAAACCTTCCTAAGGTCTGTCCTGATGTTTGTTTAAGATCTAACCTGTTAATAAGTTCACACAGACATGAAGCATGGGAAGCTTGATCGAAAACTTCTGAAGCCTCCAAGAAATTTTTTAATGGTAGGCGTTCAATCCCCACTGTTTTCTGTGGTGGGGTCCACTTAGAACTTCAGATCTGCCTCATTCTTGGCTCATTTCCACTTGAACACCAATCGTCTTGTTGCGAAAGCCATCCTCATCAAGCGTCCAAAACGATGATTCATTGAACAATCCTAACTTCTGATTTTAGGATCACTAGATAATTTTCATTTGAACTGTTCATTAATGACTGTTATCTTGAGAAACTGATGGACGGATTCGATCTCTCACGGGCAACTCTTTTGGGCCTCACTTCCTTCCGACCACATGAGCTTTCCTGGGAAATTCTACCACAGGCTAGAAGTTTCGCTGAAAGTTTTAGAAGGGACTGCGTCCTGCGCCTGCCATGACTGGAATAGGTGAGACCCGGGATCCACCGAGGTGGGTGGGACCCTGGATGTGTGGCTCACAGTGATGTATGTTCCTTAAATCCACTGTTCAACTATTTTCAAAGCTCATTTTAGGAAATGATTCGAAAATAAATCTGACTCAAATCTTATGTGTACCACACCACAGGAAACAGTCGTAATTGAATCTCTACTATTGAAAACTTCATGAATTCCACCGGAATGCTTATTTTCCATCCAACCTGTTGATGAGGTCACAAACACCTAGATGAAGAGATCACATAAATATCATCTTGATCCAAAGCTTATGTGACCCACAAAAGTTTTTAATGGTCAATCACTACTGTATCCTGTACTATGATCATCTACGATTTGGAACTGCTTCATTTTTTTTTGGATCATGCCCTAAAATGATCTTTTAATACGGATGGATGGCATGGATGTAGTCACATTCATCACAGTGGGCCCCATAGTCAGGGGTCCCACCCACCTCGGTGCATCCGAGTTCTCACACAATCCGCTCCCGTCCTGGAAGGTTCCGTCTGTTGGGCCCACATGAGAGGTTGGAATTTGCACCTGCACTGACGCGGAATTAGCACTCCATTTTCCGGACGCGGATTCCATACGAAAGCCTTGCCTCGTAGGAAGTTACTGGGAACCTAGGTGGGGCCCACCGTAATGATTTTGGGAAATCCATCCAATCCATCTGTTTTGTGAGCTCATTTTAGGACGTTAGAAAAGAAAATGATCCGGATCAAAGACTCAAGTGGCCGAAAAAGTGAGGATTGACTTTCCACATAAATTTTTCATCAGGCTTATATTTATGTTTCAGTTCATCCCAGTCGGGATGACGTTATGAGCGGTATTGATGGCATATAAACATCACTGTGGACGGCTTATATTTATATTTTCAGTTCATCCCAATAGGAATTACGTTATGAACGGTATTGATGGCATACAAACATCACTGTAGACCCTAGGGAAGTTTCAACGGTAAGAATTTCCCTAACCACCTTTTCCTTTAGTGAGGCACAATTGAGCGTTGGATCCAGTTCATTTTTTCCATAACATCTTAAAATAATCTCACAAAACAGATGGACGGGGTTGATTTCTCGGAAACATCACTGTGGGCCCCACCTAGGTTCCCAGGCAGGAACTTCGTGAGCAAGGCTTTTTACAGGAAATCCGCGTTCCCGTTTTCCGTTCTCCAATATATATCGCTTTAAGCACCTTCTCCATCTCAAACTCCCAGCACCAGCTCCTTCCACACTTGTAATCATGGCGGTCCAGGAACAATCACATGATCAATCCTCCAGCGTCAAAAGGAAAGCAGTCGACACCCACATCAACTACTCCCAGAGAGCCCAAAGGCTGCAATCGGCAGTCCTAGATGCCAACGAAGGGATGGTGTTCACGGCCATGGTGATGATGGGAGTCGGAGCCTTGAAGGAGGACTCTAAGGTCATGATTCTCTCCAGTTTAGCCAGGCTGGTTGGAAGGGTCTTTAGCGTAGCCACAGGAGAGTTCGTCTGGGTCTACTGGAAATTGGGTATAGATGTGGCTCGGATGAAGAGAGAGAAGGACATGAAGGAAGGAAGTGGCAAGAGAGAGGAAGAGAAGGGCGGTGTGCGGTTGCGTAGCCCAATGCAGGCGGCTGCAGCGTTGGCTATGGCGTACTTGGTTGGGGGGATGATGGTGATCCTTGCAGCTGTGTTTGTAAAGCCACAGAAGCTGTATATAGGGTTGATGGTGGGAGAGGTGACCTTGGCGTTGATGGTTTTGGGAGAGATGGTCACGAAGTTGGGGAGGGCTCCACTGAGTAGGTCTTGTGTGAGGGTGTTGGTTACCTATGGCTTTGATGCTTTTCACTTTGGGTTAATGAAGTTGTATGAGTCTCATTGGCTGTAGGAAAAACAAGATAGGTGTCCTTCCCTCCTCCCTCTCTCTCTCTCTCTCGCTTCTTTTACTCTCTCTCTCTCTCTCTCTCTCTCTCTTCTGGCCACAGAGGTTTCCTAATAATGCCTACTAGTTGTATTTAAAAGATGAAGATTCCAAATAATATTTTGGTGAAACAGAAACTTCCATCAATGGAGGCACCACATATTCTTGCAAAGGCCATCTATCTCATATGATAGAAGAAGTAAAAATTCCCTGTATAAAATGGGCGCGGCTTAAGTGCATGGAACATCCTGACCGTGGGCTCCACTGTAATGTATGTGCCTTATATCCACGCCATCCATCGGTATTGATAACTCATTTCAGAGCATGATATAAAAATGAAGCAGATCTAGATCCATGAGCCAACCCACGTTCGAACGTGCGCAGTTCCTGCGCTGGAAATTTAGGTGGGGCCACCATAATGTTTGTGAGGAATCCACGCCGTCCATCCATTTTGTGAGATCATTTTAGGATGTAAAATAAAAAGTGATCTAGATCCAAGACTCTAGTGGGCCGCACTAAAGGAAAAGGTGGTAGGGAAATTCCTACCGTTGAAATCTCCTTGGAGTCCACAATGATGTTTAATGTTATTATAATGTCAATCCTATAGTGTGGCTCACCGGAGATTTAGTTGTGGCTAAACCTTGTGATTTGTCATTTATGAAATGTAATTTGTGAACGAATTGGTATTTACTATTTAGTAGTAGAAAAAATATTTTCAAGCGAAAAAAATACAAAATTGTTTGAACTTGTTTGAACTCATAAAAATTGTTTGAAATTCATATGTCTAAACATGTTGGAACATGATTGGGCTAGACCAAATCAAGTTCTAACAGATCCACCCTGTTTGAATGTTTGTTCGAACATTGTTCAAACACACCCACTCAAGTAACTCAACGATCCAATATGAGATAATAATATTTTACTCCTTTTATCATGGCTCATGTCTTTCATGCATTCATGACACTTTTTCATTGGTGCTTGATTAGATCCATCTTATGCCCACAATCCCTAGCCAGAAGCCCTACCAGTTAGGATGTAATGCGCGTCTCCTATATGAAAATTTTTCAAATATCATTCAAACGCAAGTTGCGTCGAGTAGTTTTCAATGAAACGGTCCCACTTTTATGATCATCACAAAATGGATTATTTTCAATCCTCATTTTCTCATTTGACTGTAAACAATCATGTACACATTTTATTGTGCCTCCATTCATCAATTATCATCATTGATATATACACAAGATACTGAGCAAAAAGCGATGATGGGTCTAAAAGATAGGCTCAGATCTCTCGTGCATTGATGTAGGGCATGCACATGCTGTCCATATATCCATGGGCCATTTAGTGACATCTGCAGCATATGTACAGGGACCAACAGTTGTCGCAAATATCTGAAATTTTCCGCGTAGGGAAACTAGTGGGCGAAACTTAAGGATGAAGTTATCCCTTATCCCATCTTAATTTCAAATTAATTTCAAAAAATGGTATAGTATTTCTTAAGGTCTATAAATAGAGAGGTATTTGTAAACCTCTCATTGTTAAGCTGGTTATCCTAGAAGTGGTTCATCAACTTTGGTAATACGAAAATGATGGGCATCATTTATTACATATGCTCATAGGGTCGAGGGTGTATGCTCATTCATCATAAATTGTGACCAACCAAGAGATCTAATGACAATCTCAACCGTTAATACGCAAATCTGTAGTGTTTAATATATATTATAAGGTCCAGATCATGTATCCTTGTTGGGTAACAACAAAAAGTAAACAATTAATACTTCTAACAATTAAATGTTCACAATCAGATATTAAAATATTAATGATATAACAAAATAAAGATGGATCAATGGTCAGGATCGAAGGATCAAAAACTCATGTTCCCTGATTTAGAAGATTTGTCCATCAGATTCCCTTTTCAATGGTTCGTTTGATAATCTAACAGTAATTATTGAATTTAAATGGTTCATATTGTAAATTTAATCGCCAGATCATCTAAATTTAGGATAGATAATCTAGATCAAAGATCCAACAATCATATTGAAAATCAACCGTCAAATTTAGTATAATTGTAAAGAAGATAGTCTTGATTGATGATCCAATGGTCAGATCATTACAAATGCGACCCAGATGATTCCAATTGATGGTCCCATGGTTAGATCAGCAAATATGACCCTTGATCGATGATCTGGCGTTCTGTATTGAAAATTCAATTGTCGAATCTTCCTAAAACTAGGATAGGTGGCCTTCATGCCTTCATCGTCTATCTGATGATCAGTCCCTCAAAAAAAAAAAAGAAATAATTCACCCTAGAATTTGCAAGATATTACACCTAACATCTGATTTGAGAAGAATTGGATCTTTTTCATTTTAACCATCCAATAATTGCCCACCAATCTGATAGTAAGCGAATAACAATACGGGAGTAGATTAGCTGTTACCCGGCTAACACCTTAGTGGGTGTTACCCTAACCATTCGTTGGGGGCCACCTTGATAAATTTTTTGTATATCCACGCGGTCCATCTATTTTTCCATATCAGTTTAGGACGCTGTTACGGGTAAATTTGGGCTAAGCTCAAAATATGGAAAACTTTCCACTGGGGTTCATCTTCTACACCAAGTATGGTAATGGACTGACTATTTAGGAGAGGAATCTAAGTCAACCTCGGCCCACTTGGGCTGAGCATACGGCCTTCTCAGGCCTCAGCCCACTCGGGCTCGACATTCGACCTTCTCAGATCTCGACATTCGGCCTTCTCAGGTCTCGGCATTCGGCCTTCTCGGCTTCAGCCCACTCGGGCTCGACATTTGGCTTTCTCAGGCCTCAACCCACTTGGGCTCGACATTCGGCTTTCTCAGGCCTCGACCCACTTGGGCTCGACATTCGGTCTTCTCAGCCTCAGCCCATTCGGGCTCGACATTCGGCCTTCTCAGGCCTCGACCCACTTGGGCTCGACATTCGGTCTTCTCAGCCTCAGCCCATTCAGGCTCGACATTCGGCCTTCTCAGGCCTCGACCCACTTGGGCTCGACATTCGGTCTTCTCAGCCTCAGCCCATTCGGGCTCGACATTCGGCCTTCTTAGGCCTCGACCCACTCAGGCTCGACATTTGGCCTTCTCAAGCCTCGACCCACTCGGGCTCGGCATTCGGCCCTCTCAACCTCGGCCCACTCGGGCTCAGCATTCGGTCCTCTTAACCCCGGCCCACTTTGGCTCAACATTTGGCCCTCAGCTTGGCAAGAGGCCTGGCGTCATCCTCCTTGGTTTATCTCTCTTGATAAGATAAGGATAATGCTTATCCTACTGATCTAGATAAGATAAAGACTTATCCCATTGATCCAGATAAGATACGGATAAGGCTTATCCCATTGATTCAGATAAGATATGGATTATCCTAACAAATTTGGGATCCACTTAAATCTCTCCAATAATTATCTATAAAGAGGCCTCCGCACTCTCTCCAGGTAGGCGATCCACCACCATTAAAACTCCAATAACCTTTCCTTTCAGTATTCGTATTGACTTTGCCATCGGAGGGCCGTAAGTAGGGCCAACCGGCGACAATCCTAACCTTTGTCAGTGGTTGCAGGTCCCTCAATCTACACCATTCATCTCTGAGTGGAGATCAAAAGACGAAGAATCAAAGTTGATCCATGACCAACATCTGTTAACCAATTTTTGGCATTAACAGATTGGCGTCGTCTGTGGGATCGACTGGATCGTTTAGTTGTTCTTTTCTTCGTCATTCAATCGTTCTTCACTTCATCAATGGCCAACATCAGATATTCCAACCGTCCAAGGAATACCACCTTTAGCTATCATCCACGAGCCAGAGATGGAGATTCCATATGCATGTGGGCAGCTTTATCATGCCCGGCACGAGTCCAGCAAAGGTGGATCTCTCCAACCTCTGCACGTGCCAAGGAAGGAAACTCCCTCCTTCAAGCTTCACATGCCCCAACAAGTGGGTCATCTCTAATTTCAAGAATGCATTACGCCATTCATCAGGGTGGGATCCACCTCATAGATCTGCCCTGATCATCAGTAATAGATACACGAGAAACCTCAACCATACAATTTTCTCTCCCAGAACCTGGATCACATGCCCCACCTCAGATGTCCGATCAAAACTGTTTTGACTCGGTTTGCCGGACCTGATGGGCGGCTTGGATTTTCATCCAAATCACCTAGTGGACCACACCTATCATCTTCAGCCCTCATGCGCAACCAAATATATAAGGCTCTCAGTTTTGGAAGCAATCACTCCTCAAGAGCGGCATAATAAAATCCTATCATCACTAAAAGAGCACGACAAGCATCTTCCGAACCTCCCACTGAAGACCTTGATGGATCTTCATCGAATCTACTGGCCATTCATCAACAGTTTCGACGTCAAACACATTCATGTGCCAGCTCCAGATAAAGCTGTTGAAGCATCAACCGTCCACTCCATCAAACAGCGTGTGGCCCCCATTGCTGCATCTCAGCTATTCCAACACAATCTTCACATGTCATCAGACCATCAAATGAATGGTTAATATGCTTGCCACGCGGAGCTACCTTGTCCACACATCCAGCGTGTCATTGATCCAACGTTTTAACTTCATCAACATCACACCTTCCTTGCACGTGTGAAGCAGCCTCAACTCAAGGAGCTCCTCACCGTCCAAGGCAGGCCCCTCTTCATGCATATGTCCCTTACATGTGCTCCATCTCCCATATACACACACGTCCAGCAAGAGGAAATCATCTCCAACCGTCCACCATTCCAAGCTTCACACGAGCTCCAATAGATGGATCTCCTCTCCAACAGTTGGACAATATCCAGCATCAGCATGTGGACCTCATAAATCACGTCCAACATCCAGTGATGGTGAACCCCACAACACCCACGGAGAAGATCTCAGCTCCAATCTGCTTCAATCCAACCAATGGGAGCTAGTCACCAACATCCAGCCTCATAGTGGACACCATCAGCACCCATGTGTATCATCACCGTCCATTCAAAATCTAACGGCAATAGAGTATCCACCAATCCAAGCAACATCCAGATTGGTGGGGTCCATACCAACATTCGTCGTCCAGCAATGGACGGCCGTCCATTCCCCAACAATTGGGTCTTACCTGATGAGCATCCTAGCTTTCAATCCAGCGACCCCATTGTCCATCATCCGGAAACTCCTTGCATGAGAGCAACCTCCATCTGATGGCCAGTAGCCCATCTTCACCGTCAGAGAAGATCAGCACCATCCAGCTTCTAGTAGATTCACCCCACCGTTGAGTAGGGCAATCATCATCCAGAAGTTGGTGGATGACCAGGCCTCACACGTGTGCTTTCATCTCACGTGATTAGTTGGAGCCAAGCAGTAATTTGGGACTTCCATCATCATCGCCGTCCATCAGATTCCACTGTACAATCTCATGCACATATCTGCATCTCCAGCCCATCATTAGTCGTCCAACTGAGGACCCCACTACTCTAATCCCATCCAACGTCCAACAATTGCGGAGCTTTGCACCTCCATCAGCAACCGTCCAAGACCAGATGAGCCGTCCATCCATTCAAGTCTGCAAAGGAGATCTCAGATCTACATCGTTAACAGTCCAGCAAGGATTGACGTCTTCAACGTGTGAAACTCTTAAAGGACCTGCTGCAACCCAACTCCATCTTCAATCAATAGCCCAGATCAGCAAGGTGGACACCTTCAGCACCAGCGCCAAATCATTGTGACCTCATCAACCAGCAGTCCATCACTCCATATCAGTGGTCATTCAACCAATATGGGCCCATCGACATCACCACCATCCAACAATTGGACGTCCTACCTTATCCAAGTGCTACCCTAACTATTGGACATTCCAGATCTCAACTTCACTCCATCCGCCATCAAGATAAAACGACACTTGGACACTCAGTCCAAACACTCAACCTCGGGTACTTAGGCACACGGCTTCATCCTGAAAGCCCATTCTGAAGATGAGTACGGCCATGTACCGAGTATTGAAATATATTTGTTTATTACTAGGACATGGGCCTTGGCCGCCTCGGGCACACCCATCAGGCCTCTGCCTAAAAATATGGCATTCCCTCGATCCAATACTCGGCTTGGCCTTGGCCCACTCGCTCCTAGATCGACATTTAGCCTACTCGGCATCGACACTTGTGCTTAGCCTTGGGCACTCGCCCGCACTTGTCACTCGGCTCGACCTATTCAACCTTGTCATTTTGGCGCACGGCCTTGGGTATTCGCCATCGGCTCAGCCATGGGAATTCGTCCTACTCGCCCTCGGATCGACACTCGCCTCGGGTATTTGGCAGACGTTATCGGCATCGTCTTAAAGGCTTCAACAGACTGACCACCACATAATCTAGATAGTCCCATCTTGAATGCGAATACAGTTATGGTCCAAGTATTGAAATATATTTATTCAGGAAGATACGCATAGGAGCTCGGTCCCATCGCTATTTATGGTTCACTCGCCTATGCTCAGCAACAGGCATCGGCCGTGACAGTTATCTACTGAGACCACATTCGTTCGGCTCGTCCAAGAGATGTACGTGGCAAATCTCCAGTCATCGAAATTGACCACGACATGATCCATCGCTTTGACGGCCAGGCCGGTAGGCACCCAAAGAAGATATCGAACTGGTAAAAGACTTCACCAAGCATGCGCAAGGATTCAATACTCGATCGGCCCTTATTCTTTACGAATATGATGCTCAAAGAAGTGTCGGACACTTCCCCTGACAAATTTTGTCCCTAGTGACAAAAGATTTAATTTGGATCTGATAACTCATTCGGCAGCGCTGGTTACCCCGTATAGCCTTCGAGCCACTTAGCCTCCGAGCACCATCGCCTAAGGATATCGCCTTCGGGCCATGCTAATTAAGCTTAGCCTACTCAGATGCTTCAGTAGTAACTTCTTCAAAGTTCCGTGCTTAGACTTTCTAACCACGAAACTTGGGGGGGGCTTCTGTTACAGGTAAATTCGGGCTGAGCTCAAAACATGGAAAGCTTTCCACTGGGGTTCATCTTCTACACCAAGTATGGTCATGGACTGACTATTTAGGAAAGGAAGCTAAGTCAGCCTCGGCCCACTTGGGCTCAGCATACGGCCTTCTCAGGCCTCGGCCCACTCGGGCTCGACATTCAGCCTTCTCAGGTCTCGGCCTCAGCCTACTCGGGCTCGACATTCAGCCTTCTCAGGTCTTGGCCTCGGCCCACTCGGGCTCAGTATTTGGCCTTCTCGGCCTCAGCCCACTCGGGCTCGACATTCGGCCTTCTCAGGCCTCGGCCCACTCGGGCTCAGCATTCGGCCTTCTCAGGCCTCGGCCCACTCGGGCTCGACATTCGGCCTTCTCGGCCTCAACCCACTCGGGCTCAGCATTCAGCCCTCTCAACCTCGACCCACTCGGGCTCAGCATTCGGCCCTCTCAACCTCAGCCCACTTCGGCTCAACATTTGGCCCTCAACTTGGCAAGAGGCCTGGCCTCATCCGCCTTGGTTTATTTCTTTTGATAAGATAAGGATAATGCTTATCCAACTGATCCAGATAAGATAAAGACTTATCCCACTGATTCAGATAAGATACGGATAAGGCTTATCCCATTGATCCAGATAAGATATGGATTATCTAACAAATTTGGGATCCATTTAAATGTCTCCAATAATTATCTATAAAGAGGCCTCCGCACTCTCTCCAGGTAGGCGATCCACCACCATTAAAACTCCAATAACCTTTCCTTTTAGTATCCGTACTGACTTTGCCATCGGAGGGCCGTAAGTCGGGCCAACCAGCGACAGTCCTAACCTTTGTCGGTGGTTGCAAGGTCCCTCAATCTACACCATTCATCTCTAAGTGGAGATCAGACGACGAAGAATCAAAGTTGGTCCCTGACCAACATTTGTTAGCCAATTTTTGGCGTTAACAAACGCGATCCTAGACCTTAAGAATATTCAAATCTCAAGTGAACCATACCACTGGAAGCAATGATGAATGACTAGGCTTGCACACTGGTTGAGTTGGGCCCAATCCCCGACCGAACCTAAACATATTTTAAAGGTTCAGGTTTCGGTCCGGGTTATGACCGGGTTGGGTTGACCCAACCCTAACTCTACCCCACCCTACATGCTGAATCGGATTGGGTCGGGTCGGGTCAGGTTTGAATTCTGTTTATTTGCATTCTTGGTGTACTTATGATGGGGCATCAGATCAATGGCTTGAATAACTCAACCATGGGCCCCACATAAATAATTGGAGTTTCCTATTGAGCCTCATGAAAAAAATACTCCCATAATAAGGGCGGAAACAACTAGATGTGTTTACCACCTTACCATCCAAATTTCTAATTTCCAAAGACGCCGAAGGAGGGCATGCTCAAATTCGAAGGTTTTTTTTTAGAATACTCAGACAAAACTCGAGACAGTTCGGGTCAAGTAGAACGGGTCGGGTACGAGTCAGGTATATACAAGTCGGGTACTCGGGTCGGTCAGGTTTGATGTATATCTTAAACTGTACCTAGATTAAAAATGGTCAAGCCGCATTCACCCGAGACCGGATCATTTTCTCTGCCGGGTCGGATTTGGTAGGTCGTTTGGGTTAACCCGGCAATTATACAGCCCTATGAATGACCATTAAATAATTTTTGTGGGCCATAAATGTTTTGAATCAAGCTGATATCTGCATTTTCACTTCATATAGGTCTTCTTGATATTATAAACCGGTTGAATGGCAAATGAGTATTATGAAAACCTTATAATGGGCCAGTTGGAATTTTAAATAGTGTGGCACTCAATAACTACCGTTTCCTTTTAGATCTACTTGATTCTTTAGAACCCTTGCTAGAATTTGATATTAAAAAAAAAAAAAAAAAAAAAAAAAAAAAACGGATGGACGGCGTGGATATAAAGCATATCATCAAGGTGAGCCCCACGGTGAGGGTAACACCCGGTGGGCCCCAAGAATGCAAGTTGAAATATCACGGTGAGCCTCACCATACAGTATATCTTACAAACATCATAGGGGCCCCACCTATGATGTACAACGAATGCATTGAGGTGGGCCTTAGGTTCAGGGTCCCACATCGCTGGTGATCCATTGTACGGTGGAACGCAGATTGGGTAGCGTGCTGTGTTCTCTGTGGAGTCCACTGCAATGTACGTGTCTCATCCACTCCGTCCATCTGTTGTCCCATATCTTTTTGAGCATGAACAAAAAAAATTAGGCATATCTGTAACTCAAGTGAACCATGCCATAAAATAACTCAAGTGAACCATGCCCGTACAGGTGAAGTTTTGGATCAAGCTGATATTCATATTTTTCCCACCGTTTCCTGCGGTCCACTTTAGCTTTGGATGTTCTTTAATTTTAGGTTTATGCCATAAAATAAGCTGGAAAAAAAGGATGGATGGAGTGGATAAAACACATAAACAACGGTGGGCCCCACAGAGTATCAACATCAGCTCCTCTCCTGTCTTTCCACCCTTCTGATCATGCCGGTTTCTCAACTCTCAGATCACTCCTGCCACAGCCACTAGGATCACCTTACGCGGTTCTCTAAACACTGTCACTCATCAGCAGCCGCATCCACTGGGAGTAGTTGATGTTGGCCATGATTACAAGGTGGAAGGAGGGAAGGAGCTGGTGTTGGGAACTAAGAGATGGAAAAAAAAAAAAAAAAACACAGTTCACACTCATCAGATTTCCAGACAAAGTCTCGAGCATGTGCTAAATCTGAAAGTGCAGAAGGTTGGCCACAACATCAAGCTGATCTGGTCATCAGATGGCCATAGCTGTATGCTGGTTCAAAACATCGGCCTGAACCTCCCATTGTTTTCATGGTTTGGCCCACTGATTTCGATAGTAGGTGATGTTAGACTTACTTCGCAGATTAATGGACCGACAATGCATCAATGATGAGATCAACAAAATTATAACCATTAACTAATTGATCATACCGGCTTAAGAAGCCATTGATATTTGCACAAGGAGGTTTGATCTTCCGCGCCGCACATGCCTAATGAAACTATATCAATGGGACTTCAGTTTTGCATCTTGTGGGTGAGGAGACCAAGACCATAGTTATGTACTTCCATGAGTCTAAATATGAGAATAACTGCCACTTACCTATCTTTATCAACAACTCATATAATGGGGCCTATTGGTATGCTCATCCAGGTAATCCAATCATATAATCTATCCTGATGATCATGTTGGGCCCACCAAATACAGGTGATTCTCATGGTGGTGTGGCCCACTGATGAGTTTCTGTAATAGGTGATCTCTTTTTAATTAATTAATTAATTATTATTATTATTATTATTATTATTATTACAAAAAGGTGTGGGCACACCATTTATAACCTTGTTGATATCAGAAAATCAAGTACATCCCTTTTGATGGGCTCCTTAAAAACCAGCCCCACCTATCATATAGTCTAGCTTGCTTCATAACATCAACAAAAATGCAAAAAGAGTAGAAACTGTGAAACAAAACAGAGAGTCTTATATCCAATCCCAACTACACCTGGAATCAGAATGCTAACAGCCAAGCACCAAAACCACCAAAAGATCATAAAAGACTACCAGGTCCTAATCATAGTAGCTTGAACCGGCTTTGGACCTGGCTTGAACCTACTAACTAAGCTCATGGGCTAGGCTTGGGCTCACATTATGGACCAATAAATTATAAAATCAAGCTTGCCGAGTCGTTTTAGCCCGATCGGGCCCAGCCTAGCTCAATCTGACCCAACTTTAATTTATATGCACATGGATATTACATCCTAAAAGTGTGCTATTCCAATACTCGTTTAGGCAACCCATCCATCTATCTTGAATATTGACCCTTGGTTTCATTCTTTTAAAATACCTATTTTTTGTCCATGTATGGTCCATTTCATCAAGAAATTCTATGGCCAAATCCAGATTGAAAAAAAAAAAAGAAAAAAGACTTCTGGGAATGTTTTGAAGGGATTAGTCATGGCACACATGTCAACGTAGCATGCTTATAAGAGTCCTAGCCATATTGTGATCAATGTGAACAAAGCCCCGGCCCTATCCTATATCTAGGATGGTCCACTTACAATGTGTTACCCATGTTGATGTTGAATCTAAGTTGTTGATGACTATCCTTCAAATTCCATCTTACACATGTTGATGTTGATTCTAAGTTGTTGATGATTATCTTTCTAATCATCTATTTTCCTTGCGTGGCAACAACTAATGAATGGGGATTGGCCTGGTTTATGGGATATTTTGGTAATTGTGTTGTGGGCCACACCTAATGGTTGTCATGGATTTGGAGTACGTATGACATATTAGGATGTGCATCGCTATTCACCTCTTATATTCATACTCGAGTCAACTATCCTAGCACATCATTGTTGGTAGATAGTGCTTATACCCAGCTTGTTGATGCAAATCTCCAACAAAAGCAACTCTACAAGGAGCAAGAAGTCGAAGTACAACCTGAAGACTCTCCATCAGACATTCCTATGTACATTGCAAAATTAGAATAGTAAAAAAAAGTATATATAATCATGTACTAGTTAGAAATGTAATCTCTCTTGTACACATGGCCGAATATAATAAGCTACACTTACGTGGAGGATCAAGGAGAGTTGTACGAGATTTGAACGCTATGTAAGATCACCCCCTCTCTAAGTCAATACAAACAACATAGAATGAAGAGCTCCCTGCCCTAGCTAAACCAAAATTAATCAATTCTTTTTATAATCAACTATATTTATGTAACTTTATGAACTGTTTGGATGTCAAATAAACATTATGAAGTTCTCATTGGGAAGCGACTAGAGACTATAAAAGAAGAAGAATGGAATAAGGTGGAACGAAAGGTAAACATCTCAATCCATTTATACCTAATAGATGATGTTCTATACAACATCATGAGGGAAAATATTACGGCCGATATGTAGGCGAAGTTAGAAAACATTTACGCGAAGAAGTCTCTTGAGAATCGTCTTTATTTGATGATTCAGTTGTTCAATCTCAAGATGGCGGAGAGGACTGATGTTAAGAGTCATATTAGCACGTCTAATAGGCTGGTTTGCAAGTTGTTGAATCTAGATGAACCGATGAAAGATGAATATCAGGCATGCATCTTATTAAATTCGCTTCCTGAATCACATGAGTCATTTAAGGACTCTTTATGCGTGAGCAAGGAGACCATTAGCATTGAAGCTGTTATCTCAGCCCTCCAGGTAAAGGCGATGAGAAGGAAGAGCAGTAACGTGGGGTCATCCTTTGATGAGGCACTGGTTAATGAGGGGCATAAATTATAAACAAAGTGGGAGATCTTGGTCATCAATATCTAAATCTAAGGGCAAAGGGAAGAGCAATGTGAGGTGCTAGAACTATGGAGAAGAAGGGAATATGAAGAGGTATAGTCAGAATCTCAAACTAAGGCAAGAGAAGTCTAGAAATTCTTCTAGGGAGGGGGTTAATACTGTGAAAGTCACATATGACGGTTGTAATGATAACGATGTGTTGACTGTATCTAGTAAGAGGTATCTTGGTGAAGAATGGATCCTAGATTCAGCTGCATCGTATCACATGTGTCTTGACTGGAGTTCATTCATAACATACAATGTATATGATGGTGGATCGGTGTTCTTAGACAATGGTTTTGCCTACAAGGTTGTCGGTATTGGCACGTTGCGCATTAGGATATTCGATGAGATCGAACGAGTCTTGAAAGATGTGAGGCACGTCCTAGGATGAAAAAGAATTTGATCTCCGTTAGTGCACTCAAGGCGACAAGGTACAGGTTCATCGGTCATGATCGGTATTGTAATGTGGCAAAAGGGACACTTGTGATAATGAAAGCATTGATGTATGATAATCTTTATAAGTTAATCGGGAGCACTTCTCACGGTGGAGCCGTGGGATCAGTAGTGGAATTCACGGTTGTTTATATGTGGCAAGTGCACAAGGACCACATGAGAAAAGAAAAGGACGTAAAGGTGCAGAAATAGAGTTGGTGGAGGCATGAGAATTGGTGGAACTATGAAGGAGATGAAGTAGAGATAGAGAATAGAGCTTTGGAGCAGTGGAGTTGGAGGATTGAAACCACGGTAAAGATTGTTGGGGATGTCTTCAATCTTGACACTTAGAGAGCTTGGGGCGATTGATAAAACTTGGTCGAGCGCCCGAAACTACCCTGGATGGACTTCTGGAATCTGGACTACTGGATCTGTTTTTTAGGGGTTGTAGGGCACCTGACAACTGCTGTAGGGCGCCCAAAATTTCCTCCTATACTTGTGAGAAGACATTAGAATTTTTTTTTTTTTTTTTAAATGTCTTTCAACAATCTATCTATAAAATAATTTTAGACTCTATCAATGTAGCCCACATTATATAGCAAGATATGCTTGGAAAGGCCATCCATATAAATCTTCATTTTCTTGTTATTGGATCATAAACCATATGTATCCATCAATCATCATTCTTATGAGGACTCTAAAAAATACACACACAATCTTGAGCCAAATGGGATGATGTCTAAAAGATAGCCAAAGTCACTCATGCATTTTTGAAGGGCATGCAATGGACCGTTTGTGACAGCCCCACATATGTAAAAGGATCAAACGTCATCACAAAGATCTCAAATTGCCCATGAAAGAAACTAGTGGGCCAAAGTGCTTAAACGGTCCCAACTCGGAATACAAACTTGTGGACCTTGAATAGCTCCTGGGCTTTGTAAAATGGGCCAGGAACACCCATTGGCATGAAAAGGTCAACCTACTGGGCAGCGGCCTGGTTAACCAATCGGTCCCGTGCTGGCTAGCCAAGTGGTCTCTCAGACAGCCTGGATGTTTATGGTTTGTGGTTGCTACTCGGCTATCATCAGAGTTTTAACTGTTTGGGCTGGGATTGGCCCAATGTGGATGGGCAGTGGTCAAGTGGTCCCCATAGGATGCACAGTGGATGGTCATCAATCACACATTCATATGGTGGGCCGACCAATCACACTAAAAAATGGGAAGGAAATTGGGATGAAGCTGCTTTGCCCACATACACATAGCATCTCTTGGTGGACCACTTGACATGGCCATGGTTTACAATACGAAACCCTCTTTATCCACACTGGCCCATTCCTTATATGATCCGATCTATTGAGAGTAATTTAAAGACATCTTAATTACCATAGAATTGGAGGGATATCAGGCATTTCTACTGCTTCTTCCATAGTAGTTAAGTGGACCATTAGATGTGTGCCGTCCATCTTCAACTTTTGCAAAGATAAATCTGCTCTCATAGTAGTTAAGCGGACCATTAGATGTGTGCCGTTCATCAATATTTGAGCCACCTTTCAATAAGATAAAAGAGAGATGAATGATCATGTAAGCCACCAATCTGTGGGCCCACCCCAAAATCAGTACAGTTAAGAGTTTGCAGTTGCCAAATGCATACTCTGTCAGTTTTCTTCGTACAATGTGGTCCATCTAGTGATCGGAACCAGACTACATCATCTCCAAGGTTAGCCCAACTAATTGATGGCTTGGATCTCATATACACAAATGGGGCTTTGAGAAATTGGGTCTCAATGTCGATGGACCATAATATTGGTATGGTCCACTTGATAATTGGATCTGCTTCATTTTTTGGCATAATGCCTTAAAATGATATGGAAAAATGGATGGATGTGGTGGATATAGATGTAAACGGATGGATGCGGTGGATATAGAATACGTATATCAAGTTGGTCCCATGGTTAGGGCCGCACCGTCTTGGGTGATGCAGGGGTTTAACCTAATCCACTCTCCTCAGCCGCGCCGCGAATCAAGACTCAATATTCAAATTTCAAAGTGAAGACAATCAACCCGGAAAGTCAGTATTCTGTTGGAAATGCAATAAAAGTACCGTTGGTGTTTGACTGATACGGGGAGCGTATTAAGTGAGACGCCGGATCCACCGACGTGGTTGGTACACTGACTGTGGGGTCCACTTTGACCATTAATAACTTTTTGTCGGTCACAAAAGACTTGGATCAATATGATATTTGTGTGGAACTTATCAATAGGTTCGATGGAAAATAAACATTTCGGTAGAATCCATGTAGTTTTTAATGGTAGGGATTCAGTTCAATCATGACTGTTTCCCATGTGGTCCACCAAAAATTTGAGTCAGCTTCATTTTTGGAATCATGCCCTAAAATGAGCTTTCAAAATGATTGGACGGATCTGTATTTAAGACACATACATTACTGTACCACATGCTTAGGGGTCTCACACGGGTGGATCCAGGGTCTCCCCTATTCCCAATGTATATCTCTTCGATAAAACTGGCTATAGTAGTTTGTCGATTTCCTCGTTGAATGGTTGCGTATCTCTCCGTATCAAATTGTTGTCAATTTTGGCGAACGGGCTTATAATCTGGGTCCATGTTCAAACAGTGGACCATAACATTCAGATCTATGTCAGGCATGTCTTGGTGAGAACACGCGAATATATCTACATGTTCTCTTAGAAGATTATTGAGCTCCTGGTGGAGCTCGGGATCACACTGGGACCCAATCTGCACTATCGTCATCGGGTCATTATCAATAAATGGTATGATGAGCAGGTCATCAGTGGGCGAGCCCCTCTCCGTGGACTCCTCCCTAGGGTCTAGAGAGGTGTCTCGTATGATGGTGGATACTTTGTTCCTGCCTTTGAGGGCCATCATGTAATACCGCCGAGCTTCCTCTTGGTCACCCTTGACAGCTCCAACCCCTCCCTTAGTTGGAAACTTCATCATCAAATAGTAGATGAAGACTACAGCTTTTAGGGCCCTTAGGAAAGGTCGGCTCAAAATGATATTGTAAACTTAGGGCGTGTCTACCACTAAGAAATCTACCAATCTACCATTAGGAGGACCTAGTGAGGTGCCTCCCCTACAATGACTAGAAGAGTGATCCTTCCCTCTGGCATGATGCTCTCCCCAATAAACCCGACCAACGGGATCGTTACTGGTTGGAGCATTACTCAGTCGATCTTCATTTTATCGAAAGCTGACGCATAGAGAATGTCGGTTGAGCTTCCGGTGTCAACTAACATCTGGAACATCTTCTAATTGGCGACTACCATGGTCACCATTAGCGCGTCATCATGAAGGTGGATAACCCCTTTGGCGTCCTCCTCGATATGTCAAAATTGGCCAATTTTCTTCTCTCTTGAATTAGAATGCGTGGTGCGCTACACAATAAGCAACCAGCATTGACTTATGGAGTTACCATGGCCCCACCATGATGTATGTATTAGATCCACACTGTCTATCCATTGTTCTAGATCATTCTAGGGCATGAGCCTAGAAAAGAGGCAGATTTAAAGCTCAAGTGGACACCAAAGGAAACGGTGGGAATTGGACGTTTGCCATTGAAAACTTTCTAAGGCCCACCATCTCCATCTAACCTGTTCATAAGGTCACATAGACTGGACCAAAGGAAAAATATATCAGCTTGACCTGAGCCTTCTATGGCCCCAAGAAGTTTTTAATAGTTGGCATTCAATCACAGCTATTTCAGTGGTTTGATCCACTTGATATTTTGATCTACCATATTCTTGTCATCATGCGACTGTGTTAATGTAACACATACATCATATTGGGCCACCATAGTTCCACCCGTCAGCACTGTCTTTAGCTTGCTTCACGGTTCGGAGAGGAAATTGAGAAAACTGGACAGTTTCGACTTGTGGGACTTCGGTGGGTCACACTATGATGTATGTGTTAGATCCAAACCGTCCAACCATTTGGAAAGATCAATTTAAGTCACGATCCAAAAACTGAGGGAGTTCCAAATCTCAAGTGGACCATACCACAGGAAACAGTGTGAATTGGACACGTACCTCTGAAAACTTCTTGGGAAGACGAAAGGCTTGTTTCAAGCTGATGTTGTATTTTCCCTTCACCCAGGTCCCTGTGACCTTACGAACAGGTTAGATGGCCAAAATAAAATAAAAAATCATGATGGCCCCTGAATGTTTTCAACGGCAGACGTCCAATTCCCACTATTTCCCATGCTTAGACCACTTAAGCTTCGGATCTGCCTCGACTTTTGGAATCGTTCCCTAAAATAATGTAGCAAAATGGATGAGATGGTGTGGATCTAACGTATACATCATGGTGGGTCCATAGAAGTTCCGCACATTAAAACTTCCTATGTATTGCAGTCCATGCGCTAGCGATAAAATCGTGTGTGAAAGATAAAATAGGAATGTTATGTAAGTATTCCTCTTTTTTTTTTTTTCCTGTTTTATTAGAGGCTCCGGCCTCATCCAAGATCGCGGCCCTTACCAAGTAGCCCACCTTGATGTATGCATTCTATATCCATGCAGTCCAGTCACTTTTTCAAATTGGGCATTGACTCATAAATGAAGTATATCCAAATTTCAGGTAGAAATTTTAAAAAAAAAAAAAAAAAAAAAAAGGTGTAGTATATATTAGGAAAAAGTGGTGATCGAATGATCCACCATTAAAACTTCAGTTTATTTGCCATCCGACCTGTTGTTTAAGGTTCCAAAAACCTGAACGAGGGAAAAAAAAAATAATAATAAACAAATATAATCACGATTCAAAACTTTTGTGCCCACAAAAAATATTTAATCATCAATCACTACTCCTTCCTATGGTACGATTCCACCTAAGACTGGATGTGTTTATCTTTTTGGGATAGTACCATAGGGCTTGTTTGGGCAACAGTATTAGATAGCTTTGGGTGGTATGGAATAGCAATGGGTCATGTGCCAATTTCATCCCATATTTGATAATATAAGAAAGGATTGAATTAATCTTGTATCACGTATTCTAATGCCAATGGTATATTTTAGTGGATTTCTGGTGGATCTTGATATCCACTACAGTTGTGGGCCCCACATTGACGCATGTGTTTTATCAGCATTGTTCATTCGAAGTGTGGTCCGTTGATTACAGTTCCACGGTCCACCAAAAGTAAATTTCACAGTACAATACAATATATTTATCAAGGGAAGCATTTTTTTGTTAGTCATGCAACACACCCACCCTATTAGCTGGGCAACGCACCCACTCAGTTAGTCATATGATGCACTCACCCACTAGTGGGGTTAGTGTGTCTCCTTAGCACCCAAACCTAAGACCTGCTATTTAAACGCCTAGGGGTCTTCAGGGCCAGCAGGCGAATCATGACACAAACATAAAAAAGGATAATGTTAATCCAACTTACCAGCATTATATTGTCAGACATGCAATTAATGATGTGCAATCAATAATGTCAGTCGCATCTAATACCATTTCATCAGCTGCCCAAACAGGCCCTTAAAGGAGCTAGGGAAAAACAGATGGAAGACCTGGCTATAAAATACATACATCAAGAGGCCCCGTTTACAGCTAATCGAACAGGCCCTAAATTATTTTATCTAAAGAGCTTTTGTTTTTTGTACTTCAAGGGCATGAAGATTCATGCACTACCAAATTTAAAAATATATATTAAAATCCCTATACTAAAAGAAGAGGAAAAGCCAATGCACCATATCTTTATATGGAAAGAGGTGATCTGCTAAATCATTCTCGGCATCTTTGGTCAAGAGAGTGATTATCGGATAATTGAAGTGGCTCAAAGTTCCTCTTGCCCAACTCCCGGATCCATAGCTCAAGTGGTAGACCGAGTGAGGATAGCCTCCTCTCAACACTGAGTAAGCATAAGAAGATCTTACGAATGGCCTGTGAATATTTCAAACGGCAGGACATTATATCTTTACTGTTTCGTGTGGTGGGGGCTACTTTTTTTTTTTTTTTTTTGGTCATGCAACGTACCCACCCAGTTAATCACGGTACACACCCACCCGGTCAGTCATACGTCGCACCCACTAGTGCTGATTTTTGGGACTGCCTCATTTTTTGGGCTCATTTTGTAACATGATCAGCCAAAACGAATGGATGAGATGGCTTTCTCACAAACAACACTGTGTGCCCGGCTTCTTGTAGCAGGAAATCCAGGCGCGGTTTGGGTGGATCCCTGAGGTCGGTTGGTCGATCCCTAAATGTGGGGCTCACTATGATGTACGTTCCTTACATCCACACCATCCATCCATTTTTACAGCTCATTTAAGTCATTGCGCAAAAAACGAAACATATCCATTCTTAGGAGACCGTACCAGAAGAAACAGTCTTCATTGAATCCTCACCATTAAAAACTTCATGGGGACCACTGGAATGTTTCTTATCCATCCAACACGTTGATAAGGTCACAGAGACCTGGATGTGGTCTGTGAATCTGCTTCATTTTTGGTAGAATGTCATAAGATGAGTTTCCAAAACAGATGGATGGCCTGGATATAAGCAACATACATCACGGTGGACCCCGAGAGCGGTTTGGCTGGATCCCTAACTGTGGGGCTCACTATGATGTATGTTCTTTACATCCACACCATCCATCCATTTTGACAACTCATTTTAGGGCATGACCCCAAAATGAAGTAGATCCAAAACTTTCCAACCATACCACAAGAAACAGTCTTGATTGAATCTTCACCATTAAAAACTTCATGTGGGCCACCGGAATGTTTATTTTCCATCCAACCTGTTGATAAGGTCACAAAGACCTGGATGAAGAGATCACACAAATATCAAGTCGATCCAAAGCTTTTGGGTCCCACCAGAAGCTTTTAACGTTGGATTACCACTGTTTCCTGTATTATGGTCCACGTGAGATTTGGATCTGCTTCATTTTTTATTTAATACCCTAAAATGAGTTTTCAAAACAGATGCATGGCCTGGATATAAGGAACGTAAATCATGGTGGACCCCCACGTTCAGGGATCCACCCACCTCGGGATCCACGGAAATTGCTTTCGATCCGTTACGGACTTTCCTCGTCTAAACAGCGGGACCGGTTTAGGTGCGGCCACTTACTAGCTTCCTGTCGCTGGAAATCAGTGACACGTTACGGACGTTCCACACCCCGTAAGCGGGAGCAGATTCGGTGCCGTGCTTACTGTGGGGCCCACCTTGATGTATGTATTCTATATCCACACCGTCCATCCGTTTTACTACACCATTTTAGGGCTTGAGCCTAGACATGAAACAGATCCAAATCTCAAGTGCACCATAATATAAAAAACAGTGGTAATTAAACATCTCATTATTAAAAACTTCTTAGGGACCACGGTAGTATTTATTCGGCCGTTTTAAAAACTTCCTAGAGATCCAACTAATTCACAAAAACCTAAATGAGGAGGAAAAAAATGAACAAATATTAGCTTGATCCAAAACTTTTGTAGCTTACGAAAAGTTTTTAATGGTTATTCACGACTGATTTCTTTAGTGTGGTCCACTTGGGATCTCAATCTGCTTAATTTTTAGGCTCATGCCCTAAAATGATCCGGAAAAAATTATGTTTGATAATTAAGGAAAGGATTGAATTAATCCTGGTATCACATATACCAATGCCAATTGTGGATTTCAGTGAATTTTTTGTGGATCCCGATATCCACTATAGTTGTGGGCCCCACATTGACACGTGTGTTTTATCAACATTGTTCATATGAAGTGTAGGTCCGTTGATTACAATTCCATGGTCCACCAAATGTGAACTTCACATTACAATACAATTTATTTACCAAGGGAAGCATTTTTTTTTTTTTGTTAGTCATGCAACACACCCACCCTATCAGCTGGGCAACGCCCCCACTCAGTCAGTCGTACGATGCACTCTCCCACTAGTGGAGTTAGTGTCTCCTTAGCACTAGAACCTAAGACCTCTATTGAAACGCCTAAGCGTCTTCAGGGCTGGCAGGCTAGACACAAACACAAAAAAGGATAATGGTAATTCCACTTACTAGCATGGTATTGTTAGACATGCAATTAATGATGCGCAATAAATAATGTCAGTCCCATCTAATACCATTCCATCAGCTGCCCAAACAAGCCATTAAAGGAGCTGGGAAAAAACAGACGAAAGACCTCGCCATAAAATACACACACCAAGAGGCCCCATTTACAGCTAATCAAACAGGCCCTAAATTGTTTTATCTAAAGAGCTTTTGTTTTTGTCCTTAAAGGGCATGAAGATTCCTACACTTCCAAATTTAAAAATATATATTAAAAGAAGAGGAAAAGCCGATGCACCATGTCTTTATATTGAACGAGGTGAGCTACTAAATCATTTTGGGCATCTTTGGCCAAGAAAGTGATTACCGAATAAATTAAAGTGGCTCAAAGTTCCTCTTAAGTGGCAGACGAGTGAAGATAGGCTCCTCTCAAAACTGAGGACATATCATCGATTCCCAAAGTAGGGGTGGCTAACATTGTGGCCATGCCATAACAAGATCTTATGGAGATGGTGGATAAAACAAATACATTAGGGTGGGGCCCACAGAGCACCAGCAGCAGCCACCTCACTACTGCTTACACTGTCCATAAGGTGTGATGTATGTTCCTTACCTCCTTTTTACAGCTCATTTTAAGTCATGGCCCAAAAAATGAAGCAAATCCAAATTTTCATTAAAAACTTCTTGGGGACGTCGATTACCACTGTTTCCTATATGAGAAGTTTTTAATGGTCAATTACCACTATTTTTTTAAAACAGATGGATGACCTAAATATAAGGAACATACATCATGGTGGAACCCACGCAAGGATCACCTCACCTTTGTGGATCCGGTGATCCACTGAAACCCGCGCACAGGAAATCCGCGATCTGTTATGTACTTTCCTCATCTAAACAGCGGGACCGGATTAGGTGCGGCTACTTATTAGATTCCTGTCATGGGGAATCAGTGACACGTTACGGACTTTCCTCACCCGTAAGCGGGAGCGGATTCAGGTGCCACGCTTACTGTGGGCCCACCTTGATGTATGTATTCTATATCCACACGGTCCATCCGTTTTAGTACATCATTTCAGGGCTTGAGCCCAGACATGAAACAGATCAAAATCTCAAGTGGACCATAGTATAGAAAACAGTGGTAATCAAATATCCCATCATTGAAAACTTCCTAGGGACCACGGTAGTATTTATTCTACCGTTTTAAAAAGTTCCCAGTGATCCAACCTAATTCAAAAATGAACAAATATTAGCTTAATCCAAAACATTTTGTGGCTTAGGAGAAGTTTTTAATGGTTATTCATGACTGATTCCTTTATTGTGGTTCACTTGGGATTTGGATCTGCTTAATTTTTAGGCTCATACCCTAAAGTGATCCGGAAAAAATGATGGGCGGCGTGGATATAAAATAAATATATCATGGTTGGATCCACAATAAAGCCGCACCGTCTTAGGTGAGGCGGAGCCGCACCTAGTCCGCTCCGTAATCAACGGAAGCAAATTAGGTGTTACCCGGGGAACAGCTTAGTGGGTGTTACCCCTAGCGTGTGGCCCACATGGATAGTAATTGTTATATCCACTCCGTCCATCCTTTTCTCCAGCCTATTTTAGCATGGTGTTTCAAAACTTATACAAATCCATATCTCAAGTGGACCATACCACTGGAAACAGTGCTGATTGAGCGCCCACCATTAAAATTTTCAAAAAACCCATAGTAAGGTTTTTGTAATGTTTATTTGCAATTAAATCTATTCATAATGTCAAGAATGTCTGGATGAAGGGAAAATTTAAATATAAGCTTGATCTAAAACTTTTGTGGCCCGCAAAATGCTTTTAATGATTACTCATCAATCTTTTTATTGGTATGGTACACCTTAGATTTGGATCTTCTTATAATTTTGGATAGCATCCTAAAGTTAGGCGTAACAACAGATGTACAGAATGGATATATAAAAAATACATTAAGGTGGGCCCCACATGGTAGGGGTAACACCCACTAAGGTGTTACCAGGGTAACAGCTAATTCGCTCCCGTAATCAACAGGCATTCTCTCATTTAATCCGCCAATCAATCCGTTTTTTCAGCTCATTTTAGGATGTGATCCAAAATTTAAGCAGAAATCTCAGGCGGACCACACAAAGCGAGAAACAGTGGTGAATGATTATTAAAAGCTATATGTGGGCCACAAAAGTTTTGGATCAAGCTGATCTTTATATTTTCCCTTTATCACCTTATCAACGGATTGTATGGAAAGAAACAGTAGAGTGGTCATTAATGTGGCCATAGGAAATTTGTAATGGTTAGTATTCAATTATCACTATTTCCTTTGGTGTGGTCTATTTGAGATTTGGATATGCTTCATTTTTTTTAAACACGTCCTAAAATTTGCTGGAAAAACGGATGGACGTACGGCATGCATATACAACACATCATTAAGGTGGGCCCACCGTAAGGGTAACACCTAATCCGCCAAACAAGGGGTACCCCCAAACTGCGGCCCCACCATCATAAACGCCAAATAACTGCGGCCACCAACCCTAGCCTAACGTTTGTGCGGCTTTATAAACATCGTCGCCATGAGAGACACCATCCCAACCCACCTTGCAGCCGCCTGCACGCCTCCCTTCTCTTCCTTTTTCTTGCTGCTTCCCTCCATTTCCTTCTCTCTCTTGTCCATTTGCCAATAGACGGTGACGAACTGTCTTATGGCAATGCTAGAGGCCCCCACAAACAACTCAGTGAACCCATAGAGGATCATGGACTTTGCATCCTCTTTCACATCTCAATTTTCCCATGATCAGCGAGACCACAGACACCAGCACGCATCGTTGCCTCCTAAGATGACCGATAACAGCCATTGCACTCACTTGGAGTAGCTGATGTCGGCTGCCTGCCTTTTGACGGTGGGCAGTTGAGTGAGGCGGGGATGAGCTGGTGCTGGGAGTTAGAGATGGAGTTTGCTGGGGTGAGATTTGATCGGTGGCTCCGTACACTGTCAGAGATGGGCTCCGTATGTGTCCATGCTCTCGCTGATTATGGGAATAAGAGATGTGGAGGATGCGAAGGCCATGGTCCTCTAGGGGTTTGCTGGGTTGGTTGAGGGGGCCTTTAGCGTCGCCATAAGAGAGTTCCTCTCCGTCAAATGGATAAGAGAGAGAATGAAATGTAGGAGGGAAGCGGCGAGAGAGAGGAAGAGAAGGGAGGCATGCAGTTGCCTAACCTGGTGCAGGCGGCTGCAGTATCGATCGGCTCTGGTGTTCTTGGTGGGGGTGATGGTGCCGCTCCTGACAATGGTGTTTATAAAAACGCACAACGTGAGGCTAGGGTTGATGGCAGGAGTTGATCTTGGCGTTTCTGGTGGTTGTGGAGCGGGGGCGAAATTGGGGAGGGTGCTGGTGGGGACGTCTTGTTTGATGGTGATGGTGATGGTGATGGTGGTGGTGGTGGCTTAGTTAGCTATGCTTGTGAATTTTGGTATAATGCTGTTGTTTGGGTTTCATGGGCAATAAGGAAAAGTGTCAGTCTCTTCTTCCTTTGACATGAAATGGGAGGTTGGATCCACTGTTTCTTCATGTAGCTGTGTTAATCGTAGAATGGAATGGTTGTCTTCCCTAATATTATTTTCCTGTTTTTTTTTTCCTTTATTTTTATTTTTTATTTTTACCATTTCACCCTTGTTGTGACTTTAGGGTGCTTTTGGATTGTAGTAACTTTACATAAGCTACTTTTTTGTTTATCCAGCAGTCAAGTACATTTAGCACCGTCAGGATACAGCCAAATAAGTTAAACTTTTTTTTACTCAATTGGTAAACCGAGCGAAGGTAGCCTCGTTTCAGCATTGAGGTCATCGTATTGATTTCCAAAGTGGGGGTGGTGGCTAACATTACGGGGTAACAATGGGGTGTGTGTAACCCAGGTCCATATAGCTCAAGTAGCAGACTCAGTGAAGCCTCGTTTCAACATTCAGGTCATGGTATCAATTCTCATAGTGGGGGTGGCTAACATTGTGATGTGACTAACAAGGGTGGGTGGGTGTACTAACAATAGGGTGCGTTACCTAACCCATAAAACACCCCAAAAGTTACTACTTTTTCTTTTTCTTTTTCTTTTTTACTTACAACGGTAGATAAGTAACTAATTTGATACAAGTAAATTTGGTTTATGATTTCACTTGCAAGTAAATTTTTTATTTAAAGTTACTTAATCACTTCCACTTAATAAGTACTAAGCTTCTTTTTTTTTTTTTTGTGGCAACCTCATATGATGAACCATATGCTTATTGGCCAAAAAGTAGAAAAGTATGGTTTCTTACATCACATAAGCACTTATACCTTAAGTATGTTTGGTCCTTAATAACTACCCCACATCACGTGGGCCAATAGAGCTGGGCATCGAGTTGAGTCGGACCAAATTAGGGTGACCTGATTTTAAAATAGACCTGACCCAAACTCGATTTGATTCGTTATCGAGTATAACATGCTTAATTCGA
This sequence comes from Liriodendron chinense, assembly GCA_003013855.2. Lineage (NCBI taxonomy): Eukaryota > Viridiplantae > Streptophyta > Magnoliopsida > Magnoliales > Magnoliaceae > Liriodendron > Liriodendron chinense. The sequence continues at coordinate 1,212,628 of ML058415.1, read as the reverse complement.
TTCGATTCCAGGTCTAGTTTGGACTAACCTGGTCCCAGTCGAGTTGAGTCAGAATTGAGTCGATCCCCTCCGAAACTCGCGTCTCTGCCAGGACTCGAAATATCCAGACATGTATTATTATATACTGAATTTAATTGAAGATTGGAGTCTGAACCTGGCGGCTGGATCGCATTTACATGCGATGGATGATACACCGGCACTTAGAAATTGCATACTTGGGATACAATTACTTCACTTAAATAGTAAAAATTATAATAAAAATTGTATTTTTAATATTTTATTGGTGGAGATTTATTGGATGATTAAAAATGAAAATATCCAACAGACCAACGGTATCACTTCCACAAACAAGTGTTCATGAATCAATATATATTCCACGCGTACAATTTCTGAGTGCATGAGTATCAAGCATCATAGGCGGCCAGAGTATCATGCACCTCATCTTCAAATTTGGATTCAAACCAACACAGAGCTCGCGCATTTACTTTTGAGAATAACCTTGATATACTCTAATACTTCATGCTCATGCTGAAGAATTCACATACGTGTTAAATTTTCAGCACCATCTACACCGTCCATTCAATGAATATAATAGTATATATATGTTGAAGTAAAATTATATAGAATAAATAATTGTAAATAGCTAAATGGATTTGTAGCGGTAGAAATAACCAATGGTTCAGATTCAATATAAAACATTTATTAAAATTGAAGATTATAAACTGATGAAGTGGTATATTTCAATCATATAGATAATTTGAAAATTATTGAAGTATTTTTGGATGGTTTGGTTTGAGTTACATGTATGACAGATATACAATTTACACTTGACTGTGTATGGAATACAACGTTCAGCCAGAGTATCAAATAACTCTCCAATTCATACCGTCACATTTGAGAGCCCTCTCATGGTTGCCAACCCGGAACCAATGATGTGGGTGCAACCCTGACCGTAGGGCCCACCTCAATATATTCATTGTATATTTGTTGTCCACTAGTTTTGACCGATTATTTTAGTGCTTCAACAAAAAAAATGAAGCAGACAAAAGTTTTTTGTGGACCACACCACAGGAAATAGTGGAACTCAAGTCGAGTCGGGTTTGGATCGAGTCGAGCTGGGCTCAGATTGAGTCGAGTCCATTTGAATCGACTTTCAGTCCGGGTCGAGTCAAGTCACTAGGTGACCCGGAATCTACTCGATTTGAGTTCAAATTGGGCCACCTGTACTCTGTTCAGGTTGACTAAGCCATTCTGCTCGGGTCGAGTTGAGTCTGAACCGATATGGATGAGTCAAGTTGTCGAGTTGACTCGACTCGCGCCCCATCTCTGGGGGCCAACCTTTGATGTGGACCGTTCATCATGTAGGCTCTACCTTTGATCTAGGTCGTCCATCATGTGGAGCCCACCTTAAATGTGGGCCATTCAACATTAGTTGCCAACCATTAATGTGGATAGTCCATTATGTGGTGCCACCATTAATATTTATTGTCCATCATCTAGGGCCCACCTTCACATCCACTACCCATTGGTCGAGCCCACCTTTGATGCAAATTATATCACATGGGCCCTTGTTCAATGTGGTTCCATTACCAAGAAAAGAGAAAAAGGCTACGGATTATATCATTGTCCATCATGTGGCACTCATAGAGCTTAAAAGATGTGGCGGCTTATATTCGTAGCCACTAGTCTACGACTACGACATAAAGCCATAGCTAAAGTCAAGCTTTCCTTCCTCTCGAGTATGAAATAATCTATTTTCTTTTTAAGAAATAAATTAATTACAATAACAACATATCTAGCTGTTGCTGGTTTTTTTTTTTTTAAGTCATACAAAGCACCCACTCGGTTAGGTGGGCAACATACCCACACGGTTAGCCACTCATGATTCACTCAATCACTGGTGGTGGGGTTAATGTGTCTCCTTAGCACTTAAACCTAAGACCTGCTATTGAAACGCTAAGGCATCTTCCAACTGGGCTAGCATGAGACCAAAAAGTAATATATATTAAGGAATTTGATCCCATGTCCAATACTCCCACAGCCATGCATGCTCTCTTGCCACTCACCCATCCATATGCTTTTTTTACTGGTACATGCCTCGATAGATAATCCAAACTAATACAAATAAAGGTTTCATGGCTTACACCCAACATGCAAAACATCCACCAACTAGAGTTATCCAACTTACATCTTACCATTAGGCACAAAAAACTCAAAACCCAAAATTCTAACACATCTATATTCTACATTGTTATTTGATAGTCACATAGTCAAGAAGAGATGAAAGACCTGATAAGAAGCAATTTAGATTTTTGTTATAGTTGATTTCTCATATAACTTGTGTACCCATGTAATAACAATCAAGAGCGTTGGACATAAATGATTTTATGATTTCACAACTGCCCATATACAAAAAGAAAACTTTGGACCCAAGGTGACTTACTACTAGAAAAAAATATTGAATTATTTAATTTTACTAAACCAGTTGCAAGCCAAAGGCTGCTTACCACCATCGTATCCCAAATCAGATGCATCGTCTCTTCAATGCCTGAAGTCCCGAAATGTAAGAAAAAAAAAAAAAAAAAAGAAGCATACATTAACTAAAGCCCTGTAAAAACACTACAATGGTCATCCTTCCTATCTCTCTCTGTACCAACTCTATCATCTCTACAGCAAAACAGAACAATAAAAAAGTAAGAGAAGAAAATGAACTCACGTCTTTATTCTTTAACGATGGATAATCTTGCCCTTCCAAATACAAGAAATTAAAGAGCTTCATCGAATTCTTCCAATTCATAAGCTCTAGCCTCCTTACTACTACCAAAACAGTTTAGCAGCAGGAGAGAAAAATGAGACCACCGTATCTTTCCTAAAAATAGATTTTAAGTTGATTTTGCTCCAAAAATGAATTTTTGAAATAACGGTTACGGTTTCCTATGTTCTGCTTGCATTTCTAACCTTTTTTATCAAACAACATGGCAACCATGATTATGAATATTTTATAGTTTAATTGAAACTTACAAGGCCAAAATCTGGAGCACTAATGTTTCTTGTCCCAGCTTCCTGTATAAGCTTGCATGTCATAGAAAGTAAGGAGATTTGCATTGGAGAAGCTAGTGTCTGTACGAAAGCATACAAACAAATTAACCTCGGCATTGTTATAAAAATTAACCCCCAGAGTCCATAGCCTTCTCTGAATTTTTTGCCTCATGTTGGGCCCACCTTGGATGTGGACCATTCATCATTAGTGGCTGACCTTTGATGTGGATTGTCCATTATGTGGTGCCCACCTTGATGTTGGTCATCCATCATGTGGGGCTCACCTTCAAATCCACTGCCCATTGTGTGGAGTCTACCTTTGATGCAGACCATCTCACATAGGGCTCGCCTTGGATGTGGGAGATTCACCATTAGTGGTCGATGTGGACTGTCCATTATGTAGGGCTGGGCTTATGACTTTTGTCCTACCGTATTGTGGGTCATATATTGTGTGTGCCGCCCACAATGCCGTGTTAAGCTTAGTCCAAGCCCAGCTTGCATTCTGCAATTACAAGCTCAAACCCGGCTCAAGCCGGTGACCAGTTGAAATAGTCCAGCCCAAAATAGAGGGAGCAGCTCGTTTGCCACAGCTGTTGGTAGCGGTGGCCATGGCTACTGTGCCTCAAGTAGTGGCATCATGGCTATCAGTTCTAGAACTCACTCTGTGTGTGTGTGTGTGTGTGTGTGTGTGTGTGTGTGTGTGAGTGAGAGAGAGAGAGAGATTTGGCAGGGGTAGGTTGGAGGTGAGAGAAAAAAAATGGGTTAGGTATGAGTCCTAACTGGCCAGGGCCGGGCTTACAGCTTTTAGACATCTAGTCCAAGCCTGAGCTCAACTCTTGGGCCTAATACTCCAGCCTAAGCTCGACTCGAGGTGGACCAGGCTCGAAGCACAATAGGCCAGCCTGACCCATTGACACTTCTACCTATCACTCCATTTAGGAACTGTAATTCCTCTTTAAACAAACACTTCAAATGATAATAATGACTCATTTACTTTGAATTTTATATGTAATTGGAAAACCAAATGGCCCAAGATAGGTGTTCTAGTCTTTTGCTTTTCCTAGCTTCTTTCCTTTATTATTATTATTATTTGTCTGTCTGTACTCAGGAGCTTCGCAAGTAAGATAATAAATCCTATGGTGCCTACTTGTTTTAGATCTAATGATTCTTAATCGACAATTGATCTTTGGGTCTCACAAAATCCCAAGCCGGTTGAACCCATAAAGATCTATTTCGGAGATGTTATCTATATCAACCTATCCATAGCAGACGACATTAAGAAAAACAAAAAAGTCTTGAAAAATGACTTCAACAGTCTGTCTGCTTCTTTAAAATACGAACATTCCAAGAACTACAATAGTTTTTAGTCAAAGGGAGACTCTCCACAACGGTGCCCAAGTAAAGATTCCTTGCACAAAAGGACAAATTTGTTTTTATTTTTTAGCCATGCAACGCACCCAGTAGCTTAGCTGAGCAACGCACCCACGTGGTCAGTCACACGATGCAACCACCCACCAGTGGGGTTAATGTCTCTTTAGCCCTTGAACCTGAGACCTGCTATTGAAACACGCTAGACAATTTTTATTTTTATTTACTTGGTACCTTTCATGCACACATGGCACTTTTTAATTGACTCATTGGTGTTGGACCATCACAAAATGATTTATTCTTGCCAGTAAACAATCATATACACATTTTATTGCGTATCCATCAATTAGGGCTGTAAAACGGGCCGTGTCAGGCACAGCCAGGCCTAGCACAGCCCATGACCTTGGCCGTGTCATGCAGTGCCTGATTTCACCGGGGCTGGCCCAGCACAGCCTGTGGCATGGTCTAGGACGTGCCGTGCTGGCCTATCCAGGTGGCCCACTTGTTTTCCTGTACCTTTTGAACTTATTTTTTATCTTTTTTTTGTATTCCAATGAGTGTAGAATGTTGAAATAAAGTGAATTTACAAATGAGGGGAAAATAAAATATTTATAAGGTTCATATAGTCAAAAAGATCAAAATACCCCTTAAACTAGTCGTTTTATGGTTGTTGGGAGGGACAAAATTGTCCATATAGTAAAAAAGGCCAAAATATCTTTTAAACTAGCCGTTTTATGGCTGTTTGGAAGGGCAAAATAGTCAAAATGATTTAAACACCAAAATACCACTTAAACTAGTTGTTTTATGGCTGCTGGGAGGGGCAAAATGGTCAAAAAGGCTATATTTCGTTTTTTAACTATTGGGCCGTGTTGTGCCGTGCCGACCCAGATGTCGTGCCATGCTGGCCCATGCGTTGTACCAGCCCGTGTGCCGCATCCGTGCCGTGTCTTGCCGGCCCGACAGGCCTGACACCTCAGCCCAGCACAGCCCGTGCCGGGCGGTGGCATGCCTGGGCGGCCCGGCCCCGTTTACATGCTTACCATCAATCAATCATCATTATTGTGGGGACCCTCAAAGATAATAAGTGCAATCTTGGGCAAAAGGCAATGATGGGTCTAAAAGATGGGCCAGCTCTCAGGGGCATTGATGTCAATCAATGAATCATCATCATGTGCCCAAGAAAGAAAGTAGTGGGCCAAAGACATGAAAATAGAAGAAAAGGGCCAACTCAGAATACAAACTTATGGACCACGATGAACGTGGTCCATATATATACTTCGTTGAATATCTGACCTTTGCCACTGTAAACTAATGGTTGTAAAATAGCCGACACCCCATTGGCATATAAAAAATCAACCTCCTGGGCAGCTGCCAGACAGCTTGGATATTTATGGTTGCGGTTAATAGGCCATTGATTGTCAACACACTAGGTCCCCCACAGATAGGCTTTCAATGGACTGGGTTTCAGCCCTGATTTTGATCTGCTCAGGCGGGGGGCCCTTTGATGGCCCCACACGCTGATGGGTTAGCATTCACACGTTCATTGTAGTAGCCCAAGGACTCGGACTAGGTACTACCCCCACCAGGACGCTGAGGAGACAGACAGGTGCGTGGCACCTCGTCATTGGTGGAGAGCAGTGGGGCCGCATCGATGCAATGGGGCTGTCAGTGCACCACTATCACATCGGTGCAGGCCAGACCAGCTCTCCACCAATGACGAGGTGCCATGCACCCTGTCCATCTCCTCAGCGTCGTGGTGGGGGTAGTACCTAATCCAATCCCGTTACCCAACATGAACATGGTCACATGGCCGGCCCATCACACTAAAAAATGAGAAAAAAAGGAATAAAGGCTTATGATCTGAGGACCTTGTAAAGACAAAGCCAAAGATATGTGGTTCTCTTCCAGTGGTCATACTAATTGATTACCAGAGAAGAATAGCTTTCCTTCACCTTTCCAATCCAACGGTCTGGATGGCACACTATATATGATCAGTGGTTCAGATTGTAGGATGAAAAGCCAGTGGACGCGATCAATGTAAGAAGTCATCTACAGGTAGCATCACATCAACATCTCAACTTAATAACTGTATTTGTGAAGGTGGGCCATTGGTGGAGCACTCATATTTGAGGACCATTGGATATTTTTCATTAATTTTAACTGGGACCCGTAATTTAGGCTGTTTAATTTGAAATACTTACATTCTAAGTATACAATTTCTAAGTCCTCAGTGGACCTTAGGAAGTTCTTAATGGTCAGCGTCGATCACACCTGTTTTCAATGGTGTGGTCCACTTGATATTTGGATCTGTCTCATGTATAGCACCATGCACTAAAATGAGCTAGGCAAAACAGATAGACGGTGTGGATATTCAACACATACATAAAAGTGGGCCCATTGTCGCGGCTTCACCTGCTAACTTATTACGCTGCCTCGCCCAATCAGTGGCCCTTCTTCATCCTATCCGCGTCACCATATACGGACGCGGATTGGGTGGATCCCGGGATCCATCAAGGTCGGTGGATCCCTATATGTGGGGCCCACTGTGATGTATGTGCCTTACATCAACACTGTCCATCGATTTGATAGGTCATTTTAGGGCATGATCCCAAAAATGAACCAGATTCAAATCTTAGGTGGACCATACCAAAGGAAATAGTCATGATCAACCATTAAAAACTTCATGAGGCCACTAGAATATTTATCTGTGCACAAATATCAGCTTGATCCGAAACTTTTGTAGCCCACAAACAAATTTCAAGGATCGATTACCAGTTTCCTGGATTATGGTCCACTTGAGATTTGGATATGCTTCATTTTTAGGATCATGCCTATAAATTTTCAAAACGGATGGATGGCACCTACCTCAGTGGATCACGGGATCCACCAAAACCGCGCCCACCATAAATCCCTAACTTTCTATGGACGCGGATTGGGTGCTAACCCCACCAGAACCTACGGGACGACGGTCTATCAATGCTATGTGGAGCCCACCATAATGCATATGTTTTATCCACGCTGTGCAACAATTTCAACCCATCATTCAGTGAATGAACCTAAAAACAAAGAGGCATATGGAAGGCTCAAGTGAACGATACCATAGGAAGAAATGGGGATTAAAAGCCTACCGATGAAAGCTTCTCGAGGGCCACAGAAGATCTGGACGAAGCTGAAGTTTGTGTTTTCCCTTGGTCGACTCAAGTCTATGGGACTTTATAAACAGTTTGGATGACAAATAAACATCTCCGCAAATTTTCCAACGGTGGGAGTCCAATCCCGGTGCCTCCTATTATGTGGTCCATTTGAGACTTACATCTGCCCACTCTTTGGTTGCTTGTCCTAAAATAATTATTCAAAATAGATGAACGGTGTGGATAAAATATATACATCATGGTGGGACCCACAAAGCCCCTAACAAGATCGGCTGTCGTCGCGATGGGTAGAAGAATCCGCGCCCCCTTTCTATATGTATTGCCCCCATCCCTCCCTCCTGCCATCGTCCCTAACCTCATCTTACCTTGTGCAGCGTCCACGCCTGTCTCTCTCTCTCTCTCTCCCTTCCTTCTCTCTTATCCGCGAGATGAATTGTCTTATGGCAATTCTAGAGGGCCCCACAATTAGTCCAGCGAACCCCTAGAGGATCATGGCCTTTGCATCCTCCACATCTATAATTCACTTAATCAAGGAGATTGGGAACACAGCCCATCCTTTTTAAGTTTCTTTGGGGAGTAGTACATATATAAGAGGGCTTGTGTTTACAGTCTCGCTGATTATAAGAATTGGAGATGTAGAGGACGCAAAGGCCTTGATCCTCTATGGGTTCACTGGGCTGATTGAGGGGGCCTTTAGCACTGCCTTAAGAGAGTTCCTCCCCATCAAATGGATAAGAGTGAGAAGGAAATCAAGGAGGGAAGCGGCCAGAGCGAGGAAGAGAAGGAAGGCGTGCAGTTTCCTAGCCTGGTATAGGTGGCTGCACAGTGGTCCACAGATAGTGAGGTTGGAGGGCTTTGTGCGAAGTTGGGGAGGTCTTATTCGATGGTGATGGTGGGGATTTGGTTAGCTATGTTTGTGAATTTTGGTATGATGAAGTTGTTGGGGTCTCATGATCAGTAAATAAAGGTGTTTTTCTCTTTTTTACTTTGGGGTGACAAGAGACTTGAGAGGGTGGATCCATTGTTGCTTTTTTACCAACTTGGGGTTGTTGCTTCATAAGCTGTGGTTGAGGAGATTGTGGCAGTTGAGGCTATCTTCCTTTCAGGTAGGACAATTCCTCTGTTTTTATGCTTGTTGCAGGTGGGGCCCTCTATTCTTTGAATTTGATGCAAGTTGAGGCAGAGCTATTTGGTGTGGTTGCCTGAGGTGCTGAGCAGAAGTTGGGTCTAAGTAATCCCTGTTGTAGCTGAATGGTGGAATTTCTTTGGTTGCTGCTACGTGTTTCAGGTCCTTCTGTTCAATCGGCGACCGTCAAAACAAGAGGTAGTGTTGCAGTCGGGCGAAAGAAGATAGATCAGTGCGGGCGAAAGAAGGCTGAACCAGTCGGGTTGAATCGCTCAGATGCATATCGAACAGAGCGATCGGAGAGGAGTGTGTTGAATGGATTGGCTAACTGGACCCGACCGAGCAGAGGTGAGGACGGACAGTGTTAATCTGGACACTGAATTAGGGAACGGAGGGATAGATTCAGATGGTGAAGATCAACCCAGCAGTGGTGGAATTGAAAAAGTATCTGATACCATTTTAGTAATTGTGAGAGTAGATGAAATGATCCACACTAGATCTTAGGGTTTCATTGCTATATGAAATAGGTGTGACCCATTGTCATTCTGTGGCGCACAAAAGGTGGGATCACCCCACCTGTTGGTTTTTTACATTTCCTTTGCATTGAGCTCAATAGTTTGTTTGACCTCAGACCTAGATTAAGGGGCGTTGGCTAATGGTATTAGATGAGATTATGTGGGATAGAATTACATTTGATCATGTGCAAATTTCATTCCACGTGTGGGGAGGATGGGAAGGTTTGAATTAGGAGGGATGGAATTGCATTTGGTCCATGCAAGGTTTCCATAGATTTTGAAATCCTGCACACATGTGAGCCCCACATTGATGCATGTGTTTTATCCATGCCGTCCATCCATGTATGCCATTTACACATGACATTATGCTTATATACATGTATAAGTAACTGACATCGGTTGTGAATTTAGTTCGTTGATTACAATTCCATGGTCTAACAAACTAAATTTTGCTTAATCCAGTGTTTTTTCCATGGTAAGAATTTGATCCCAAATATGGAATTGGACAGCTGAAAATACCATGGTATTACCAAACATGTAATTATTGTGTAATAAATGATGTTAATCTCACATAATATTATTCCATCCCTTCTAATAGCACGACCCCCTCCCCTATGTTGAGGTGATATTATCATTTGAACCTATCCATTTTATCTTTTTATTTATTTATTATTATTATTATTTAACGTGCACACCCTTACACTCTGTGAGAAACTCTTATGCTTGAATTAAACCGTAGTGGGATTCATATGTTCGAATTAAGCTTTTTAAAATAGAATTTATTGATTTGCATCGAATGGACATGCAATCTATATTTAAGTTGTGACTATCGTGAGACTGCTCAGCATGTGGGGCCCACTAGGCTGAGACACTATATATTTAACTCGGGACTATTGTCAAACTACTCAGCATGTGGGGCCCACTAGGCTGAGACACTATATTTTAAGTCACAACAGTCCTAGTAAGAATGAGAGAATGTCCCTTTTGATGCATAGAAATGTGAATATGACTGCCGCAGATATATTGAAGGGATTTATCGTGGCATAGCCCACATGTCAACATAGTATGCTCAAAGCTCCGATTAGGTACTACCCACCAGGACGCATCGGGAGACATATGGGTATAAGGTACGTAGATATTGGTGGAGAGATATCGACGGAAAGTAGGGGGCCGCACCTCGGTACTGGTGGAGTGCTGACAAACTCATCACATCAGCAAACCGAGGTGCGAGCCCCACCTGCTCTCCACTAATACCGAAGTACCACGTACCCATCCGTCTCTCGCTGCGTCCTGGTGGGGGTAGTACCTAATCCGAGCTTGTGTGCTTATAAGAGACCTAGGCCATTTGGTGATAATCAACCTAAACAAGCCCCAATTCTAAATTTAGGATGGTCCACTTACGGTGAGTGGGGATTTGGAGCACATATGAGATATGTTGGCAAGTGTGTCACGATTCACCTCTTAAATTTAAGGGTTAACGACTAATGTGGCCCTTTTGGTTGACTGTGTTAACAAAATGTATGTATTATAGTTGAAAGATATCTTTGTAGCCCTAGAGCATTATTCACTAGATGTTTCAGATCATTTTGCCCATTTGTCCCTTTTGAGACTGTAAAGCAATTGAGTGACCCACAAGCTAAAGCCAACTTTGACCCGATCAAGGGAGCGAGTCCTAAAGAAGAGTGAAAGGGCCTCCCCATGCAAGATCAAATCCATTCATTTAAATTGGCAACCCTTCGAACCCTAGGTAGGACCTTATCGAATTACCATGCAGTCCCTCAGTGGCTCACAAAAGTACCAATAGTCTACATTAATTTCGGTGCTATTTTCTTCACTGTTGTTCACTTGTGTTGAGTTTCCACCCTCATTTTTTGTCTATGCCATGAAATTAAAACTCTCATTCTCTATATGTGATGGATCTTCCTTCAGACTAGCAAGTGGACCACAAAAAAGTTATCGAAGGCACTTACAGAATGTGGGGCCCGCTGCTATGAAGGCCTGCTAGTTCTTTTAGATGGGAGAGTTGAACATCACAGTATTGTCCACTGTTGTGGAGGTTTGTTAGTTCGACACACCTTTAGAAGAAGCATTCGTGCCAATCTAGTGAGTATGTGGGACATCTGAACTGATCCTAAGATGGGAGCCCCATACTCAAAAGTAAAAACAAATTGGACGATTAGGATGGAACTTCCAACCATCTATGTTCTCCATCCAATCGTAGCTCAACTAATTAGTACATGATGATTCTATCTTTTAATATTTATAGTCGATTGAATGAAAACCATTGAAAATTTCTTTTCCTTGTCGAAATCATCGGTTCAAATCAAGCTTTTTAATATAGAAATTGATTTACAGAAAATGAGTTCCGATCGTAGAATTAGAGAAATTTTCCTTTATAAACTTCACTTTTAACCCACTAGCCTTACTAAACCTTCAAAACTTTAGTTTTCATTTCTAAACGTATGACCCTTTTTCGAACGAAAATACCCTCCGAAGCCCATATTTTTCTTCGTTTTTCTTCCTGAAAAAAATTTATCTTCTTCTTCTTCGTTTTTCTTCCTAAAAAAAATGCATCTTCTTCTTCGTTTTTCTTCTTGAAATCTCCAATCTTTCTTAGGGTTTTATTCATTACTTCAAATCGAGGTGGGCTTTTTCAGACGAAATACCATCCAAAACCCATCTTCTTCTTCATTTTTCTTCTTGAAAAAACTCCTCTTTGACTATACTAAAAAACCCATCTTCTCTTCATTTTTCTCTTTGATTATAATAAAAAATCCATCTTCTTTTCATTTTGAAATCGTGTTTCACTTCACTGCATTCTTCTTCTTCTTAAACTTGTGTTTCACTAGAACGGCGGCTGTGGGCAAGTAAGAATGAAAAATGAATGTGTTTTTCCACAAGGGTTTTGTCCACAAGGATGTAATAAGTGAGAACTCAGTAAATTTCATTGAGTACAATGAAAATTGACAGAGTTCTCTTTGAGTATCACTACACTTGGTGAATGGTAAATGGTGAATGGTGAATGGGGAAACCTTTTTGTTCTCAGTGAAACGTCTGCTCTAGGTGAAATTAACGGAGTACAGCAAAAAATGACAGGCCAAGTCCATCGCAATTCGACTTTTCAATGTGAAATTAACCCCGTATAGCAAAAAACAACGGATCAAGTCCGTCACAAATCAACTTTTCTTGGTAGAACCTCTATTCTCGGTGAAATGGACCGATATAATAAAAATGATGGACAAAGTTCGTTGCAAATCGACTTTTCTCGAAGAAACCTCCCTGTACTCGGTGAAAATGACTGAGTACAACAAAAAATGATAGACAGTCTATCACAAATCGACTTTTCTCAATGAAACCTCTCTGCTCTTGGTGAAACTGATCAAGAACTCTAAGCCAAGGATATTTTCATCAGGAAAAAAAAAAAAAAAAAACTCATTCCCACATTAAGTTTACATACTAAAACTAAAGTTCTAGAGGTCTAGTTAGGCTAGTCAATCAAAACTGAAGTCTGTAGAGGGAAAATTCTCGTCTGATTACTCAGCATGCAGCAGGGCTGAAAGTCGGGCGGGTTCAACCCGACCGACCTGTGACCAACCTGACATTGGGTTGGGCTTGGGCAAGAAGTATTGAACCCGATGTCAAGCTTGGGTTATGAAAACACCTAATCGATGAAGTTTGGGTCCGGCTTGGGTTGAGGTCTCGGGTTGCCCGACCCAACCCGAACCCAATCTATATACAAGTTACTTGTAATTTTATTATATTTTAATTAAGTAAACTTATTAGTTTATATTAATTTAGTAAGTAAACTTATAAGTTTCGAAATTTGATATGCTTGAATTTAAAATGCTTGAATGTTAAATTACTTATTTTATATTTTAGCTTATTTGTTAAGAAAAAGCGATGTTCTTTACAATAAATAACCACCTATATAATTAATAAAGTCATAGGTACAAAAAAAAAAAAAAAACATGTATTGAAACATAATAAATTAATGTAATAACAAAATATTAGCCTATATCAACTCGACCAACCTGATCAATTGACCGAGCCTATTTGGGTTGGGCACGGGTTGAGAATTCCCAACTTGAGGTTGGGCTGGGTTAGGATTAGGATTGAGATATAGTAACCTTGAGTTAGGTTAGGGTTGAGCACCAACCCAGCCCAACCTGCCCCACTTTCAGCCCTAGCATGCATGCGGTCCCAATGTGCCCAGATGCACGCCACATTTTAAGTCGCCGCGTACGTATGCAGCAGGAGAGAGAGAGAGACTCTGAAAACGACTCTCCCGGGTACATTGAAGCGATTGGTATGAGATGTTGGCACGTGTTCCATGGCTCATCTCTTGTATTCATTATCGGGTCAACCGAGCACATCATTTTGGTAGGTGTACACTGCCATGGAGGTTTGCTAGCTCCACACGCTTCATCCAACCCGCACCATTTATTGCATGAAGTTCGTGTTTTATCCACTCCGTCCATTCATTTTATCTGCTCATTTTAAGATACAAAATAAAAATTAGACAGATCCAAATCTCAAGTGGACCACACCACAGGAAACAGTGGTAATTAAATGCCCACCATTAAAAACTTCCTAAGGCCAACTGTAATGTTTATATGCCAATCCAACCTCTTGATTATGTCATACAGACGTGGATGAACGGATAACACAAATATCAGCTTCATCCAAAACTTTATTTCCCCAGGAAGTTTTTAATGGTGAGCGTTCCATCATCACTGTTCCTGCGGTGTAGCCTATATGAGATTTGGATTTGCCTATTTTTGGTTCATAACTGAAAATGAGTTGGGAAAATGGATAAACTGAATAACATACATCATGACAGGACCCACAGAGCTTTTTCTGGCACCAACAACCTACCAACGGACGGGCAAAGTAATGTATGGGTTTCATCAACACCATCTATCCTTCTTCTTCTTCTTTTTCATATTATTGTTAGGTACAAGCCCAAAAATGGCACCAATCCAAAGCTCAAGTGGACCACATAGTGGGGATTTAGCACCTATGTTGAAAACATTTTGCCTGCCACAGAAGTTCTGGGTTCGTGGTTTCCTTTCATCCAAGTTCATGTGACTTTATGAACAAGTTGGATGGCAATTAACCATCATGGTGGGCCCTAGGAAGGTTTCAACTGTGTGTGTGGGCCACTCGAAGGACAGGTCATTTCATGGAATTGGTCCGACCTGCTGAGACCTAGCAAGGTCTAGGTCGAACCAGATCTATGTGCTGGCCCACTATGGACCACACCAAATAGTAAGCTTAGGTTACATTAAATACACAACACATTAAATGCAAGAGTCATCTCTAGTGTAGTCTCGGATGTACCTCATTTTATTTTTGATCTCATACTTTACCATGATATAAGAAAATAGACGAACAGCATGGGTAAACAAATACATCATAGTGTTCCTACACAAATCTGGTCATACCTAGGGCTCTCAACGGAGCGGTCGGATCCAAGATCCGATTCACTCTAAATCTGTATAATGAGGATTTGGATCTTCAAATAGGTCTGATTATTTAAATGGTCCGAATTTGGATCTTAAAATAGGTCTGATTACTTAAATGGATCTTAAAATAGGTTCGATTCACAGAAATATATCTGAGTTCCATCTGATTCAGATCTGACTCATTATCGCTTTACTGTATATGTTATATTCATGCTGGCCATTCGTTTTCCGAATTATTTTAGGCCATGTCTCAAAATTGAGACACGCCACTCTCAAGTCGACCATATCACAGTAAATAATGGGATTTGCATCATTTTGCTACTAAATTAAATATATTATATTATATATTTTTTTAGATTTGTAATGGGATAGATTTGGGCCTAGATCTGACCCGAATCTGATGCTTATATGGATTTTTGGATCGGAAATGGATATAACTATTTATAAATGGATCGGATATAGATATCACCTTTTGGATCTGAGTTGGATTCGAATCCGTCTACAAATATCTGGACTTGTAGCCGGATCCAACTGGATCCGATCTAGATCCAGCCCATTGAGAGCCCTAGTCATACCTTGTTAGGGCTGAGCAAGGATGATGCAATCAGCTTCCTCATTCCACCCCAAAAAAGGGGTCAACAACTTACGTGGCCACATATGTGTTAATATAAAATTCAATCATTCATGGATGTGTCACACCCTGTTACGTCCGTGCTAAAAAATCAGCCTCATTCGTAATTCAAGTAGCCCACAGGATTGAAAATACTACACACGACAAAATCCAGCCTCATTAGTAATTTATCAGGAATAGTCCTTTTGACACCTCATTTCTTGATAAATTCTATCACGGGCTAAATCCAACCATGTACAAGGTCAGTATTACTGTGAATACCACGTGCCAACAAAATCAAGGAGATCCACTCATCAGGTGGGCCAGAACTGTCTGTTGGTTCAAATGTTCAGGCTCACCCTCCCATTGATTTCTTCTCTTTGGCCCACTGATAAGTTGAAGTGATCTTAACGGTGGTTCGAACCTATTAGAAAGGTTGGATTTCACATGCACTTAACATGTTTGAAGTTGTTATGTCCTCATGGATACACTTGCTACCTATCAATTTAATTACGGGTACCCTTGTAACAGTTTAGTGGATGTTACCCCTACTGTGTGGGGCCCACCTTGATGCATTTATTGTATATCAACACCGTCCATCTATTTTTCCATCTCATTTTAGGTTGCAATCCCAAATCATAAGAAGATCCAAATCTCAAGAGGACCATATCAATAAATAGTTAGTATTAACTATTAAAATCTTTTTGTGGGCCACAAAAGTTTTGGGTCAATCTGATCTTTCTAATTTCACTTCAAAAAAAATTTATTTACATTATAAAAAGGTTGGATTGCAAATAAACATTAAGAAAACGTTATGATGGTCCCTCTGGAGTTTTTAATGGTGAGTCACTCAATCACCACTGTTTCCTGTGGTGTGGTCCACCTGAGATTTGTATACGGACAAGTTTTGGTAATCCATCCTAAAATCGTTTGGAGAAACGGATGGACGGCGTGGATATACATAAAATCATCAAAGTCGGCCCCAATAGGGAGCGAATTAGGTGTTACCGGCTTAGTAGGTGTTACCCCTACCATGTGGGCGCATATCAACGCTGTCGATCTCCCAAATCATAAGAAGATCCAAATCTCAGGACGACCACAGTGATTAATAACCATTAAAAACTTTTTTATGGGCCACAAAAGTTTTGGATCAATCTGATCTTTCTAATTTCACTTCAAAAAGATATTATTGACGTTATAAAAAGTTGGATTGCAAATAAAAATTAAGAAAACGGTACGATGGGCCCTTTGGAATTTTTAATGGTGAGTCATTCAATCACCACTGTTTCCTGTGGTGTGGTCCACCTGAGATTTGTATCTCCACAAGTTTTTGTACTCCATCCTAAAATTGTCTGCAGAAACGGATGGACGGCGTGGATATACATAAAATCATCAAAGTCGGCCCCACAGCAAGGATAATACCCACTTAGCTGTTACCCCCCGGAACACCTAATTCTCTCCCCTCATATTCTGGCTGCATTTCCTTGTCTGATTTCCTGTCTGGACTAAATTCGACGCAAATTCAAAGTATCATAAGTCGAGGGTAGAAAATTGAAAAAACGAGCGAGTCTTCAGCCAACCGGTTGCAGCACAAGTATGCATCACCCAGTGGATAACTTCTACTCTGTTTAGTGAATTTAAAATCCAATCCTTCTATTATGTTGGCAACACTATGAGGGTCAACTGGTTCAAAAATCATCCCTATCAACTCATCAAGTGAGTGTAAAACAATGAAAACAATGTATAGCCATTGATAAATAACTAAATATTAGAGTAGTCCATTTGATGAGTCGACAGTAGAAGACTTGTGGAGAAGATGATATCAATGGTGGAACCAGCCTAGTGGATGGATTGGATGTTACACATACATGAAAGGTTGGAAGTTATCTATTAGGTGAAGCACCGGATGAATTGAGGCTATGAAAACACCATGTGATGACAGTTTGATTCCTCGACACCACGTGATGACCGAATCGAACCGGCACTGGACATCTGCATCGGATTCGGTCATCACATCATGGGTGCACGAAATTACTATGATGGAAGCTGTGTGGGAGCACACAGAGATGCTCCTCACAAAACCACCTGCGACAGGAGTAAAATTAAGGGGGTGTTTGTTTTCAATTTCCTGTGCAGTAAATATATGCAAATGAATAATGATTAATTACCAATGTTATTTCTTTGCTATTTTGTTTGCTGACAATGGGAGCTTGATTTTTGGATACTAAAATTGAGAATTTTGGTTATTTCATGTGGGGCCCATTGTGATATATGTGGCTTATCTACACTGTCGATCTATTTTACGGGTTAATTTTAGGGCATGATTCCAAAATTGAGGCAGATAACGAAAGCTCAAATGGACCACACCATATAAAACAATGGATTGAACGTCTATCATTAAAAGCCACTTATGACCATAATTTCCTATGGTGCGGACCATTTGAGCTTTGGATCTGCCTCATTTTCAAGGGAAGCAGATTGCATGCTCGGCAACTTGTGAGGTATACTGTGAATGTATGAGTCTTTCTACTTTGTCCATTGGTTTTCTGAGATCATTTAAGGCATGAGCCCAAAATTATAGCATATCCAAAGCTCAAGTAGACTATTAAACCATCCTAGGGCCTAAAGCAATGTTTATTTGTCATCCAACTGTTTACAATGTCACATAGACATGGATGAATGGAAAACAAAAATATCAAGTCGATCCAAAACTTCTGTGGCTCCCAAGTAGCTTTGGGTTTAATTCACACTGTTTTTTTGTGGTGTGGTCCACTTGACACTTGGATATGCTTCAATTTTGGGCTCATGCCTAAAAAATTGGACTGGTAAAGTGGACGGCCAGCGCAGACATCCAAGTGAACCCCATAGAGTTTACTCAGTATGCTACAGCGCACAGAGTTACTTGGTGGGCTTCAAACAATCAGGCGGATCCAAAATCCATGTGGGCCATACCAGAAGAAATAACGGGGATTGAACATCAATGATTGGAAATTTATGGGGTCCACAGTTTTTGTACTAGGATGATATTTGTGCCTATAGTTTATTTGAGTAGTAATAACCTTGTGAATGGTTTGGATGGAATATCCGGATGATGACATCATGGTCGGCTCTAGGAAGGTTTCAACTGTTAATGTTTCTGCTCCCATTGTTTCATTTAGTGTGGTCCACATGAGTTTTGATCTGCCTGAATTCTTTAATCCTTTTCTCCTGTGGTCTTTTAAAAATTGATGCACGAATTAAATTTTTCACAGAAATCTTTATGGTCCCCACTGCACCTATTTTACTGTGAACTAGCCACACATACAGGACATCCAAGTGATGCCTGATATGGGTGGATAAGATGAGCTGGAAAAATGGATAGACAGGCATGGATGAGACTTACATCGAGGTGGCTAGGGATATTCTTGGCAGCTAGAGCTGCACACTTGCTCGAGCTTGGCCTGATCAGTGATCACCTTGTGTAGGGTGTTTACACCCAGGGTAGGGTGAGATGTACATCAAGGTGTGATTCCTTATCCAAACGGTCCAATACAATCAGCTTGTCGACCTAGGGTAGGGTGTTTACACCAGCATATCGTTGCAGTAATCTGATTAGTTTAATTTAAATATCCATAACCTCATTGTTAGATCTCCAAACTGTCGGGTTCTTACTTAATAATTCTCTTGTCATGATATGTTGACCATACACCACGATCGTTTAGTTTTTCTCATGATTGTCCATGTCAGAAGATTGTTAGGACCATGACCATTTCATCAACTTAGACTACCATCAGTAATCTTTTCTTCTTATTTTTCTTTTGCGAATTATACTTTAAATTAATAAAATTAGCGCTGAGCTTTTTTCTATCTTTATTGCTTTTGTTGAGGAATGCGACTAAGTCATCACCGTTATAGGAAAAGTTCTTGTTTTTAAGATAAAAAGAACATATTTGAAGGACTAATCTTCCCCTGTGGAAATTGTCTGATCGCCTTACTAATCAGTGGCTAAATAAATTGTTGGTCTTCATAAATCTTATATAAATCGACCTATCTTGGCGATTGGCGTCATAAGGCATTTAATTTTATTTTAGTCAAATACTCGTTGCAGCACTCCCACTACTTGTTATGCACACATATGCATAACTAAAATCAAGTCATTCATTACACATGTAGCTGCGTATCCCCTCCCATTACTTGTTATGCACACATATGCATAACTAAAATCAAGTCATTCATTACTCTTATGGCTGCGTATCCCCACAGATCTGGCTGCAAATCCCCCAATTGAATAGAGATTCGAACCACTTATGAAATCATGACTAACAATGCTGTTAAAGTCCCTTATATATATTGATATGCCATCCTCTTAACTGCTCGAGCTTGTAGAGAAAATGGTCATTTAACATGGTATGAGAGCAGAAAGTCTTGTTTTTGTATCCAGTGAGGAGCAAATATACCTCATATGCGATCCTCTAACCACCTTTGTTGGGAGACATGATACCAAAAATGAACTGGATCTAAGACTAAGTGGGCAGAAAACTTGAGTATTAAACATCCACAGTTGAAATATTCGTGGGGCCACAGAAGTTTCTAATCAGGCTAATAATTGTGTTTTCGGTTCATCCTAGTAGGAATGCTGTTATGAACGATATGGATGCCTTATAAACATCTTTGTGGACCTAGCGAGGTTTCAACAGTAGGAATTTCCCTACCCACCTTTTCCTTTAGTACGACCCACTTAAATCTTGGGTCCGGCTTATTTTTGTTCGCATGTCTTAAAACGGTCTCCAAAAATGGATGGACGGAGTGGATTTCTTACAAACATCATGGTGGGCCCCACCTAGGTTCCCAGTGCAGGAACTTCCTATGAAAGGCTTTCCAGGGAATCCGCATCCGTGTTACCTAATTAACACGAACGCGGATTAGCTACTGAACTCGACAGTAGCGAGTCCCGCTACTGAAGTGACATCACCACGTTCTGTGAGCCCCACCATGATGTATGTATTATATCCACACCGTCCATCCATTTGGAAATATCATTTTAGGGCATTAGCTAAAGAATGATGCAGATCCAAATCTCAAGTGGATCCTACTAAAGAAAACAGTGGGGATAGTGACGCCCACCATAGAAACCTTCCTAGGGCCTACCATGATGTTTATTTTGTTAGTGTACTTTTCTGTGGCATACTAGTGCACCTTATTTGTCAATCACGTGAGTCCATGTGTTGTAATGTCGGTTAAGCCTTGGCAAGATGAAGACCGAAGATTCAAGTGGACCAAAAGCATCAAGGAAGAAGAACAGGTAAATAAGATGCCTTAGTGACCCTAGCCATTTAAACCAAAACCTCTTAGATGACTTAGACCAATTAGGAATATCCTTCATCATCATCATTAGTCTTAGAACACCATGAAAAATATGATAAGTTGGGCTTAATTAAAGAAGTAGAAGCTAATGTAAACAAATCTGCCCAAACAGTAGTTTTTTATTTATCTCTAGTCAATCGGACAATGGTTTCAATAGGACTCCGATCCATCGGACACAGGTTCCGATCAATCGGAATTTGTTCTAGAGGATTTAAAAAATTCACTGGACAGATTTTCGATCAATCGGATGAGGTCCTTCCGATCAATCAAAATTTATTCCAGAGAACCCTCTCGGACAGATTTTCGATCAATCGGACAGGTCTCTGATCAATCGAACTGACCTCCGATCAATCAGACCATTTTTCGATCAACCGGAGATACACGAATCTATCCATTTTTTTACCGTTGGAAGAAAACTTATAAAAGGAGGGGGATTCGTCTCTGGACTTTAGAGAAGGAATTTTGATGAGATAAAAGCCACCATTGTTAGAGATCATTAAAAGCTTTATTCCTAACGCCTAGCAAGTGATCTTCCTTGTGATTCATCATAAGAATGGAGCATTCCAAGTTCATAATGAAGATCCACTTGTCCATCTATTGATCTCTAGAGTTTGGATTAACCTTGATAGTTATATTGCTATCCAAAACTCTATGATGAGATCTTTGTAGGTAAGACTTTCTAGGCAACCCACTTCCACTAGTTGTAGAGATCTCAAACCTAACTCCTAGCACCTTGGGCATATCCATTAGAGCATCATAAGCAAGGTAGCTGATCTTGGAGCTGAAGCATTAGCGACGCAACGGCATCAAAGATCGGGGGAGCACAAGAATAGCTTGATTGAAGCATAGGAGAGCGAAGATCAAGCAACTCGAAGCAGCACAATGAAGAGGCTCAATCAGACAAAGTAAGTTGTCATTTGTAAGAGTTTGGTTCCACTCTCTTCCTGTGAGGAATTGAGTGTAGAGTTTTTCTTCAAATTCGATAGGTTCGGTTGTAAAACCTAGACCCGATTGTAGGGTCGAATTAAGTCTCCAAGGGAGAGCCTCCAGCGGGAGTAAAGAAATGTTCGATTGTAGGACCTTGGCTCGGTTGTAGAGCCTAAAACTATTGAGGTTCTATTGTAGGACCTTGGCTTAATTGTAGAAGCCTAAACAAGTCTCCAAGGGGAGCCACCAATACAGGTGTCTACTTGTAGGTTGGAAGGAACCTGTAAACTTTCTGACTGGGTGGATCTGACTTAAAACACTTTGGTTGGGAGGAACCAGATTTAAACTCCCTTATGAATGTCGGTGTGCTAAAAGGGGTCGAGTACTTGAACTGGGAGTAAAGTGGACCCGAAGTCGAACCATTATACATCGTTGTGTTTGTGATTGTATTTTAGCACAATTCTTTTTATGCATTATGTTTAATTGTTTAGTTATGAATGCTTAATTGAAATGTATGCTAGGCACTTATTAGGCACATCTAGATACACATGGTGTATTTCACACCTTGAGTAGACTTGAGCTTATATGATCCACTCTCATTAAGTCTACTTGAGTTGCATAGAATTAGGTGCTTCATCAGTTTAATCATTTGTTTATCTATGCTTGCTTAGATTAAGTTGTTTACTGCTTAAACTATATGTTAGTCTTGTGATTTGACCTACTTAGGCTTAGAAGCTAAAGTGTTAATCACTTACTTAGTTTAATTTGTTAAAGTAGTTAAGTGGGCAAAAAAATTTTAAAAGGTCCTAATCACCCCCCCCCCTGCAGGACTTAACCTATAATTCTAGTTGCTCCTTAAGCTTCCGCATGCGTATTCGTAGGGTGTCAGTGTTAGACTACCCGACGTAATTTCATATTTGAGATCCAAACTATTTATAAGTTAACACAGACATGGAATAAGAGAAAACACAAATATCAGCTTGATCGAAAACTTATGTGGCCAAAAGAAGTTTTTAATGGTTAGCGTTCAATCCCCATTGTTTTCTATGCTGAGGTCCACTTACGCTTTACATCTTCATACTTCTTTGGATGATGCCCTAAAATGATCTCTGCAAATGAATGGACGGTGTGGATACAACACATACATCATGGTGGCGCCCATAGAAAGTAGTGACATCACTTCAGTAGCGAGACTTGCTACTGTTGAGTTCAATAGCCAATCTGCGTCCTATTAAACCTTAGGGCCCGTTTGGCACCATGAATTTGGGGAGATTTGAGGGAATTTCAAATCCCCTTTGAGTGTTTGGCACAAAAAGCAACTAGGAGTTTCAAATCTAGGGGATTTCAAATCCCCCCCTTCAAGGAAGAAGCTTGGATTACATTTAAAATCTCTCTAAGAGTCATATATGTAATATGTGTGTCACTAGGCTACTAATCTATTATGCACATGGACGACTGATGGTATCCCAAAACAATTATAGATCATCAACGACATCACCAAAATTACTTTAATAGGAGGATTTGCGTTGTCCAAACATTGTCTATGGAAATCAACTGCTAACATTCGTAAGTTAGTCACTTGGATGTGATCCCACGCTTGTGGCCCATCTAAGACTTGGAATTTCATCATTTTAGGACAAAGTATATATTTCAATGGACTTATTACAACCATTGTGCCGAATATTACATTAATATACTAATTAGAGATACTAAAGTTAATTTATTAATTAAATTTAAACCCCGGCAAGTATCATGCTTTTGGATGACGGGGATTCCAAATCTAAGAGTGTCAAACATAACACTATAGGTGTCAAATATAACCAAGGGGTTTCAAACATAACCACGGGGTGTCAAAATCCACTCTCTGCTCCAGCTTACGTTTGCTTCTGCACTTATTCCAAGTCTTTTTTTATTAGTACACACATCCCACATGGCTTCGGTGGATCCCTGATTCTGTGTCCCACTTTAATCGATTTTTATTAAATCCACGCCGTCCATCCATTTCTCCAGATCATTTTAGCCCATGAGTCCAAATATCCAGTTGATCCATATCTCAGGTGGATCACCCCTACAGGAAACAGTGGTGATTGGATGCATACTATTAAAAACTTCTTGAGGGCCACAGAAATGTTTATTTGCCATCGAACCTGTTGATAAGGTCACGAAGACCTGGATGACAGTACCAAACTGATATCAGCTGGATCAAAATCTTTTGTACCCCTAAGAAGTTTTTAACGGTCAAAAATTACTGTTTCATGTAGTATGTTCCACTTGAATTTAGATCTGCTTCATATTTGCTCCTCATACACTAAGATGATCTGTAAAAACAAATGGACGGCGTGGATATAAGACATATAGATCAAGGTGGCTCCACAGCCAGGGATACACCAAAGCAGCATATGAAGCAATTCGATTCGTAGCAGGAAACTTCCGCGAAAGTTCCTCGCAGGCACCGATTCGGTGCGGCCACGACCACACCCAACACGTTGAGGCACTGACCGTGGGGCCCACATTTATATATTTATTGTATATCCACACCGTCCATCCGTGTTTTCATATCCTTTTACTGAATGAGCCTAAAAAAAGTAGATACAAAGCTTAGGTAGATCACACTAATGGAAATAGTGGTGATTGAACGACCGCCATTAAAAATATTATAGGGCCCACCGTAATGTCTATTTGCCATCCAACCTGTTGGTAAGGTCACAATGAAGAGGATGAAGTGAAAAGAAAAAAACAGCTTGATGAAATTTCGTGACCCACAAGAAGTACTTAATAGTGAATCACCACTGTTTCCTGAGATGTGGTCCACCTGAGACTTGAATATCTTTATGTTTTGGTATAATTGACTAAAATGATCTAAAAAATGGATGGACGGCGTGGATATATAATACATTCATCAAGGTGGGCCCTAAGGTCAGGGCCGCACTGTGTTGCATGAGGCTGGGGCTGCACCAATCCACTTCCTTTAAAAATTAATAAGTGGGTGACAGCACGAAACACACGCAGGTCTAAAGCCTGTGCACACCTATTTCCCATGAAATCATGGTGGGTCCCACGGTAAGGGCCGCATCGTCTTGCTTGTGACCGAGCCGCACCTAATCTCTCCCTTAGTGTCCATTCTGCCACCGAATCCGCCGCCCACCCTGTTAGCTGCACAACACCACACCTACACCGTTAGTTAAAAAATGCACCCACCCACCAGTGAGGTTAGTGTGTCTCTACACTGGAAATTGAGACCTTATGCTGAAACGCCTATGCGTCTTCCAGCAGGACTAGCAGACGAGACCAGTGACCAGTCTCCCTAATTTTGTGGAGCATGGTTTCAGTGGACCCCTGAACGTGGGCCGACCTTGATGTATGTTTCTTATATCCAAGCCATTCATCTGTTTTGAAAACTTATTTTAGGCATTATACAAAATAATGAAGCAGATCCAAATCTTACGCTACCATTAAAAACTTCTCATGAGATACAAAAGCTTTGGATCAACCTGATATTTGTGATGTATCTTCATCCAAGTCTTTTGACCTTATCAACAGGTTGGATGGAAGATAAACGTTCCGGTGGCCCTATGAAGTTTTTAACGGTGAGGATTCAATCAAAACTGTTTCTTGTGGTACAGTCTCCTAAGATTTGGATTTGCTTATTTTTTTGGGTCATGCCCTAAATTGAGCCACCAAAATGGATGGATGGTGTGGATGTAAGGAACATACATCACAGTGAGCCCCCATAGTTAGTGATCCACCGACCTCGGTGCGGCTTTATAAACATCTTCGCCATGAGCAGCATCATCCCAACCCACTGTGCAGCCGCTTGCCCGCCTCCCTTGTCTTTCTTTTGTCTTGCTGCTTCCCTCCTTCATTTCCTTCTCTCTCTCTTATCTGTTTGCGAATAGACGGTTACGAACTGTCTTATGGCAATGCTAGAGGCCCCCACAAACAATCCAATAAACCCATAGAGGATCATGGACTTTGCATCCTCTTTCACATCACAAATTCTCATAATCAGTAAGATCATAGACACCAATCTGTTGTTGATGACGGCCGACTGTCTTTTGATGGTTGATGGTTGGTCACGTGATTGTTCATGGAGTGACATGATCACAAGGGGTGGAAGGAGCTGGTGCTGGGAGTTAGAGATGGAGTTTGCTGGGGAGAGATTTGAGCGGTGGTGCCATGCTCGTCGAAAAACCTTTAAAATGACAGGTTGGTATCCACGGTCTCTCTGATTATTAGAATCAGAGATGTGGAGGACGCAAAGTCCATTATCCTCTACGGGTTCGCTGGGCTTGTTTCGGGGGAGCCTTTAGCATTGACATAAGAGAGTTCCTCTCCGTCAAATAGATAAGAGAGAGAAGGAAATGAAGGAGGGAAGCGGAGAGAGAGAGAGGAAGAGAAGGGAGGCGTGCAGTTGCCTAACCCGGCGCAAGCGGCTGCAGTAATATCGTATCTGGTTCTCTTGTTGGGGAGGATGGCGGCTTTATAAAGCTGTGCAAGGTGGGAGGGCGCTGGTGGGGAGGTCTTGTTTGATGGTGATGGAGGGGGCTTACTTAGCTATGCTTATGAATTTTGGGATAATGCTGTTGTTTGAGTTTCATGAGCAGTAAAGAAAACTTTCTCTTCCTCCTTTGACATGAAATGGGAGCTTTGGATCCACTGTTTCTTCATGTAGCTGTGTTAGTCGTGGAATCGAATGGTTATCTTCCTATATTAATTTTTCTGTTTTTTTTTTTTTTTTCGATAGAAATAATACTGCTGTTATTGTGTGTGAGAGAGCTCAAAGTTTGGTTCCCAACATCACGGAAGCACTTATACCTTAAGTTTGTTTAGTCAAACCTAGAGGTGGCAATGGGTCGGTTCGGGTTGGATTAAGTTCGGGTCGTTTCCACCTCAACCCTTACCCTGTTGGGTCAAGCTCATGTCGGGTCGTTTCCACATTAACCCTTATCCGACCTAAATTGAATTCGAGCCAGGTTAACTCGCATTTTAATTATCAACTAACTAATTTATAGATTAAACTAGCTGCATATAATGCCAGTATTTAATTGAAAATCAAACCATCTATGTTTAATAAGTGTGTAAGCCCCCCTCTCTCTCTCTCTCTCTCTCTCTCTCTCTCTCTCTATATATATATATATATATATATATATAAATGGATGCTTTTTTTATAGAGTATTTCTACCACGCAAATACTGAAAGAGAAAAATAAATGGATATAATGGAGTGTAGATTTAAAGCATACCTCTTTAGCATCAACGTCGTTAGAGTAATGGCATGATGCTTCAGACACGTCGATGTTTGTCGCCTCAACAATCAGTTTACTAAGTTTGAAAAAGAAAAATAATAATTTATTTTATGCATTAACAAAATATCAAATATAATTAATTTTGGTAATGAAATTAGTTACCTTCTAACCCATATAGTCAATCTCTTATACATATCAATGCTTTAACATTTTTTTATGTGGACCATTTATTAAATGTGATCATTGGTGTGCACATGTTTATTAAATTGATAAACATGTGGACCTTTTCCAGCAAGGTGTGTGAGAAAAAAAAAACTATGTATTATTTAACTAATAAGAAAATCAATATATAATAGTCTACTTAACCTCTATTAGATTCGGGTCGAGTCATGTCACCTTTAACCCTAACTTAATCCATAAAAATTCTTGTCGGGTCACCTTTAACCCTAACTCAACCCACAAAAATCCAAATCGAGTCAAGTTAACCCAAAAATTGAATTCAGGTTAAATTTTCCAACCCTGAACTGGAAAATATTGGTCGAGTTGAGTTGAATTTTGCCAGGTCTAAGTCCACCCTTAGTATCCCACCGTCCATCATGGGGGGCCAGCTTTTGATGTGGACCATTTATTCTGTGAGCCCCACCTTTCATGTGGCATGTCCTTCATGTGGGGCTACATTAAATGTGGGCTATTCTTCATTAGTGGCCAACCTTTAATTTGGATTGTCCATTATGTGGTGCCCACCTCATCCATCATGTGGGGTCATCATCAATGTTATTGTCCATTATTTGAGGCCCAACTTCGTATCCATTGCCCATTGGTTGGAGCCCACCTTAATGTAGATTGTCTATCATCTGGGCCTCACCTTTAACGTGGGTCGCCATCATGCAGGGCCCAACTTGGATGTGGGCCATTCATCATTAGTGGCTGACCTTTGATGTAGAATGTCCATTGTGTGGCTCCCACCTTGATGTTGGTCATCTATCATGTGGGGCTATAATCAATGTTATTGTCCATCATATAGAGCCCTTCAAATCAATCGCCCGTTGTGTGGAGCCCACCTTTGATGTAGATTGTCTATCATGTGGGCCCAACTTCGATGTGAATCATCCATCATGCCGGGCCTGCCTTGGATATGGGTCATTCATCATTAGTGGTTGATGTGGACCAGCCATTATGTAGGGCCCACCTTAATGTAGGTCATCCATCGTATGGGTCCACCATCAATGTTAACTTTCCATCATGTGGGGTCTACCTTCAATGTCCATCACCAATCATTTGCAACCTACTTTTGACGGAGACCATCCATCTTAGGCCCCACCTTCGAAGTAGGTTGTCCATCATGTAGGGCCTATCATGGATGTGGGTTATTCATCATTACAGGCTGACCTTTGATGTGGACCATTCATTATGTGAGGTCCACCTTGATGTGGGTCATCCATCATATGGGGCCCACTTTCAATATCCATAACCCATCATGTGGAGCCCACCTTAGATGAGGAACAACCATCACATGGGCACTACATTTAAAGCAAGTTGTCCATCATGTAGTGCCCGCCAGTCTTTGATGTGGCCCATTTATCATTAGAGGTCAACCTTTAATATAGACCATATATTATGTGGATCCACGTTTATGAGTCACCATCATATAGGGTTGTTCATCTTGTGGTCTCCACTTTTGATGTGTGCTAAAACTGTGGATCGGATCAAAACCCCGTGAAAATTCATGGGCGTTCATTTGTATTCTTTTTTTCTTTTTTCTTTTTTCTTTTTTTTTTGTATTTGTATTTGTATTCTTGCTTAGAAATTGAAAAATTCATAGGCAATAACAAATAATATAAACAAGTACACAAAAGACATGATGTAAAGAGAATTTTTTATTCCAAATATTCCAAATTCTTTACATTTCAGGCCGTGGTTCTACACGAGTCATTAATTACATCAAATGATCAATGACCCTCAATTAAAAGGCAAAGACTATGTCAACAAGGACTGATTTTGTAGTGTGGGCCACTGAGGGTCAAGTCAAGCTTTGTACAGACAAGACTATCCGTTTGGCAGGTCAAATGCCTATGTCACATATTGTTTCGGGTATGAGCTAAGAGACAGACGAGCATTAGTCGACTAGTGTGATACTGAGTCTGCTCTCATCATAAAGATGGGGATCGCGGGAAGACCAAACTACAAACATGTACTCGGACAACTCGGTCAGGCGATACCGATTCTAATGGGTAGTGTATTGACCAATTAGGATAGTTGTCTTTAGCATTGACTTTGTGTTGATGTTTTGAATGTAGGTCTATATGGTTTTTAGTGGTAGGTATTTGTCCCTTTTAACATAGTAATAGTAATGCCTTAAAAAGGTTAGTCCCTTTTGACATAAGTAATGCCTTGGAACATGAGCCATCACTCAGCTATATGATAATGATTGCATATTTTGACTGACAGGTGATCCTTTTATGAGAATAGAATCTTGATTGGCGGATGGATGGATCGTGCAATTGAGATGCCCAAACCGCATGCAGATGGAGCTGGGCATTGAGTTGTTATGAGGCCAGGAAGGGAGACATGCGATCAACCTGCTGGGCAGCTGCCAGACAGCTTACATGTTTATGGTTTGTGGTTACTAGGCCACCATTTGTCAACACATGACTAGGTCCCACAAAGATAGGCTTTCAATGGGCTCGGCCTGGGGTTGGTTTCGGCCCTAATTAAGAGCTGTTCATGTGGGCCAATCTAAAATTATGATTTTGTTTGGCCTGAGCCCGGCCCATCAATGGGTTAGCATTCACACGATAATCATAGTGGCCCAACCTGGATGGGTAGTGGTCACATGGTCCCCCAAGGGTGCACAGTGGAGCCCACCTAGACGGTCAGAAATCGCACATTCATGGTGGGTAGTGGACCCAACCCATCAAACTAAAAAATGTGAAAGAAACTGAGTTGATGGTGCTTGGGCCCACATACATATAGAAGATCTTGACAATATAAGGCCTGCAGCTTACCTCGACCCAATGGTCACAAGAGATTTGTTGATCTGATGCGATGATGGCAATTGAAGGCTAACGCTCTGATTTGTGGGATGTGTTGATGTAAGGCTGTGATGCCATTTGAAGGCATATATGTAATGCTTTGATTTGCACCGGTGAGATCCAACGGATAAAAGGTTTATGATCTGAGGACCTTGTAAGTACACAGCCAAAGATCTGTGGTTCTACTCCAGTGGTCAACCTAATTGATTACCAGAGAAGAATAGCTTGCATTCAACTCTCCAAACCAACGGTCTGGATGGCACACTATATATGATCAATGGTTCGGATTTTAGGATAAAGGGCCGATGGACTCAATCAATGTAAGAAGTCATCTACGATCGGACTGCCAAAAGCTAACAGGCAGCATTACAGGAAACAGGCGTGATTAAATCCCCACCATTAAAAAATTCATAGGGGCCACTGGAATGTTTATCTGCCATCCAACCTGTTGATAAGGTCACATAGACCTGGGTGAAGAGATCACACAAATATCAGCTTGATCCAAAACTTTTGTGGCCCACAAGAAGTTTTCAAGGATCGATTACCACTGCTCCTGAATTATGGTCCACCTGAGGTTTGGATCTGCTTCATTTTGGGATCATGCAATAAAATAAGTTTTCAAAATAGTTGAATGGTGCAGATATAAGGAGAATATATTACTATTATGCATATGTTTTATCCATACCGTCCATCCATTTTGGATCATTAATGTAGAGCATTATCTAAAAAAATTAAGCTGATTCAAATCTCAGGTGGACCACACTACATGAAACAGTGGTTATTGAATGTTCACTATTAAAAACTTCTTAGGACCCACTGTAATGTTTATTTTCCATCCAACCTGTTCTACATGCCTTTGATGAAAGGAAAACACAACTATCAACTTGACCCAAAACTTTTGTGGCCCCCTAGAAGTTTTTAATGGTGGGCGAGCAATCACCACTATTTCATGCGGTGTGGTCCACTTGAGATTTAGATCTGCCTTATTTTTTGTATCATGACGAGCTGGACAAATGGATGAATGGTATGGATAAAAGACATAAATCAAGATGAGGTGAGGCCCACATAGCACTGTCTACCCACATCCTGTCATCCTGATGCAATTATCACATTTTGCCAACATTGCGACTAATATGAGTAGAATGTGTTGCTCCTTTAGGGCCCACATGTTTTCATGGTCTGATGATCTGAACCATCCATGTGCTGGCTGGTACTCTATATTGGCAACCAAGATAAAAGTTAAGCTGAACCATGATTACGGCAATCACGATGTGCACATGAACACTGAACATTAAAGGAACATTTTTAATGGGTCAAATTCCACTTCAAATATCAAAGGTAAGTTGTGTTTTTGAAGTTTGATTATTGTTATGCAGCTCACTGATACTAATAAGGATGAGAAAGACCGTTCAAATCATCGGATCATATCCGCATGTAGCCAACGACTACCGACATATGTTAAATATTTTATGCTCCAACGGAGAAAAAAAAAAAAAAAAAGAGCAGGTTTTCAGTTGGCGGGAGGTAGATGGGTCCACTGTCATGTTTGTTGGAAATCTACCGGTCCATCCGTTTTGCCAGATCCACATGGTCCAAAAAATGATGGAAATCTAAAATTTTAGTGAGCAGTACGAAAGGAATACACGGCTTGGTAAATGCCTATCATTGAAACCTCTATGTGGTCTACGGTCATATTTATATGCCATCTATATGGCCTGATCCAAAATGTATGTGCCTTAGGAATCTTTCAACAGTGCACTTTCAATCCTCTTTTGTGCGGCCCAATCAAATTTTAGATTTGAGTCATTTTTTGGCCCATGTCCAAACATGATCTGAAAAAATAATGTACGATATGGATTTATAACAAACATCACGGTGGACCTCACTTACCTTTATTGATGATTGTGATTGTAAAGAGAGAAGAGATAATTAACAATATTTATATAATTTTGATTGTTAAGAAAGAAAAGATAATTAGTAAAAAGTTGGGAGTAACTTTGTTGATAATTTACAATAATTACACTTATAATTATTTATTGAAAACAACAACTTGTTTGGTGGAGATCAAGCTTTTTGTAGAATAACAATTGTTTGGTGTGTATAATGATCATCTAGATGGCAGGTGGTGATCATCTGGTATAGAATGATAATCCCGCATAGCACTGCAACAGTATAATACTGTAGCAACCTAGCAATGTAGTCGTGTAGTGGAAAATTTGACATAGCGACTTGGAAGTGTAGTAGCATATGAAGTTGTGTAGTGACATAGCAACATAACACTCTTGCAAATAAGCAACATTGTAGCCGTGTAGCTGCATAGCAGCCGTGTAAATAAGCAATATTGTGTTGGATTCCGTTAATTTGGTCCCTTTCTTGAGATTATATGCTCTTAGTTTTGTTTATAGATAATATGAGACGGTTATATAACTACTCTACCACCTTCTTAATTATGGATGGTTATATTACCACTCCACCACCTTCTCAATTATGAATAGTTATGTAATTTTTTCACTATCTTCTTACTTGTAAGTAATTACTGAGGAGTTAGTGGAGCGGTTAAACTATTAAATAGTTATGATTACTTATACCTTGTCATGTATACATGATAGTTATTATTGATTGACTTCAGCAGTGGGACACATTTTATGACCATGGATAATTGGCCATTGCTAGTCATTATCGTCTGTAATAGACCGCTATGGACATTGTCAGGCATAATCGGCCGTTATGGGCATAATCTGCCATTGGTCGTTAGTTGGTTATTGACTGTTTTAATGGTCATGTTATCATTTTAATGGCATACAGACTTTCAGGTGGCATCTTCTGAACCCTAGTCAATTATTAGGCATTAGCCAATTAGTGGGTGATTAAGAATGAAAAAAAAAAAAAATTCCAATAGGCCTGCTTCAACAAGCACATGTCCGGGAATTAAAGGGTGCGATCACTCAACCAAACTGATTATAGGATTATGTATTAGCTACAGTAAAGTATGAATACATGGAATATAAGTATTCCTTTCCATGATGATCACAAGACTTCCTCTACCATTTCAGGTCATGCTAACTTCACACTTGTTAACGTCAAAAATTGGGTATCAGATGTTGCTTAGGGATCAACTTTAGATCTTCGTCGCTCGATGAAGTTGGTGGAGATGGACGATCCAAATGATGGGACCTGAGATCACAAAGAAAGAGATCATGAGGGGGTACCAATCGTGCAAGCAGAGGAGTCTCCGATGCTTAAGTCAGTAAGCTTGATTGAGCATAAAAGCTTTAGATGTATTCTTCGTGTATGAATAGCGTTTTGGCCTATAATTTCATATTTGAAGGTGATGCCAAAGTGTCCTTTTATAAGTAATGATCTACAGCCGATGGCGGTAGATCTATAGATCCTGTTTAGGAAATGTCTTTGTATTAGAGACTGTATAAAATACGTTTTTGAATTAGTAAAGATTGTGTTTATCACTTCTGGATCTCTCGTATCTCAATGCGATCATTATTTCTATACAGCTGTGTGTAATGTGCTCAATTCTAAGGATGCCTGGCATCCTCAATTGAGCTATCAATTCCATGTTCGTCACCTAAGGTCGAAGCCAATGCAATACCAATGAGGTCTCAATCTTGCTAAGGCCGATGCTCAGGCAATTCTGCTGAGATTTCAGTCTTGTTGAAGCCAATGTTTACGCGATTCTGCAAAGGTCTCAATCTTATTAAGCCGAGTTTGTTATCCAAGGTTAAAGTCAAGTCCTCATGTCTTTGTAAAATACCTAAGGCGATGCCAAGGCCTCAGGAGTGCATCCGTTATCTCAGGAGTGCATCCGTTATCTGAGGCCAAACCCAAGACCTCATAATTATATTCATAGCTCCATGTCGAAAAGGATTCATTTGCCTTGACAAGCTCGGACACTTCTTTGACACTAGAATTTAGTAGGGCTCTCAATGGGTTGGATCTGGATCTGGATTTCGATCCGGCTCCAAGTCCGTATATCTATAGACATATTCGGATCAAATTCGGATCCAACTCGAATCTAAAGGTGATATCCATATCGGATCCATTTATAAATTGTTAGATCCATTTTCGATCCAAAATCCATCCATATTACCATTGGATTTGGGTCGGATCTAGGTCCGAATCCACCCCCATTACAAATCTAAAAAAATATATAATATAATATATTTAATTTAGTAGAAAAATAATGCAAATCCCACTATTTACTATGGTATGGTCCAAATGGCCTAAAATAATTTGTAAAACGGATGGCCAGCATAAATATAACATACACTGTAAGGTGACAATCAGTTACATCTTAATCGGATTCGGATCAAACTCGGATATGTTCCTGTGAATCCATTTCCGGTCCATTTAAGTAATCGGACCTATTTTAATATCCAAATCCGGATTTAACTAATCAGACCTATTTTAAGATCCAAATCCGATTGGATTTCAGATCTGACCCGCTCCATTGAGAGCCCTAGAATTTAGTTATGTATAAAAAATTTGTGCATCTTCTAAGCCATGATTGAGACGCTGATCGGGTTTACCCATGACAGACCCCACTTTCTTATTTTTGGATGATATCCTAAAATGAGCTGAAAATTTTGATGGACGGCGTGTTACACCGTTTATTTAAAAATTTGATATACAGCAAACACTTCGAGGTAGGCCCAATGGTCACGAAAACACCCGCTACCGTGTTACACGGGTAACACCTCGTCCGATTCCCTGTTGCCCTGTGCTTTCGTTTGCTTTTCCAATGGAGTAACCTTCGCTTTCCAAAATAAATAGATAACAACAAAAAATTAGCTGTTGCAACCTAGATACAGCTTCGGTAGATCCCTGACTGTGGGTCCCACTTTAATCGATGTGTGTCCAATCCACGCCGTCCATCCATTTTTCCCGATCATAATACAGTATAATACCAAAAAAGAAGCGGATCCATATCTCCAGTGGACCACCCTACAGGAAACAGTGGTGATTGGATGCATACTATTAAAAACTTCTTCAGGGCCACCGGAATAGTTTATTTGCCATCGAACCTGTTGATAAGGTCACAAAGACCTGGATGAAAGGAACAGAATGATATCACCTTGATCCAAAACTTTTGTAGCCATTAAGAAGTTTTTAATGGTCAATCGTTACTGTTTCATATAGTATGGTCCATTTGAATTTAGATCCGCTTCGTATTTCGGCCTCATACGCTAAGATGATCTGTAAAAAAACGAATGGACGGCGTGGATATAAGACACATAGATCAAGGTAGCCCCACAGCCAGGGATACACCGAAGCTGCGTCTGAAGCAATTCGTTTTGTAGAAGGAAACTTCCGCGAAAGTTCCTTCCTGGCACCGGATTTGGTGCGACCACGGCCACACCCAACGTGTTGAGGCCCTGACTGTGGGGACCCACAGTTTATCTATTTATTGTATATCCACACTGTCCATCCGTGTTTTATATCCTTTTTAGTGAATGTGCCCAAAAATAAAGTAGATAAAAATCTTAGGTGGACCACACTAATGAAAATAGTGGTGATTGAACGCCTGCCATTAAAACCTTTCTAGGGTCCACCGTAATGTTTATTTTCCATCCAACCTGTTGATAAGGTCAATTTCACGAGGATGAAGTGAAAAGGGAAATAACATCTTGATGAAAAATTTCATGGCTTACAATAAGTTATAATTGTGAGTTACCACCGTTTCCTGTGATGTGGTCCATATGAGATTTTAATCTCTTTATGCTTCGGGATAATTACCTAAAATGATCTGAAAAACCGGATGGACAGAGTGGATATATAATACATGCATTAAGGTGAGCCTAAGGTCAGGGCCGCACTGTGCTGTGTGAGTCCGGGGCCGCACCAATCCACTTCCTTTAAAAAATAATAAATGGCAGACAGCACGAAATACACGCAGGTCTAAAGCCCACAGATTAGTGCACACCTATTCCTACAAGTATTCAAACCTGTTCAGTTCATCTAAAATCCAACCCTTCTAATAGCCTAACACAATCATGTGGAACAACGGATGAAGAAATCAGCCCTATAGATTAATCAGGTGGATCAAAAATGAAAGAAACTTATAGCCATTGATAAATATTAAAATACAAATGTGGTCCACTCAATTTATAAATATGAAAGATTTGAAATGAACGGAATCCTCATGATGGGGACAACCTACTGGATGGGTTGGATTTCGTACAAAGATGAAATATTGGAAGTTATCTATTAGGTGGATCGTCATATAGAGTCGTGAGCCGTAAGATATCTTCTGACCAGTTCCGTTCACGCCTTCCATGATGAATCATAATATAATGAACCGGTACTTTACCCAGTACCATAAGCATGTGATCATCAGCTGAGATGACCCGATCATTATCTGAGTCAAAGCTTACCACTCAAATGGAGGCCAACGATTTGAACCATCATGAATTTGTGGCCCACCAGATGACCGGATCGGATTAATCTTTTGAGGAGGTAGTTTGTAATGTAATATTAATCTTTTGCACGGTTCTGATTTAGCACACGTGGGAGAAATTGTTAGGAAAGTGGTGCAGTAAGAGGAGAAGCTTATGGTAGTGGAGAAGTACTGATCATTTTCAGCCGGCACGACCCTACATCGTACTGCATTTTCCGGACCGACGCGGATTAGCTACTGAACTTGACAGTAGCGAGTTTTGCTACTGAAGTGACGTGACAACGTTCTATGGGCCCACCATGATGTATGTGTTGTATCCACACCGTCCATTCATTTGGAGAGATCAGTTTATGGCATGAGCCAAAGAATGAGGGAGATTCAAATTTCAAGTAGACCCCACCACAGAAAACAGTGGGGATTGAGCGAATACCATTAAAAACTTCTATGGGACACAAAAGCTTTCAATCAAGCTGATATTCGTTTTTTCCCTTATTCCATGTCCTTGTTAACTTATAAACAGGTTAGATCTCAAATTAACGTGATGGTGGGCCCTAGGAAAGTTTCAACGGTAGATGTCACTGTCCCCACTGTTTTCTGTGGTGGGGTCCACTTGAACTTTGTATCTGCCTCATTTTTTGGCAAAAATTCTAAAATGATCTATCCAAATGAATGGATGGTATAGATATAACACATACATCATGGTGGAGCCCCTAGAACGTGATGGCGTCACTTCAGTGGCGAAACTCGCTACTGTCACGTTCAGTAGCTAATCCGCGCCCCCATTTTTCGCCTGCATCGCACTATCCCGTCTTTTCTTCGGGACGCAAGGAGCTAGTCAAGCTACGGATACTACTGTGGGTTCCACCGTGATTTGTATCTTTCATCCACGCCGTTCATCCGTGTTTTCAGCTCATTTTAAGGCATGTGTACAAAATTAAATTATATGAAAAGCTCAAGCGAACCACACCATAGGAAACAGTGGGAATTGGACTCCAATCGTTGAAAACTTATAGGGGAAACAGTAGTTCTGGGATCAAGCTGGTATTTTTGTTTTCCCTTCATCCGGGTTTGTGTGACCTAATGAACGGGTTGGATGACAAATGAACTTCACTGTGAGCAGTAAGAAGGTTTCAACGGTGAATGTCATTATCTCCACTATTTCCTGTGGTGTGGCCCACTTGAGACCTTTTTATGCTTTAATTATTGGTTCATACCCTAAAACGAGCTGGGAAAACGGATGGACGGTGCAGATAAAACACATACGTCACGGTGGGCCCCACAGAGTATACACCCACCACCCTATTCCGTGTTGAGCTCCTCACTGCACAGTCCGTATCATTTCCTTCGGTGGATCCGAGGTAAGTGGATATCCGACTGTGGGGCCCACCTTAATGTATATTCCTTGCATCCACGTCGTGCATCCGTTTTGACAGCTCATTCTAGGTCAAGCTTCCAAAAATGAAGTAGATCAAACTCTTAAGTGGACCACACCATAGGAAACAGAGATGATTGAATACCAACAATTAAAAAAAATTTGGCAGCCACCGGAATGTTTATTTCCCATCTAATCCGTTGACAAGGACATAAAGACGTGAATAGAGGGACTACGCAAACTTCTGTGGCCTGCACATCTAGTGATGTGGTATAAGAACAGATGGACGGTGTTGAGGCAAGGTATATTAATATATACATCACGGTGGGCCCAAAAGTCAGTATCCACGAAAGGCGTGCCCAGTTAAAAGAAACGGTAGGTGGCAGGTCACCTTCCATTAAGTGGACGTCAACTTGCATTTAATGCAACCCAAGCTTATTATTATTTGGTGTGGTCCACTTGATGGTTGGATCTGATTCATTCTTATACTCATGACTTGAAATGATCTAAGAAAAGGGATGGACGGTGTGGATAAAAAGATACATCACGGTAGGCCCCTCCAACGAAGGAAGGACGCAATTCGCTCCCCCGTTAAGTCAGCATCCGCAGACTGCGTTACAAGTCATTTTCCTTCTACATCTCAAACACCCAGCTCCTCCTCCTTCTCATGGCGGTCGGAAAATCACGTGACCAACAACAGCTGCTCCTCTTCATCTTCATGGCTGTCCTTGGAAACGCACGTGACCAACAGTCCGGCATAAAAAAGAAGGAATCAGATACTGACATGGATTACCAGAGGGAACAACGACTGCGATTCGCCGTCCTAGGAGCCAACAACGGTCTGGTGTCCACAGCCTCGCTGATGATGGGAGTTGGAGCTTTGAAGGATGACCGAAAAGCCATGATCCTTTCTGGGTTCGCCGGTCTCGTTGCTGGGGCCTTTAGCATCGCCATGCGAGAGTTCATCTCTGTCTACTCACTGGATATAGAGGAGGCCCGGATAAAGAGAGATAGAGAAATGAAGGAGGGAAGCAGCAAGAGTGGGGAAATCAAGGGAGGTTTGAAGTCACCTAGCGCGCTGCAGGCAGCTGCGACATCTGCTCTGTCGTTTTCGTTGGGGGCGATCCTGCCTATCCTAGCTGCTGCTTTTATAAAGCCGCACAAGTTGAGGCTTGGAGTTGTGGTTGGAACGGTTACCTTGGCTTTGATGGTTTTTGGAGGGCTGGGAAGGAAGTTGGGGAGGTCTGGTGTGAGTATGTTTTTGGGAGGTTGGGTAGCCATTCTTCTGACTTTTGGGTTGATGAAGTTATATGGGTATTATGTGATCTGAAGAAAGCTATCCTTCTCTTCTCCTGCTTTTCCCCCCATCTCTCTTTGCTTCCAGTTTGCAAGTTTGTGAGAGTGGAGGCAGTCTTCCAAGAAGCTTGCATGCTAGCTCTTCATGGGATGGTTGTCCACTCTAGTATGTTTGTGAGATCGTGAAGGCAGCCCTCCAAGAAGCTTGTGCTCTTCGTGGAATGGTTGTCCACTCTAGTATGCTTGTGAGAGTGGAGGCAGTCCTCCAAGAAGTCTGTGCTCTTGATGGAATGGTTGTCCACCCTATATTATACTTCTGTTTTTTCTTTCCCTTGTTGTTGTTAAGTTATGAGATTTGCATGAGATTGGAGAGTGGAGGCACTGTAATTCTTTATGTAAATATTTGTTTATCAGATGATTGTTGAAAGAAAATTGAATTTCTTGAGAAGATGATCCTCTTTGATAAGTAGTGAAATTTTTTGGACAACTATTTTTTATTTTTACTTCTATATTTTGTTGAGTGCAATACTCTTTTTGGGTGTGTAGAGGAATGGCCGAATAATATGCATAAAAAAAATTGGGATATTCAAACCTTCTACCTAATATTCCCTTCAAGTTGGCCTCCAAGGAGTTTTTAATAGTGGGCGCTTAATCACCACTGTTTCCTTTGTGGTGTGGTCCACCTGAAATTTGAGTATGCGGTGGATAAAATACATCATGGTGGGGGCCATGCAGCGTCAGTAGTAGGTGTGTCAACTGGCCAGGTTAGGGCCAAGCCAAACTCTGGTTAAGCCCGTCTTCTTCAAGTTATGACCAAACCCAGCTCAGCCTGTGACGGGGTAAAATAGTCCAAAGCTTCGATAGAGATAAGAGAGTACCGTCATGGTGTCGCTCCTGCTGATGATTTAAGTCTCTATCGTGGCTGTCTCTTTTTGCAATTTTAATGGATGGACGGTTGTGAAAATGAGTAGGGATGACCTCTACCTTTTCTTTTCTTTTTTTGCTTTTTTTTTATTTAATTTTGGCGATCGGATGGTGGCATCAACGGGGGATCTCAGAGAACAGACAACTGAAATGGTTTTTTTTTTATATTGGACGGTTGAGAAGACGAGCAGAGAGACGGAGAGAAAAAAGGCTGAGAGCAGTGTTCTCATTTTTTAAAATGTTGTCTGAGAGAAGAGTTTTCTCATTTTTTATTTGGAGCCATTTAGGTTTAGAGAGAGAAAGATGTGGGCTTTCTAACCGTTGTTTTTTAAGATCCTCGAGATTTCTTTGAGTTTTTTAAATAACCTTCTTGAGAAGGAGGGAGAGAGATCCTTTTAAATTTGGAGGTTTTTTTTTTTTTTTTTTTTTTTTTTTTTTTTTTTGAATTTTAAAAAGATTAAAAAAATTGATTTAAATTTCAAATTTAAAAATAACGGTCTGGGCCTGAGAGATAGGCTTTTGGCAAGCCAAGTCCAAGCCCAGCCCACTTCAAAAAGGTGCTCGAGCTTTTATTTGGAATTAGCTTTGGGCCTAATGCCCCAGCCCAAGCCTGCCCATTAACAGCCCTAGTTAGTAGGCAAACCTCATCCACTCAAAATAGTCGCACAAAAAAAGCAGTCCGGTGGGTCGGAGCTGGCAAGGCATTAAAGCATGTTTTAAGCAGATACGGAAAAATCGATGAACGGCGTGGATAAAACCCATACATCATGGTAGCCACTCTTAGCCCCTGCCCGTCCGCAGCTGAAGACTGGTGGGGTAGGACGCAATCCGCGTTCAGGTAAATAATATCACACCCCATTTTTGAAAGATACATAGGCCTTAATTTTCTCCTCCCTTTACAAATGCATGTTTATTGAACATAACATGTCCCCAACTTGCTTACATTTGCAAGATCCTGAACATTCTTTAAGAAAGACTCACCTTAGCATGAACTAACCCAGAGATCACTCAGATCAAGAAAAGGGGGAAAAAGAAGAAGAAAAACACCTTCTATTGCAAGAAAAAATGGATGGTTAAGAACAGGGGAAAAAAAAGTGAGTGAAGGGAGGAAACGAAGACGAAGAAGAGGCTACTTGGGACACGTTCTACATAAGATACATATTGATGCACCCACGGTAATGTGTGGGGCGATCCAGTGTCCATTGTAGTGTCCTTCATTCTCCTTCATAAATAGCTAAAACCTTCTCTCCAAGCACCTTCCACCCTTGTGATTATCATGCCGCTATGTGAAGAATCACACGACCAACAGTTCACTTCGACTGATAATAGTGACGACTGGAGAACACCCTTACCCTTCCTCCTCTTTACACTAATAGGCTAGCTGCCTAACTATAAGCAAGGACTAACTGCCCTAGCAGCTTTCTTCCTTGCCTTGCTAGCCTTAGCTAGCCTGTAGCGAGCTCTTGCTCTTTTTGAGAAAGATATCCTTCCTTATCTGTCGTAAACAGCTGACACCGACACCGTAACTAGCTGAATGCCTTGCTTCCCGAAACTAGCTGATAACCATCAGCATCACTGATGATTGTGGTCGGAGCTGTGGAGGAGGACGTAAAGTCCATCACCCTCTACGGGGTTCACGGGCTGGTACCTCTAGCATTGCCGTAAGAGTCTGTGTCTCCATCGACTAGCAATCCAAGGAGGGAAGCATGCTACAGTGTCTCCATCTCTTCTTCTCCAATTCCTCCTTTGTTCCCTTCTACCCTTTTTTGTTTTTCGTTCTTAACAATCCATTTCTTTTCTTTTTTTACTTTTTTTACTTTTTTTTCAACAGCTTGGTTTTTTTCACCTCCCTTTCTTAACCCATCAATTTTTATTGCAACAGCATGGCCAATTTGATGATTGGATCTGAATGATTTCTGGGTTAGGTCATGTTAAGGCAAGTGTTTCCTAAAGAATGTTCAAGATATTGCAAATATAAGTCATTTTAGGGACATGTTATGCGAATCTCCTGACAGGAAGAACAAATTCTATAGAGGTAGTTGACCAAATAAGTTTAATAGCCATGCATGTGTGACTCACTTGATGAATAGCCTGCCTTATAGCCATGCATGTGTGACTCACTTGATGAATATCCTGCCCTGATTTCTGCATGCTGGATGTCGACAGCTCACCTTACTTGATGGTCTGAATCCTTAATGCATGTGCCATACACAGATCTATGTATGGGTCATGATTTAAGGGTGGCAATGAGCCAGGTAGCTCACGAGACCCGATGAAACTTGATGAGTTGTTGGGACTCGCAGAAACACACAGAGAAGAATCAAGCAAAGCACTCACAATCACACAAGCAAACCCACACAAAGAACAATCTGAATTTATGTGGAAAAACCCTTGCGAGAAAAAACCACAGCACAAAGTGATCAATATTGCACCACTAGACGTTTTAGCCTTGCTAATACGTCATTTACAAGTGTTTATACATAGCGCTAATATGTACAAAATTAGAAACAAAACCGCAAAATCGCGCAAAACTACACAAACTGTCGATTGGTTGGTCGATCAATCAAGTGGCATCGATCAATCAGTCGATCAATCAACTAGGCATAAAACTGTCCACAGAGTTCACTGCTAAAATTCGATTATTTTCGATCAATCGACCAGGGTGGTCAATCGATCGATGGCCCTGTTTCAGTATAAGATTTGAGACATCCGATTTTCAACAATCTCCATCATGACTTAATCTTCATGTTGCACCACACCATACTTGATCCTTCATCTCTACTTCGTCTCTATCATAGCTCCACTATCATCGCTTTCCGTGCACACTCCGTCTTCACTTCGTCTTCGCCAGACCCAGAGAAGTAGCACAAAACTTGAACTTCTCTATAAGAATCACCTTGGTAAGCACATCTACTAGGTTCACGCTTGTATAGATCTTCTCGAGAGTCACATCGCCTTCCTCAAATACCTGTCAAATAAAATGGTGACAAACATCAATATATTTAGTTCTACAATAGTAAATCGATTTTTTCACCATTAACCAGCACGGCCTCCTACTAAAG
Organism: Liriodendron chinense; assembly: GCA_003013855.2. NCBI lineage: Eukaryota > Viridiplantae > Streptophyta > Magnoliopsida > Magnoliales > Magnoliaceae > Liriodendron > Liriodendron chinense. The sequence goes on along the minus strand of ML058415.1, from coordinate 1,169,743 downwards.
CCCCAACTAATTTATCATACCCCTCAACCAAACTACTTCCTTGAATGCTTCCGTCACTGTCATATATTCATCTTCTGTTGTGGAAAAATCACCACAAGCTAAAGCTTCGACATCCAACTAATCGATCCACCTGCTAACACAAACAAGTAACCAAAAGTCAATATCCTACTATCTATACTACCCGCGTAATCAAAATCCACATATCCTACTAACTTGTCCCCTAATTTTTCAAATGTCAAGACATAATCCTGCATACCTCGAATATACCGAAGTAGCCATTACACAGCCTCCCAGTGTTGCTTGTCAAGATTAGACATGAATCTGCTAACAACACTCATCGCATGTGAAATATCTAGTCTTGTACAGACCATAGCATACATCAAGCTGCCAACTGCGCTCAAATAAGGCACACAAGATATAAACTTTCATTCCTCTGTTTCAGGACACTGCTCCAAAGAAAGCTTAAAATGAGCTGCGAGAGGAACACTAACCGGTATGAATGAAGAGTAATTTGCACTGATTCATGAGATTAAATTCCAGTTTTGTAGATTTGTTGAAGCTCTCTCGAGCAACTCTCTGAATATCATAATGCACTTCTTTCCTGCTCTCGTTCAATGCTGCAAAAAGCAAAGCATATAAATAAATGAAAAACAAAATGCGACGATTTAAGGTTAACCAGTAAATCAGAGTAATTATTAACCCGTAAATCAAAGTAAATAATTACTCGTATTGGAGAGAAAATAAATAAAAGTATACACGACAGGAATATGTATCATGCATGCACATGCTTACCAGCCAGCCACCCCTTGGTGTCCTGGTAATGGAGATCTGTCCGCATATAAGCAGCTGGTTAAATCAACACAAAATGTCCAAATCATTTCAATTGCATTACAAGATGAAAAAAAGTATGATACTCTGGCCGTGTGATGGATGAAACACGGTCACTTAGAAATTGTGCATGTGGCATACAAGTAGTTAAATTAAACAGCACAACTTATGGAATCCAGTGCAGATGTGTCATGAACCAAAAATTAAGCTTGACCGATTATCGGACTAGTGGATTGGTGGACATTTTTTGGACAGTTAAAAATGGAAATAATAAAATATTCAATGGTACTATTTCCAAAAACAAGTGTCCACAAATCAGAGGATAGGATTGTTCCACCATATTATCTTTGGATTGACTTGGTGACAGTAGGGAGCAAAATCTAGTCAGTTTTATTTGACTTCATATATGTGATGTGTATGATTTCTGAGTGCCTCCGTATCAAGCATCACATGCAGCTTTGTATCATATAACTCCTCTTACAAGATTAAGGAACTAAGTTTTGAGAATTGAACTGTTCTTGATCTTCACATGCATGGCTTACTAAATCCAATTGAGTGTCTAAGCATCTGGATATGACCCAAATCAACGTTGGACAAGACAACCGTCTGTATAGGTGGATCTTTTTTCTGGAAACTGCATCATGAAACTGTGCTTTCTCCCAAAGATAGCATCTGGATAAATTCAACTCGAGCATGAAGTTACCAAAATGAGATTTGCAAAGAGCACATCCAAGCCCAGCATGAAAATAAGGAACACCCAAACAGGTCCCAAGGAATCGATTTGGGGCAAACAAAAAGAATTAGAAAGCTAATCAAAACCTTTGAGATAGTATCAAGATGTACCTTTCATGCAGAAGAACATGAGCAAGCCTTCTCTGAGCCTAAGCTGTCATTTGTATTAAGCACACCATCACTGCTACATCTCACATCTGATTTTACATTAGAAGCTTTAGAAACGGATGGCCCAATTAAACTCGATTTGTTCAGGGATTCTTGACTAAGAACTGCATCACCGCCCATTGAGTTTACTTGTGAATCCACATATATAAATTAACATGAATATTACGATGTACAGAAGCATACACACACATGCAAACATATAACATGTTGAATGTAATAATGCACATCCAGAGCTTTTTGAAGCAAAACAAAATGTTCCAATTCTAGCATACCTGAATACACATGTAATGATGATGCACATCCGGCGCTTTCGATGACCTAACCTAGGCTTGAGAACTAAAAGCAAGAGGTCAATCGCCAAAAGACATGGTCTAAGAGCCAAAACCAAAGGCACAACATCACCTCCCCTGCTACTATAAAGAAGAAAAGGCAAAACCATCAGACAAGACAAGCCATGAGTGCTACAGCCTGCCTACCAATACACATTGGAGGCCTTGAAAAAACAGGAACTTGACAATATAATTCTTCAAAGATGGGAAACTTCCTCATCAGAGGAGGAGATGCCTGTTCAATCCAGCATGTCTTTTAGATCTTTTTCTAAGGGGGCATCATAGGTAGCAATGAACAACCCACCTAGTAATAACAACATTTTGAAACAACCATAAAACAAGAAGAAATAGACAAGTCCGAGCCCGAATGGCTTTTCCATTCGGACCTGCTATCCATACATGAGTGACCCACCTTTCAGTGATCCAGACCATTCATCCCCCATTGTGGATGGGCAATGCTTCAAAAAGTCTCCCTAGTCAAATTATCAATGACACAACTTCCAACACGAATGATTGCCTGTCGGCTTAAAAAAACTATAAAAAGAAAAAGAAAATCAAACTAAAGAGTAAACATGCAAATAAAAAATCCAGTAACATGAGATCAAGAACAAGAAAACACCAATTTCACTAACATAGGATCAATTGACTATCTGATCAGATTTGCAAGCAAATGCATAAAAATAATATAAAATACAGAGTAGCCTTATGAAATCAGCCTTGTGAAATCAATGAAAAGAAATATCCAAACCCAAATGAGCAACACCTACTGAAATACACAATCTCAGCCCAAACTAGTTAAAACACCAATTTCACTAACATAGGATCAATTGACTATCTGATCAGATTTGCAAGCAAATGCATAAAAATAACATAAAATACAGAGTAGCCTTCTGAAATCAGCCTTGTGAAATCAATGAAAAGAAATAACCAAACCCAAATGAGTAACACCTACAGAAGTACACAATCTCAGCCCAAACTAGTTTTCTTTCCATTTGAACCCCCATTTCTCACATGAGTGGCCCAGCTTTCAGTGATCCAAACCATTCATGAACTCGGCCACACTGGGGGTGGGTGATGCTGATAAGAACTCCCCAGTTAGATCATTCATGATGCTTTCACAAAATTACATAAAAATAAATAAATAAATAAAAACAGCAGAACAAAACCAGATTCACGATCAGCAATCAAAACCCTAACATTTCGACCAGATCAGAGCAAAGAAAGCAGAAGAACACGAGAATCGAACCAGATCTGCTTCATTTCACCGGAAAAAAAAAACAGCAGAAGCATCGATCAAACCCTAGAAAAACAGATCAAATAGAAGAAAATTCGCATGAGAAAGTATCTGATAACAAGATCAAACACTTTTGACACTTTCTTTCCGCTTTTCTTCTCAGATTGGGAAAAAGAGAAACCAAACCTTGAAAACCCCTAAAAAAAGCTTGATTAGGGCAAAAACATCCCAAGATCTGAGCCAAGATTAGGGCAAAAACATCTCAAGATCACAATACGGAAGGAGAAAACATTGCAGAGAGAAAAGGAAATGCAAGATCTGAGACTGAGAGCCTTACCATCATACCGCTCAGGCTTGCTCGACAAGCTTATCCATGTAGACATGTTTCTCTCTCTCTCCCCGTCAACATTGCAAGACTCAAAATCCCTTTGAGAGAGAGAGATTCTCTACAGAGAAGAAGAAAAATAAGAGAAAATGCAGAGAGAGAGAGAGAGAGAGAGTCACTTTTGGGAGAGGGTTTTGGGAGCGTCAGGTTTGGGAGGAACAGATATATCTTTTACGGTTTTCAAGTCCTCATCACCAGCGGTTAATGCCAACCGCTAGTAAAAGTCGGCCAGGTAAAAAAAAATTTAGCGGCAATAATACGAAAGTGCCAGTAATTAGTGTTGAATGGAGCCTTCAATCTGGACAAATCAGGGGGTCACCGGTCGACCGACTACTACGGTCGGGCGATCGAAAATACCCTGGATATTGCAAATTGGTCTCTAGACAATTTTGGACAGGTCTGGGCAACCCAACTTAGAGGATCGATCGACCGACGATATTCGAAAATATGTGTAAAACTCTCTGGCCGTTTTTTGGCATGACTGAACATGTGGTCGTCGGGCGACCAAGGGGTGGTCGGGCGATGTCGATCGATCGACCATTGGTTTCTGCAGTTTTGTGCGATTTTGCCTAAGTTGTCAGGCGATGTCGATTGACCAACCAATCAACTGTCGGTTTCCACAGTTTTGTGCGATTTTGCATAAGTTGTTTCTGATTTTGATTATATGATATGATTAGGGTAGGACTAAGACATGCTTAAGGGTTTGAGAAGGTTTAGGAGCGAGAGAAAAGCTAGCATTTTCTCTTGGGAGTTTTGATTCAGGTAAGTTCATCTCTTGTAACTTTGTTTTCATAGTGCATTGATCGCTTTGTCATGGTTTTTTCCCGCAAGGGTTTTTCCACATAAATTTGGAGTGTTCTCTTGTGCGATTGCGAGTGTGTTGCTTGATTCTCCTCTGTGTGGTTCCGCAAATCTCAACAAGTGGTATCAGAGATAACGTTGGGAGGTAGACAAAATCTAAAAGCGAAGTATCAATGGCATCTAACATGAAGTTCAACAGTTGAGAAGTATTACAACAAAAACAACTTTAAACTATAGGAAGGTAAAGATGAAGGGCCTTCTAGTTCATCAAAGATTGAAAGATACACTCCTTGGAAGCGACTGGAATCTATGAAAGAAGAAGAGTAGAACAAGTTGAATCAGAAGGTCAATATCTCAATCCAATTATGCCTAACGGATGAGGTCCTCTATAACGTCATGAGAGAGAAGACGGCAGTTGATACATGGGCGAAGTTAGAGAATATCTATGCGAAGAAATCTCTTGAAAATCATTTGTATTTGAAGCAGCAGTTGTTCAATCTAAAGATGGCAGAAGGGGGCCGATGTTGAGAGCCACATTAGCAACTTCAACAGGTATATTTGTAAATTGTTGGACATGGATGAAGTGATCAAGGAAGAAGATCAAGCATGAATCTTGTTGAACTCTCTTCCAGGATCGTATGAGTCGTTCAATGACTCTTTGTGTGCCAGTAGGGCGACCATTAGCATTGAGACCGTTATCTCAGCCCTCCAGTTGAAGGTGATAAGAAAGAAGAGCGGTGATGTGGGTTCCTCTACAAATACATTGGTTATGAGGGGGAGAAATTATGATCGGGAAGGAGGATCTTCACGATTGAGATCCAAATCCAAATCCAAGAGCAAAGGAAAGTTGAAGTGCTGGAGTTGTGGACCGACGGAGCACATGAAAAGGAATTGTCAGAATCCCAAGTCAAAGAAAGAGAAGGCAAATGAATCTCTAGGGAGGCTAATGCCACAAAATCTACAAAGGACGTGAGTCATGGTTGCGAGGTATTGACTGTATTAAGTCTGGGTATCTTAACGACAAGTGGCTCTTGGATTTAGGTGCGCCGTATCACGTGTGTCCTGATCGAAGTTCATTCACCGCATTCAAAAAGTATGATGGTGGTTCAGTGTTCTTAGGCGACGACTAAGCCTACAAGGTTGTGGGTATTGGTTCGGTGCGCATTATGATGTTCGATGGGATCGAACACATCTTGACAGATGTGAGGCATGTCCCTAGGTTGAAGAAAATTTTGATATCTCTTAGTGCACTCGAAACAATGCGGTGCAAATTCACCGGTTTTGATCATGTTCTTAGAGTTTCTAAAGGAGCACTCGTCATTATGAAAGCATAGAGGAATGGTAACCTTTACAGGTTGATCGGGAGCACTTCATCAAATGGAGTTGCAGCGTCTGTAGCGGATTCCATGTATGCACGTATGTGGAATACACACTTAGGCACATGAGCGAGCGGAGCATGAAGCTACTTTCTGATCGTTGCTTGATTCCAATTTTTAAAAGCTTTGATTTTATTATATGAGAGCATTGTATATATGGTAAATTGTCAAGGTTGTCTTGTAAGTCCGGAAGTATGTGTGTAAAGGGATTTTAGAGCATGTGCACTCAGATGTATGGGGGTCGTCGCCCGTAGTTTCTGATAGAGGGTCATCATGGTTTGTTTTATTCATTGACAATTATTCCAGAAAGGTGTGGGTCTATTTTTTTATAAATAAATTTAAGGTTTTCACCACCTTCGAGCATTAGAAGGCGGTGGTGGAAAAACAGTCAGGGCGGAAGGAAAAAGTGTCAAGAACAAATAACAGTGGAGAATTCACTTCTGGGGAATTCAATCGATTTTGTAAAGATGAAGGGACTGTGAGGCACAACACAATGTGCCACACACCATAGCAGAATGGTGTGGCGGAAGCAGATGCATCGGACTCTCTTGGAGAGGGCCCGATGCATGATTATTAATGATAGGTTAGGGAAGGAGATGTGGACTGAGACCGTTAACACAGCTTATTACTTAATAAATCGGCCCCCTTCTATGGCTATTGATTGCAGAATTCCAAAGGAAGAGTGGAGTGGTCGGCAGGTAGACTACTCAGGATTGCGTATCTTTGGTTGTGAGGCTTACTCTTATGTACAGTCAATTGAGAGAAATAAGCTAGACCAAAGGGCTAGAAAGTTTATTTTTGTGGGACATGGTGATGGTGTAAAGGGATACGGACCAGCATGACCCTGTCACACGAAAGATCACATTGAGCCAGGGATGTCAAGTTCGACGAAGGATCCTTGTTCCGTAAGGATGAACACAAGGGAAACGGAAAAGTCGGTTGTGGACATTCAGATAGACGAAAATGAGACACAGGCCGATATTGAGATGCAGACAGAGGTACAGGATCAGGTGGAGTAACCACCTGTGAGAAGGAATCCACAGAGGGATCGTAGGTTAATGATTAGGTGCAGGGATGACTCGAATGTTACATTCACCCTCATTACGGATAGGGGGATCCTGTCTACTTTTCAGGAGGCACTTGATGACGTAGATGCCGAAAAATGGAAGGCGGCGATGCATGACGAGATGACTCATTATACAAAAACGAGACATGGGAGTTTGTAGAGCTTCCCGTCAACCGTAAAGCGATCGAGTGTAAGTGGATCTTCAGAAAGAAACAATATAGGTACAAGGCGAGGTTGGTGGCGAAAGGATATGCTCAAAGAGAATGTGTCAACTTCAATGAGATCTTTGCGCCAGTAGTGAAGCAAGTATCTATCAAATTCATGTTGGCACTGGTTGCTCAATACAACCTCGAGCTGGAACAGATGGATGTGAGAACTGCTTTCCTGCATGAGGAATTGGAAGAGCAGATTTATATGAAGAAACCAGAAAGTTTTGAAATACAAGGGGCAGAGAACAAGGTTTGTGGGTTGAGAAGGTCGTTATACGGCCTGAAATAATCGCCGAGGCAGTGGTACAAGAAGTTTGATTCCTTCATGATGAGTCAATGGTTTACCAGGAGTGAGTATGATCATTGTGTCTACTTCAAGACACTGAGTGATGGGAACTTCATTATCTTGGTATTGTATGTTAATGACATGCTTATCGCCAGTTATAACATGTCCGAGATCAACATACTGAAGACTCGACTATTCGGAACATTTGAGATGAAGGATCCGGGGGCTGCAAAAAGAGTTATTGGCGTTGATATACACAGAGACAGGGAGAGGAGCGGGCTTTGGTTATCTCGGGAAGAATACCTTGAAAAGGTATTGGTGAAGTACGGGATGGATAAGGCAAAGCCGGTCGGCATTTCCCACACGGCTCATTTTAAGCTTTCTTCTGAACAGTGTCCTCAAATAGAAGAACAAAGGGAAGTTATGTCTTATGTGCCTTATTCGAGCGTAGTAGGCAGCTTAATGCATGCTATGGTCTGTACGAGACCATATATTTCACATGCGGTGAGTGTTGTTAGCAGATTCATGTCTAACCCCGACAAGCAACACTGGGAGGTTATGAAGTGTTTACTTTGGTATATTCAAGGTACGCAGGACTACGTCTTGACATTTGAGAAATCAGGTGACAAGTTGATAGGGCATGTGGATACTAATTACGCGGAAGGTGTGGATAGTAGGAGATCAACTTCAGGTTACTTGTTCGTGTTAACAGGTGGAGCAATCAATTGGATGTCGAAGCTCCAGTCTGTGATGGCTCTTTCCACTACAGAGGTAGAGTATATGGCAGTGATGGAAGTTCAAGGAACGGTTTGGTTGAGGAGCATGATAAATCAATTGGGGCTTCAGCAGGAGGCTGTGCCAGTTAATTATGACAACGCAAGCGCTGTCAATTTGGCAAAAAAAAATTTGTTTATCACCCTCATACTAAACATATTAATGTGCGTCACCATTTTATCCGATAGGTACTTCAGAAAGGCAATGTTACTTTGGAAAAGATTCATACGAGCGCGAATCTGGCAGATATGCTAACTAAGGTGGTTTCTGCAGAGAAGTTCCAAGTTTTGTGCAACTTCTTTGGGTTTGACGAAGATGGAGTGAAGACAAAGTGTGCACGAGAAGCGTCAATGATAAAGCTATGATGGAGACAACGTAGAGATGGAAGATGGAGCAATATCGAGAATGGTATCGGCGATATTAACGCTGTCAGCCGGAGACTTGTTATACAAGAGCCTTCATCTAGACAAATCAAGGGTCTCTTCAGTTCGATCCGACCACTATGGAATTGTGACGATTCTGCCGAAAAATGACATCGTAATGAAATTGCTGTAGCCATACCCTCCTCTGGACAATTCTGTTGCCAACAACCCCCCATGGCGACTGAACTTGGGAGGATAGATCGACCGACTATATTTGAAAATATGTGTAAAATTCTCTAGACATTTTTTTGCATGTTCGGGCGACCAAACATGTGGTCGTCGGGCGATCGAGGGGTGGTCGTCGGGCAATGTCAATCGACCATCGGTTTTTGCAGTTTTGCGCAATTTTGCGGAAGTTACTTCTAATTTTGGTTATATGCGATATAAGCGGGTGTAATTGGAATTAGGGTAGGACTAAGACGTGCTTAAGGTTTTGAGAGGGTTTTAGAGAGAGAGAAAAGCTAAGGTTTTCTCTTGGGAGTTTTGATCCGAGTAAGTTCATCTCTTAAACTTTGTTTTCATAGTGCATTGATCGCTTTGTGCTGTGGTTTTTTCCCACAAGGGTTTTTCCACGTAAATTCGGAGTGCGTTGCTTGATTCTCCACTATGTGTTTCCGCAAGTCTCAACAATTAGTACCTACAACAGCGGTGTATCTTGGTTGCCGGTAATATCCTCATTTCTTATAGTGGAGACAAAAAATGAGGCAAATCCAAACCTCAAGTAGACCACACCACAAAAAGTAATGCAGAAAATGACGCCCACTGTTGAAACCTTCCTAGGGCCCACCATGACGTCTATTTGTCATCCAATATTTTCATAAGGTCACACAGACTTGAATGAAAGGAAAACATAAATATCAACTCGATCCAAAACTTTTGTGCCCCCAAGAAATTTTCAATGGTAGGCATTCAATCCCCCACCTGACCCAATCCAACCCAAGTACATGTGATTATACTAATCTGACTGAAATTGAATCAAATTTGCTCAACCCGAGTTCAAATTAGATTTGCATTTTCCATCCTAATCCGACCTAAGAGCCTTAACAACTAAACCCTACCCGTCTCATCTCAACAGAGTTGCTTGTTTCCCGACTTTCAAGCCCTATTAATAATCAGATCAAGCTCAGACTAACTCTAACCTAGCCCCAACCCAGTAATGTAGGATGAGTGAAACTAGCCTAGGATGAATGAGGTGAAATCAAAATACACACTATCTAGGCAATCAACAAATAAATTCAAGCAAATCCACACCATAAATAAGAAATTCATATTAACAACTAGATCATCCTAGGCAATTCACAAACACGGTACACGAAAATATGAAATCTCAAGAGTGGCCCACTTGGAAAATAGAACTTTCAATCTAGCATAGGTAATGTCACATCCATGTAAGTAACAATGATACCACTAAAATTCAGATTGGGATAAAGGATTTGCTCAAATCATATTTTTCCTAAAGGGGTTTAGATTTTGGAATTGGGATTTTGGGTATTTAGGGTTAGTGTTAACACATGAGTTTTAGAGTTTTAAAAAGGAAAACAAAAGGGAAAGAATGCGGATGGGGCTGCACACGTCAGCCCATACAGACACACGTACACACGTGCAGATGTACGTGCGTGGGATGTGTGGGAAGGAGAGAGAGCTTGGGGTTTTGATCGGTTGTAGATAAAAGAAAGGATAGAGGAGGGACTTTAGGTTTAAGGTTTGTAAAAAAAAAAAAAAAAGAAGGAAACAATGAAGATAAATACCTAGAACGAAGAAGAAGATAAGAGACGATATCCTTGGAGGAATCCACCACCAAGTTATGCTCTGCACTTCCACAATTAGATTAGAAGGGAAGGTTTTCTAAGAAACCCTGAAGGAGAATGGAGAAGGAACTTCTCAAGAGAGACAAGCTTCAAGCTTCTTCTTCTTCTTTTTCTTTTGCTTTATAATCCACATGTGGTTTGATGCCCCCCCCCCCCCCCCCCCAGCTTTTATAATTTTTAATAGCTACAAATATACCCTCACTTAAAGTTCAATGGGCCAAGCTCAAAACTAAATATCCAAAGCAACTAAAAATCATCTAAACCATCCATCATGTCCTAGAAATAACATAACACAAAATAAAAGAAAAATCAAGGTCCAAGGGGCCTAGATCTAGAAGATCTGACAGTCCAATGGCCCGATTAAAATGATACAATGGTCTGATGGACCCAAAACTAAAAACCTATGGCAAAAAACTCCTAAAAAGCAACCCACATGCATCATCTAGTATGGGGTCTTCTTAATGCACGTCCAATGCATGTGGGGTCTTCAAAGTGGCCTCGTAGGCCCCATCTGGAAGTCGTCATCCATCCATAAGGAAAGTCATGCTGATGCAGGTAGCCGCCTCATCCTCCGGTATGCTCGAGCAGGTCCTCTAATGTCCCCATCACCCAGCCCATTGTTGTCAGTTAAAAAAAAAAATTGAATAGACGGGCCTTCTTGTTTTGTGTCAAGCTGAAAATGGGCCAGGTTCAGCCAACCTAGCCCAAGCGACTGGTGTTCTAGCTAGAATCAAGCCCAAGTCCACCAAGGGCCAGAAGCATATTTAACACATATATCCATTAAAAGGATGCATGACCCCAACACAACACAGCCCAACAAGTTCATTTGGATGGGCCTCGGCCCAAATTCGGTTGAATTCATCATGAATTGAGTTCGTGGTCAATCCAAAACCACCCATGCACTAATAATAATAATATACTAACGATTATAACATAATATTAAATAATTTAATATCATATAATCGAGGCCAAGGAATTTCATCGGGCCCTAGCATTAAGCCTAAACATAACCTGATTAAGGCTCTCAAGGGTTGAAAATCTAGCAGGGCTCTCAATGGGTCGGATCTGGATCGGATCCAATTGGATCCAGCTCCAAGTCCAAATATCTATAGACGGATTCGGGTCGGATTCCGATCCAAAAGGTGATATCCATATCCGATCCATTTATAAATTGTTAGATCCATTTCCGATCCAAAATCCATATAACCATCGGATTTGGGTCGGATCTAGGTTTGAATCTACCCCATTACAAACTTAAAAATATATATAATATAATAGATTTAATTTAGTAAAAAAATGATGCAAATCCCACTATTTACTGTGGTATGGTCAACCTAAGAGTGGCATGGCTCAATTTTGAGACATGGCCTAAAATAATATGGAAAACGGATGGCCAGCATGAATATAACATATACAGTAAGGTGACGATGAGTCGGATCTTAATCGGATTCGGATCGAACTCAGATATCTTTATGTGAATCCAAATCCAGTCCATTTAAGTAATCGGACCTATTTTAATATCCAAATCCGGTCCATTTAACTAATCAGATCTATTTTAAGATCCAAATCCGCATTATACGGATTCGGAGCGAATCGGATCTCGGATCTGACCCGCTCCATTGAGAGCCCTAAAATCTAGGCTAAGTTCAATCAGCTGACATAAACACCTTGCCTAATGCTACCCTAGTGGGACAAGCTACCCTTGTTTACTTTGAAACACATTGCCGTAGTTGCTCATCAATGGACTGAATGGTTATTAAGTACACCAAGGTGAAATTGCCTGGGAAATGAAGTTAAAAGCCAAGCATTTCAGCAAATTGCCGGCAACAAAACAAGGGTCTGTAATACAAAGCATGTCCCAGAAATACCATGAAAATTTATATTCATGTACCAATAGCATAACCATTGACATTGAAAGAAATACATTTGATATACCCACAAACACTACTTCTCGCACCAAAACAAATTTCATATATAATCCATACAGTAAATACACTGAAAAAATAAACACATATAATATGAAAGTTACCATGTCCAAATATACATCCAACATAGTACATGTCCAAAGCCCACTTTTCCACCCATGCTGATGAAAAATCCATGTTTAGCAATTAACTATAGCCATGCCCAAATAGCAACCCATTGGGCAATGCCCATGGCCACATTTAAAACCCATTTCACCTAATAAGCATGGACCCATCTAGGACTAGAGAAACAGACTCAAGTACAGGAAAATCCATGATCGAAATCATGCTTGCCTGAACAAACTTAAATTTCAACCAACAGGCAACAATAGCCTCTGTAGCTTCTTTAGCTCTACATCCTTGATGAGGTCATAACATGATGTCACCAGAATTGGGACTAGAGCCACACCAGAAAGATATACAGCATGGACACATAAACATTAGATTTATAGCAGATGCAACAATAGATCTAGAACAGACGGAACAATAGATCGATAACTGATACAGTAACATAATCATGACAGATGCACCAAATACAAGATCCATAACAGATCCATATCAAATACAACAATAAATCCATAACAGATACAACATCAGATCCATACCAATTAAGCATTAGATCCATTGCAGACATAACAATACACCCATTACAGATACATTGATAGAACCATAACAAATACGATAATAGATACATGGTATGAATAAAATACCTATGGCTAAGAAAAAACAAATGGATAAAATACACAAGTAGAATGGACCACGCCTGCCATCGATGTCACCTAAAGGAGGTCCCGTGATGATTTTGCAACCTTTGATTTTGGGCCTGTCCATCTACATGGTCAGAACACATAATGCACAGTTTGTACATTTCTAGTATGAGTGTGGATTTGCTACTATGCGCTGCCAGGCACAAGCTTGTCTGGGCCTGGCCCATGAGCGTAGGACCCAAGGGCAAGCCCAGCCTGCCCCAGCCTATGAGCTTGATAGTGCAGCTAAATGGTCTGGACTGGCCCACAGTCTTTTGGGCATGGCCAATTTTGGGCTGCAGTTGGGCTGAAATGCTGAGCCCGAGGGCCAACGTCCTTGCATTCTCCAAACAAACAAACAAAAGTTAAAATTGTCTAAATTGTGATTTTTCTTATATGGTCCATCCATGATGGGGTCCACAACATGGACAGTCTGAATCAATACAGCACCCATCTAAGTTTGCAGTGCAGAGATGGCTCTGCTATCTTACGGTTCTACCTGCTCTAAGGTTACATCTTCCATCTAACGGTGTTAAACATGTTTGACTGGGCCATGCCTGCGTGTAGTTCTTGGATGGACTCAAGCAGGCCTGGGCCACAAACATAGTGGGCCTAAAAATCATGTCCTGGCCCAACAACAGGCCTATTGGATAAGGCAGAACCCGGAGCAATGTGGTTTGGGCTCAGGTTGGGGCCAGTCCAGCCCAGTTACAAGCTTTCATTTTATCTCATACTAATTTCTGTGTAGGGAGAGGATTTATCAAGAACTCAACCTCTACACACATGGCCCACATAACTATGATCAAACTGATCATTTGTTGTGTCCTGCCATGGAAAGGCCACATGCGAAATATTACATCTGTGAGATAATCCATGTGGCAGGTTGGAGCACTTTCGCTAATTGAATGCTGGCTGTCGCTTTGGTTTCTTTGCTACTGCCAAATTTGGAAGTGATCCAACTAGTTCCTAGGATAACTTTCGTGGTGTGGTTTTTAAAGTAAGCACCATCCACGGCCAACGACTAATCGAGGGTCCAAATTTCATACATGTGTGGTAGCAAGGGACAGGGATTTAGGCCTAGATTCAAATGAGGCCTACTAAGGATCTGAGCCATGTTCAGTGATCCAAAGCGTTTATTCATACAAGATCATGTGCCTAAATCATTCTAATGCATAAATTTGAGAAATAATTTGCAAATTTGTACATTCACAGAGACATAAAACTTTGTACAGCTAGACTTACCTCATCAACAAACCAAGGATTATTTGAGTTGTTCAGTAACCAACCCCTGTTCTGTCCACTGTACACACTGGATGAAGGAGATGTGCCTCACCTTTGTACAGTCCTCCTCGCTTCCATATTTTAGCTACAACCTCTCTGTCAATTCCATTGGAATGTCCAATAAGCCAAGATCTTGGAGCCCGTTGAGTTATTTAATCCCTTCTGGAAGCGTCTTCAACTCTCCACAACTGAACAGATTTAGATGTTGGATGTTGGGCAATGCTCCCTTCTCTATCACTACCCGATTTAGTTGTGTCAAATCCACTAAATGTAGTCTCCTGAGCTTAGGGAACCATCCATCACGAAAACACAACTGCTGCCCTTCATAGGCCTTCCGAAGTAAAAGGAACACCAGATTAGGCAATGCTTGGACTGATGAAAGCGGATCTTTTTCTCTTAGCTTAGACCAATTCAACCACAAATGGGTGAGGTTCAAAAGGGAGCTAAACCATTGAGGAACCTTCTCCAAATGCCCATTCAGGCAAAGCTTCTGAAGAAGTGGCAGAGGATTATGAGAGATCGCTTCCAATTGAATTGTTCCTTCCTCTCTAGTTGATGTCACAGATAAATGGAGAAGCTTTTTCATTTTTCCGATTGAGGTGCACAACTCAGCTCCGTCGATTGCTCTGACCTTGGAAATGCTAAGCCTTCTCAGTTGGGTTAAGTTCCCAACTTGTCTAACAATCTCCCATTCTTTTGCTTCAATATCATCTAGACTTTGTAAACTTGTTATACCACATATTCCTTTAGGGACTTGGATGCCACTGAAGTAATCAAAATTCATTGCACACTTATCATTGATTCGATAATAAAATAGGTGGCGTAGTTTCTATAGCTTCACAATCTCACAGGGTAGCCTCTTCAGCCTTCGTATCCCTAACGTCCAGTGTTTGGAGGTTACGTAGCCTTCCTAAAGATTTCGGAAGCTTCTTAACATTAGTATCCCGTATGTTGAGATACCGTAAATTGAATAGGTTCATCAATTTATCCTGCACGCTTTCAATAAGAACTCCCTCTAGATTTAGGACCCTCAATAATATAAAGCTTGATGCCATGGTATTTAGAGAAGATGAGAAAGACGTGGTTTGATCAAAAACCAGAAGAGAACAAAGCCATGGCATATTTGTGCCTGGTTGAATAGTTTCTCCAGAACTATAGATTGACATGTGGCGAACTTTGCCATCTTGCCTTGCTCGGTGCTCATCGTACATCATGCAAAACTTTTCTTCTTCGGATAAGGATAGGGCCACTTCACGTACAATATCGTGCATTCGACAAGCTCTCAACCTTCGAAACTCATTCATCTCAATAGCCTGAAGTATGTTACGATGGATGAGTTCCTTCAAATAGTCTTCCGCCACCTCCATTGTATTTTTGCCCGTCTCTTCCACGAAACCCTCTGCCACCCACAACCTAATCAGCCGCTTGCAGGTGAATTAAATAATCCTCCGGAAACATACAGCAATACAGGAAACAGTGCTTAAGGTGGTATGGTAGATCGTAGAAGCTAAGCAACAAAATGCGCTTCATCTGTTCATGCATTTGATTGTTTTTCGATTCCCGGTGCAGGTTAAGGTAGACTCGACCCCATTCCAACATGGACTTGCCTTTTAATGACAAGAGACAGCCCAAAGTAACAATTGCAAGTGGCAGTCCTTCACACTTCTCTACAATTTTTTTGGCCAATTTCTGCAGCTCTGGAGGACGGGGTTCTTTCCAAAATGCCTTCCTACTGAAGAGTTCCCAAGCTTCTTTCTCTTGAAGAGGCTCAAGTGGGAATGGACGGCTTCCATCTCCTAATGCCAACGCTACATTCTCATCTCGAGTGGTGAGAATTATCCTACTTCCACATCTATTTCGTGGAAAGGCAATATTTAGATCTGTCCATGCATCTATGCTCCATACATCATCTAAGATGACGATGTACCTCCCCGTTTCCAAATAATCGTTCAGCATCTGCACTAGTTGTCTTCGATTCATGCTGCCCACATCGCTTGGAACCTCAACATTGTCTGCTTTGTATAAATCTTTTATCATACTTTTTAGGAGTTCTTCTCCTCTGTATGATTGTGAGACAAAAACCCACACAGAATAGTTAAAGTGCTTCTTTACCATATGATTCTTATAAACTTTCGCCACAAGAGTGGTCTTGCCTAGACCACCCATCCCCACCACAGAAGTAACAGTACGTTTTGGTTCTTCCTCTGTCAACCATCCGACTAATTGATCTATTCTTTCCTTGAGCCCCACGATTACATCATCGTCTATGGAAAAAAGAGAAATTTCTCCATGATGTTGCGATCTTTCATTAGCATTGTATGAGCTCAATCCTTCTCCTGCCATACAAAGATGATACCGGTCTTTTCTTAAAATGGCTGTAATATTTCTCTTCAGACTTTGCAGTTGAGCGGCAAACCAATGCCTGTAGAAAATATTCTTGTGGAAATGGATGATGTTAAGGATAAAACCCCTAAATCCACCTCGCCATGGCATATCCATGAAATACACGAACTCTTCAATGATGTCCTCCACATCATGCGCAGCGTCTCTTACTTGTCCCACCCACGTTTTCATTTCTTCACTGCTATCTTTTCTTCTATCGGCATCCCTCAACAAGGCTCGCATGCTATCAAGTTCCATCTTGATTTCTTCTACTTCATTGCGTATTCCTTCTAGTAGAGATGCCTCTTGAGTTAGAAGGGCACTTAGCTTTTCTAACACCAATTGAACAACCTTCTCTGCCATTGCTCCTGTAACACGAAACAAAAATAGACAATATCAATCATAATAATACTTTGGTAATGGTAGATATAGAAATACTTCACAATGGTTCAGCTTTTTTTATCCTACGACGCAAAGGACTAGAAGATGGGACCAGATCTAATGCAAATGTTTGTACATTAAACTAACGTAGAAGTGTCCAGCTAACCGCACTTACAAGAGCATTTTTGTCTGAAAAAAAATTAACTTCTTCCGAGTAGATAAGTCTTGTATCTCACATGTAAAACTCCCTACGAAACCACTTTATCTCATTTACTTGCTTACCTCCTATCACACCCTAACTCTAACTATTGATCGATCCCTCTCTTGGTTTTTTACTGGATTCTTCATTAGTTACCAGAACCGTTGATATGATGGCCCACACAGACGATGCTATCGGAGAGATTTGTGTGTATCAACCAAATGGATAATTCGATTCTAATATTTCTTTCCATGTTGTTCTAATGTAAAGGGGTTTCGATTTGTGATTTTTTATTTGGGGCCTTTCATTTGGGTTTGTGATTTAGGCGTGTTGATTTTGTTTTTGATTTCAAGCTTTGATTTGATATTTTATTTGGGATTTTGATTCGGGTTATGATTTGGGGGTTTTAATTTGGGGATTTTGATGTGGACATTTGGTTTGGTGCTTTTGACTTGGTGCATTTGATTTGGGCCTTTTGAATTGGAGGTATTGATAAGGGCTATTGATTATCTTTCGAACCATCGTTTATGGTCCTTACTAATCTCCACAGTTGGGTTTGGGTTCGATATTGAGCAAATTTTGGTTGGCTCAGGCAGGGAATAATCACGTTTATTTGGGTAGGGTTGGATCAGCTTTGGTCGGGTCGCGCCAAGTATAAAAGGAATTCGTGTTGGGTTCGGGTTGAGCATGTCAAATTACTCATCTACGAGTAAAAAGTTATTCACATTTGTATAAAAACTATTTAACTAATATTCAAGTGCTTATTCACCTTCTTACCCGGTAGGGCACATCGTTTTGTTTGTTTGCCATCCAACCAGTGCATTGAGCAACGCCCACCATGATGATCAAGTCAGCCACACCATAGAAAACAATTGACCGCCCAAAAACCTCCGAAATTCACATGTTGGCCCACGTTGTGGTTAGATTGGCTTGATTTTTTGGGGTGTCCAACTTCCATGGTGTGGCAGCAGTGTTGGGCAGGTTGAATGCCATACACAGATAAAGGGCAGGTAGCTTAGGCAATGCAGCCCCAAGGGGGAAGGGTGCAGGATGTAAGCTGAATTACTTGGAATGATGGCTCACTACAAGAAAAAAGGCCCTTAGCTTTGATTCAAAGCGGTGGCTAAAAAGTTACAAACCGAGGCTAAAGCCTTTAGCCTCACTTTTGCCTCGGTTACCCAAACCGGTGCTGAAAACCCCGTGGTTAAAGGCTTTAGCCTCAGTTTTGTCAACCGAGGCAAAATAGCTTTTTAGACTAAAAGAAATTTTTTAGCTTCGGTTGCCTTGAACCGACGCTAAATCAAGTTTTTAGCCTCAGTTGTTTCCAACCGAGATCAAATCTAATTTTAGCCTCAATTGCCTCTAACCGAGGCTAAATCCAGTTTTTAACATTGGTTCTCAACAACCAAGGCTAAAGTCTTTAACCACAAGAGTTGCAGCCCTGGTTTGGGTAAAGAGGCTAAAGATGAATTTAGCCTCTGTTGGCATCAACCAAGGCTAAATCCAGTTTTTAACCTCGGTTCTCTACAACTAAGGCTAAATCCAATTTTTAGCCTCGATTGATGCCAACAGAGGATGAATCCAATTTTTAGCCTCGGTTGATGCCAACAAAGGCTGAATCCATCTTTAGCCTCAGTTTCTGCCAACCAAGGCTAACAATATATTTTAGCCTCAGTTACAAACCGCAGCTAAAAGTGTTTATTTTGTTTTTGTTTTTTTTTTTAGATAAAAGTGTTAATTTTGTTAATATTTATTTGAATAAACTTGCGCATGTTTCACCTATTCAATCTATATAATCATCCATTCATTCATTTAATCCAATCATTCATTTCAATCCATCCAATCATTCATTCAATCCAATCATTCATCAAGATATAAAACAATTATCCAAGCACAATTTACTAAACATAATAATTCTAGTAAATCATTACAAAATAATGAAATCTCACATATGAGTGTCACTATCAAGGTATTCTGTAACGGTAACGGTGGTCGTAATGGCCAACACCATTTCCATTACAATACGGGTCGTAACGGCTATTACGGGCCCCCGTAACGGCCATAACGGTCTCTTTTTTATTGAAAGAAAAAACTCAAAAAACCTATATTTGCCCCGTAATGTTGAAAAAAAAAACATGTATTTGCCACGCAATAGACCATTACGGGACTGTTATGGCCTTTATAGGAGGCTTAACGGGCCGTTAACAGCAATTACACGTCATTTTTTCCATAACAGTTGTTACGACCATTACGACCCCATAACATGTAACAGTTTCCACCATTACCTTTATGTAACGGCCTATACAATGCAGCATGTTCACTATACAATTATAAAAAGAAAAAGAAAAAAAAAAAAACACTTATTGATTCTTCCCCTCTTTGATAGGAGTCCCTCAGCCTCAGGTGTATACCTATGGGTGGACACTGAGGCGGCATGCGCAAATATTGCTACTAATCCACGTAGAATAGTCTCTACATTGAGGACATTGCCCGAAGTTAGGGCCGCCACCAATGAGGTCACAATGTCTCTCATCCACACCATCATCTGCTCCATCATCCGCTCTGTCATTCATTGTTCGGTCACAATGTCATTCATTGCTCCAGGGAAGGGTGTGAGGAGGAAGAGAAAGATCACCTTCTTCCTCAAGTGATTAAAGCCTTGAATCCACAAGGGTATTTTCTTGAATCCATAAGAAAAAAAGGAGATAGAACTCGAATTTTATTATTAAATAATTGTGATGTCCATGATTTCTCAATTATACCACTAATAAATTAAAAATTACCTAAAATAGCAAAATTCTAACCTTAATGAAAGTTACCCAAAATAGTAAAACTCATTTAAAGACTAATTTGCCAAAAATAGAAAGTCTAACTAAACCTCACTGGAGAAGCCCTAGCATAATTACAAGTAATTTCTAAAAAAGAAAGAAATCTAAAACTCTAAAAATAAGGAAATACAATAAAAATCAGAATTGCTAAAAATAGTAATTTTTCACTAAAATTCCAATTTTGAACTGGAAGGGTTTTTTTCATGAAACAGACCAACGTGACCCGCAATGCAAGTCGATTGACCTCGAATGGCCCGTTATAGTAAAGATTGATAGGTTGTGCGTCTGTAACAATACTCAGATCAAAAGTTATGGCCGATTTACGGTTCACACTTCGAATGGCAATTTCTCTCTATTCGGATTGAATTTCTTCAAACTAGACATGTCTGGGGCCCAGTTATATCATGCCCAACGTAGGAATAGGCTTGGATCTAGCAGATTACTTCTACTTCCATTTGGCCTTCTTTTGGTGCAGCCATGCTAGGAATGTATCTATGCTAAGTCCTACATCAGTCCCCTCGACTTGGAAAGAACTCGCCCTCAAGTTATTCAACGGACTTGGCTTATGATACTCATAAAAGTCTGTCACAATAAAATTCCATGACATCTCCATACCCTCAAGATGATCAACAACATAGGCGTCAATCTTCTTCTTCCTTTGCTTTTTATGTCCCAATTGGAAACCTCCCCTTGCACAAGCGAAGTAGTACATTATCACCCACTTCAAACACTTTCTAGCACCAATCTTTATCAGCAATTCTTCCACTTGTCCCTGCAAGGTCGGACATTTTTTTGAATGCATATGATAATGTGGGCAATTAGGCAGACTTGCCCTTGAGACAATATCAATGCTGGTGTTGTATCTCCCGCATGGGGAGCAACTCATTGAGAAGTTCATCAGGCATGATTGTCTTGAATTCCTGCAACACAGGTTTCAAGTTCTCTAGAATATTTTGAGATCTACTTCTTTATCATTTTCAACTAATGCATTGATATCCCCCATCTCCTTAGATTCTTTGACAATCTTTGGGATGTTTGTGGGTTCTACTTCTTTTCTCTTTTCAACTAATGCATTGATCTCCCCATCTCCTCAATTTTATTTTTTTTATGAAATCTAGCACAATTGCGATTAGGGGTGCACACGGTTCGATTCGGTCCAGTTCTGGGGTGAAACTGGAACCGAACTGTTCCCAACGGTTCCAAGAAATTCAGAACCGGAATCGGACCATTAGCACCCTAGAAACGAACCAGAACCGGAGCATAAAAACCAGGTTTGATTCCAGTTCGGTTCCACGGTTCTGGGCTTTTTATAATCCAGCCCAATTGCATTGGATTCCTTGATGCAATGCAATGTGTTTGTTAGATCTACACCGTCCATCCTCATTGCTAGGGAATGTTTAGGTGGGCCACATTAAAAAAATCAGATAGATCCAAATTTTAAGTGGACTACTCGACATGAAACACTGAGGGTTGAACACCCAGAGTTCGGTTCCAGAGTTAGGTCCTGGTTCAGTTCTACAAAACCTCAAACCAAGAACCAAATCGAACTAGCCGGTTCTTTGATTTTCGGAACCTGGAACCGAAACCAGCGCGCTTCAGAACCGGACCAAACCGAATCGACGTAACCGGTTCTGGTCCGGTTTACGGTTCCATCGTTCTATGTGCACACCTAGTTGCGATAGACCACTCCTCCACTTTAGAAATATTAGGTTGGTTCTCCATTCTTATAGGGGCAAGGATTATCTTTCTACCATCTTCAACAAACATAAAAGTATTATTGACGCAGGGAGGGACGTGGTGAGGTCGATCACCGTCTTCCTCACGGGATAACTACTCTAAATCCACGGAGCTCCCTGGACTCCTCAACAGGGTTTCCTCGAATCCACGAGGGCAAATTTCGTATCCACAAGACGCTTCTCGAATCCACGAGAATAAATTCGAATAAATCAAAATTTAATTAATTAATAAAAGACTAAATACATAAAACGAGTTTAAAAGACTATAAATAGGAAAACTAAACCCTAGAATCACAATCAAGGAGTCCTAATCAAAACAGGAAAGAAATCTGAAAAATCCACACAAATCTGCAGAACCCGTCGACCTTTTGACACGACTCGTCAACCAATCGACACAATCGGTCGATTGGTGGAAATAGGCAAAAATCATCCTAGAGAGTTCAACGGCATAAATCTTTTAGCGACAGACCAGATCCGTCAAGTAATCCGCCGGGCCTCTGAACTCTGACTGAATTTCTGCTACTTTCCCTGAATCGTTTCCGGTCCATGTGGGATAGGAACGTGCTTGAACCTCATCCTTCATTAGGGGGCTCTTACTCTACATCAGACCCCTCCACTTCAAAATAACTTGTCCTCGAGTTATGTGTTGAAATCGGGCCATGATGCACGCTCAACTTCGGACGCCTTCATTTACTCGCCTTTTCCTCACATGTCGCAGAAGGATCAAACACAATAATTGTGAACTTTGACAATCCTGGCACTACATCGTCAGCGATATTCAAGGGATCCACATCCATTACTTGCTCAATTAAGGCCTCAATCATTACTGTCTTGTTTTCTTCGCCTTCAACCGTTGGTGGTATGGAAATTTTAGTGGTGGGGCAACCTGAACTTGGATCATCATTCAGATTGACGACCTTCTCATCAACTTATGGCAACACCAAATCCGCAACAGAGATCTGATTGACCACATGTTCGTTCTCCTCAACCGATTCTTCCTGTTCGGGCAAAGGAAGCGCCTCGATAGGAGAAGGTTCCACATCCTCCGACTTGAAACATGACTGATCTTCTTGAGGCCCACCATCCACAGACTTTGCTTCAGACACCCAATCATATTCTTCATTGCACTCGTCCGGATCCATCACACCATCATCAGATTCCTTGGCAAAATACTGGATGGTTCCCGGAAGACTGCCCATCCACTTTAAAAGTTTCTAGTAGGCTTTCCGTTTTAGCAGGGACGACATATGTGCTGCTGATGGGACTGGGGATCTATTGCGACTCCGTCTCAACCATATTTCATCATCGTGTAGGAATCATGATAGTAATCGTCGTTTCATCCACGACCACATGCGAATTGGTACCTTCATCTCTTGCGCCCAACTGCGCTGAACGAATTCCCACCAAACTGCAGCGCCACCCTTCATATGGTATGCCACGATTGGAACCTTCTTCTCTTCAGGAATCCGGATGTAATCGAGGAAGTGTTCCACTTCAAAGAATCATTCGTCGATGCGACTCCAACCATTGAAGTTAGGGAGATTAATCGTCCTCCTATAAGATCGATCTTTCCAATCCACCCGATCATAAAATCCAGCAAATCCTGGAAGCAGATCGTCACCACGAGCAACTAGTCGATCTATTTTTTTCATTATATGGTCAAAGCCACCCTGCATCCCTTGCATGACTTGACGATTCTCCCGCCAGTAAGTCTCAAGCGTCGTCCCGAAAGCTGCCGCTTTAAGAGGATAGATCCCCAAAGCACCATCCATAGGATTGTTGTACAAACCTTTGTAAAGAGACATCGGCCCGAGGGGAGTCCTCGCTCTGATACCACTTGGCGCAGGGAGGGATGTGGTGAGGTCGATCACTGTCTTCCTCACGGGATAACTACTCTAAATCCACAAAGCTCCTTGGACTCCTCAACCAGGCTTCCTCGAATCCACGAGGGCAAATCTCTCCCTTAATTCATCCAATCGTGTCTGGAGAGGGGTGCTTTTCTGTCTTCAATTGCACCTTTTCCACTATGATCTTCGACACAACATTCTCGTTGCTCCTATCATCTATATGATCATATCATAGACCATTTGGTTCACAGTACACCTTGTTCGAAAGATGATGTGCCATTGTAGATCTATCTCCTCCTTTAGTGTGTATAACAACTTCCACATAATCAGAGTGGTGGCCTGCGATTCACTATTATCAGGTGGTGGCATTTGGTTCATCACCAATGTCACACCACGAAAATGATAACCGCGAGCTCCATCGCCAAACTCATGTTGCTCATTATTACAAACATGGGTCTGTCCTACAGCTTTCGTCAAACAATCAGTTTGTTGCCTGCAGTCCTTGCATGGCTCACAAATTCTCTTGTTTCGCCGCTTCAAACGTCGCCTCAAACACCGTTGTTGTCAAAGGATAGTCCCCTGGAGCATCGTCCATGGGACTGTTGCCCGAACCTTGGTGAGACGCCATTGAGCCGAGGACAAACCTCGCTATGATACCAATTAATGCAGAGAAAGGTGTGAGGAGGAAAAGAGATCACCGTCTTCCTCAAGTGATTAAAACCTTGAATCCACAAGAGTATTTTCTTGAATCCACAAGAAAAAAAGAGAGATAAAACTCGAATTTTATTATTCAATAATTGTAATGTCCATGATTTCTTAATTACACCACTAGTAAAGAAAAAATAAACCCTAATTCGGAATTACCCAAAATAGTAAAATTCTAACCTTAATGAAAGTAATCCAAAATAATAAAACTCATCTAAAGCCTAATTTGCCAAAAATAGAAAGTCTACCTAAACCTCACTGGAGGAGCACTAGCCTAATTACAAGTACTTTCTAATAAAGAAATGAATCTAAAACTCTAAAAATAACGAAATAATATAAAAGTTGAAATTACTAAAAATAGTAATTTTCAATAAAATTCCGATTTTGAACTAGAAGGAAGCGTTTTCTCGCGAAACAGGACCTACACGACCCGCAATGAAAGTCGATTGACCCCGGATGGCCCGTTGCAGTAAAGATTGATAGGTTGTGCGTCATGTAATGATACTCAGATCAAACATTATGGCCGATTTACAATTCACACTTCAAAAGGCAATTTCTCCCTTATCCAGGTTGAATTTCTTCGAACCAAACGCGCCTAGGGCCTAGTTATGTCATGCCCTACGTAGGACTGGGCTCAGATCTGACGGATTACTTTCGCTTCCGTTTGGCCTTCTTTTGGGATAGTCATGCTAGGAATGTATCTGCACCACCTCCTACATCAGATGCTTAGCCATCCGCTTCACCAACTGCTCCACCCGCTCATTCATCTGTCGCCACAACTCCTCGATCTCCCTCCGCATCCCACAAATATGTGGCTATCACGTGGACTTAAAATGCTGGAATCAATCCAATAACATCTCCTTCTACCATTCACATATATTGGATGATAACCATATAATTGGTAGCCTGCTAACCGATATTGATAAGAGGCTAAGCTCAATGTTTTATCTTTCTGCTAACACCCTAATTGGCACCTTGGATTTGGTGGTAAATTGGTGTATTTCAAATCCAAATAGTTGCTTTTTGCATTTGGCAACCTTGGATTTGAAGGTAAATGGAATCAGAGGTATTTCAAATCCACTTTTTAGGGTGTTTTGAAATCTCAGCAACATGCCAAGATTCTGGTGGAATCTAAAGGAAATGCTTTTTTTTTCCTCCTTTTTAAGGGCCGGAGAGCCGCACATGTAACAAAGGTGTCTCTAGGCCACTAATCCACTAAACACATAGTACAACACATAAATGATACCTGAAAACAATTCATTTATCGGCTGCAACACTAAAATCACATCAATAGAATGATCTGAACCATCCAAACATTGGACATCTAAATGGACAGTTGTGACTCGCTTGTTTGTGATCCTTGCATTTGTGGCCCCACCGAAAGCTCAGAATTTCCTCTTTTTGGCCAAAGTGTATATTTTAATGAGCTTATTACAATCATTCTATCAAATATCACATATATATACTAATTTGGGATGTGAAAGTTGATTTAGTTAATCAAGTCTTCCTGTGAATATACCAAATAATTCCAATGCCCTCCAAGTATAAGCTTCCAAACAGAAGATTTGGATTCTAGTGCATTTCAACCAAACACAATGTTAAGAACCTAACCAATGCGTCAAAAGCGCCAGGACTGATGGAACGTGTAAAGTTTAGGCTCTTAAACCCTTGGGATCATAACATTCCACCACGCTCCGCAGCCGACGTCCACTGGCGGCCCACTCTGTGGTGGCACTCACTCTGGCCTCTATTCCAGGTAGCCCTTTCTAGGGCATGGTGGCTACACTATGGTTATCCAGGTAGCCCTTTCCACTTGGCGGCTTCACTCTGGTTGCTCAGGTAGCCCTTTCCACGCCGTCGTGGCTTTCGCTCTGGTCCAGGTTGCCCTTTCCACAGGTCACCCCTTCCGTGACTCGAACACGAGGCGCAGGTGTTGGCTTTGATACCAATTGTTAAGAACCTAACCAATGCACCAAAAGCGCGAGGACTAATGGAACATGTAAAGTTTAGGCTCTTAAACCCTTGGGATCGTAACACACAACTGAGGATTCAAAATCACCTTGATTCTAATGTAATTGTGATTTGGATTCCAATGCCTTCCAAATCCAAGCTCCCAAACGGGCCCTAAAAAGATTTATATCATGTGTGGATGCAATATCAAACATTTAATCATTAACAGCTGGGTGATGTTAGCCAAAACAAGAGGATGCTCCTGAAAGATAGTTATTATTAAGCCTCTTGACCAAAATTCAAATCCTCATGATTAGGGCTATAAATGGTCGAGTTCGGGGCGGGTTTAGCCAAAACCAGACCCGCCCATTTACAAAACGAGTCTGGGTCCAAATTTTAGACCCAGACCCTTTTACTAAATGGGCAGGTCTGAGTCAACCCATCAGACCCATTTATAAATGGGTCCGGGTCTGGTAGAGGGAGATCCACCCAGACCCATTTATAAATGGGTCGGGTCTAATGGGTCCGAGTCTGGATCAACTATGCAAGCATTTTTACAAGGCTTAAAACCAGGTTTGGATGGGTCTGGGCTTGACGGGTCCCTTGAAACATAGACCAAACCTGCCCGCTTACTAAATGGGTTCGGGTCTGGTCGGGTCGGGCCTAATATAAAGGAAACCAGACCCAGACCCGTTTAGCAGCTGGGTCTGTTCATGGACCCAGACCCATGCCATTTAACAAATGGGCCGGGTCTGGGTCGGGTCTAAATGGGTTGGGTCCGGGCACCCCATCGAGTCCGCTGACCCATTTACAGTCCTACTCATGATTAGATTGAGCCCACCAATTCAATATTTCAATTAAAAAAAAAACATAATAAATATACAAGTGGAGGAATTATATGATGTGTGGCCCGCATCTCTTGGCACCATACACGGGTTTTATGTTCCGACAAGTGGGGCATACGGTCTGCTAATGCAGATCATTGGTCTATTGAAGCTCGAAAGCAGTCTGAGCGGTGATTGCAACTACAATATCGCAACTAAAAATTCACAAGATATATATATATATATAATACCCCCAAACCAATACATATGAAAAGCTCCACCTCCCAAAGATAGTCTAAATATCACAAAAGACAAAATGTGGAGAAGAAAAAGACATTACAGGGTAATTTATTTCCTCTACCTAGCTTCTAAGACGACCATGAATATCTGTTCTCAGAGCTTTCTTGGGAATTAGAAGACTTATCATCCAGTTTGAATCCAAAGAGCAGCTCTGGAGGCTGTCCATCATGCACTGGAGGAATTCATGAGCATCTTCCTACTGAATCTTTGGAGAGAAGATGATATATGTAGTAGTTACTATGTCAAGGACAATTCAAAAACAGTTAATCTTCACAACAATCCTCAAACAGATCAAAACAAGAGAACACCACCCATGCTAAATTCTTTGAAGAGAGATAAGATCTTAGAAAGACAATGACTGAAACCTAACTAATGACAGAAATTTTTAAAAAAAATGTATTGGATTCTAATTGCCAATTAACCTTTTATTTCAGTTATGAGAAACAATGGATCTGACTCAAATTAAATAAGGGACTCTCTAACCTGCACACAAAGCACAAATCTACATCCAACATGCTATGTAAAAACAGGACACATGAGAATATTTGGTAATCTGGACCGATCATGAGGCGGGTCCATACACGCTGCCTGAAAATCGCATGAGTGGAACTATAGTCTTTTAGAGGTGAACCTTTTGCAATTATGTTTGCACAATTCAATCAAACACAAGGCCACATGTGTTAACGAAGGCCTGTATTTGGTTAAGCGTGTGCGATTAGGATGGTGCGAGCATGCCAGAGTTGTACTCAACTCGAGTTTGATTGAACGTTGGTGCCTCCCGCATTAAGCTAGACCAATTAAGATCAAACTCGTGGGATCAACCGCCTTCTCAACCACTGACGGTTACACCGATCAAGCGATTTGTAGAAGGGTAGGGGTTAGTCCTTCTGAATGGATTCTTTTTTGCCTTGTGTTTAAGTACTTTTCTTTCAGCGTGATTGCAACATTAGTTCAACAATAAAACAATAGAGAAAGAAGATAAAAGCCGAAAGTATTCTATTAATGATTTTTACAACATTGGCACTCACGATCGGCTTGAGGGATGACGAACCATTTATCTTCCAATCGCAGGCTGGGCCTCGTAATGGGATGGTCGTGATGTGCGGGATGATCGTCTATTCGTTGCTCAATTGAAAACAAACTTTGTGGCTAGACGGTCAATGGAGGGTAGATCTTCAACAATTTGTTCATAGCTCGGTCAGAACCGGACTTCATGACGAGATGGTCAGTGAGGTAACAATTTGTTCGTGGTCTTGGAAGGAACTAAGCACGTGGCGAGACGGTCGTGATTCGACTATCTATTCGTCGACTGGTGTGGACCAAACTTCGTGGCAAGATGACCGGCAGAATCACCTAGCGCGTAACAAGAAAGCCCCATAGTCTTTCATTCGAAACTGAGCAATCTTCCTTGCAATCCAATGGGATGTCCTAGATGAAGGGTGGAGACTGAGAGATAAACTAAGGACTAAAACTAGTGTCACTTGCTATGAGCAACAATGGGGGGCTAAATTAAAATAAAATAAAAAGATAAGTGTCCATGATAAACAGATAAATAAGGCAACATAGAGTTGGGCTTGATTGTAATGGCATGAGGCCTAGAGATCTTCATCGATTGCTACTTTTATAGGCTTCAGGGAGACGGTAGCCATATGTAGGTTTCCGTATTGTGAGAGATTGAATAGTTGTCCGTGCAAATTTCCTTGATTTTCCACATAAGCATAGCCTATCGTGTATGGTCATGTGTACAAGAGAGATACTCTCACTTATTAGGATCATATGTCCGCTAGAGTCCTTACGTCACTAAACTCCCACATAGAAAAGTTGTTGTGGTTCTCACATCACTTGGCTTTGAAATATGCAGATAGTCACTTTTGGTAGGACTCTAACATTAAATGCTTGACAAATATTTGCTTTGATGGAAATTTTAGCATTCAATGCTTGACAGATATTTGCTTTGATGGAATTTTTGGCATCCAAGGCTTGCAGAGAGACTTGCTTTAATGGGACTCTTGCTTTGCAAGAAGTTGCTTTTAATAGAACCATTTAACGCTCCCACATGTGCACGTCTCTAACAATCCTCCCTTTGAAGTTCACCTACATGCATTGTTCGAAGTATCCCCGATATTATTGAAATATCCCCAATATTATCTATATCTCTAGCTCAACGATACCAATAACATTGATAGTATCAGAAATTCCAGGTATCGGCTAGGTATCACTAAGTATCGCCAATCTATCAACAATGCTTTCGACCATGTAAAATCCAGGCGTCGCTTGTATTGCCAATGTATTGATATCACCAATGTATCACCAATATTTTCGTTGCGTAAATTCCAAGTGCCGCTTGTATCGCCAATGTATCAGCAATATTTCAATAATATCACCAATGTATCAATATCACCAAAAATCTATTTATTAAAAGAATTTATATTTCATGTTGGGGGGGGGGGCACATGGCTGTATGTAGTTGTTCAATTTATCAATGATAACATTAATAATATCACAATATTATCGTTATCAGAACATAGGTGATATCGAGATCACAATCTTTCGTTTCCTTTCCAATTGTCGACAATTTCTGGGCGAAATATCGTGTGTTGTCAATATTTTGAAATATTGATGGATGTTTCGATGGAAGGTTGGATGGTTGGATGGGATGGGATGGGATAGTTGGACTAATTTCTTACAACGGCACATGCTTTTAGGCCCCCGTTAAATGGAAACTAATAATATATGCATTCTTTTTTCAATTTTTTATTTCTAAATATACAAATGTCTATTTTAACATCTCCTAAAGTTTCACTGAAAAATTCCACCGTTTTCGCATGTTTCCCGCATTTCTGGTTATCAACGATATTATTAATGATATCAATGTTGTTTCTGTATCACCAGCCAACGAAACTTGTAGCAATACTAATACTTCGAACACTGCCTACATGTGGCATGGCTGCCACGTGGCATCTTCTAGACCATTTGATCTGGCCACACCAAGTCAGGTGTAAACAAATTCTACACTGCCCATCTGCAATGTTACCATCCATTTGCACATCACCAATGCATGGTGAAGATCATCCAATCAGTGGGGTTTATTCTACCATGTCAAATTCATGTCAAGGTCCACAAGACATATAGTTCAGATCACGGATTATCACGATATGACTCTAACTTCCTTGCAGCTAGCTGAACTATTAATCAAACAGAATATTCAACCCTAAATCAAGATCAGACCCATTACAGAAAATCAAGATCGACTCGGATAGTGGAAAAATCCAAATCAATAAAATCTTCGGAAAAACAAGCAGGATACTGCACAAATTATCCACCAATTTCAGAGGTGAAATGATCTCACCTACCAACTGCTAGAAATCCCAAACCAAACCAACTAAAAATACATAAATAAAAAACAAGATAAAGAAAGAAACGTTAACAAAAAACAGGATATTAAAAGATTATCAGATCATACGACAAAATGGACTCGAATGACCGCATGGCCGGGGTCCCTTGACGACCGGCTCCGAGTGCGTGAAGCACTGAAGAACCACGTTGAGAAAACACGTATTGCCAAGATTTGCAAAACCCGCAACCTGCGATTGAAAAAAAAAAAAAAAAGAGTGATTTCCAGTAAACGAATTTTCAGAAATTTGGAAGGAGAGTGAGAAATGAGGATTACATACCGTGGTAGAGGCCTTGATTTCTGCGGTGGAAGTTGAAAGGAGAGAAGGCACGGATTCATCTTCTAGGGTTTCCATGGCATAATCCATTGCTATTACGGGCGTTTGGCTCGGCGAAATTAAAATTTCGTAGAGGGTGGAATTCTCTTCCGCCCCGTTCCCCTTTTGGGCGGATCAGCTAGTCCCACCGGGACTAGCGTAAGGGGTGGTTTCAAATCTCTGTGGGGCCCACCATGATGTATGTGTTTTATCCACGCCGTCCATCCATTTTTCCATCTTATTTTAACGCACGATCCCAAAAATGAGACAGGTCTAAATCTTACGTGCTACACACCACAGGAAAACAGTGGGGAATGACGCTTAGCGTTGAAAACTTTTTTGGGGGCCACAGAAGTTTGGTATCAAGCTGATATTTGTTTTTTACCTTCACCTAGGTTTATGTGGCCTTATCAATAGGTTGGATGGCAAATAAACATTACCGTGGGCCCTAGTAATATTTTAATGGTGGACGTTCAATCTCCACTGTTTTCCTGTGGTGTGGTCCACCTGATATTTGTATATGTCTTATTTTTGGGATCGTAACTTAAAATAAGATGGAACAATAGATGGACGGCGTGGATAAAATACATACATCATGGTGGGGCCCACAAAGATTTGAAACCACCCCTTATGCTAGTCCGACTAGCTGATACGCGCCCCCTTTGGGGTCCTTCGAAGTCCCCGTGGAGTAGGAAGCGGATTGCGTGGTGTGCCATGTTGTTCTGTGCGCTCCACCATCACCTACATGTTATATCCACACCGTCCATCCATTTTGCGACATCATTTGAGGGCACGTGTCTAAAAGCTAGGCAGATCCAAAGTTCAAGCATACTACATCACAAAAAGTAGTGGAGATTGAACGGCTACCACGGAAAACTTCTCTGTGCTCAAGAAGTTTTCTACCCGGCTGATATGGGAGCGAATGGGCGCAGTTTGGATGGATCCCACTGTCCATCCACTTTGATAGCTCATTTTAGGCATGATCCAAAAAATAAGAAGATCCAAATCTTAGGTGGACCACTCTACAAAAAATAGTTATGGTTAAATCTACACCATTAAAAAATTCATGGGGTCAATGGAATGTTTATTTGCCATCCAATTTGTTGATAAGGTCACGAAGACCTGGATGAAGAGACTAGGCAAGTATCAGCTTGATCCAAAACTTTTGTGGTCCATGAGAAGATTTTAATAATCGATTACCACTGTTTTCTATATTATGGTCCACCTGATATTTGAATATGTTCCAATTCTTTTGTGCAATGCCGTAAAATGATTTTAAAAAATGGATGAAGCACGTGAATTCACAGTGTACCGCACAGTTAGGGATCCACCCACATCCATGGATCCAAAAGCCACACGGGAGCCGATTAGGTGAGACCGATCCACCATGGTGGGTGGGACCCTTGAGTGTGGGGCTCATAGTAATGCATGTGCCTTAAATACACATAGTCCAACCATTTTGAAAGCTCGTTGTAATGCATGAACCCAAAAATGAAGCAGATCCAAATCTTATGTGGACCATACCATAGAAACAGTAGTGATTGAATCATTTGCCATCCAAACTGTTGATAAGGTCACAAAGATTTGGATGAAGAGACCATGCAAATATCAGCTTGATCCAAAACTTTTGTGGCCCATGAGAAGTTTTTAATGGTTGATTATCATTGTTTCCTATATTATGGTGCACTTGAGATTTGGACCTGCTTCATTTTTTGGATCATGTCCTAAAATGAATTTTCAATACGGATGGACAACATGGATGTAGTCACATACATCACAGTGGGCCCCACAGTCAAAGTCCCACCCACCTCGGTGGATCTGAGGTCTCACCTAATCCGCTCTTGGTTGATATTTATTTTTTCCCATCATCCAGGTCCATGTGACCTTATGAACAAGATGGATGGCAAGTAAACATCATGATGGGCCCTATGAAGGTTCAATTGCGGGCGTCATTGTCCCCACCACTTTCTCTTTTTGTGGTGTGGTCCACTTGAGCTTTGGATCTACCTCATTTTTTTGTCCATGCCTAAAATGATATCGCAAAATGGATAGACAGTGTGGATATAACACATACATGATGGTGGGGCCCACATAACTTGGTGACGTCAACACACCATTGAGGTTGGTGGCACACCACGCAATCCGCTTCCAGTGGAGTAAAGTATTCTATAAGTGTTGCTCGTGGGGCCCACCTGGGTATGTATTTGTGGCGTCCAAACTGTCCACTTGGGCTGATCTACCTACAGAACTCAATATTGTGGCAGGGGATGATGTAATCCTCATACGCCTTTTTTCAAAAATCCCTTTGAGGTGGTGTGCTTAGTTGGTACACATTGTTAGATCATCACAAAATCGGGATGTGAGAAGATCTTTCTCAAGCTTTCGTTGACTGCTTTGCGTACAACCTAAATGTGGCACCCTCCAAGAGCTGACTTGGCCGCCCTCAAGCAAAAGAACGATGAAACTTTGTCAATTTATGTTGGACGATGGAGAGTCGTGGCTACACAAACGAAAACCCTTATCGATGAGGAAGAACAGATTTCCATGATCGTCTATTCCATTAATCCAAACATATCTGGATATCTGAGTTCCTACCCCTACACTAACTTCTCTCAACTCATCCATGCAGGGGAATAGGTAGAAACCGGTAGACGAGTGAGCACAATCTCACCATGGCCGCACCAACCTGCCCCTATGCAAAAAGCTGAGATGGAAGAAAGACTAAGCAGATACATCCCTAAAAATATGGATGATTTCACTCCTCGTCCAACAAAAACCATCTCATCGCTTCAACAGAAGGAAGGCAAGCACCTCCTCCACCTGAATGATAACAATAACAATGACGACGACAGCAATAGCCTCGGTGGAATCCTTGGTATTCCAATCAAAATAGGTAAATGAGTGTGGTGTAGCCTCAGAGGCAATTTACTCCTCTAGCTCAATCTTACATTGACACCTTGGCTATCTTGGTTCAGAAACAACTTCTGAGCCTCATGCAGCCCAGGCCACCACCAAATCCTTTGCCTATGGGTTACAATAAGAATGAATATCGTTCGTTCCATTAAGGCAGGGGGCACACTACGGAGCGTTGTTTCTCCCTAAAACACATGATCCAAAACCTTATCGATCAAAAGAAAATCACAATCATGCCCCTAAACA